>JASDDO010000029.1:417114563-417714563 GCA_030015575.1 Agapanthus africanus
ATATAGGAGGAAAGAGGCCATGGGAGGGAATTTCCTCCAGGCGTCGAAAAAATACATCCTTTCTCATTTTTTCCAACGATCGGCACCCATAATCTTCATCGTTATCATCTAAGATGTGGGTACACCAAATTTCATCTGATTCTACAACCTTTTCACGTTGATTTAGTGGTTTCAAAATTAACGGTTTACCAACAATAGAACTTTTTACATTGCTAAATCAACGGTGAAATGGTTGTAGAATCACATGAAATTTGGTGTACCCACATCTTAGATGATAACGATGAAGATCGTCGGAAAAAATGAGAGAGGATGTATTTTTCCGACGCCATAGGAGGAAATTCCCTCCTATGGCATCTTTCCTCCATTATTCGAATAATGGAGTTTTTTCCGACGCTATAGGGGGAAATTCCCTCCTATGGCATCTTTCCTCCATTATTCGAATAATGGAGGAAAGAGACCATAGGAGGGAATTTCCTCCTATGGTGTCGAAAAAATACACTCTCATTCATTTTTTCTGACGATCGGCACCCACCATCTTCATCGTTATCATCTAAGATGTGGGTACACCAAATTTCATGTGATTCTACAACTTTTTCACCGTTGATTTAGTGGGTTCAAAATTAACGGTTTACCGACAATAGAACTTTTTACATTGCTAAATCAACGATGAAAAAGTTGTGGAATCATATGAAATTTGGTGTGCCCACATCTTGGATGATAACGATGAAGATGGTGGGTGCCGATCGTCGAAAAAAATGAGTGGGGGTATTTTTTCGACGCCATAGGAGGAAATTCCCTCCTATGGCATCTTATATATATATATATATGAGGAAACCGAGTATACCGTGGCACGGTAGTAAATTTCCTACCGTCCTAAAAGTCGACTATCCGTTAATATTTTCAACCATCGGCTTCGGCCATGTTGATCTCCATATCCTTACATATTCGTCTACCAATTTTCATTTCATGCATGGAAATTTCCTATCGTACACGGTACACTCTTTCTCTCTCTCTAAGATCAAGGCGGCTTATAGCTCTACCCACTATTTTGTCATGATTGTGAACTTCCATTTAAGTATACTTCATATATGTGTATGCGTGATGGGTCCCAATGAGGGGACACCCTCCATATTGGAACCCTGGCACAAATCCTACCAGCCTCAAAATCAAGTTACAAACCGGATAGATATCATCGGATAGATATCATATAAACTGCCAGATTGGTGAGCGGGTACATAGAAAGAATAGTTTTAGGACGTGAAATCCTAAATCCACTTGTTCAACCAATCACCAATCCGGTACTCTACAAAGAATCTACCGGGCTGATAGGTTAAGCATTTTCCGTTCTCCATGTATAATATATAACACATCAAATCCATAGCAATTGTGGTATGCATTTAATTAATTTATCTAGCAGTTGTCAAGGTAATAAATACGAATAAAATTATACCTATTTTGTCAACAAACTTACTTGTGTTTTGGAATTGAATTCTTGATTCCTTCTTGTCTTTGGAAGGCTTGTAGTCCAACCCGGTAAAGAAGAAACCTGGTTTTAAAAAATAGAGGATTACAGCATGTCGACATGATGTTATATGTCGGAGAAGGCTTCGTTGAAAAAAAATACTAGGAGAAAACACGGATGCTATATGACCGGAATAGTCTAGAGTTAAAAAGAGTGTTGAAACATTTCTTGAGGACAGCTAGCAGTGTTAGGTGATGTTTTACTTTTTCATATTTCTTTTCTTTCTTTCTTTGAACTAGTTTCCTTAAACTTTCCATTTAAGAAAACGTGGGACTATTTGCTTCGGTTTTAATAAAAGGAAAAAAAAGAACATTTTTATTCCTACAACTTGTGAAATAATTTCCATCATTTCTATTCCTTGGAATAATGCTTGTAAAATATCCATCATAACCCACACTTATGGCATCATCGAAGTGAAGGATCCTCAATTAATATGGTTGGCTTTGAATGACCCACACTTAATCCACACTTGGAATAATTCTTATTAGGTTGGCTTTGAATGATAGTTATAACTTCAGATACATAACGGCTCAGATTTCAAACCATTGTTGACAGCATTTTAATTAATTGTTTTGCTAGTAATCAATAGACAATTGAATTTTTGTTTTGTTCATCATTTTAATAATTGTGGCATATGAAATGCATACTTTGCATGTCTTTAGGTAGTGAGACATGATTAGATAAACTAACATTTTTAAATATCCTGTGATGATGTAATTATAGGATAAACATCAACATCATGACCATAATTATCATCACCATTATCATGATTATTATCACCATTACCATAATCATCACCATCATCATCCACTATCATCAGGACCTTTCCAATAAAGAAATGACAGATCGACTCAACTTCTTATAATGACTGGCTGGCAATCTCAACACTTTGGTGTACGCAGGAGTGCTAATCAATCCGAGCCGCTCAGCGCAAGCTAAAGTATTAGGTTGTTTAGCTAATTAGCCAAACTCAAGCAGATCATAGCTCGTTCGTTTATATCTCAAATTCGATTCGTTTAAGTATCATATTATATTTATATATTTCAATCTAATATTTAATTTCCATACTAATCAATATATAAAATGTTTGGACTTTTTTCCTGTCGTATTGATATGTTTTAGTAATATTGGAGCTATAAGCATGTCGGACTCACAAACGAGCTCCAATCAAGCTTGTGTTTGTTCATGAGCTCCGCTTGTTTGTGATTGTGTTGTTAACGAGCCGAACTCGAGTTGAGGTAAACTAAACACACTGAACTCGAGCCAGGCAAGTTCAACTCGAAATGAACTCGAGCCAATCTTAAAAAAACAAACAAGTCAAACTCGAGCTCGTTCAAGTTTGGCTCGTGATGATATAACTTTAATTCAAAAAAAACAAGAAGATTTCTTTCAAAAATGTTAAATGGGAAAAAGGATTCACATTCACCAAACCAAGCTTAAAATTTGGATGAAATCATGTTGCTGTTGTATCATATATAGAATTAGGAAAGGTCAATCACAACAAATAAACTTGATGACAATTTCAATAACCTAAAACTGGTTCTAGTGATTCTCTGAAGTGTAAAGTATGGAAACTGACCTGGAAGATTGTATGCATTGATGAGGAGAATGAATTATTTGGAAAAGGCTTGATTTTTTAAGTCTTAAATCTGCAAGCAATACTACATAAGGCAAAAAAAATATCTGGAAGCAATACAAGGGCTAAATTCTTTCCTTCTACTAATGAATATTTCTGAGCATAAATGTACCTGTCTCAATCTTTCTTGTCGAAGAGCTTATAGATCGACTACATTCTGTGCCATCAGAAATGTTATAAGCATCGAGAGAGATAATAGTTAGCCACCAAAATAACAGGAAAAGATTTCGAGCAAATAACCTTTGTGAGTCAATAAACGTATTCGACCTATAAAATTTCGGTAGGTGTGTCAAGGTTATCGACGAGGTTCAGTCAAATCTGCTTGTGCTTAGATTGCGGTTGATAATTTTAACTCATTCCATTATCAGGAGAAAATTAATATCTTGTGATATTGTAGTTGTTGGAAATAAAAGAATTCCAAATCCTTACAGAAAATACATGAATACTTTAGCAGTTGAAAGCGATGTTTCAACTTCAGCAGGCATAAATAGCAAGTATTTGGTAGCATGAAATTATCTGATAAATGCGTGCAAAGACCAAATTAAAAGGTGTAGACATCAATAAGAACAATAATTCGTCTAATTGATGCATCATCTATTAATGTAAGAACAGATTTGTCAGCTGCAATATAGGACCATGCTGGCGAGAGAAAAAGACAATTCTATTTACTGTGGTCCAAAAATTAAACAATTTGTAATAGGTGCACAAAATCCCCCATCCATAATTCCCTTATATATTCTAATATCAGCGTCGCGTACAAGAAACACCATTAAACGAATTGGGACGGTGTAGTAGGTAATCAGTTTTCCAAAGAAGACGATGTCATGAAGACGGAAAAAAATTAATTGTTGTGGAAGAGAAGCAAGTAGCTGACACGAAATAATCATATGCCACAAGGGAAAGAATCAAAAGATGAAAGCATTATGTATGTCATATGTATACAAGTCATTGTACAATGATACTAGCCCAATGACACTAAAAATAGTTCTTACTTGTGCTTGTGAAGTACACACAGAAAATGGTAATATTTTCTTAACAATTCATACATCTTAAATAAGGTTGGTGCAACCGACCAGTTACCAATACCCGGTAAGCTCTTAATAATAGCTTGATTTCAGAAATGGAGTGTGAGCGATTTGGCAGCGATGTTGACCTGAGGAGGATTTGGAAACTCTGGTAAACACAAATATCAAATATGTGACATGAGAGTTGAATTTAATGCAGACCGTCTATTTCAATAATAAAATATTAGATTGGATGTCTAATATGGGAATCCAGTCTATTTCGTATGATTTTAAAGATCTTAATGCTCCTTAAGAGAGTCATTCAGAACAGTTTACAACAGAAATCGAATAGTTTCGGAATAGGGCCTTCCATATCAAACTCAAGCTACCGAATTCTGTAGTCTAATACTACAGTGGTTGACAGGAAAGATCATGGTTTCTGCCAGGGAAAATAGAACCGCAACATAACTCTGACCCTCTAATAGAATGTGAACTTGGGTTTTAAGATGCTTTACTGATCAATATATATAGGTTCCAACAAGCTACCTAATTTGTCAGACCAAACTAAGTGCCGATCCTCCTCAAACGATTCAAAGTTCTACAGCTGATTTTTAGGACAGCAAGGATCGGTTTTGACTCCCTAGTCACACACCATCCTTTTATCATATTGCTTCACAAATAATCCTCTGAGAACTTGTAATTTAACCCAGGTTACAGATTTCAGGAATGTAACTCATAGGATCAAAACGGAATAGTTAAAATGGTGAATTGCTTCAGGAGTGGTGATCGTATGGTACCTTTGAAGTTGAAAGAAAAATTTTATAAGACGACGATAAGACCCGCACTTCTTTATAGATCAAAATATTGGGCAATTAAGAAACAACATACCCAAAAAATGAATGTGGCTAAAATGAGAATGTTAAGATGGTTGAGCGGTAATACCCTACAACATAGGATACGTGAATTCGTAATAAGGTAGAGGACGCTCCTATAGAGGATAAGATACGAGAGAATCGATTGAGATAGTTTGGACATGTGCATCGGAGACCAATCAATGTCATGTTCATACAAAATGACAAAACTATAGTTCATGGCGCAACTAGAGGTAGGGGTAGACCTAAACGAATATGGATAGAGGCAATTAAAAATGATATGTTAATTGTTAATTTGACCGAGGAGACGGTAATTAATAGAGCCGAATGGAAGAGAATGATTCATAATAGCCGAGCCCAAAAATTCGGGATGAAGGCTTGTTGTTGTTGTTTGTTGCAGAGTTCAGAAATCTCTTTGTAGAAGACATGAGATGGCGCAAAGGTTCAACTAGTACAAAATAGAGTATCGGTCCTAATTGATTAGACATACGAGCAATGTTCATAGAAAGCAAATTGATTTAACAATTAACCCTTACACAATCGACATCATCAGATTCCGCCAAATTTACTCTTTTTCTTAAGCACCGCATGAGGCCACAACTTCCAAATTGCACTGGCTAAATAATTTCAATGAATGCTTCTCTAAAGTTAATACTAAGCTAGTGAATCATATGACGAGAAGAATGATACACGAATGAAGAGGTTCCTCTTTCATAATCAAGGAGAGCTGCTGTCAGCAGTAATCAGGCTATTACATCTTCAAATGAAAACTACAATTTGTCAACAGAATAGGAACACATAAAACACCTCGCTAGCTACCGGTAGCTCTACAGTCCTTAAGCAAGCTGCCATAACTAGGAATACAAACCTAGTTGGGCTAAACTTGATTATAACTCATGTCACAAAGATGAGCGTAATCTTTAAACAAAAAAATTAACTTTATGTGTCAAGACTTTGCTAGAGCAGGCAATAACATTGATATTGGTATCAGCCTGTCATCCAAAATTTAAGAGAACAAAGGAAAAATTGAAAACTCAGAACCAAAATTTTATTTTCACTTAATACTAGAATTAACCGATGCATGTTAAGTAACTATTACTGTCCTCTTGACCTCTTATGATTAAAGCAGAAAGCAACTACCCATCGAAGCTAAATGTAAATAGTTTGACCTCTTGTCACTTTAAATTGTCATAGCGCACACTTAGGGATGCATGCATGAAAACTTGTCAGATTCAACATTATAGATTTGTATAGAGGTGCATATACACAAGCAACGATTTAAAAAACAAACCCGTTTCCTAAAAGTAATTAACATGCGAACTGGTCAAATTTATATTAAAAAAATCAACCATGAAATGAAATTTTGAGCTCCCAAGCAGATAGTATGTCCAATTATTTCGCTATCATGCCTGCTAAATATCATAAGATATATAGGTCATATATCTATAAATAACATTGTCTAAAAGTAGCAAACTCAGAAACAGCACTCCATAACTTTCCAGGATTGCCATCCTTCCCTGAAAACAATATATAAACCTGCCTTCTCTGAATTCTCAAACTCCCGCTATAAATTATCTATTTTTCCTTCTCTATTTTCTGCATTAACACAGACTCTTTTTCTTTTCGTACAAACCTACGAAACAATGGTTTCCCAACTCATCTCTACTCTCCTCCTATGCTTCTACTTTCTTCTCCTTCCATTTACCGGCCATTCATGTGGAATGCCCAACTGCGCGCCCATGAGACCTCCAATAATCAATGTGCCTATGCTTGCTCTTGATGTTGACCTCCTACAGTTTGCTCTAAATCTAGAACATATAGAATGCGAGTGGTTTCTATTTGGTGCTACGGGCTATGGACTCGATTATGTTGAGCCTCAACTTGCCATGGACGCCCCCCCCCCAACACACACACACACCCACCAATTGGAGCAAGGAAAGCTAACCATGATGATCTCACTTGGAAAGTCATTCTCGAGTTCAACTTGCAGGAATTTTGGCATTTGAGGTTGATGATGATCGTTAATAGGAATTCCCCAGATTAGGACACGTTGCAGGTGACGTGGCATCCACGTAAGCCCGTCAGATTTCTGGGGGCTGCGGAGATGGAGTATGTACGATGTATTGGGGATATTCCTCGGCGTCTCGACTCGAGATTGCATCCGACCTTTTGGAGACCTTCCCGGAGTACCTCTTCTATTCGTCTAGCAACCAGCCAACAGCTCGTCTCCGAGCTTCCTCGGCCTCCTTGCTCGGCACCAAGCTATTGCAAAGCTGAGCTTTCTCGGCCCCCTCGCTCGTCATCGAGCAATCCGCCGAGCCGGGCTTCCTCGACTGCCCTGTCCGGCCGAGAGCACGGAGCCCAAGACCCCCCGTAACGGCTCCGTATATCTCGCCACGATGAAATCTCCGCCACTCGACGTCACGCATCCCCCGCTAGCGTATCTCGCCATTAATGAGCGTATCCCGCCATCAACGCGAACATGGCGCAGAGGCGTAACAGACAGCAAGAATCTCACATCGGCTCGCTCCAATGCGACCCCTATATAAACCCTTCCTCCAGACGACTCAGGTACATTGGACTCACTTCCAAGACACCGCTACTCTACCCAATTACTCCTCGGTACTTATTTGATCGTCAGAAGGTCCTACGGTGATTTCCCATGCCGGGACTTCCCTTGTAGGTAGTTCGGTGCTAGCAGCAACCAACAACCCATTGAGACCCACACACTCAATCCTCACGCCGACTCTCAACCGTTCAGCCCCGCTGGCAGCGAAATCAACGGAGGACAACATGAGGGAGATCTTGACCTCCATCAGAGGTCCTTACTACCCCTACCCCAACTCCATTTCTCTTTCAATAAAATGTGATCTGCAATATAGATTTAGTATATACTACATTATGCTTGCAAAAAGTCGTTGCTTGAATTATAGTGAACTAGCAATCCTATTTTCAGTATAATACCCCTTGATGAAATTATCAAATGGTAATTTCGAACATAATCATAACATATCATGTGTATTTAATTGTTTCGTGATTTACTCAAAATTCTGTTGTGATTAGACTATTAAGATTGCTGATGCTATATAATCTGAAACTGTAGGGATTGATAATTGGTATTTGAAGCATTTTTAATTGTTAACATTCTCACCATATATCCTGTTTATGGATAAACTCAAAATGATACATTATTATGTGTAATTGAATGTGTCTATTATCTTTTTCTGATATTTTATACTCAAAACACAACATGAAATAAATGTCAGGAAACATAGGATGGATGATGAGTAATATGAACTACTTGCTTTGCACCATACAATCATTTTCGTCATATTATACTCCGGCGGTTACATTACAGATGTTTTTTTATATTTTATTTATTTAGAAATGTGGTCCAAACCGGCTCTTTTGCTTATTTTGTGGCAGAGGTAAATGTCATTTCCTTTAGAAAATCAATATTCACTTGCAATGTAATAATACATATACTTGAATATAAATTTTATTTTTTATTTTTTGCATAATATACTGAGAAATTGATGGTTTTAGGGCTATTAAATCAACAGTGGGCAGTTTTCCAAGGCCTTTAATTGATCTGAGCGCCCAGAATTTCGCAAAGCTATTTGATGAAGCATTTGGATACAATCTTGACCCCACATTCAACCCGTACGCTAACAACCTTAACTACCTACTGGCTTCCTATGTGATACCGTATATGGGCCTCGTCGGATATGTAGGGTGTCACGACCCGCTTCCCAAAATACGGAATACGAGGGGTTGACAAAGCCAGCCATGATCCTACGGTCGAGGAAATATCCTACCGTAGTCACACTTCGGCTTCTGGCTTTACGTGGTAATCAGTAATCAATGCACAGGTAATGAGAAATGCGGTATCTAAATCAAAAGAACTAACCAGATGGCGATCAAGGAAGTATAGCTCTGGGTCGCTGATCAAGATGTCCACGGTGTTCTCGAGGTACGTCAGGTCATGGTCCAAGCTAGATCCACCTCTCACTCTGAGTATGCATACTCAGGTCGTCAGAGCGACACGATAGCAATATATATATACACACACACACAAATGTGAACTCGTGCAATGATAATGAATATGAAACAGTAATCCTGGAATAATGACGTGAACATGAAGTAGCCAATACAGGTAGCTAACAGGGCAGGTAAACAGTAAGACAGTAAACAGTATGGCAAGTAGGTTGAATCAGTAAGCAATGCATGTCAATGTCACTAACCCTATCAGTCTCTAAGTCTCACTGTACAAGTTACTAAGCCTATCGTCGGTCCAAGTGTGAGAGTCAACCACTCGTGAGTATCCACCACATAAGGATAGGACCCAAGGACAAGGGAACACGGGCCTGATTCGCTCGCTAATAATCAGTAATATCCCCATATATCTCCAGAATCGTTGTATGTGCCGGCATGGGACTCCCGAGATTCTGTTGAACTCACACTCAAACTACCCCCCACCCCGTGGTCTACATCAAACGCCAATCATAAACTCAAATACCAGTCGGTCCATGACAAGTCTACGCGAGAACTGAAGACAGGGTCTCCATCAAACATGTCTCGACTGACACCCAAGATAAATGGACAGTGTTTGGTGCCTTACCTGTGACACCCATACAAGTGCTTCCATAATCGTCCCATACCAATTATAGTCACACTTGTACACGTCCCACAGACGTCGACAATGCAATAAATCAATAGGGTCCACTGATTGTGTACAAATACGTGTCACTTTCACTTATCCATTCATGCTTAAACACTCGCGTACTTGCCACAATCAAACACTAATACCTAACAGTGGGTAATACACATGATCACTAGGTTACCAATACAATGACATCTATATAATGTGATGAGAATACAATAATTAAGGCATGATTAAGATATCATCAATCGGTGTCCTATCGCTTGCATAATTTATCATAAATCATACATGCAAAAATTTAGCGAAACAATGAACAGGGGGTAAGCAATATGTTTAATTATCTATCCATCAAAATTGGTTTCACGTTAATCGGGTTTCAGGATCATTAGATATGGCCATTTCATTTTAAGCGTTCACTGCTGGAAATCCGGTTTCAGAATCGAAAGTCCGTTTCGTAACGCATTTTAATCCCAGTTAGGATCGTATTTAGGCGACGCTATAGTTGAACAATATTTAGGGCTATCAGTTAGGTTTCCACCGCAATTGGTGGATCAGTAATATATTATAGCTACAGGGAGTTATGGACAGGTTATGTTCGATGTGTAAAGTCTGCCTCTACAGCATTCAGCACAACGTATCAACATCATAAAATGAGTTAAAAATATCAAACGGTTGAGGAATCCAGTGAGACCAGTGGAGGAAGAAAGCTAATTCAATTCTCTACGTTACGATATAGGGTTCCGCGCATTCTCATAATTGAACAGGAATATACAGGGGTTTAGAAACAGGGGTTAACTGGGATTTCCGTTCTGGACTGCAGTCCAGAATCGTAATCCTCCGCAATTATCTCTATCATAGTTTATTAAAATTCTGTGATCAACAATATAATACAG
The DNA here is from genome assembly GCA_030015575.1 of Agapanthus africanus. Lineage (NCBI taxonomy): Eukaryota > Viridiplantae > Streptophyta > Magnoliopsida > Asparagales > Amaryllidaceae > Agapanthus > Agapanthus africanus. The sequence goes on from JASDDO010000029.1 coordinate 417,125,154, forward strand.
TAGGTTAAACAGTTAGCTTCGATACGAGCCATCGAACGCTAAAATCCGGTTTGTCCACAATTTATTATAAATTTTACTGTTTAGCATGTCCGCAAGTTTTCAGGTTTTACGACAGAAATCGAGATGTCGTTTTACGTGAGCAAACGACATTGTATTGGTACCAAAGTCTCAAGGGACATTCATTATAACCCGGGCCATCACATGTTATATGCTGCCGTCAATTTAACGTTTTTTTCTCATTCGGGTTTTGCATCGAGCACGTGGATTATAACGATTCACATGAAAAAGTGTATGCGGAAATTATTGATAACTTGAGTCGTAATATAAAAATTAGCATGAAGAAAGTATCAAACTTGCCTGAAGACTTTCGATGGTCACGAAGGCGACGATGACGGCAGCCTGCAGCGACGGCACGGTTAGCACAGCGACATGCACACGGCTACACACGGCTGGGATTCGAGTTTGGCCTCGGTGAAGACGATGGAGCTAGGAGGCGACGGTAACCGGAGGTGATGGTCAAGGCCGCGACGATGAGAAGCCCGGCAGCAACGACGGTGAGAGGTCACGTACGGGTCCGGCACGGCAGCAAGCTCAGGGGTGAGCCCGGGTTTGTTCTCGGAGCAGCGGAGAGGTGGAGGTTGCGGTGCTCAGGGGTGGCCGAAGGTGGAGGTCGGCGGCGCTGGGCGCTTGAGTTCTCGGTTGTGGGTCTATGATGGAGTAGGGGGAACGGGGCTCGTCGGGTGTCGAGAGGGGTGGCAGGGGTGAGCAGACGGGAGTTGAGGGGGGACGAGGAGGAAGGCTCTTCGTCAAAGGTGAGGAGTTTGCTGGCGGTGCTCGGGCAGTGGAGCTCGGGTCTGAGTTTGCGAAGAGGAGATGTCGTGGTGGGTCGTCGGAGGTTCCAGGGTGTCGTGGAGGAGGTCGGAGTTGGTTTGGGGTCACCGGCAGTGATGGCGTAGGGTGAACGAGGAAGAAGGAGGAGGCGGAGGCGCTTGTGGTGCAAGCGACGGTTGCCGGCGAGGAGGTGGGGACGAGCTGTGGGTAAGGTCGACGACGAAGAGGTGAGCGTCGGCGACGAGGACAGGCGAGGGGCGTGGGCTCGGTGTGCAGGCAATAGGAGGGGGGTTCATGGTTTCTTGAGAGAGGAGAGAGGAGGAAAGGGGAGAAGCGTGAGAAGGAGGGAGCCGTTGAGGGGAGCGGGTCGTGGGAGAGAATGTGCGCGCGTCGTGGGCGCGAGCGAGACGGGCGCAAGAGAGGCGGGCGCGGCGTAGGGGAAAGAAACGAGCGGGAAGGAACGCGAAGGAAGAAGAAAAGGAATGAAGCGGGTCGGGTCGGGTCGGGGGAGTTGGGCCGGGCTCGAAAGAAATTAAATTAATTGGGAAGGAAAAGAGGTGGGTGTTTGGGCGCGGTCTTGGGCTCGAAGGAATTAAAATTAAAGAATAAAGGAAAAGGGGGAGGTAAGATGGGCCGGAATAAATAAAAAGGAAAGGAAAAATAAAAGGGAAAGGTGATACGTAATTTAGTTTTGGGTTAGGAAAACTAATTTAAATAAAAGTTATACAAAATATATATATATATATATATATATATATATATATATATATATATCGGACTAGATTTGGATTAAATTCTGGAAAAATACGGAAAATTTATAGAAAATCCAGGAAAATATCCGGAGACTTATTTATTAAGATATGCTAAATATTTATAGGGGACTGGGTATAAAAAAGGGAAAATAATAAAGGGAAAAATAAGAAGGCTTTGAGTAATAGGATTAGTTTTAGGTAAAAAGATTTAAGAAGGGAAATAGAATAAAGGAATTAGGATTTTTTAAATACTTAAAATAATTATAAGTATAACTAGATAAATTTGTAAGTGACCCCTCTTATAAAAACACGGCTATTGACGTATAAAAGAACTGGGTGCTACATAGGGCCAAACCCAAACATCAATGGCTTCATCGCAAAAAGGGTAATGTTTTGTATTCTTTAAGCCCCCCTCTCTCAACAAGGTAGGAAGTTCAGGAAATGAATAAAAACAGGACTAATGCTACGAGTTCCTTCACATTTTATTCAGTGTGAATTTAGAGCATGTCAACATTGGCACCCACAATGCTGGAAAATTAAGTTACTTCAAAAACTTTTCTATTAAAAAGGCTCTTTTTGTTAATGTAACCAGAAGACTTACAAATTTTAACGGTCAGAGGTGACATTTTTCTGATAACTAGCATGAGATGTCTATATTCATAATTTGCCTAACCTGCATTATGCATCCACCTGCTACTAAACAAAATCCCCAATATGTTCTACTATATTCAAAATTTTACTAAATACCTTTAATCAGAATAATAAATTTCTGGAGCAATAACGCCCTCTTTGGGAATGGAGTTAAGTTTAGATAACCGGAGTTTCATTAAGTTATCTAAACTTAACTCCAAAATCCTGATTATGCCACGTATGGCTTTCATTTTGGAGTTTAGAGAACTCCAGTTATCTAAACTCCAAAGTTGAGATAATTGATGTCTAGTAAACTCCAATCCAATCAAAGTTTTCTAAACTCCAAAGAAAGATACGACACTCATTTTGGAGTTTAGATAACTCCAAGAACAATCACCCCATCAAAGTTAAGATTTCAAGTCGAGGCAAGGCCTTGTAAACTAGAGTTTGCATCCCTTATACCTGCACTTATTATAATATACTTCGATGCCTAATATTAAAGTCATGTCAAATTGAACTTCAAAAGTTTAAGTACTGAACAACTAATTAAAAGAATGAAGGAATAGATCAGGACCACATACCTCATATGCTGTCTCCATCCCAATCTTCAAGTAACATTATTCCACACAGCCACGTATTTTCCTTGACATAGAAAAGGGGGAGTACAAATCTTGTTAGCCAAAGATTTAGGAACAGAGTAATAAATCATATCAAAAAGGCACTTACCATGAAAATTTCTGCTTCTCCAGCTATTGGCAGGGCTATCGGCAGCTGAATCTGAACAGGACAGCATCATAAGAGGCTACCTCTTTCAGAAGCTATATGAGCCCATGCTGCCATACAAGAACATCACAGTAGCAGATTTCACTGTCAAAATCTCCGAACTTAGGAACAGACTGGCCATGCCACACAAAGTCCTGATCGCCCCAATTCAATGAGGAGCATAACAGAGAATAGAGACCGATGTAGTCTCGGCCGATAAGAACTCTCTTGGATATGCAAGAACACCTCGGGAGATTTTAAGGGTTGTATATGGAACGGGAGATGAGCACGTGCCGGGAGGATTTCTTCCGGAAGGGGGGATGGCGTAATAGCAAGAGAATTACTTGGAAAGTATTAGAGGATTTATAAAATGATGCAGATATGGGATAAGATATGCATACATAAATAAATTCATGCAAAATATGATTGTTGTCATGAACCAATGGAAAATTCAAACAGATATTTTTATGTACAATGTTACTTGTCAATAATGAAACTCCTTCAGACTCATTCTGAATGCAAGGTTGGATGATCATGGAACAATTTAGGATTAAAAACATAATATAGTACCATGATTTTGGTTCATGGTCATCAAATATATTTCACTGTTTTGGTCACAATCTCAAATGGATAATAATTTCCAAACAAAACCCGTATCAAGACTGAAGATGCAGAGCAGAAAACCAATTTTTTTCTAGACTAGAATAGAATGAGTAAAAGGAGAACAATAATATCCTGTTGCATAGTTAAGCCGACGGAATAATATCTTGCATGAAACATGACTAATGATATGAATACTAAATTCCCGGTAACACAAAGTCAATCCGTATCAAACTAAATTCCTGACAATACAAAGTTGAGCTGTATCAAACGACACAATTTCTGCCATAAATATGAAATATGACATCAGAATCAACAAAAGAGTTGCCGATAAGGAAAATAATGTAAGCACTGCACGGTATCAAAACCGTCTTACAACAACATCAAGAAAACTTATAACTTGAACAGCATCCAAATAAAAGAAACAGCTACCGTCTGTAACACATGTACCTAATAAAGAAATAACATAGGATAGAACTAACGAGAACACGGATGCAACAAAGTTATCAAGCCGCGGCTTTTGCGGCTGCGGCGGCTGCAGCAGCACGCTTTCTAGCTTCTTCAATAATGCTTAGCTTGATACCCCTGCCCTTAGGCAAACTAACCCAAGGCTTAGAACCCTTGCCGATAGTAAACACGTTGCCAAGGCGAGTAGCAAATTCATGGCCTGTGGCGTCTTGAACATGGATAGTTTCAAAGGTTCCCTTGTGCTTCTCCCTATTCTTGATAACTCCAACTCGTCCAGTGTTTCTACCACCAGTCACCATCACCACATTACCAACATCAAACTTGATGAAGTCTACAATTTTGTTGGTTTCCAAGTCGAGTTTGATTGTGTCATGGGCCCTGATGAGGGGGTCAGGATAGCGGATGGTTCGGCCATCATAAGTGTTCAGATAAGGAATGCCTTTTTGTCCGAATTGAACAGACCGCACCTTGCAAAGCTTGAACTGCACATGAAATCAATATAGAGAATGATTTATTTAGAAAGACAGATAACAAAGTTTTTTGTTCCGTCATTTCAACAGATAAAATCAACGAAATGCTGCTGCCAGATTGAATGTGTGTAGAATACAATCAGAAGTAAAGTTAAAATGGTCAACTAAAATCTGAAAAAGTGTGGTGAATGTTCTTCTGTTGGTTAAAGAAATCAACACCTGACTAACTTCTAAATTTAGGTCCTTAAAATTCTAAAATTTAAAGCATGGTTTACAGAATAAGGGTTCAAGACAGAATAGTGGAAAACACTTTAAAATTGGTTTTTTGAACACTTCTCAATGTGTGAGAAGGATTTTTCTCAGTGGTTTTTAATTCTCTTGGCTACTACAAAAGAAAGCCCTAGGTAAAAATGTGCTTTTTGGCTTCTGAGTTTTGAGCACTTGGAAGTAAGTTGCAGAACCTTGAGCAAAGCTATCAGATAAGGCCTTACCAAAAAGAAAGCCATTATGAACGATTTTTCTCAGATGTTTAAAACTCTTGGCTTCTAAAAAAAGCACTTGGTAAAAATGTGCTTTTGGCGGCTTGGTTTTGAGGAACACTTGGAAGCAAGTTCCAGGACCTGAGCAAAGCTATCAGATAAGCCCTTACCAAAAAGAAATCCATTATGAAACGAGCTCTATGGGGCTGCAGCAACCGCAGCCGCAGATCTGTGAGTGGCAAACATGGGGGGTGGGCCCAAATATTAAATTAGGAGGGCCAAGGGCCCCACCCCCCAGTAGCTGGGTGTGGCAAGCGCAACCAAGGTGGCTGTGCTCGCCCTCAGTCACATTAAAGTCTTGTGAAATCAAACACTTTATTCAAAGCTAAAGACACAAATTAAAATTAACTATTTTCAGGTTATGAAAAGATCACTCAAGTGCCTACATATATTTCGACACATTACCACTAGCATACCTTTCTTAAAGCATGACCCGTACATGACTAAACATAATGTTTTATAAAAAAAAACAAAGGGTATTTAATTTACCCATATGCCTTGCATTTTTCCTTTTAGGAAATGAATTTATGAAAATGAATGGCACAATGCTTCCGTAAAACTCATTTGTTTTCAGATATTATGTTGTAGACAACAAAAAGCATCTAATCCACGTGTAAGCTGGTTTTATAGAACTGAGAACCGCGTAATTGCATTAAGGGAATACTGATGCGTTCTGGTTTTGGTTTTTCATTAATTTATACTGAAGATTGTAGGAAAAATTACAAATTACAGGAAAAAAAAACTTACCTTTGCCTCTTCATCCTTGATAGAGTGAAGGCGAAAGCGGCCTTTTGTATCATATAACAGACGAAAGTTTTCATTTGTTTTAGGGATCGACACAACATCTGCAAAGGGAAAAGGATACAAAATTAAAATTACCAAATAGATGATAATTATGAGCGACGAGAATGTGAGAAATTATGACTGTTCACTAGATAATACTTTTTCAAAACCATCAAAGGACGTCTTTTGAGTTGCTAAAAGTATGAAAAGGTTGAGAGTTATGCATACCCATGAAACCAGCAGGATAGGTCTTGTCTGTCCTGACCTTTGAATCAACCATTACATGCCTTTGCATCAGAATAGCGATGACTTCACGATATGTAAGGGCGTACTTCAACTTGTTCCTTAGAATTAGGATCAATGGCAAACACTCCCTGGCTTTGTGAGGACCAGATGATGGTTTGGGGGCCTAATATATGCTAATCGATCAACAAAGATGTAAACTAATACAGATAAAATCTCAGATAACGTAATTTACACTTACAAAAGCACCCCCGAGTTTGTTGAGCATCCAATGTTTTGGGGCATTGAGCCGTTTGAGATGCTTCTTAAGTCCTCTAGCCTGTAGAAAAAATGCACAGAGGAACTAAATGAACATATGTTCAAAAGAAATCACAAAGTTAATTGGTCCATCAAACAGATGGAAAAATGTTCGACAAAAATTGATTTTAAAGATATAACAAATTAATTGATTATCGTTAAAATGGCACATGTTACACCGTAATCTGTTGCCGTGGTTATGATTCATATCAGATTAAATATGAGAACAAGGTACAGGTAATAATTCATATCAGGGACCCAACAACAGATTTAAACATGACTAATACATAGATTGTAAACGCTCATGCAAAGTTCTTTCTTTCCATGGCCCAACTATTATTTGACCAAGCGGAAGGTGTCGGTTAAGTTTAAAAAGTTCCATCGAAACACATGATTAAAGTCATCTTACAAAACACTTTTCACATATAAAACTTTTCTTATTTGAGGTTTAATTCAGCACTCATGGACTAGAATGGCACGAGTCTAAAATGTGAAATAATAAACACTAGTATTTGATAATTACTTTCGCACTAGGAGAAAAAAAATCTGTACAAACTAGATTCCTCTGAACATTTCATCAAATTAAAGGCAATTGATAAGATAACCGCGTTTTTTTCCAGCATAAGAGAAGCAAAACATCATCTTTTTTTCAATTCATGCACACATTTATTTCTCACCGTAACAGAGACCTGATTCAAGGAACTCACACCAAAAAGCTACACACAATTAATCAACTATTGGAAACAAAAGCAGAAAGCATCATCGACCAATCTAATGCTACTTCCAAGCTTAAACTGCATCAACAAAGAACCCTAAAAATCGCTTGCCTCCAAAATTTCAACATTTAATTGCTGCACATACTCAGTTTAAATCAAAAATCGCATCTTTTCAACGAGATACACCCTAAATCCCTAAAACAAGGTCGCATTCAATTTCCATGAACAAATCATTCATATTAGAACCCATGAAGGCGTCGCCATTGCCAAAAAAACGCATTTTGAAGATAAAATTAACGCTATAATACGATTAATTGAGATGAAATTGAGAGAGGAAGCGAACCATTTTGATTTGTTCTTCGAGATCTCTCGCTCACGATGAAAGGACGAAAACGGCTGCAGCTAGAAACCCCCAGCTCGAGTTGGCGAATTTAAAGGGGAAGGTTTTAGGGTTTTCATGGGCTTTTTTACCCGTGTCATCCTGATGTTGTGGGCTTGGGCCATGGTCTCATGTATTTCGCCAGATTTGTGTCTTTAAAATATTTCTTGCACAGATTTTTTTTGGGTAAATTGTCAAAAAGCCCTCGGCTCGCTCGGGAGTGTCTAAAAATCCCTGTAATTTTCGTAATTGTTGGAAAAGGCATATTGTTCAAAATATTTGTGAAAAAACATCTAGGATTTATTTCATTTAGGCCTTGCATTCCCTCAACTACTTGGATGCAACTACTTAAATATTAGAGGCAATTGTTTAGATATTACAGACAATTGCAACTGGTTAAATATTACAGGCAACTGGTATACAGTGAGTTTTGATTGGCCCAGCGGGTTTTAAAGGGCCAGGGCTTTTTGACAAATTACTCTTTTATTATTTTTTTTGTTGAATTGTCAAAAAGAACGGCCCTCTCCAGGATTGTCAAAAAAATCCTGAAAAATGCTTTGCCTGCCCACTTGAAATATCTACCAAACCTACCAAGAGATAAACACTTTCGGTCTGCTTGTTTGCCACTCGTATCTATATGTTATGGGTCATACCATTTTGTCTTTGTTTTTCTCCTCGAATAATAGCTTAGTTGATTTCTTTTCTCCATTCTTGTTGTTTCTTCCTCGTAGATTGTGATATGATTTCAAATTGTCGGGCAAGGTATTATTCAAAATCCTTGGGTCTTTTTTCTCTGGCGAAAAAACACTGGCCAATGGCCCATCATCAAAAGCCTTGTTAAACCGTGTTAAAACCACAAGTATTCATGACAACTCGCATGACTAATTAATGCTATAGCTGTGCTTCTGACCATCCATGTGACCAAATTAGCTGAATAGATATTACAGACAAATACCTAGATTCTGCATGTTGGTGGTTAGATATTACGAGCAAGCCGTTGGATATTGCATACAAGTAGTCGGATGTTGCATACATGTAGTTAGTTATTGTGGAGATAAGAAAAAGGAGGGAGAAAAGGAGGAGGGAGAAGGAGCTCCTCGGAGTGGTGGAGGGAGCGACAGAGGAGCGGAGGGCGGATCAGAGGAGGAGGAGGGAGAAGAGTAGGAGAAACGAGGTGGTGGTGCAGGATAGAAGGAAAATGGAGGAGACGAAGAGGAGCGGCGGAGGATAGGTTTTGGTCTGAGAGGGGGAGGGGGAGGGAGATTAATTTTGGAGGCCGAGATTTTTTGATAAGGAATCAATAAAGTAAGGGCTTTTCATCTATTCTAAGCCCTTGAATAGGCTTGGTTTGTTTGTTTGTTTGTTAGCCGCTTGTTTTGATGCGAATTCAAAAGGAATAAAAAATTGAGAGGAAATCGAAATTTGATTTGCTCGATGATGTTTTTAAAAGGAAATTTAAGAATCACGAATCAATAACATTCTCGTTTAGCAACAACCATAAATTGCCTTTTCCTTTTTTTTAATGTTTCCCTCTAGGTCGATTCCTTTTTGTGTTTTGGTAAATGTTTTTTGTTATATTTGGTTCGATGAGTTAATGTAAGGAAAGATCTTAAGTAGATGATAAATTCTCTTTGCTCTTTTAGGTATGGTGTTGTAACACCTTAGGATACGGTTAGTGTCAATTAAGCGATGATGCGGATTTTTTTTAATGAAAAGCTAACCAAAATAGTTTTCACATATTTTTATAAAAATTAATTAATATTTTACTATATTATTTTCAAGCCTGCACACACTTGTGCATGTTAACTTGGGGGTTAATGAGGAGTTGACCATGCTTAACTAGCCATACACTAAACCAATTTCAAGCCATGTACTCATTCCACTTGTTTTTTTTTTAGTAACGAGTTTATCTTTTTTAAGGGAGAGAGAGAGCTGACAATTGGATAATGATGAGGTATGGGACAAGCATGGGAGCAATTAATGAGGAGAGAGGAGGGGCATGGTTCATTCCTAACTTCACGCCCTCATTTTTTCCTCATCACTCTCACACTCTCATTTTCCCTCATCACTCACACTCTCTCATTTGTTGCTCTCCTTCTCCTTCCCCTCCCCAAACTGAAAACCATCTTGCTTCATCACAAAACCAAGCCTAATCTTCACTAAACCTCATCAAGCCCATCACAAAAATCAAGTTAAGCCTCTTGAGATGATTTGGAGCTTGGAAAGCTAGGGCTTTCAAGCAAGCTTGGTGAAGTAGTGATCTCTAGCCATTATCTAAGCTTTATAGATGTAGTGTTGCTTATTAGTTGTTGTTTTAAACACTAAAGTTATATTTTTTTTATGTAAATATCGTATTTTTGGTGATAAGTTGGTGTCTCTGAGATTTGCTATCACAACATTAGTCTACTGAAAAATCTAGCAATACAGTAGTATTGTGTTAGAAGCCCTGAGTGTGCACCTGAAACCCGAACCCCGCCCTTTACTGTTCACCCGACGAAATTGGGGAAAAGTCCGGCGCTGCCGGATTTTTGGTGACCTGGGGAGTTGTGTTTTTTTAGGGTAGCTATCTGTAGGTTATCCTTGGTATTTGGTACTGCTTGATTTTCCCATATTGACCGTAGGCAAAATCTGGGACCACTTAGCTAGTTTTTAGTGTCTTTGCAACGTGCGATACGGTTAATCCGACTTAGTTTAATTGTTTTTGGTAGCTTGCAGTCACGGGTTTATTTTGAGATGTCGTTGTACGTGTTTAGCCGCTAGGCGAACCCTTTGTGGCTTAAGGGAACCGATTCGTTAATTGGCGTTGCGTTCGTATATTATTAGGTAGTTTGTTAAATCCACGCGTTATTGTGTTGTGTGATAATAGGATCGCAGGCGGGGACTTCGGACGCTGCGGAGAGGGGAAAACAAGTGGTTGGATTTACCTAGCTCGAGATCATCTGTGAATAGATTTAACATTTAAGGGGGAATCACCCGTATGACGTTAAGCGTCGATGGCTAGATTCGGTGTTATGGCCACATGTTTATATGCATATACGTTGATTGTGCATGAGCATCATTTGTATACCATTACTTGTTGTACATTGACTTAGTACCTATTGGACACTGCATCATTTCTGACGGTTCATGTTGCACGGGCACTGAATTGTATGCCACACACACACCGTTGGTAATTACCATGACACGTGTTGGGGTAAAAATTTACACCCCTGTTGACCAAGTCAAAGTCAAGGTCAACCCCAAGCCAGGTGGGCCGAAGCCCAGGTCAAGCGGGCCCATGCCCAAGCCGAGCCCGCGGCCAAGCCTCCCCATGGCAACAACAAAATCATGTAATAAATTATTTTTATGTAATTTTTTATGCATGAATGTAAACAAAATGGGCATAAAGCCAGATTTTTGTAAGTTCATGGCTTATGTGCAAAAAGAAATGGCACATGAGCCATGGGATAGGCAAAATGCCATTTTGAAAAGCCCAAGGGGCTATATGTAAATATGTAAGCCTATATAAGGCAACATGATGATGAATAAAATATACACCTTGCATTTCCCTCAAAAATCTAGGGCTTTTGCCTCTTTCCCTTCCCTGAAGGTTCCAAGCCTTCTTCTTTCTTTTGAATTAAATCAAAAGTTTTACTCTTCTTTTTTCAAAACCAAATAGTTTTTCACCATAAAACTCACAAAGGGGAACTTGGATCTACCATCAGATCTCAAAAAGAAGAGATTTTTAAAATCCCACATCTCTCGATCTTCAAGATCCAGCAACTAGAGAAGAAGAAGAACCCTTTTCATCAACCCCAAAACATCTTAGGAGTCTAACTCCATATATATATATATATATATATATATATATATATATATATAAAATAAATATTTCCTTTCTGAAGCATAGCTGTTTACCCTAATCAGAGCAAAGCTCTGTTCAAATTCCAAGGCGGGAAACGAGGCAACGCTCCTGTTTCCCCCAATCAGAGCAAGACTCTGTCCTGAAAATTAAAATAATAAAAATTATTATTAATTAAAAAAATTATTATTAAAGAAGCAACGCTTCAGCTGACTTGCGCTCTGCGCTGCGCGCCACATGGCAGCGCAGTTGCGCTACTTCAGCTGACTTGCGCTCTGCGCTGCGCGCCACGTGGCAGCGCAGTTGCGCTGTACTCCGAGCTGCGCGACACGTGGCAGCGCAGTTGCGCTGCGCTCTGCGCTGCGCGACACTTGTCAGCGCAGTTGCGCTAGCGCAGTGCGCTGCGTGACACCTGTCAAGCGCTGGTGCATTTGCGCCAAACAGAATTAAAATTCTAGTAAGATCTTTCTGTTCTTGTTAAAACAAGAAGATTGCCTTCTGTAAAACAGAAGCACTTGGATCAAAGATCCAACGGTGGGGAAAATTCCCCAAATCACTCAGATAATGATCTCTTTAACAAATTTAACAAATTAATGGGCACTATATAAAGGCCCCTAGACCTCAATTTCAAATCATCAACAACAATAACAACACTGAATACAGAAACACAGAAAGAAAACAGAGAAAGAATTCAGAGAACTCCTCTAAAGAATTTTGAGAAGAACTCAAAAAGAGAAAAAGGTAAAAAACCCTTTGAATAAAAGAGAAGAATTTCTTTTGAAAAGATCATTGATCTAAGAACAAGATCAAAGATCTTCAATAAAAAATATATAATAATAATAAAGGCATTGCCTTTTGATGAACCACTGGTTCTGAAATCTTAAAAGATTCTTTTCTTGAATCCAAAATTGGATCAAGATTTTAAAACAGTGCCTTGCACTTGTAAATCTGCACTGTTGCGCTCTTGGGTTGGCGCAAGCCACCAGAGAGCGCCACGTGTCAGTCTGCGCCTTGCGCTCACAAAATATAGAGCATTGCTCTCTAAAATTGGCGCAACTCACCAGAGCGCGCCACGTGTCAGCAGCGCAATAGCACAGCGCACTGACGCAGCGCACTGCGCTGTTGCGCTTGCGCTCACCAGAGTGTGACACGTGTCACCACCACAAGCGCTTGCGCTCAATAATTGGCGCAAAGCGCCTGACAAGCCACTGTCAAGTAGTTAATGCACTGCATTATTTACAGAAGGGCCAAGCCCAATTAAAAAGGCCTAACAGGCCTAATAAAATGCAATGCATTATTTTTAAAAAGGCAGAGCCCAAACAAAAACAGATGCTCTGCATCATTTACAAAGGGACTGAGCCCAAATCAAAAAGGCCTAGCAGGCCAGAATAAAATGCAGTGCATTATTAAACAGGGGCAAAGCCCTAGCACAGGCCTAATAGGCCAAAGATAAATAAAAACGTTGAACATCTTTCAACTGGACTTAGCCCAATCATGACCGTAAGTCCTCAAATTAAATTGACTGAGCAAGACTGCTCTCCTAAATCAATTTACATCCGGTTCAAGGGTACATCTCTGAAATCCTCTGACATCTGTCGTTGTAATCCTTCAACGTCGTCAGAGATGTGACGGGTCCCGACGGCCATATATTAAATGGACCACCACGTCCCTAAACTGGCATTGGACCACCATGTCCCTAAACTGGCATTGGACCCCCACGTCCCTAAACTGGAACATGGACCACCACATCCCTAAACTGGCATTGGACCACCACGTCCCTGAACTGGAACATGGACCACCATGTCCCTAAACTAGCAATGGACCGCAATGTCCTTAAACTACATATGGACAATTACGTCCATAAACTGGAACAATAGAGCCCCCAAATGCTCTTTTGTCGGATCTAAATGAACCAGTTAAGTTGATCTTAGTCTCAAATTGGACTAACGTATCCTTAACAAACGTTTGAGTTGATTTTAGCCTCAAATATGGCTAACGTATCCTCAAACCAAAACCCCAAACCCAAATCTAAGAAAATACGGATTTGGACTAATTCACGTCTTACGGGCGATGACATAAATTAGTCTCCGTATACAATCCACGGGCAACCACAAACAAAACAAACACCCACGACACGAAGTGAGATTCTGAAGAAGGAGAAAGTTGTTACTGTGATGCGGTAGCGTAATTAACTGCAGGGGCTTGCGCCTGCAGGGAAGAGCGTCCCCACAATCAAAAACCCCTCAAGCGAGGGGGAATCTGACGAAGTCTGCTACATCGGCCGCATCCGTCTAAACCTCCGATACACGGTGCCATAAATCAACTTGGCATCTTCGGAGAGGTGGACGGATAAAACCAAATAGCATCTGCCTCGAATCTCAGTGCCAAGACTGCGAAGTCTTATGCGCCGTCCTTCGGAGGGGAACAATAGCTTCTGGTTCTGGGACTAAAAGCCCCTTTTTCTCGCCAGCGCCCAGCGCTCGAGCGCAAAGCTTCCACGTGCCGACACGTGGCGCGCCTGCGCCCAAGCGCACAACGCTCGAGCGCACAGCGCTCAAGGCGCTGGCCCCATGCATCCCTTGGATGCCTTTTCCCCCTCTTTTACACACACACACACACACACACACACACATAAATATACACACATGTATACATATGTATACACACACATACTTCACGACACTGTCCCTGTTAGAAAAAAATTTCTAACGGGGCGCTGCCCAGCACCCCGCAAGAGGGATGCTAGCCCTCTTGACCCCCAGCCCGCTATCCGGGTAGCAGGACCCCCGTAAAAACTCTGAGGGGCCCCCGATATATCCAAAACCCCTTCCAAACACAACACTGCACATTGAGGTCGCATGACCAGTTTAACCCGTCAATCGGAGGTTCCCTCGCTCCAAAGGCGAGGGGTAATTAACGGCAGCTTAGTCCGCGGCTGCCGGAGATTCGGATCCCCACAATCATTAAACCCCGGCCTACCCTAGGCAGGGGGAATCTGTAATGCGCCTGACAAGCGCGCGCGTATTCCCATCTCAATGGGGTGACGAAAAACACCTTACAGATTCTGGCACACCCGGTGGGACTGGTCTCTCCTCCCATATTTCGGGTTAAACGTTCATGCGAACTCAAGCAATATACATATCCATATTTATACTAAAATAATGCTCTTTCATGCAGGTTTTCAAACAATCACTTTTCAACAATTTCTCCAATGATGAACTCAGCTCTCAGCACGGCTCCCATCTCTTATATGATGAAGATGGATTCCCGGACGGTCCTCCCAGCCAGTCTCGGGCGACAATGGGAGGAGCCGCCGCTACCATTTGGCTTTATTATGTTCGTGCCAGCTAACGCCGTCCCAGCTCCTCAAGCTCCGGTAGCAGACAAATCGGTCTCAAAAGGGAAAAGGCCGAATGTCATGGTTGCGAGGGCACCTCTGCCCAAGCACAAACCTGTTTCCAAACGACCCTCCATCGCTCCAGCTGGGGGCAAGGCCATCAACGTCAACGAAGCAATGAGGCATCTCGGGCAAGCTCCAGCGGTACCCCTGACAACTGCTCGATCGGGTGTCTTCTCTAAGCTCCCCGCTAATCAACGCACAATGGCTTTCCGGATAACGGATGCCCGCCAAGCCTTCAAAATCGAGAAGCTAAGGGAGAAGCGGCTCAGATACAGAGCCAACAAAAGGGCTAGGGCTCTGGCCATGTTAAAATTTATGAATTTCCAAGGCCCGGACCGCTCTGCGAAACCAGCTTCCAGCGATGAAAGAATAGCTATGTGTGTTATCCACACTATCTACATGGCCGGACATGAAGAAACGAACCCTCCTCTTCTTCACAGCCATGGTGATGATATGGTTGACGCTATCCAACATCGGCTCGATCTAAATGATGAAGAGTCTGCTCAGGCCGATAAGCCAGAGGAGCCTGTGATTCTTACGGAATTGTGCTCAGGCAATAAAGATGACCCGGATGTCATAACCGGAACTACAGAACAAGCATTATTCCGACGGCTTCAGAGGCAGCTTCGGGACAGGGATGAGAAGTTATCTAAGGTACAATCTAAGGTCGACGAATTGGCAAACGTCGCGGCAGATCTCGCGACCCAAGTCGCCCGATTGCAATTACAGCAGAATTAAATTTTGGTTCATGAGCCAGGGATTGATACCCGGGGCCAGCCAACTGATATCCCCTTCAACCTAAGAGCGGAGCGCCTTCACGAAAAACGGCCGCGAGCAGCTTCCAGTCCCTCCGATACATACACCGGAGGAGAATCTCCACTGAAAGAAAAGCTGGATAAGGTCTATTCCTTCAGAAGGGACAAAATCCGTAAAATATTCAAAGACGCCTTGAGGAACGGTCTACAACTGCCAGAATCAAAAGGACCGCAGGAAGCGAATATGACCGATGGCCCCAAATACTGCCCCTATCATAGAGTGATAGGTTATGCTATTGAGGACTGCTTCGTCTTCAAAGATTGGGTCGAAAGGCAATACAAGACGGGAGAGATAGAACTGTCTAAAGGCGTGTTAGCAAACAGTCAAGCTACGACCACCGATTTCATACAAATGGAGACCGAAGCCTTTCGGGAACCTAATCCTCCCAGACATGTGCCACTATCTGAAAAGGGCGAACCAAAGACTGATCGGCCTCAAGAACCAGCATCAGTAAGGGCACCTACTCTAATGGAGAGAAAGAAGAAGGTGTACTCCTTCAGGAGGGAGGATGTCCGCAATATATTCGAGAAAGCCTTGAACAACGGCCTGCAATTGCCTATTCCGAAGAGGCCACATGAAATGAATATGACCGGCAATCCCGCATACTGCCCATACCATAGAGTGCTGAGTCATACCATTGAAGACTGTTGTGTGTTCAAAGATTGGGCAGAGGACCAATATAAGCTTGGAAAAAACCTCACAATCCTTGGATGTATCGGCAAGCCATAGAGCTAGGTCATCAACACAGCTCCGCCAAGATCAAAGTTCAAGGAGCTGGGATAAGCAAAAAGGACCACCACGTCGTTAAACTGGGAACGCCAGAGGACCACTATGTCATTAAACTGGGAACATCGACCACCACGTCATTAAACTGGGAATAATCGACCTCTAAGTCGTTAAACCGGGAATGTAAAAAAATTATATAGTATATATATGTAAATAAACAAAAAAAATGTGTGTAAATAAAAGAGAAATAAAGAAAAGCCGAAATGATGGGGCAACTCGCAATAAAAATTAGCGAGTAAAATAAAGACGAAAATAAAGCCGAAATGATTGGGCAACCACGAATAAAAGCCGAAATGATGGGGCAATCGCGATCTTCGCGATAAGAAAAGCTGAAATGATAGAGCAATCACGGTAAAACATAGACAAAAAAAACGGCGAATGATGAGTCGCTCCTGGTACCATATTCCAGTGCAGCGATGCAGACGCCAATCAATCCAATTTCCCAAAATCCTTTCGGCCCTACGGTTGGTCCCAAAGTTGACCATCGTATACAATCCACGGGCTCAAATAATTCTCATCATATCCATGCCCCACCGCAATCACCAGT
Organism: Agapanthus africanus; assembly: GCA_030015575.1. Lineage (NCBI taxonomy): Eukaryota > Viridiplantae > Streptophyta > Magnoliopsida > Asparagales > Amaryllidaceae > Agapanthus > Agapanthus africanus. The sequence goes on from JASDDO010000029.1 coordinate 417,142,014, forward strand.
TACGCGACTGGTTTCCGCCTTTGGAATTATGCTCCATTGAGAAGACCCACTCATGTGTCCTCACGATACATGAGGAAAACAAACCTTTGTGGGATCCTTACGACTCACAAAGTAAAAACACACTTAGGAGTCCCCACGACTCCTAAGGAGAAAATACACCTGCGGGATCCTTACGACTCGCAGGGAGAAAATGCTTTTATGGGACCCTCACGGCCCATAAAATTAAAAAGCCTTAGGTGATAGGGATCTAAACCTGTCTCCTAAGCTATCGCTCCCCAATCCCCATGTGGCGAATGATGAGTCGCTCCTGGTACCATATTCCAGTGCAGCGATGCAGACGCCAACCAAATTCCAAATCTCATACCCCAATGGCGAATGATGAGTCGCTACTGGTACCATATTCCAGTGCAGCGATGCAGACGCCAACAAAGTCCCAAAATTTTTATGGCCCTACGGTCTGGATCATGCATCCTGCAAAACCGTATACAATCCACGGGCGTATAACAATCCAAGTCTCTCCCAAGTCCTGCCGGTGAGACTACTTTTAAAGTCCCACCAGCGCAAAAAAAAAGAAGAAAAAGAAAAAAAATAATGGTATGTCCACAAGCAAGATGGGCACGGATGAAAACCCGAAAGGGCTCCGTGAGTAAAAACAGCAGGACTGCCGGCGAGTTTGTGAAAACCCAAAAGGGCGCAAACTCGTAAAAAAAAGAAGAGATGAAACGCACTCGCGAAGTCCTCTCGACTTTGTGAAGAGAAAATTCCCGCGTGAGATCCTTACGACTCACAAAGAAGCAACACACTTGGGGGTCCTCACGACTCCTAAGGAGAAAATACACTTACGAGATCCTTTCGACCCGTAGGGAGAAAATGCTTTTATGGGACCCTTACGGCCCATAAAATTGAAAAGTCTTAGATGATAGGGACCTAAAACCTGTCTCCTAAGCCATCGCTTCCTGATAAGCATGCGCAAATGATGATTCGCTCCTGGTACCATATTCCAGTGTAGCGATGCTGATGCCAAACAAAAACCAATTCCCAAATCCTCTCGGGGCAAATGATGAGTTGCTCCTGGCATTATTCCAGTGCATCAATGCAGATGCCGACAAAAAAAACAATCCCTAAATCCACTCATGGCAAATGATGATTCGCTCCCAGTACCATATTCCTGTGTAGCGATGCTGATGTCAACTCAAATCAAACAAATCAAACAAAATCGACCACATCGTCAAACAACAGACACTCCGTCTCGGGGATACGTCAACCAGCCGATACTCCGCCTCGGGAAAACGTCAAGCAGACACTCCGTGCCGGGGGCACATCGACAACAGACACTCCGTGCCGGGGGCACGTATACCAAATCGCTTCACAACAGAGCGTCGACCGTCTACGTCGCAAAAAGGGCAGTGCAGGCTCCCGCAAATTGGGAACCCAAATCGCTTCGTAACAGAGCGTCGACCGTCTACGTCGCAAAAAGGGCAGTGCAGGCTCCCGCAAATTAGGAACCCAAATCGCTCCGGATCAGAGCGTCGACCGTCTACGTCGCAAAAAGGGCAGTGCAGGCTCCCGCAAATTGGGAACCCAAATCGCTCCGGATCAGAGCGTTGACCGTCTACGTCGCAAAAAGGGTAGTGCAGGCTCCCGCAAATTGGGAACCCAAATTGCTCAGATCAGAGCGTCGACCGTCTACGTCGCAAAAAGGGCAGTGCAGGCTCCCGCAAATTGGGAACCCAAATCGCTCCAGATCAGAGCGTCGACCGTCTACGTCGTAAAAAGGGCAGTGCAGGCTCCCGCAAATTGGGAACCCAAATCGCTTCGTAACAGAGCGTCGACCGTCTACGTCGCAAAAAGGGCAGTGTAGGCTCCCGCAAATTGGGAACCCAAATCGCTTCGTAACAGAGCTGTTCCCCTCCGAATGGCGGCCGAGACGTAGGACGTCTCGCCTGAGATTCGAGGGCAGATGCTAATTGGTGCTATCCGTCCACCTCTCCGAAGATGCCAAGTTGATTTATGGCACCATGTATCGAAGGTTTGAACGGATGCGTCCGATGTAGCAAACTTCGTCAGATTCCCCCTCGTTTGAGGGGTTTTTGATTGTGGGGACGCTCTTCCCTACAGGCGCAAGCCCCTGCAGTTAATTACGCTACCGCATCGCGGTAACAACTTTCTCCTTCTCCAGATGGTCACTTCGTGTCGTGGGTGTTTATTTTATGTTTTGTTGCCCGTGGATTGTTTACGGAGACCGAGTTATGTCGTCGCCCGTAGGGCGTGGACTAGTCCAAATCCGTATTATCTTAGATTTGGGTTTAGGGGTTTGGTTTGAGGATACGTTAGCCATATTTGAGGCCAAGATCAACTCAAACGTTTGTTAAGGATACGTTAGTCTAACCTGAGACTAAGATCAACTTAACGGGATCGTTTAGATCCGACAAAAGAGCATTTGGGCTCCTCTGTTCCAGTTTAGGGACATAGTGGTCCATTTAATGTATGGCCGTCGGGACCCGTCACCTCTCTGACGACGTTGAAGGATTACAACGACAGATGTCGGAGGAGTTCAGAGATGTACCCTTGAACCAGAGTTAATTGGGGGGATCTATAGTCCAGTTTGGGACTAAAGTCTGTTTGAAAGGTTTAAGGATACGTTAGCCGTATTTAAGGCTAAGATCAACTTAAACGGGATCATTTAGATCCGACAAAAGAGCGTTTGGGCTCTATTGTTCCAGTTTAGGGACATAGTGGTCCATCGCTGGTTTAAGGACATTGCGGTCCATGGGTAGTTTAAGGACATTGCGGTCCAATGTTAGTTTTAAGACATCTCGGTCAAGGTTAAGGACGTCGTAGTCCATGGGTTTAAGGACCCCACAGTCCATTGTTAGTTTTAAGACATCTCGGTCAAGGTTAAGGACGTTGTAGTCCATGGGTTTAAGGACCCCACAGTCCATTGTTAGTTTTAAGACATCTCGGTCAAGGTTAAGGACGTCGTAGTCCATGGGTTTAAGGACCCCACAGTCCGTATCAATGTGTGGTCATCGGGACCCGTCACCTCTTTGAAGACGTTGAGGGATTACAACGCCAAGTATCAAAGGAGTGAAGAGATGTACCCTGGAACCGGAGTGGATTAAATAGTCTTTGGCCCAATTTGGGATAAAGACCAATTAATTATGTTATGAGCCCATTAGCCCAGTTAATTACGAATTGAGGACTTATGGCCAGCTTGGGCTAAGTCCAATCATGTCTGGGACATCGGCCCTCCTGTTGGTCCCTTGAAGGAGAGGCTTTGCCTCTGGCCATTTAGCCAATTGGGCCAATGCCTAGTGTTTAAACACTAAAGACCAATCAGTGTTGAACACTGGGAATGAAATTGATAAGTCAGTGTTTAACACTAAAAGATAGTTGGTGTCAAACACCAGCAACAAGGCCTTCAAATTAGTGTTAAACACTAAAACAGACCAGTGTTAAACACTGGCAACAGAAATCCCAAATTAGTGTTGAACGGGCCAAACAATGTTTTAACACTGGATTCAGGGGTTCCAATTTAGCGTTAGACGCTGAGGCAAGAGGGGTCACGTGGTAGCACGTGAGGGCGCCCTCCCTTCGTTTGTTCTGCTGAGAAGATCGCATCTTTTGGAGCATCACGTGTCATCACGTGACGGGTGTTTGAATGGAGTATGTTAAAGCCTCTGCCAAGGGTCACGTGGGTCACGTGAGGCACTGCCTCAAGGGGGCTTTCTGTAGATCTTTTGGGGGGTCACGTGGTGACACGAGACCCTGCTTTTCTGTAGTTGTTTAGAAGATCTGTTAATCCCTTTCAGGAATTAAATTCCTCGTAGGGTTGAACCCTGACAATAATTTCAGAGGAATTAAATTCCTACTTCCTTTTGAAGAGTTGAACTCTGAATTTTCTGTAGGAATTAAATTCCTCATATATGTGAAGAACTGAATAGGGTTAAACCCTAATAAAAGCTTTAAGGAATTAAACTCCCACTCTCTGTTAAAGAATTATTCTGGGGAATAAGATTAAGGGAATTAAATTCTTGTTGTTTTAACGGAACTAGGTTCTTAACTAGGGTTAAACCCTGATTCTTTTCATTCTGAAGGAATTAAATTCCCATAACACATGGTCAAACCCTAATTTTATTTTAAAGGAATTAAATTCCTATAGTTCTGCGAGAATTAAATTCTCGTGCTTCCATTCCCTCTCTATGCTTTGAATCTGCATGGCAGGATCTCAACACATTGAGAATTAAATTCTCAACTCAAGGGGAGATGTGCACTTTACCGATCCTCCATCAAAGAGAGAAGAAATATGTCCTTCTGTTTTATATCAGAGTTAAACTCTGTTGAGAATTAAAAAACCTTCCCTTTCTTACCTAGGGTTTTCTTTTGCAGAAGATCCAAATTCCTCCAAAGTATCAAGGCTCTCTCTCTTTTCTTCCCTCTGCCTATATATATTTTTCTTGTGTGTCTCTTGGCTCCTATTTATAGGAGAAGCAGCCGAGCCAATTAGTTTTTGATGAATCTTTCATTGAGAGATTTGATTTGTATCCATCATTCGTTTTGGACCTTTGGATTATTAGGTGAATTTTATTCACCATTGGATTTTAAATCCAGAGATTCTCCTTTGTTATTTCGGTTAGATTTTAAGGGGAAATCTTTCCAAATTCGAGATATTCCCATAGATAGATGATATTTAATCACCTTTAAATCTTTAATTCAATCGGTTCTTTTGGAAAGATTTGAGAGGTCTTTTCTCAGAATTTAATTCTGTTAACAAATAGGCTTTGAAGTCGGTCACGTATGGCCACGTGACCCTTGGTCACGTGTGGGCACGTGACCCCCTTGGAACGAGCCTTCTTCTTTCTTTTTGCGCTCTGTCTTCTGGTTGCTGCTTAACCGTCACGTGCCATCACGTGACCCCTGGTCACGTGTGAGCACGTGACCCTCATCTGGACTCTTTTTCTTGATTTAACCGGAGAACAAGTCTGCTGCTTTTGAGTATCACGTGCCAACACGTGACCCTGGTCACGTGGGAGCACGTGACCTCTTCTGAAGCCTTTTCCTTGATTTGATCAGGGAACCGGTTTGCCTTTGAAGCCGCTTTTAATTGTCACGTGCCAACACGTGACCCAGGTCACGCGGGAGCACGTAACCCTTTCTGAAGCCCTTTTCTTTGATGTAGTCGAGAAGTTGAATTTGCCTTGCCGATGCTTTTAGATGTCACGTGCCAACACGTGACTGCTGGTCACGTGTAAGCACGTGACCCTTTTCTGAAGCCTTTTCCATAAGCTTTTCTGATTTTAAATCAGGAAACAAATGCCCCCACAGCGTTGTTCTCACGTGTCCGCACGTGAGTGCAACGCTGTCACCTTTTGTGACCGTTGGATTCCTCTAAGGATTTGGGGAGATGAAACGTTTCCATCACCTCCTATAAATACTCATGTTTCTTCAGAAGAGCCTTCACTTTGCTCATCTTCTTCTTCTGAGAACTTTTTCCCTTGAGAATTTAATTCTCTTCTTCCAGAGCTTAGTTCTCTGCCTTGAAATATTTTCAGAGTTTAACTCTGTTTAAAAGGACTCTTCCTCCTCAGGTAATGGTGATCGAAGCACCTTCATTTTGACAAAACTCTCTGGATTTTAAATCCATATCAAGGGTTTCACAAAGAACCCATTTTTCTTCAAGTTCTTTAACCAAAATATGAGACCACTTAACCTCCAACAGTAGATCTCTTAGGGTTTAGATGATCCTTAGAGAGATGATGATGGCGGTTCAAATCCATGGAATTTAATTCCATCCCAAAAATGTTTCTGGGAATTTAATTCCCTTCTCTCAATAAGGAATTTAATTCCAATGAAGGACTCAATTTCTTCACACGGAGGCTTCCTGGGGTCTCTTGACCCGAGGTTGTCCTTCTGCAATTAATGAAACAGGAGCTTTGTAATGATGTCTTCTGTAGGAATTTAATTCCTTTGATCTTGTTGGATCCATTGTAGAGCCCGAGACAGATCCTGTTGGGGGAATGTGCAGGGTCATCATTCTTTATTTAACGAGGATATTCCCTTTGTTTTATTGTAACTATTTGGTCTCATTATTAATGAGCCGTCATCCGGATTCTGTGGGGCCCATGTGTTTTGTAGCCAATGGTCCCAGAAAACTCTGCTGTTGCTTTCTTTAACTAGTCTTCATGTTCATGCATGGATATATATTGCTGACTTTGCTTTTAACGGTCTCCTTTTATTGGATTTCAGGTGCGATGGCTTCTGTTCCGTGCTTTCCCTTTTCTCGCTCGGAGGCTGCTTTTCCTCAGTCGCCATCTGATGAGGAAGCGATGGCGATGATCCGGGCCCATGATCCGAACTGTACAAACCTTCTTCAATGGGGATCTTGGTATAGTCAGATTATTCAGGGTCGCCGGAGTTTCCTTTGCGCGGTACCGACGGAGCCCACTTTCCCATTCTTGCCGATGGACCCTCCGAGGACGGTTTTTGCTGTGGAAATGCCTAACTGGACTCCAACGGGGAGGCTCGAGCCTTCGACGACCGGTATTCCGAACCATCCGATCCCGGCCATAGACATCTTGGGGCGGCGTATCAGCCAGGGTGAGGCCCACCCGTGGGGGCAAATTTATAAGATAGGACTTACTCCTCGACACCCTACGGGCTACCTTCTCTGGGCTCGCTACATCCTTTCTGCCCATCGTGCGCGGTTACAGAAAGTCGGGCTTTATCAGGCAATATACGCGTCACTCTTCCATTATAAGTCCCCGCATGTCTGGTGGGTCAAGGCGTTTTTGAACCAATGGAATCTTCCCACCAACACTTTCATTCTAGGAGATCGCGAGGTCTCGATCTCTTTGGCCGAATTTTATGATATCTCGGGGTTGCCAATCAGGGGTAGTCTGTACGAGGAGTTGCTGCCTTCTGACGAGTATATTTTTGAACCCGAGCCCGCCCCAGTTGACAGCCTGTCTGCTGAGAATGCCGTCCGCCACAAGCATCCCAGTTTAATCAAGGCGCTAGGTATCTTCGATCGATTATTCACCGAATCCGAAGGGCAGGGTGTTACTTTCAAGAGCTTCATTGCTCGTTTCCTTCGCGAGGACACCTTATCGAAGACGGCTCCAAAGTTTGCCAACATTGGAGACCCCTTTGGGTTCGGTCCGAAGAAGCTGCCGACCACTGAATCGGACTTACCCCAGTACTACATCCCTATTATGTCGCCGATATCTTTTGAATCCATTGCTGTTCCAGGCATGAACAAGGAGACGTTCTTTATGGGGTTTGTTAGTGTTTGGCTCAGTTGGTTCGTTATCCCCATGCATCGCCGCTTCATGAGAGCCTCGGTCATCTACCCGGCTCATCGTATTGCTGAGGGGACGCGGTTGGCCATCGGCATCCCGGCCTTGGCGCACCTCTATCATGGATTGGGCACCGCAGCTAATACCTCTACACCCGGCGTGGATGTAGTGAACTTTTCGCTTCATTATTTCACGTCCTGGGTTGAAATGCATGTGCTGGGGGCTTTCGCTATGCATCAGAGGCCCGCGTTTTACGACGCCTATCCCTTCCCGCGACTTATGCAATTAGTGGGTGCTTCTGCTGCTGACCCGACTCAATTCAGGGCTATTCGGGTGCTGATTTCTCCTCATGCCGCCGCTGGCGGGCTGGTTTTTAATGATCTGGTCTTGTCTACTCCTTCGGGTCCAGTTCAACAACTCTGGGACCAGTCGAAAGACAACGCACCTTCTTTGAAGCCCCGGGAGGCCGCGCATTTGTATACAATTAGACCGGGCTACTTGGTGTTTCGCCAGGACAGTGCAGCTCTTTTTATGCAGTACAATCCGCGTCGATTCGCCCGACAGCTTGGATACGACCAGGGTGTTCCTTTCGAGGCTTTTATAGTCGCCCCGATCCCTTCGCTCGATGTTGTTCGCGATGCCGCTCATCATTTCATGAGGCTGAACACCGGCTCCCGTTTCATGGTCCCTGAAGCTGAGTACATGCCCCGGTGTGTGGGTGCATTTACGGGCTGGTATCTTCATCGGATCAGCCCAATTATTCTTGAAGAAAGAAGGGTGCTTCTTGGTCACGACGCCCCTCCTCAGGTTTCGGGGGCTAAGCTACAACCGAGGGTTCCGGTCCGCTTCCCTTTGAGGGAGATTGGCACCGCGCTCATTCCGGGAGAGTCAGGGGTAGACCTTACTCCAACAGCTGGTATGCCCTTGGGTTCCCGATCGCGGGGTAAACGGGCCCCAGTAGTAGCACCCCTGCCGGTGGCGGCACCGCCCCCTGTGGCGTCGACAATGGCGATGTCATCCTCGGTTGTGGCACCGAGCGAGAGTAACAGGGATGAGGGCGCTGAGGGCGATGTGGGCCAGCGCCGCCCTAAGGCTTCGCGAGGGAGGAAGCGGTCATCCTTAGCGACCGGCTCTGGGTCTAAACGGCGGAGGAAAGCGGCCACCACCCTGCTCGATTCTTTGGCGGAGTCTGAGCCAATTCTTGAAGATGAACCATTGGCCCTGCAAGAGTCAGACGCTAGACTTCTCATCCCGAGTTCGGCTGATGAGGAGGCCGCACAGTTGGCTGAGGCTATACGGCGTTCAAAAGACGCGTCTCATAACGCCAAGGTTCCGAAGAAGTCTTATCCCGCTGTAATTTTTTACGAAGACCCTTCGTAGATTCGGCGGCGATTTATCGGTCCTTTGGAGGAATGGGGGGAAAGGGCTTTGAAGCAGGCCGCTTCAGAAGACGCAGCTGATGCACTTTCCTTATGGACCGGTGGTCATGAGTCTACCCTTGGGCCCCGGCGAGCCCACCTCTTTGAGAAGGAGCAGCGGCTTGAAGATGCCATATTAAGGGCTTCTCTGCGTATAGGTATGTTGTGCTCCTTTTGTAGTCTTTCCGATTATTTATGCCCGTGCATATGTATCATTATTTTTATTCGAATCGTGCAGAATCTTCGACGCTGGGGGAGCTCTCTACGGGCCCATTAAAGTTAAAGCCCGCCGGAATTCTCAATGAGGCCTTGCTTGATGTGGAGGGGGCTGGTGAGGCTGCTCCTCTCACGGTAGAGCCTCCAGCGGCAGTTCTTGATCAGGGAGCGCTTCCCCCTTTGGGGGAAGCTCCTTTGGAGGTTGCCGCCCCAATGACCCTTACTGAGGACGGCTCAGAGGCTGGAAGGGAGGTAGTCGGGACTACTCTTCCTTTGTTGAATCCTGATGTTACAGCGGAGACCGTTGAAGCTGCTATCCCCCCGGCTCAGAATGGGAGGAGCGTTGAAGGTAACCCTCTGCGTTTTAATTTAGCAACCCCTTCATAGTCTAAACTCTTTTATCTTTCCCAGAATTGCGCGGTTTGACGGCCACTATCGCTGATCTGTCGCCTCGACAGTCATTTCAGCGTTTATTGGAGATGGCAGCTTCGTAGGCGATCTCCCTTCAGCGTATTGTCCTTTCCTCCGGGCAAGGTTAGTGTCATTCGCCATCTTTTCTTTTACCACAGCATTGTTACTATCTTGCGAAATGACGTTGATGTCTCTTATAGTCTTGGAAGCTGACGATGAGGTTGAGGTCGTTGAAGGGCCAGGGGAACCTTCGGCTCCTACTTGCATGACTGTCGGTGAGTGACATTTTATTATAATCCCGTTCGTTCTGTGTTTAAGAGTTTTACTACCATTTGCCAAATTTGAACAGCCCTGCCAGTCTCCATGGCTTTGGAATCGCGTATCGTGATGCCGCCCGGCCCTTATGCTTTGCGGGCTTCAGAACGCTTGGCCCAATTGAGCCTTGTCTCCCTATCATCTTTCGTCGAGGAGCTCCGTGCTGGTAGCGCGACCACAGCCGAAGCGTTCGCCGCTGAAGCTAACGGCTCTCTTCCTTTTCTCGCCACCTATCATAGCGAGGAGGTGGTACGGGTCTGGGTGGAGTTCTGTAGGAAGGTGGAGGCTTGTTTGTACACTCTCGAATGTTCTCGCCTTTCCTCGGAAGCCGTGGCTGCAAAAGCGGAGTTGCGGGGTCTGATAGCACGATGTGCGGCCAACATGACGTCATGCGAGAAGAGGCTTGGCCGCAAGTCTCGGAGAGGGAACTAGCTTCTAAGGCGCTGGGCGAGCTTCAGGCCAGCCTCACAGCCAAGGCTAACAAAGCATACGAACTCTGGCGAGTGCTCCAGGAGTCCATAAAAGAGGTGGCGGTTCTCGATAAAGCTGCTACGTTCACTCGTGAGAGGGTCGAGGCTCATAAAGCCACCGAGGAAGAGCTCGAAACCCGGCTTGCTTCGTATCCGGCTCAGCAAGCTCAGGCGGAGGCTCGTCTTCTAGAGATCTTGCGTCATGAAGCCGTGGCTCAGCAACAGAACGATGAGCTGGTAAAATTACTACACCGCCCGCCGGCTTGAGGACTTGTATCTTTTCTCCTTTTTTGTACATACTCATGGATGAGAGTATCTTTCTTTTTTGTTTCTTTCATGAATTGTACTTTGTATCCATTTTGGTTTATGAATAAAAGATACATTTTTCTTCTTAATGGTGTGTCCCCCTTTTATTGAATGTATTCTGCGGATATTCTATCTTGATCTCCTTGCAGAACAACGATGGCTCAGGATTCAGGGTTAAGATCTGCTTCCTAAGACTTTTGCATTTTATGAGCCACGAGGGTCTCGTAAAGAGTTTTTCTCCCTACAGGTCGAGAGGATCCCATAGGTGTAAGTTCTTCTTAAGAATCGTGAGGATTCTTAAGCGGGTTTTCCCTTGAGAGTCGTAAGGATCTCACAAGAGAGTTTTTCTTCCTTACAGGTCGTGAGGACCTGCAAGTGTTGGATGTGGTCATCCTTATCCGTGTTTCACGGGGTCAGAGGGCTGCTCCAGGTATCGTAGTTTAAAGACGTCGCGGTCAAGGTTAAGGACCTCATAGTCCGTGGATTTAAGGACTCCACAGTCCGATATTAGTTTTAAGACATCACGGTCAAGGTTAAGGACCTCATAGTCCGTGGATTTAGGGACTCCACAGTCCGATGTTAGTTTTAAGACATCACGGTCAAGGTTAAGGACCTCATAGTCCGTGGATTTAAGGACTCCACAGTCCGATGTTTGGTTGCAGGGACTCGTCACCTCTTTGAAGACGTTGAGGAATTACAACGCCAGGTATCAAAGGAGTGAAGAGATGTACCCTTAAACCAAGGCAGAATCCGTAGGGAATCGGGGTGGTTGATCGTTAGTTTTAAGACATCATGGTCGAGGTTAAGGACATCATAGTCCGTGGATTTTAAGGACTCCACAGTCCGGTATTTGCTCTGGATGCTTCACACGGGTTTACTGCCGTGCTTGGCGAGGACCAGGCTCCGCTCTGGGCGTTTTCCGCGGGGTCAAAGAGTGACGTTATCCGCGTTCCACGTAACCAGGAATTTTGCACTAGATGCTTCACACGGGTTCACTGCCGTGCTTGGCGAGGACTAGGCTCCGCTCTGGATGCTTCATACGGGTTCACTGCCGTGCTCTGCGAGGACCAGGATCCGCTCTGGATGTTTTCCACGGGGTCAAAGAGTGACGTTATCCGCGTTCCACGTAACCAGGAATTTTGCACTAGATGCTTCACACGGGTTCACTGCCGTGCTCGGTGAGGACTAGGCTCCGCTCTGGATGCTTCACACGGGTTCACTGCCGTGCTCTGCGAGGACCAGGATCCGCTCTGGACGTTTTCTACGGGGTCAAAAAGTGACGTTATCCGCGTTCCACGTAACCAGGAATTTTGCACTAGATGCTTCATACGGGTTCACTGCCGTGCTCGGCGAGGACTAGGCTCCGCTCTGGATGCTTCACACGGGTTCACTGCCGTGCTCTGCGAGGACCAGGATCCGCTCTGGACGTTTTCCACGGGGTCAAAGAGTGACGTTATCCGCGTTCCACGTAACCAGAAATTTTGCACTAGATGCTTCAAACGGGTTCACTGCCGTGCTCGGCGAGGACTAGGCTCCGCTCTGGATGCTTCACACGGGTTCACTGCCGTGCTCTGCGAGGACCAGGATCCGCTCTGGACGTTTTCCACGGGGTCAAAGAGTGACGTTATCCGCGCTCCACGTAACCAAGAATTTTGCACTAGATGCTTCACACGGGTTCACTGCCGTGCTCGGCGAGGACTAGGCTCCGCTCTGGATGCTTCACACGGGGTCAAAGAGTGACGTTATCCGTGTTCCACGTAACCAGGAATTTTGCTGATTGTATCCGCATTTCACGGGATGGAGGTTTGACTGTTGGCGATATGTATACCACCGAGCCATGGAACTGGGAGTTACCGCTGTTCTGCTTAGCTTGAAGTTGTGTCCGTCGTTACGAGACGAGTGTTGGGATGATCACTAGGTCGCTTATGGCCCGTCGAGATTTAGCTTCTTTCTTTGGTGAAACCTGGGGGGGAGGTATGTTCCCTTTTTGTTTACGCCCTTGGATTGTGTACAGGGTGTGATGGAACATCATCTGTGGGGCATAAATTTTATTTTTTATTTTATTTCTTTTTCCGCGATGCTCTATCGTTTCAGCTTTATATCGCGAAGGTCGCGATTGCCCCATCATTTCGGCTATTTTTCGCGGTGCCCAATCATTTCGGCTATCTATTTATTTTCTACTCGCTGCTTTTTTTATTGCGAGTTGCCCAATCATTTCGGCTATTTTTCATGCATATATTTTTACATGCTGCTTTTTATTGCAAGTTTCCCCATCATTTCAGCTATTTCGTAGGCATGTGTGGCTTGCTAGCTTTTTTCGCCGCAAGCTTGGATTTTAGACACCGATTTCGGCATCAGCACCGCTACAACTGGAATATTGCCAGGAGCGAATCATCATTTGCTTCTGTCGATGTTGAACAAAGGTGGCTTAGCAAACAGGGTTAAGGGTCCTGTCGATCAAGGCTTTTGACTTCATGAGCCGTAAGGGTCTCACAAAAGTATTTCTCCTCACAAGTCGTGAGGATCTTGTAGGTGTATTTTCTCCCTAGGGATCGTGAGGATTCCTAAGTGTATGTTCCTCTGCAAGTCGTAAGGATCCTACAAGAGGGCTTTCTCCTTATGGGTCGAGAGGACCTACAAGGGTTGGACATATCCCTAGTCACGGGTGGGACTTTGCTGGGGAAATGTTTATTCGTGCCCGTGGATTGTATACAAGGGTCAGTATTGAGCCTCTTGTAGGGCAATATCGAAGGTTGTGGGGGATTTGCTTAAGAACAGGTTTAGGTTTCTGTAACTTAAGACTTTCAAATCTCATGAGCCGTGAGGGTCCCATGAGAGAATTCTCCTTACGAGTCGTAAGGATCTCACAAGTGTATTTTCTCCTTAGGAATCGTAAGGGTCCCTAAGTGTGTTGCTCCTTTGTGAGTCGTAAGGATCTCACGCGGGTGGTTTCTCCTTACAAGGTCGGGAGGACCCTGTACGTGTCTTTCAACGAGGTTGCGCCCTTTCGGGTTTTCACAAACACTCGCCGGTAGTCCTGCTGTTTTTACTCACGGAGCCCTTTCGGGTTTTCATCCGTGCCCCTTCTGCTTATGGACATACCTTTTTTTTAATTCTTTTTCTCTTTTTTTTTACAAGGTCGCGCCCTTTCGGGTTTTCACGAACACTCGCCGGTAGCCCTGCTGTTTTTACTCACGGAGCCCTTTCGGGTTTTCATCCGTGCCCATTTTGCTTATGGACATACCGTTTTTTTTTATCATCATTTTTTTTATATATATATTTTTCTTTTTCTCCTTTTTTTTTATTCATCTCGTCAGCCTAAGGATGCTGCGGTAGTAGTTTAGGGACGTCTCGGTCCGTCGTTAGTTTAAGGACGTCTCGGTCCGTCGTTAGTTTAAGGACGTCTCGGTCCGTCGATAGTTTAAGGACATTTCGGTCCGTTATTAGTTTAAGGACATTTCGGTCCGACATAGAGAAGGCCGGCTACTGCTTATAAAGCTCGAGCTTAGGAAGATAGCGAGCGGACATAGTCGTCGTCATCTATCATTGACCTAGGCCGTGGCTCATTAAGCGTAGTATCTCTTTAGGAAGTGACCGTTTATTGGCCTGAAAGTCCTTTCACCGTGCATGTCCATGAGTAGATAGGCCCCACCCTGGTAGACCTTATCTATGATGTACGGGCCTTCATAGTTTGGCTCGAATTTTCCCCGCTTGGCGCGATTGGGGATCATAGGCCTTTTGACCACTAACACGAGTTCGCCTTGGCGGAATGTCCTCGGTCGGGTCAATCTTTCATATGAGCGCGTCATCTTTGCTTTATAAGCTTCCAGATTTTGTTGCGCTATGAGCCGGGTTTCATCGAGGGCATCGAGCTCCTCAAGCCGAAGGTGAGTATTTTCTTCGTCCGTCAGCTCGTAGTGGACTGCTACTCGTAGAGAGGGTAACTCCATCTCGAGGGGGAGCGCTGCTTCCGTCCCAAATACCAACGCGTACGGCGTTGTGTTCGTGGCCGTCTTGAATGTAGTTCGATAGGCCCAAAGGGCCTCTTGCAGCCTCTCGTGCCAGTCTTTCTTATTTCGGGACACCGTCTTTTTTATGATCTTCGTCAAGGTCTTATTGAAGGCCTCGGCCAGACCGTTAGCTCGTGGATTGTAAACTAAAGAATATCTCCAGTCTATATTGTGCTGCTGCGCGAAGCGGCTAATCTTATGGCTTCTGTAGGCTGGCCCATTATCGGAGATAATCCGCCGTGGGGTTCCAAACCGATAGATGACGTGCGTCTTGAAGAAGTGGAGGATATTTCCCGTCTTCACTTCCCTCAGCGGTACTGCTTCTGCCCATTTGGAGAAGTAATCAGTTGTCGCCAGGATGAAACGATGTCCCCGGGACGATGCTGGCTCGATGGGGCCGACTATGTCAGTCCCCCAGATTTCGAATGGCCAGCTAGCCACCGTTGGGTGTAGTGGGTTCGGATGTTGGTGGATAAAGTCTCCATGAATCTGGCACGAGTGGCATTGCTTCACATACTCGAGGCAGTCTTGGACCATCGTGGGCCAATAATAACCCATCCGTTTGATCTTCAATTTCATTTTCGGGCCTGCTTGGTGAGAACCGCAGAGTCCGTCGTGAACTTCCTGAACGACTCTTTCTTCTTCGTCAGGTCCTAAGCATCTCAGCCACAGAGAATCAAACGATCTTTTGTATAGAGTGTCGTTGACAAAAGCGAAAAATAGAGCTCGTTTCATGAGCTGATGTCTTGAGGACGCTTCTTCGGGCATTCGGTGGGACTTAAAGTAGTCTATGAAGACTTCCCTCCAGTCCTCGGACTTTTCATGGTCTTTTATTTATAGAGTCGTCTGCTCAGTCGCCCCCTTTTCTTCGTATAATTCCGGAGATATTTCTGCTGGGGCGAGCACTCGACGGCTTTGTACCACGATTCTAACGTCATCGAGGTTCTCGTCAGCCAGTTCTTTAGCGAGCTTAGCTAACGCGTCTGCTTTGCTATTTTCCGCACGTGGTATACTTTCCAAAGTGTAGGAGGGGATTTGGTTCAATAGTTGTTGCACCTTTTCGCCGTATTTCACCAACTCCGGTTTGCACGTTTGGTAGTCACCATTTACTTGACTAACGACCAATTGAGAATCCCCATATATAGAGAGGTCTTCAATTCCCATGTTAATGGCGATCTCGAGGCCCGCTATCAAAGCTTCATATTCGGCTTCATTGTTCGTCCTCGATTCCGTTAAGGAGAAAGCAAAGCGCATTATCCCTCCTTGTGGGGTTACGAAGATGAGGCCTACTCCCGATTTGATTATGGGGGTACATTGTTTGCGCTTCTTCATGGAAGATGCCCCGTCAAAATAGAGTTCCCATCGGGTATCACCGCCGCCGATCGCGTCGAATGCATGTTCGTCCGGCAAATCGCAGTTCAGAGGAGAACCGGCAGGTACTGGATGCTCAGCGAAGAAGTCGGCAATGGCCTGGCCTTTCACTGCCTTAAGAGGTCGATACGTTATTGAGAACTCCATCAGGAGTAGAGCCCATTTAGCGAGTCGACCCGTCAATATAACCTTTGACATCAAATATTTAAGAGGGTCCACCTTCGAGATGAGACGGACTTCGTGCGCCAACGCATAGTGCCTGAGCTTAGTTATCGCGAAGATTAACGCCAAGCAATGTTTTTCAATGGGAGAGTAGTTGCTTTCTGCCCCCAGCAGAACTCGACTTAAGTAGTAGAGTGCTCTCTCTTTCCCTTGATCGTTCTCTTGTGCCCATAATGCGCTTAAGGAACCTTCGAGGGCGGTTGTATAAAGAATGAGGGGTTTTCCCTTGACCGGCGCAGCCAACACCGGAGGGTTCTGCAGGTACTGCTTGATCTCGTCTAGTGCACCTTGGCATTTGTGATCCCAAACGAATGGAGTTCCCTTCTTCATCAGGTGGCTGTAAGGACGGCATTTGCCTGAAAGATTGGCGATAAACCGCCGGATGTATGTGAGCTTCCCTTGGAGAGACCGCAACTGTTTGAGGGTTCTTGGCGGAGGCATTTCCATGATCGCCTTGATCTTAGATGGATCTATTTCGATACCTCGATGTCGGATGATGAATCCCAGGAATTTACCTGAGGAGACTCCAAACGCACATTTGAGGGGATTCATCTTCAAATTATATTGCCGAAGGCGTTGAAATACAGTCTCCAGATGCTTTAAATGCTCTTCGTATGACATGCTCTTTACTACAAGGTCATCGATATAGCACTCGATGATGTCATGTATGAGGTCGTCGAAGATTTTTGTCATGGCCCTTTGATAGGTAGCGCTGGCGTTCTTTAGACCAAAAGGCATAACCCTGTAGCAGAATATACCCAAAGGGGTCCGGAAAGCGGTATGCTTCTGGTCTTCGGGATGCATCTTTATCTGATTGTATCCTGATGAACCGTCCATAAAGGAGAAAACCTCGTGAGTGGACGTGTTATCTATCATTAGCTCGGTTACTGGTACGGGGAAATCGTCCTTTGGACAGGCTTTATTGAGATCCCCGAAATCCACGCATATGCGTACCGTCCCATTTTTCTTCATTACCGGGACGATATTGGCGATCCAGTCGGGATACTGGACTTCTTGGATAAATCCAGAATCGATCAGCTTCTTGACTTCGGCGTTGATGCTCATTTCAAGCTCGAGTCGCATCCTTCTTGGCGCCTGCTTGACTGGCTTGATATCTGGGGATATTGCTAATTTATGCACAGCAATCTCCGGATCTAATCCTGGCATCTCGGAGTAGTTCCACGCGAAGCAGTCTTTATGCCGTAGAAGCACGTTCTTTAACGCAGCCACCCTTTCTTCAGATAGCAGCTCGCTGACAAATGTCGGTCGCGGGTCATCTGCCGATCCCAACTCAATCTTCTTGAGGTTATCTGCAGTAGTATGTATGCCGTCTTCCAGTTCTTTCGGAGCTGGCGGAAATTCTGAGATCACCTCATCATCGCTGTTCTCAAAGCACCAGGGAAGGTCTTCCATGTTCTCGGGCTCTTCTTTTAATAACGTAATCGTATAACAGGTGCGAATCCGCTTCCAGGACCGAGGTGGATCCGGTTCTGCTTTTGCGGCTTTGGGTTCGTGCTTTTGTGGCGGTGTTACCCTCCAGCCGTCGGATAAAGCAAATCTGCCCTGTTGGTACTGATCCTCGACCCAGTTCTTGAAGGTGAAGCAGTTTTCGGTAGGATGTCCTATGGCTTGGTGATAAGAGCAATAGCTCAGATGAGAAGCCTTGTTAGCTTGCTCAGGGTGCTTAGACTCTGGAAGCGCGATCATTTGATGTTTTATAGCGAGCTAGAGTAACTTCTCCGTCTTGTCTTGGGGGAAGGAGTACGCTCGACTCATCTTCTTCATGAGGGACAAATCCGAGCCGCGCAATACCCGATCACGTAACTCTCTAATCCCGCGTCGTTGTTGTCGGCTCCTCTTTCCGCTTCTTGATTTATTTCTGCCTCTGCGTCGGGCCTTTCGTACAACGGGTTGACAGGGATGACCATCTTTGTCTTTTGCAGCCTGTTGAAATAGACGTTGCGTCCTGGCCTTCTCGTAGATGGCCATCTCGCGGTTGTAGTCTTCCCAAGCTTTTTGACCCGCTTTCCTGATAAGCTTGTCCATCCGTTCTTCAAATGACGGACTCGGCACTTCAATCGCGGGATCTAGTTTTGATGAGGGGTTGGCATTTCCCGACAGGGCGTCCTCTTCTTCATCAAAGGTATATATGGCGTAGTTACTGTGGGCCCGTTCCCGTTTTCCGGCTCTTATGTATCCAAGCCCAAGTGTTTCCATTTTCCCGTTGGGCAATTGGTGCTGAGTTCCAGGGACCTCCCAAATCCTGTTGTAGAACCGAGCTTGTCGAACAGTCTGTTTTAAGAGTACTCCTTGGCGCTTCAATAGCCTCTTTAGTCCGTTTGTGTAATATCTGGGCAAACGGATGGGTTGGAGCCTGTCGAGTGTAGCATCCGCGCCATGCCAGATCTCTTTCTCTATTTTCGACTCTGAGGATCGGTAGAATAGGATCACCTTCTCACCCCTTTGCCTGGGAGGGACATAAAACGTTTGCAGGTCCCGCACATTGTAAGCTTGAAGTGTGTCGAGATCCTTGTAGTGTTCTCGCGGCACCATAGTGATTTGCAAACTCTGCGCATTGTAGGCGTCGATCATTTCATCTGTTGGCCACACACGCTCTGGTTCAGGCTCTGTCCCCAGTTTCTTAGTGCCAGGAGTTTTTTCATCGTCGGTAAACGAGTGGGAGATTACGTTACAGCTCGCCACATATCCCTCGGATTCATCCGACGAACTCTCTCTATCATCTCCCTCTTGAAAGATGTGGCTGAGGAACTCTTGCAGTGTGACAGGAGTTCGCGCCTTTTGATTGTACTCTTCCAGCACGTCGATTTGCTTTTGCAAGTTCGTGTGCTCGTTTCCAGGCTTCACGGGCTTCTTGGATTTCTTCTTCTTTTTCTTTGAAGATTTTGACGGTTGGGCGTGAGTATTTGGGCCATTATCACGAGTCTTCGTAGTTGGGCGGGGCTTCAACATCCCTTCGATAATTTGAGGTTCAAGAGGGTCCTTCCATTCGATCGCAGGGCACGCATGAAGGTCTCTCAGCATTCTTTTGGTTTTTGTTGATAGCACGACCTCCCATGGAGCTTCTTCAATAAAGGAACAGGTTGCCCCCGGTGTATCTGCTTTCTTAGGAGTATACGGCTGTGGTGGGTTCACCTTCCACTTTTCGGACAGTGCAAACTTCCCCTGGAGGTATTGATCTTCAATCCATCCTTTGAAGACGAAGCAATCCTTAATCGGATGACTTACCGTTTGATGGTAAGGGCAATAGTTAGGGTTATTCACTTCAGTGGGTTGCGGCGGTCGCCTTGGATTTGGTAGGTTTATAAGTCTGTTGCGTACTGCCAGCTCGAATAACCGTTTCGTCTTGTCTCGTGGGAACGAGTAGGGATGCTTCATCTTCTCATTATAATACCGGCGTCTTTCTTCAAATTGATCTGCCGGCTTCGGGGCATTAGGTTGTTGCTGGGCATTCGCGACGAAGGTTGCCCTTCCTTTACCCTTGTCACTCCGAGGTTCCGACTTCGGGGGAGGTGGTCTGTGACCCATCTGGTCCATCTGAGCCAACTTGTCGATTAAAGCCTGGAATGTGGTTGGCTTAAAGAACATCATAAACTGGGAGATAGTTGCGTGAGGGTCTAGGGTTCCTACGAACATGTCCACTGCAGGTGCTTCCTCAATGCGTTGCTCGCATCTCGACCACAAATTCCGCCAGCGTATAGCATACTGGACCCAGGTTTCGCCTGGTTTTACCCTGGCGTTAATCAATGCCGTTATTGGAGTGCGTTCGCTGGCGCTTGCGAATCGCTGAGTGAATAGCAGCTCCATTTCAGCGAACGTCTTGATAGAATCGTTCGGGAGTTCCGAATACCATTCGAACGCTGTTTCTGATAAGCTGCCCACGAACTGGTGAAGCAACAGTTTATCATCACCGCCGGTGTTACCGCAAAGGGCCCTGAACTGGGCAACATGTTGATGGGGATTGCCGGTCCCCTTATACACGTGGAATTTTGGTATTGTATAACCCGGCGGGTATTTGATTTGGTCGTACCAGCTTGGATACGGCCGGCCCGTCTTTACGACTTGACCAGCTGCCTCAGTCGCATGATGAACCCGGATTTGCTGGGCTATATAGTCGACCAAATCAGCCTTAGAGATTGCCTCCTCTTTGGCCGTTGAGAGGGCCGGTGGTGGGTTTGACGTTTCTCCTCGGTCGTCTTCAAGAACGATTGGGGGATCCTCGGCTGGTGGGTCCTGCTGGATCATCATTCCTATCATATCTTGGAAGAGAAGGCCCATACGCTGTATGTTGGCTGCTTGTTCAGCAGCCTCTTTGTCCTTCTTCTCCAGTATCCGGCGAAGGAATTCGGCGTCGGTTTCTTCCTCCTGGCGTTCGTCTGAGGACGTTTCTGGGTTTTCTTTTGGCCCGGTAAGTGCGGCCATAGCATTCATCATTTCCTGGAGCTTTTGCTGTTGCTCCTGAGCTTTGGTCACCGACCGTGTAAGCGGTCTATGACCTGTAGACGCACGGCTGTCTTCTTTTCCTGACGCCATGTATACGGTGTGGACCATCATGCCCCCAGACTTAGGGCGTCTGGGCTCAGTGCTTTTAACTGTCGTTGCAGGCTGGGGGATCTTCTCTGGCTTCCTACTTTTATGAGCAGTGGAGGTTGAGGGGGTCGTTGAGGTGGGCGTCCAGACAGCCTTTCGTGGTTTAACCTGGTGACTGGCTTCCGGTTGGATTTTCAGCTTCTTGTGCTGGCGGGAGAAGTTTGGATCGATCATCGAGTCTCGGGCCTGCCGCCAAACCTTGTAGATTTTGGAAGACAGCCGTTGAGGAGATTGGGGCTGTTCTGACTTTATTTCCGCAACCCTTTTTAGTGGAGGAGGAGACCTCTTTAGCACCGCAGTAGGAGAATTCCTTTGCACCTTATTTAGCATCTCAAAACTGTTCCCAGTTGGAACAGCAGCGTTAACTTCTACCATCGGGGCTGGTGGAGTTAGTCCAGAGGGGGAGTTGCCCCCAGCCCTCCTTACTCGGCGCCAGTGGCGACGTCGAGCGTGTCGAGCGGACGGCGTTTGGTTCGGCGATGAGAATAGCTTTGTCTTTCCCCCTGTGTAGGTGGGGGGTCGTTGCTGGTGTTAGCCTGTCAAAGACCGATGTCCTTTGGGTAGCAGGAGCGGGAGCTGGGGCCGTCAATCTTGTAAGGACCGACTTTTTGGCCGGGGAAGCCGCCTTGGCGATTTCGGGAGCAGGACCGGTCACTTTCTTAGAAGCAGCCTTCTCTGGGATTGTAGGCTCCATGATGGGTCCACAGGATTTCTGGCCCAATCTAGAGAAGACCGAGGCGCTGACGTTGGGCGACCCGTTGAGAGGAGCCGCGGCAGGGGTAAGACGATCAAAGACCGACTTCTTGGGAGCTTCCTTTGTCAGCACCGGCACCGTGAAGCTTGTCGGTGGGAGCATAGTCCCAAAGAACAATCCGGTAGTGGCCTGAGTCACCTGGTCCACCGGTATTGTGAATAACGAAGCAGCTTGGGGTCCGTAGGCTATACCTCCTGGCGAGGCAGAGCGTTGGTCGCAATTGCAGTCCGAGCAGTTGGAGCATTTCGCAGAAGTAGAAGCCATCGATTCTTTGCTTTCTGCAATAAGCAAGACGCCAATTCTTAGTATCTTGAAACCCAAGGGCAACCATTAGCGAACCGCGATTGGTTCGCGAATCACGACACACGAAGTGTGGAGTGGAAAGAGAAAAAGGTCCCATCGGGAGTGCCAGAATCTGTTCCCCTCCGAATGGCGGCCGAGACGTGGGACGTCTCGCCTGAGATTCGGGGGCAGATGCTAATTGGTGTTATCCGTCCACCTCTCCGAAGATGCCAAGTTGATTTATGGCACCGTGTATCGAAGGTTTGAACGGATGCGTCCGATGTAGCAGACTTTGTCAGATTCCCCCTCGTTTGAGGGGTTTTTGATTGTGGGGACGCTCTTCCCTGCAGACGCAAGCCCCTGCAGTTAATTACGCTACCGCATCGCGGTAACAACTTTCTCCTTCTCCAGATGGTCACTTCGTGTCGTGGGTGTTTATTTTATGTTTTGTTGCCCGTGGATTGTTTACGGAGACCGAGTTATGTCGTCGCCCGTAGGGCGTGGACTAGTCCAAATCCGTATTATCTTAGATTTGGGTTTGGGGGTTTGGTTTGAGGATACGTTAGCCATATTTGAGGCCAAGATCAACTCAAACGTTTGTTAAGGATACGTTAGTCTAACCTGAGACTAAGATCAACTTAACGGGATCGTATAGATCCGACAAAAGAGCATTTGGGCTCCATTGTTCCAGTTTAGGGACATAGTGGTCCATTTAATGTATGGCCGTCGGGACCCGTCACCTCTCTGACGACGTTGAAGGATTACAACGACAGATGTCGGAGGAGTTCAGAGATGTACCCTTGAACCAGAGTTAATTGGGGGGATCTATAGTCGAGTTTGGGACTAAAGTCTGTTTGAAAGGTTTAAGGATACGTTACCCGTATTTAAGGCTAAGATCAACTTAAACGGGATCATTTAGATCCGACAAAAGAGCGTTTGGGCTCTATTGTTCCAGTTTGGGGACATAGTGGTCCATCGCTGGTTTAAGGACATTGCGGTCCATGGGTAGTTTAAGGACATTGCGGTCCAATGTTAGTTTTAAGACATCTCGGTCAAGGTTAAGGACGTCGTAGTCCATGGGTTTAAGGACCCCACAATCTATTGTTAGTTTTAAGACATCTCGGTCAAGGTTAAGGACGTCGTAGTCCATGGGTTTAAGGACCCCACAGTCCATTGTTAGTTTTAAGACATCTCGGTCAAGGTTAAGAACGTCGTAGTCCATGGGTTTAAGGACCCCACAGTCCATTGTTAGTTTTAAGACATCTCGGTCAAGGTTAAGGACGTCGTAGTCCATGGGTTTAAGGACCCCACAGTCCGTATCAATGTGTGGTCATCGGGACCCGTCATCTCTTTGAAGACGTTGAGGGATTACAACGCCAAGTATCAAAGGAGTGAAGAGATGTACCCTGGAACCGGAGTGGATTAAATAGTCTTTGGCCCAATTTGGGATCAAGACCAATTAATTATGTTATGAGCCCATTAGCCCAGTTAATTACGAATTGAGGACTTATGGCCAGCTTGGGCTAAGTCCAATCATGTCTGGGACATCGGCCCTCCTGTTGGTCCCTTGAAGGAGAGGCTTTGCCTCTGGCCATTTAGCCAATTAGGCCAATGCCTAGTGTTTAAACACTAAAGACCAATCAGTGTTGAATACTGGGAATGAAATTGATAAGTCAGTGTTTAACACTAAAAGATAGTTGGTGTCAAACACCAGCAACAAGGCCTTCAAATTAGTGTTAAACACTAAAACAGACCAGTGTTAAACACTGGCAACAGAAATCCCAAATTAATGTTGAACGGGCCAAACAATGTTTTAACACTGGATTCAGGGGTTCCAATTTAGCGTTAGACGCTGAGGCAAGAGGGGTCACGTGGTAGTACGTGAGGGCGCCCTCCCTTCGTTTGTTCTGCTGAGAAGATCGCATCTTTTGGAGCATCACGTGTCATCACGTGACGGGTGTTTGAATGGAGTATGTTAAAGCCTCTGCCAAGGGTCACGTGGGTCACGTGAGGCACTGCCTCAAGGGGGCTTTCTGTAGATCTTTTGGGGGGTCACGTGGTGACACGAGACCCTGCTTTTCTGTAGTTGTTTAGAAGATCTGTTAATCCCTTTCAGGAATTAAATTCCTCGTAGGGTTGAACCCTGACAATAATTTCAGAGGAATTAAATTCCTACTTCCTTTTGAAGAGTTGAATTCTAAATTTTCTGTAGGAATTAAATTCCTCATATATGTGAAGAACTAAATAGGGTTAAACCATAATAAAAGCTTTAAGGAATTAAACTCCCACTCTTTGTTAAAGAATTATTCTGGGGAATAAGATTAAGGGAATTAAATTCTTGTTGTTTTAACGGAACTAAGTTCTTAATTAGGGTTAAACCCTGATTCTTTTCATTCTGAAGGAATTAAATTCCCATAACACAGGGTCAAACCCTAATTTTATTTTAAAGGAATTAAATTCCTATAGTTCTGCGAGAATTAAATTCTCGTGCTTCCATTCCCTCTCTATGCTTTGGATCTGCATGGCAGGATCTCAACCCATTGAGAATTAAATTCTCAACTCAAGGGGAGATGTGCACTTTACAGATCCTCCATCAAAGAGAGAAGAAATATGTCCTTCTGTTTTATATCAGAGTTAAACTCTGTTGAGAATTAAAAACCTTCCCTTTCTTACCTAGGGTTTTCTTTTGCAGAAGATCCAAATTCCTCCAAAGTATCAAGGCTCTCTCTCTTTTCTTCCCTCTGCCTATATATATTTTTCTTGTGTGTCTCTTGGCTCCTATTTATAGGAGAAGCAGCCGAGCCAATTAGTTTTTGATGAATCTTTTATTGAGAGATTTGATTTGTATCCATCATTCGTTTTGGACCTTTGGATTATTAGGTGAATTTTATTCACCATTGGATTTTAAATCCAGAGATTCTCCTTTGTTATTTCGGTTAGATTTTAAGGGGAAATCTTTCCAAATTCGAGATATTCCCATAGATAGATGATATTTAATCACCTTTAAATCTTTAATTCAATCGGTTCTTTTGGAAAGATTTGAGAGGTCTTTTCTCAGAATTTAATTCTGTTAACAAATAGGCTTTGAAGTCGGTCACGTGTGGCCACGTGACCCTTGGTCACGTGTGGGTACGTGACCCCGTTGGAACGAGCCTTCTTCTTTCTTTTTGCGCTCTGTCTTCTGGTTGCTGCTTAACCGTCACGTGCCATCACGTGACCCCTGGTCACGTGTGAGCACGTGACCCTCATCTGGACTCTTTTTCTTGATTTAACCGGAGAACAAGTCTGCTGCTTTTGAGTATCACGTGCCAACACGTGACCCTGATCACGTGGGAGCACATGACCTCTTCTGAAGCCTTTTCCTTGATTTGATCAGGGAACCGGTTTGCCTTTGAAGCCGTTTTTAATTGTCACGTGCCAACACGTGACCCAGGTCACGTGGGAGCACGTGACCCTTTCTGAAGCCCTTTTCTTTGATGTAGTCGGGAAGTTGAATTTGCCTTACCGATGCTTTTAGATGTCACGTGCCAACACGTGACTGCTGGTCACGTGTAAGCACGTGACCCTTTTCTGAAGCCTTTTCCATAATCTTTTCTGATTTTAAATCAGGAAACAAGAGCGTCGACCGTCTACGTCGCAAAAAGGGCAGTGCAGGCTCCCGCAAATTGGGAACCCAAATCGCTTCGTAACAGAGCGTCGACCGTCTATGTCGCAAAAAGGCCAGTGCAGGCTCCCGCAAATTGGGAACTCAAATCGCTCCGGATCAGAGCGTCGACCGTCTATGTCGCAAAAAGGGCAGTGCAGGCTTCCTACAAAGCAAGAACCAGATCACTCTGGGCCTGGGACAAGTCTACCACGGACACTCCGTCTCGGAGACGCGTTAAGCGTCGACCGTCCATGTCGTTAAAAGGGCAGGGAATCCCAAAAAGTGGGAACCAAAGCAAGTCGCATCCACGCGAAAGAAGATCCATCAATTTCATACACACGACCCACATATGTGGTGTGCATTTATTGATGGGGGGCACTTTGTTGGGGTAAAAATTTACACCCCTGTTGACCAAGTCAAAGTCAAGGTCAACCCCAAGCCAGGTGGGCCCAAGCCCAGGTCAAACGGGCCCATGCCCAAGCCGAGCCCGCGGCCAAGCCTCCCCATGCCAACAACAAAATCATGTAATAAATTATTTTTATGTAATTTTTTATGCATGAATGTAAACAAAATGGGCATAAAGCCAAATTTTTGTAAGCCCATGGCTTATGTGCAAAAAGAAATGGCACATGAGCCATGGGATAGGCAAAATGCCATTTTGAAAAGCCCAAGGGGCTATATGTAAATATGTAAGCCTATATAAGGCAACATGATGATGAATAAAATATACACCTTTCATTTCCCTCAAAAATCTAGGGCTTTTGCCTCTTTCCCTTTCCTGAAGGTTCCAAGTCTTCTTCTTTCTTTTGAATTAAATCAAGAGTTTTACTCTTCTTTTTTCAAAACCAAATAGTTTTTCACCATAAAACCCACAAAGGGGAACTTGGATCTACCATCAGATCTCAAAAAGAAGAGATTTTTAAAATCCAACATCTCTTGATCTTCAAGATCCAACAACTAGAGGAGAAGAAGAACCCTTTTCATCAACCCCAAAATATCGTAGGAGTCTAACTCTCTCTCTCTCTCTATATATATATATATATATATATATATATATAATAAATATTTCCTTTCTGAAGCATAGCTTCTGGTTCTGGGACTAAAAGCCCCTTTTTCTCGCCAGCGCCCAGCGCTCGAGCGCAAAGCGCCCACGTGCCGACACGTGGCGCGCCTGCGCTCCAGCGCACAGCGCAAAGCGCCCACGTGCCGACACGTGGCGCGCCTGCGCTCCAGCGCTGAAGCGCGAAGCGCAAAGCGCCCACATGCCGACACGTGGCGCGCCTGCGCCCAAGCGCACAGCATCAGAGCGCACAGCCCCACGCATCCCTTGGATGCCTTTCCCCCCTCTTATACACACACACACACACACACATACACACACACACATGTATACATATGTACACACACACATACTTCACGACACTGTCCCTGTTAGAAAAAATTTTCTAACGAGGCGCTGCCCCGCACTCCGCAAGGGGGCTGCTAGCCCCCTTAACCCCCAGCCCGCTATGCGGGTAGCGGGACTCCCGTAAAAACTCTACGGGGCCCCCGATATATCCAAAACCCCTTCCAAACACAACACTGCACATTGAGTTCGCATGACCAGTTTAACCCGTCAATCGGAGGTTCCCTCGCTCCAAAGGCGAGGGGTAATTAACGGCGGCTTAGTCCACGGCTGCCGGAGATTCAGATCCCCACAATCATTAAACCCCGGCCTATCCTAGACAGGGAAAATCTGTAATGCGCCTGACAAGCGCGCGCGTATTCCCATCTCAATGGGGTGACGAAAAACACCTTACAACACGCACAACATATACATATATATTGTACTGCATTCGTTATTGACATTGAGACAGTTGTTCTTATACCACTTTACTAAGAGAATATGTATTGTACCACTTTCTTCATTATCGACAGTTAGACGTTGATTCTTGTTTTATTGCGCATTTGAATTGCATCATGCATACATACATACATGCATGCATATACACATACATTGCTATAACTACATATACACCTTTATATGATGTTTCGTCTGACTTTGGGGAATTTGGGAACCACATGATATCTTTAAAAACTTGATACATTTAAAATAGCGGTTTCCCTTGATATGCTCATATTACTGTTCTATGTTGCATGCATCGTATTTCATGGATTTACGTATTGAGATACTGATTTCATGTGATTTATGGATTTGAGAACCGTGGTTATATTTCAAGAAAGTATGCGTTGTTTTGAAAACCCGGTTTCTCTTGATATGATATTTCGATGCGTCCACCATGAGTTTTCTCGGTTATGAGATTGGTTTTCGAAACCCAATTTGAGGAGATGAACGATCCGTTTGCGGGTTCAAGGTGGACCCGGTATGATACCCCGGGGTAAGAACGGTATGCTGTGCAGTAAACAATGAGCCTGGCAGAGAGACTACTAGCTACCGGTGATAGTTAGACCCGGCGGTTATTCGAAGGATACCGACCGGAGTCGTGAGATGGTTGGGTCGATCTGGACCGACAGAGCCCGAGTTATATGGATTTACGTGTCGATATTGGACACGGGTTTTCATAATATTTCGAGTGTCGATGTTGGACACTCAGGTTCCATGAGATTAACGGATATGAGGGCCGATCAGAATGACGGCGCCTGAGACATTGGGATTTGGGGTGTCGTTGATGGACACCGGTTTTTCCACAATGATGATTCCTTGATGATGATTATGTTTTATCCCCCACTCAGGATTTATTTGATATGCATTGTTCATGTAGTTGTAGTACCCTGAAGGTGTACCTTGATCATGATTGGTTGCATATCCATACTGCCATACTTAGGCTATCAGATTGCATGTTTAAGATTATCGTTGTCCGTGCATACGTGCGATTATCTGTATGATGTTATTTACTACTCACGAGTTGGCAGCTCACCCCCGTTGTGCCACCGTGTTTTGCAGGCTTGACCATCAGAGTAGTCGCGGTAGGGCTCCTATTGTATCTATTTCTGCGAATACCGCTACGGTTGGCTGGTAGGCCTTTTTGGTGTAGGTGGGTCTGCGGTTATCCGATTACATCTATTGTATATCTCATTGTATCTAGTATTCTCCATTTACCACTTTCATGTATTGACTTAGAGACGAGTTGTGAGGATCGATATTGTATTATATGTGACTCTGGGTGTCGTGCTTGTGTGAGCCGTCTTTTCTTATGTTGCTTTACCTCTTTTTATGTTGTTTTTATTCTCGTTGCCTATTTCTTCGCCACGGCGTCGTATATATGCTTGTGATGGTTGTGTTCCGCCTTTGGGCGTGATTTGCTCCCGTTGGGAATGCTTTATTTATATCCTGTATTTGTACCCGTTTCGGGGCTAGTTTTACAAAAAAGGTGTTGCCAAAATTTTTAAGAAAACAATTTAAGTCTGAGATTTTAACGTGGGATTTTCAAATGTTTTTAGCAAATGTTTTATTACTTTACTCCTTCTCTTGGTTTGGATTTCTGGGTTCTTCGGCTTACTTAAACTGCGTTACGCCTGTTGACGTCACGTTGTTTAAATACCAGTCACGTTCCAAATTAGGTCGTGACAGGCGTCACTCAATCCACCATCGGGCACGATATTTTCAAAGAATCCATCTTTTTAAAGAACATATAGTAGAATAATACGATACAGTTCAGATCGTAACTCGATGAAAAACAAAGCACAACCGGGAGGGAAAAAGCAGGGGAAGAGGACGCATGCGCAACCGAAACCGAAACCTGCACAACCAAAAAACAAAGCAGAGTGCATGGAGCCCATCGTCCATCCCCGCTTTCACCCTGCTCAACACTGGGTTGCACACAGCGCAAGCCCGCTTTCCTCTAAACAGCGACGTATAGAGTGAAATAACGCGACAAAAGTCAGTTTGATTATCTTACTTATCAGACTAAAAATAAGAATAACACGACCGATATTATATTTCAATATATAATTTAAATGTGTGTGTAAATATGTAAGCACAAAAGTTATTTCAAGCCAAAAATGCTGGTGATTACGAAACCGACAACCAGAATAGAATCATTTTTAAGCTCCATAGGTGGTTCAAGAGATAAAAACGCACAACAGGTTCATCACAAATCATAGAATTCACACATTTGCTGCTCATCTGCCTGCTTTTAATAAACATAACGTCTAAAACTCATATCACTACTTTCTGCTGATAGAACTTTCGACATTGATCCGTTAATAGGCGAGCGATATCAGCGGCATGCTTAAAGCTGTTTGAGTTCAACTTTCTTCTTCGCCCACAGCCTATCGAGGGCACTATCAGCATCACCCTGCAATAAAAAAATTGATTAAAAACAATAGTGAGAACTTTAATACAATGTCTTGAATACGGAGCAGTTGGCATATACACCCTACAAGTTTATTTGAAGTCGAGTAAAAGGCTTTACTTATCAGGTGGTTCCACTCGTAAGAGATTTGCCAAGGGTTAAATTTTAAAATATTTACTTGCTTACATTAACAATAATTTGGCAAGACCCTTATAGTTTGATAAGAGAGTTGTGCAGGTTAATGTAAGACAGACTTTAAGAGATAACAATGTGCTTACTCTATAATATGAACAATGTCATATTATGTTACTTGTTAATAGGGATGTTAATGGATACGGATAATCCAAGCTAATCTAATTTTTTTATCAAATATGGATAGTTATTTAATTTAATATCCGACGACTACCTGAATCTGTATATGCAATCATCAATAGCCACCGAATACGTATATGATAGCAACTATATCCGTTCTGTATCTTTATCCGGTACCAAAATGTATATTGAGTATTTCCCCCCAATATCCGTAACCGCATCCGCATCCGTATCCGGCTTTTGCCTTCTACGGATAGTAATTTTCATTTTCGATAACTATCCGAGTCCGTATTCAAATTCATCCATAATTGCTGGAAGCATACACGGTGACAGATATATCTGAGTCGTTACATCCCTACTTGTTGGTCTAAAAAAAGAGTAATAACAGCGCGAAGCTTTTTTTTGGTGAATAAAACGAAAGCTAAAATCCCCCGCGTTTCATTAAACGGCAATTTATCCATCCAGAATTGCTAGATGCAGATATGGTGACACATATATCTGGGTTGTTACATCCCTACTTGTTGGTCTAAAAAAAGAATAATAATAGCATGCAACTTTTTTTTGAATAAAACGAAAGCTAAAAGCCCCCGTGTTTCATTAAACGACAATTTAACGAAACCACATCAAAAGTCAAAATAGCATGCAACTTAAGGTTGCCTGCCCACCCTTTTTAGTGCTCTTTTCCCATGCTGTGTTTCCATCCTGCCAAGTGTGTAGAACTTCCTTCCCAGAGTCTCATTAAAAAAATCGAAAACAGATTGGGCATAGTTTTGTCTTGTCTAAATTCTGATCCATGCTAATACCAAGGGAATATTAAGGAGTGTAACCACCGGCTAAGACTAGAATCATGATTCAAGGAAGTAGGAAATGTCAATGATTTGATTTCCAAAGATGAAGCGCATTAAGAGAAGTGGACATGAAATATATTGGCGCGCAAGAATATTAGAATTATTACACCGAACTATAATAAAAGAGAAGGAAAACGAAGGGGGACTTCAGAAGAATGGGTAGTCACGAATACAAATATGAGGATCGAGTAGAGTTGATAGGAGCATTGAATTGAGAAGTCTACTGGATCTACTCACAAATTTCATGCGAAGAGTTTCATAAAGCATAAAGATGAATAGGTACAAGATATAGGTTGCACCAAGCAGGCAGCATATATAGAATTATAGTCAGAAGAAAAAATCTAACAAAAACATTTGCAAGTGTAAGCGATATAATACCTAACAGATGAACAATACTAAGATGTATATCAGCAGAAACCTTAATGGAAACAAAAGAAGCTTTAAAAATGAAGCCACAACCAGGGGAGGGTCGAGGGGAGAAAGCACTAGTAATTAAATAACTAGAAATCAGAAGGCTGGAAAATGAGCAAGACACGGCAAATCAGCATAATCCATTACTCAAAGCAAAAGGAACCATCTTCGCAAAACTTCACACAATAGTTCGAAGAACAGCGATCGCTATGAAGATGGTTGTCAAATGCAAAACCAAATTCTAAGAAGTTAAGAACAAGACCTGAGCCCTGATGAACCCAGAAAGAGCAAAGGTAGTGAACTGGCCGGTGTACATGCCGTTCTCGTCCAAATGCCCAACATTGATCTGAACTGATGCATGGTCCTTTGCAGTTATAAGTCTGTTAGTGGCCGAGCTGCATAATAACATTTCCACAAAACATGTGTCACAGCTCGCAACCACTTAAAATCTCTTTAGCCGAGCATATAACAAAATTGAACAAGAGATTTAACGAACCATTTCCTTGGAATGTAGAGATCCACAACCGTTCCCTCTTCGTTCTGCATTCTATCAGCGTTTCAAAGGCGCAAACGAAAGAAAATGACCTGAATTATAGATCACTATGTTACATGAACACCAACTTATTTGGTTCAAGAACAACAAGAAGCCTTTACCCTAAACTTCCAATGAATCTATTTCTTCCGTTCAGCTATGTTATATGTTAGAACAAATTATATAAAACACCGTTGAACTTTTAGTTCAAATGAGCTTATCGCATAAAATTCATACAATTGGCTCAGTTGGTACCAATTTCATCTCCAATATGAGAGGTTGCAAGTTGGATCCCCGAACTTCATCCATAACAAGATTAAATACCCAAAAAAATCATTTTAAGATTTTTTTTTTCCATTACTCTCATGGGATGCAAAAGAGCAACAGGCATGATTTAACCTGAATTAAAACTATAACTATAAATTATGATAAGATGAAGAGTAATCATATATCATATCAACTTCAACTGATTAAGGAAAAAAATAGCAGTTTTTATCAATAATTTCCATAATCTTTAAGTCACGGATCTCAATGACTTCAATAACAAAATCAATAAAAACAGAGATTTAATCTTAAAGAATTTGGGTTGAAATTCGAACCTCGCAATAAAATTTGAGCCGCAAAATGAGAGAGCAGGCAGATTGGGGAAAATGATCAGTTTATATTGGTCCCCCAAAAAAACCCTAGGGAGATATCGGGCCGGGTCTGTTTATACTGTGCCGGACCTGGGTGGCTAAATTGCAAGGAACCCCCTCAGCTTTGTCTGATTAGCATGGAATCAACGTTTGTTTTGGCAAATTTTCCTCCACCGAAGTCAAAAGAAATCCTCCAAATGCCTTTGAATTTATACTAACATCTCATAACTGATTTTTTCTCTAAAGGTGCTTTGGGTAGTTAAAATAAGATGTTGAGGAGCATGTTTTCGAAGGCGTGTTTTTCTGCAGATTGGTTGGAGAGGTGGGAGGTCTTAAAATTTAGATAAAACATGAAAAAATTGGTTAAGATGTCAAATAGCGATCGGGGCTTCTCGTAGTGGATCTGTCACGTCCCGCTTCCAAAAGTACGGAAATAGTGACGCGCTAAGGTCCGCAACCTAACGGTGTCGAGAGTAGTCTTTTCTCAATACAGTTACGTTAAGTGTATAAATCATGCAGGCAATGTACCAAAACTGATAATAAAAGACGAAATATTTATTTTCATTAACTAAAATTATTACATCCCAAAGTACTGAAAGCAAACTAAATATTTTGATCACATTGATTAAAAGAAAGCGAGCCCTGAATAGATGGGCAATAGAAGAGCTGTCCTAATAATTTTGCGTCAACTTCGCGTAGTCTTCATTAGTGAGCTCCATTTCATCGCCTCCTTCTTCATTAACCTCGTCCTCATCTAACGGACGTTTCAAGGATAGAGAAAAGGAAAGGAAATCCGTCAGCGAGTTACACCCCGTTAGGATTTTCTCAACAGAAAATGGTAATGAGAACAAGTGTGTGTAATATATGATATTATATGTATATAGAGGTATGATGGATGTATTGTAGGTATTTGGTAAATTAAGGTATATCGCGTGCGGCAACTACAGGTAATATGTTCATTTAGTTCGTTAAACAAGGATAGCGGGTTCACAAGATTATCCCGTTTTAATTACGGAACACGGTTGGGGAAGGTGAAATGTACTGTTCCACTTTCCCGGATCTGATCGAGTAATAGGGGAATCCGAGCCCGTATACTACTTTGTCAAATCAAACTACCCAGCCTCGTTTTATTCAACGTGAAGGTTTTGCGAGTTAGAGTTAGTGCACATATCGTCTAAACATGGAATGTCGTTCGTCAATGTTGGGATTGTTTAATTCATTTGTAGTAGCCGTCTATGTTGGGACTGTTTAATTCATTTTTAGTAGTTGTCCATATTGGGACTATTCACTCTGCATGCAGGGATCTTCATTTATAATAGTATTCCATACGTAGATCCGCACATGCTAACCCCAACCGCATCGTTGGTCATGTCGTGTGATGTGTCAAAAGTTGGATTTAAGTAGATGATATCTCAGTCGATATGGACTTCCATAGTCGTGGGTTATTTCTCGTTCCATTATAATTGTAAGGCAAACACAGTATTTTATAGAAACCTTAGTCTATAATGGACTATGGTATTTTATCGTAATTATTGTTTATATAAAAACAATGGTATTATAAAGGTTATGGTATTTTAATTAAAAAAAACTCCTTTATAAAAAGGCAAGAGTATTTTAGCGAAATTCTAAAAACCTAACTTTCGAAATTAGGGTATTTTTGGTAAGGTTTTATTTCTTAAAAGTGTTTAGTAAAAATCTAGTTTTAGAATTATTATTGATTTTTACAAGAAAACCCTAGCT
Organism: Agapanthus africanus; assembly: GCA_030015575.1. Lineage (NCBI taxonomy): Eukaryota > Viridiplantae > Streptophyta > Magnoliopsida > Asparagales > Amaryllidaceae > Agapanthus > Agapanthus africanus. The sequence continues at coordinate 417,176,111 of JASDDO010000029.1, forward strand.
TTTAAAAGTTCAGGATATTTTAAACAAAACTAATTACTCTACCAACTTCATAGTATTTTCGTAAAAATTTTATGATTCAGAAAATTTCGTGGTATTTTAATAAAAATATCACTTGGAAAGATTTAGGGTATTTTAAGGAAAATACCATTTTTCCAAAATTCGTGGTATTTTAATGAAGATATAAATTCTTAGGATTGATGGTATTTTTGTGAAATACCCAAACTATTGAAAATATGGTTTTACAGGTTTACCATTAATTTTATTTTAAAAAATAAATATATAAATATTTACTATAATTTTTTCATGTTTTAATAATTAGGGAACTAATTATCGATAACTTTTATTTAATACCGTAGAATAATTACATTTATTCCTGCAAAAGTTGTCCCGGTCATGATAGCTGCTTTAAGTCTTAGTTCCATATGTCCAAGCATGAATCTGGGGTTGTCCGTTACCCCATGATTTTATCGTGAATGATAACTGCTAAAAGTTTGTTATATTATTAGGGTTTAATATCGTTTTTAATCGTCAAAACCCGTAAAATAGATAATGCAGTTAAAACATCATAATTAGGTCCTGGAATTTTTTTCACAAATAGATATTTTCATAATGAAGATAACAGGGGGTCAAGTGTTGAGAGATACTATCTAAAATGAGTTAGGAAAATGAAAGTCGGTGAGTATCGGGCTGTACGAGAAAAGGTATATCTTGAAGCTGAGAATTGTTTTGCCTTTGGAACTTAGTCCAGAGTGTATAAGACTCAAAGATTAAGCTATATAAATTTTTGAGATTATATTTGTGAAACAGATATTTTTGGGGGGATTTTAGAAACTCAGGGCTATTTATAGGGATTTTCTGGGATTAAAAATCCCTATTAATTTCCCCAGCTGCTACAGGAGCCGATCAGATCCGGACCGTCGTTTGACCAGATCCAATGACCCACGTCATATTTCACATGAGCTGGCGTGGGTCCCGGCTCGAGTTGGCTCCAACGGTCCAGATCAAAAGCGTATATATATATATTTCTTTTTTCTTTTAAAAAACCGTATGCAGAATCTGGACCGTTAGTTTTCAGATCCGATGGTCCATATCCATTCTCGCTCTAAAAATATTAATAAAATTTGTTTTTAATATTTAAAAATGTTTTAAAAATTGTTTTTGGTTTCTAAAAATTATTTTAAAACAGTTTAAAACATTATAAAAATTATAGAAAATGTATTTTGATATTTTCTATCCTTTGTAACCAAATTTGTTCCAAAATAGTTTCCCTTGTCAGTTTTAAAAACTTTTCCCTTCGATAAAAAATCCATTTAAATTCTTTAAAATTCCCAAAAATTCCTAAAAATCATATTAATTCATTTTAATCATGGAAAAATATTTTAAAAGTGTTTTATACCAATATAAGTAGTAAAATAATTGTTTTGATCTCGAGAAAAATTATAAAACGTTTTTATTACATATCTAGGGTACACGGTCGTTATAATCTACTGTCCTTGAAATAATTTCGTCCTCGAAATTCTGGAGGTAAGAGAAAGAGTAGTTACATAGAAGGGGTTACAAATAGATGGGGATAACGTTCCTTCATCTCATTCTCTCTCTCCTACGTGGATTCGCCCGGAGAGTTCTTCCTCCGCATAACTCTAACCAGCTGGACTGTCTTGTCCCTCAATGTCTTCTCCTTTCAATCTAAGATCTCGACCGGTTGTTATTCGTAGGTTAGGTCAATCTCTACTGTGATCTTGGAATGATCCAAAACATAACAAGGGTCACCAACATACCTCTTTAACTGTGAGATATGAAAATCGTCGTGCACGCCCTCCAAAGAAGGTGGTAAGGCTAGACGATACGCAACCTCCCCAACCCGTTCAAGGATATCAAATATGCCGATGAATCGCGGACTGTGCTGCTTCTCAAAATGTATCACTTCACGATTCGTTGAGATCTTCAGGAACACATGTTCACCAGGTTGAAATTCTAGGTGCCTCCTTTTTGCATCTGCCCAGTGTTTCTGTCAATCCTGAGCTATACGTAGTTGTTCCCTTATGGTTCTCACCACTCCCACGGTGTCAACAATCAACTATAGTCCTAGAAGTTCTCGATCTCCAACGTCATCCCGGCTCAATGGAGACATGCACTTCCTCCCATATAATACCGCGAAAGATGCGATACCGATACTTGCCTGGTAGCTGTTGTTATTTGCGAACTCTACTGAGTGTAAGTGGTCCTCCCAAGATCCCTCAAAATCCAACATACAGGCTTGGAGCATATCTTCAAGAATCTGAATAACTCTCTCGGATTGGCCATCGGTTTGGGGGTGATAGGCTGTACTGAAACTCAAGTTCGTACCAAGACTCTCCTGTAAACTTTACCAGAAATGAGATTGGAAACGTGTGTCTCGATCAGAAACGATGCATATAAGTACGCCGTGTAATCGGACGATCTCCTCCATATACTTCTTCGCTAGGCTTTTGGTTGACCGGTCGACGCGAAAATGAATGAAATGCGCGGACTTGGTAAGCCGGTCCACGATTACCCATACTGCATCGTTTCCCTTGGTACTACGAGGGAGTGCAGTCATGAAATCCATGGTGATATTCTGCCACTTCAATTCGGGTATCGGTAAGGGCTGTAAAAGACCGGCAATTTGGTGGTGTTCAACCTTCAGCTGTTGACAAATCAGGCACTTGGATACACTCTTTGCTACCTCCCGCTTCATACCATGCCACCAATAGTTTTGACGGAGGTCCTTGTACATCTTCGTCCCTCCAGTATGAACGGAGTATGAAGATGTCACGCCCCGCTTCCCGGTGTACGGCGAAGTGGACACGACGAGGCCCGCTACGTATATACTTAGAAGTACATACGCTAAGCGTATCTAAGCAATATAAAAGTAAATCACAAGAGACAAGAGATATAGAAATAACAGCAACTTTATTAATAACATTCTTTTGTACAATGCACGAAAAGTAAATACAACTGGAATGAAAAGCGATGCCTAAACAATGGCATAACAGGAAATGAAAATACTGAATAGAACAAGGTACAATGTCTAGAGCTCGGGGTCTTCGTGAAACTGCTTCAAATCTGCACCGGTGGCTCGATCTCTGCTGGGTCCAAAGCACCTGACGACATTCAAAGAAGAAAGAAATAGAATGTCATCAGCGAACAGGTCGCTCGGTAAGTCCCAAAGATAAGGAAGAAATAGACAAAGGGTAGGAGAGAGAGAGTGGCTTTTAATGTTGTATTATATTGTTGTAATGTTGTATTAACGCTATTGTTTGTAGCTTGGTACAGAAGAATGTCAGTGTATACGAGAGGGGTCTCTATATGCTAGAGACCATGGCAAACGGAATATAGAGTACAAGGCTCCGTTATACAACCCGGAACAACGGCAATTGGATTTATGTTAGGTGTCTTAATCTGACCGCCTCGTGCCAACTTTAACACCTTCCGTACCAATCTACCTCTTAAACCTCGTAGTGTTTTGATAGTATTGTTATATTGTATTGTGTAAGTTGGATGACTGACCAAAACCATGATATCAATAAACAGAACGTAACTGCAATATCAGGTAAATGGAATAACGGAATAATGGATGAATATTCATGGTTTGATTCAGTCAAGTTGTATAGATTGTTAACAGGATTCTGGGATTCATGTATTCATATTGAGTCGGAATATCAAAGAATATAGATTGACTTGAATCATATTCAAGTCAGAAATAATCAGACTCAAACCCGAGTCAGACTAAAAGAAATGTAATTTGAAGTTCTATATTTGTTAGGGTCATTATTGTAATTTATAAAACTTGAGGGGGTTTTATGTAAAAATTACTTTTGTATAGTTTTCAAGATACACCTCAAGTATTTATTATTCGTCTTTATAGCTATAATGAGTGTAAATTTTATTTGTGTTATTCTAGTGAATATATCCTAATAAAAGTATTAATTTATAATATTGATTTATTTGAAATTCATGGTATTTTAATGTAACTTTTAATCTTGTAATTTTTAGGAAAAGGTGAAAACTTTATCTTATAATAAAATAGGTGTTTAAATGATAATTATACATATGTTAATACAAAAATAATTTTAATAAATATTTTATTTTCCCGAAATCTCATTTTTCTTAAATGTCGTATTTTAAACCTTTCGAGACCGAATGCTCCTTGCGGAGGTCTAAATCTCACACTACTAATCTCGAGGGTGCACGATAAACCGTACTATCCCTAACGAGTTCCCCAAAGCTGGGTTGTAGTGGCGCTTTGCAAAGATTTAATAAATACTAATCATTTAGAAAACGGTTTTATAAAGATGAGGTATTTATTTGTAAAATGTGTAAATTTCCGTATTTTAGTTTCTAGGGTTTCCTAAGCCAACTAGCCTATTTCTAAAGGGTCTAAACGACAAGTCATTAGAAGCCTCAAATCGCCTCTTCACCGCCAATTGCGGCCAGGTAAGTGCCAGGTAAGTGGGAGGCTCTCCACTACAAGTAGTGACCATAATTAAGTAACCACTTGCCTTAGACACACTTGCCTAGACACCACAAAGTCAGATTTAAATAAACGATCGATGTCCATGACATATCGTATTTTCCTATTAAAAGATTTTGTTTTAAAATTGTATACAACTTAGAACTTTCAGAAAAGGTTTATAAAGATAATGGTATTTTAATGTAAAGTCTTATATTATCGTATTCTAAGTTTTGATGATATCAATTAGGGTTGTATTGCGTGTGTGTGGAGGTAGGTCATTACCTCGTGATCTACTTTAAGGTATAGCAAAGTTTAGGGGTTAAATATGATAAACTAAATATGGTGGTATTTAAGTGCAAAAATACAGTATATTGCAAAAGCTATCATTTCATGTGTGAAAACTTGTCCAAATTGATTTTTAAGTGATTAGTAGTCAATATGAAGATGTTTAAGCATTACAGAATTAGTGATAAGTGAGTTTTGATAGAAAACCGAATCGGAAATCGGTTTGTTCCGATTTCCGTCGGGTTTTAAAAAGTCGTATTTTATGAAAGAATAGAAAGATAGAAAAGAGGGGGACTTACGGGTTTGGACAAGCTAGAGAGTGCTAGGAAGGTAGTGGGTTGTCGGTGCGTCGAAACGTCGTGAAGGGTCCTAGTACGATCGTCGGAATTCGTCGTCGATTTCGACAGCGTTTCGCCTTTCGCTCGTTTTCTAACGTACCGAGTTCTCTTAAAATTTTTAGATAGTGGACTTAGGAATGTAGGGTAAGAAGGTAGAGAGTATGGGGGTTTATATAGGGTTAGGCTAGGGTTAGGGTTTTAATAAAAAAAATATATAAAAACATTAAAAAAAATCATTAAATTTTGGAATAAAAGTGATTTATTGAGAATCTGGTAACCGATCAAAAATTTTAAAGTATGCAGGGGGAAAGACCAGGTCAACACGGAAAAATTCCGTGTTGACGACTCGGCTGTCCGGCCGAGTCCGGCCGGCGGCGCCGGGCCGAGTCGGGGTACCGTTGGGTAGGGCTTCACCTGGGGGATTTATGGTATATTTAACTTTTTGTTTTCAGTTTAAGGTTTGTGAGTTATGGCTGTTTGACTGTTGACTTTCCAAAAATTTAAAACAAAATAAATACAAAAATAATGTGGGGCATGGGATTTGAACTCTGGTGGCTTGGTTCAGCAGTGCAAGGTGTTACCAATGAGCTACAAGCTCCTTCTTGTAATTATTGTGGGAAAATAACTATTTAAAGTGGTAACAGCAACACTAAATACCCCAAGTATTACTTTAATTTTAAAACAATTTTATGTACACTAAAAATGGAGTTATTTTAAAAACAAAATAATTACTTATATATATATTGTGCTCAGGTTAAAATACTCCTTTGTGAATTTTGAAAATTTTTTTAAAAAATTTTGTATAGAAAAAGTGTATAGGAAAAATTAGGGTTGTTACAGGAGAACTGTGCACCTCTTTCATCAATTGCTCTTTAATTTCTTCGGTCGGCACACAAATCCTACTTCCATATCTTAGTGACCCGTCTTCATGAATGATGAAGTCAGTTTGCAAGTTTGTTTTTATCTGCTCTCGAATCTTTTGTAATCTTGTATCTCCAATGTGCTACAAGTACTTTCTTGTTGTTCTAAATCAAAACAAATACTTATAGCATTCACATGAATTGTAAATACCCCAATTATACATTAATTTTAAATGAATATTATATACACAGAATTTGGAGTTATTACAGTTTACCCTCCTTACAAAAATTTCGGCTTCAAATTTTACAATTTATTTTAAGGACTAGTTTACAAATAATTGAGGATATTTTGCACGCATTTCATCCTCCCTTTCCCATGTTGATTCTCCATGTGTGTCTTTTCTCCACATCACTCGAACCAAGTTGACTTCCTTGTTCCAAAATGACTTCACTTTTCTGTCTAGGATCTCAACAGGTTGCTGCTCACAAGATAAGTCTGGCTGTACAGTGAGCTCGGAATGATCAAGGACATGGCTGGGGTCAGTCACATACCTTCTGAGTTGGGATATGTGGAACACATTGTGCACTCCTTCCAATGAAGATGGAAGTGCCAAGCGATAAGCCACTTCACCGACTCGTTCGAATATGTCGAACGGTCCAATGTACCTTGGACTTAGCTTACCCCGTCTTCCAAATCGAATCACTCCGCGGTTCGGAGATATCTTCAGAAATACGTGATCTCCCGGCTGGAACTCCAAATGACGGCGCTTTGCATCAGCCCGGTGCTTCTGTCGATCTTGGGCTATGTGCATTCTTTCCCTGATAGTATGAACTACGTCAACAGTTGCTACTATCATCTCAGGTCTAAGGAGTTCCCTATCTCCGATATCGTCCCAACTTAATGGCGATCGACACTTCCTTCCATTAAGTGCTGCAAAAAGTGTCATTCCTATACTTTCTTGGTAGCTGTTGTTGTATGAAAACTCCACAAGATGTATGTGATCTTCCCACGATCCTCCGAAGTCTAGCATACACACTCTGAGCATATCCTCCAAGATCTGAATAGTTCGCTCAGACTGACCATCAGTTTGTGGATGATAAGCTGTGCTGAAGTTCAGACTTGTTCCCAAGCTCACTTGCAGACTTTGCCAAAACTGCGATCGAAATCTAGTACCACGATTGGAGACAATGCAGACCGGTACTCCATGAAGTCTCACAATCTCCTGTATGAGTTCATGGGTATCAGAGATAGTACATATTTGAAGATTTAAAAATCTTACTTAGATTCTTATCTCCATGTACTTCTTTGTTAATGTCTTAGTTGATTGGCCAATTCGAAATGAGATGAAGTGAGCCGACTTTGTGAGTCGATCCACGATAACCCATATCGCATCGTTACCCTTTGTGCTGCGATGGAGTGCAGTGACAAAATCCATTGTGATGTGTTGCCACTTCCATTCTGGGATAGGTAACGGTTGAAGTAATCCAGCAGTCCTGTGATGTTCAGCCTTTACTTGCTGCCACTTCAAGCATTTAGCGACGCTTCTGGCTACTTCACGCTTCATTCCATGCCACCCGTAATTTTGACGCAGATCCTTGTATATCTTTGTACCTCCAGGGTGTACTGAGTAGGGAGAGCTATGAATTTCTTTCATTAACTCTTCCCGAACAGAACCTTTTGGTACACACAGTCTGCTGCCGTATCTTAAAGATCCGTCTTCATGAATGATGATGTCTGTTCTGAGTCCATTCTCTACTTGTTCCCTGATCTTTTGCAACTTGGCATCACTTGCTTGAACTGCTTTGATCTGATTAACAATGGTAGATTGAACTTGTAAGTTCATCAAACTTGAAGCGTTATCTGGCATGACCACTTCAATCTCCATTTGATGCAAGTCTTATTGAAGCTTCCACTGAGCGGTGAGATTCATTGCTAAAGGTTGGTGACTAAGAGCATCAGGTACTGCATTCACCTTCCCTAGGTGATATTGCAAGTTGATGTCGAAGTCCGCCATGAGTTCTAACTATCGTATTTGCCGCATATTAAGCTCCTTCTGAGTAAACATATATTTCAGATTCTTGTGATCTGTGTATATGTTCACTCGTTCACCAAGAAGATAATGGCGCCAAATCTTAAGAGCAAAAATTACGGCTGCCAATTCCAAATCATGCGTCGGATAATTGCGCTCATGAATTTTCAGTTGTCTTGAACCATAAGCCACAACCTTACCGTGCTGATGTAGAACACATCCTAATCCCTTACCGGATGCATCGCAATACACTTCGAAACCTCCGGATTGGTTCGGTATGACGAGAATAGGCGCTGATGTCAACCTTGACTTGAGTTCTACGAAAGTTTGTTCGCATGCTTCTGACCACAAAAATTCTTCATCTTTACGTGTGATCTTGATCAGAGGTGTTGCTATCTTCGAAAAGCCTTCAATGAACCTTCGGTAATATCCAGCTAGCCCCAAGAAACTTCGAATGTCCTTCACTGACTTCGGTGTCGGCCATTCGCTTACTGCTGAAACTTTCGCTGGATCCACAGAGATTCCTTCGCCCGATACAATATGTCCGAGAAAACCAACTTGATTTAGCCAAAATTCGCATTTTCTATACTTGGCATAGAGTTGATGTTGTCATAGGGTTTCCAGGACAATTCATAGGTGTTCGGCGTGTTCTTTCCGACTCTTAGAATACACCAGGATGTCGTCGATGAAGATGACAACAAACCTGTTTAGGTACTCTCGGAAAACTTGATTCATCAGATTCATGAATATTGCTGGTGCGTTGGTCACTCCAAATGGCATCACAAGAAATTCGTAATGACCATAGCGAGTTCTGAATGTCGTTTTATGGATATCAGATTCCTTGACCTTCACCTAATGATAACCCGAATGAAAATCTAACTTAGAGAAAACATAAGATCTACTTAGCTAATCGAATAAATCGTCGACGCGCTGGAGTGGATACTTGTTCTTTATTGTTACTTCGTTCAAGGCTCTATAATCAATGCACATTCTGTATGAACCTTCCTTCTTCTTCACAAGTAGAACTGGAGATCCCCAACTTGAAGTGCTGGGACGAATGCATCCTTTCTCCAATAATTCGTCCAACTGAGTTCGGACCTCCTTCAAACCTTCTGGACTTAATCGATACGGTGCTCCTGGTATTAAATCAATGCTGAATTTAAGAGCTCGATCGAGAGGCAAACCTGATATATCGTCAGGAAACACATCGTCGAACTCTTGAACCACTTCTGGCTTTGATCCTTCCTCCACTTGAATTGCCGCAATCACTGCCTTCTTAGGTTTTGCCTTGTATGTACTTGGCTCCAAGGTACGGTCTCCACTTTTGAAATAGAAGACCGGATGGTCTGGAATCTCAAATACTACTCTCTTTTGACGATAGTTAATAGTAGCGTAGAAGATTCCTAGCCATTCCATACCCAGAACCACATCGAAGTTCGGTATGTCCAGCACCTTGAAGTCAGCATAGAATTATCTGCTGCAGACGACCACTGGACACAGGCTGTATCCCATTGTTACCTTTAGAACGTCGTTTCCTGAACTGACATTCCAGCTGGATACAATCGGTGTGACTGGAATCGCATGAGTTCGGACGAACCGTTGCGACATAAAGCAATGAGATGCTCCAGTATCGATTAGTGCGAGTGCAGGGAGTAAGGCTACTAAGATTGTACCTAGGTTATGTGGGATATGTTTTAGGTATAAGCGAAAAGATATATAAGTATGTCTATGAACTGAAAAAGAATTTGAAAGGGAAGTATTACCAGTGATGACTTGGCCGGTGGCTTCAGCTTCCTCCACGGTCACTGTGAAAGCCTGTTGCCTCGGCACATTCCTCCTTGCTGGAGGAGCATTCCTCTATCCGTTCCTTGGTCCTTGAGGTGGGTTCCTTTGAGCTTGATGGAACTGACGAGGAGGAGGTGCAGTCGGTCCACGAGGAGGTGGAGCAAGTAGTGCAAGTCTCGGAGCAGGTGCCTGGATGGCCGGGCGCTGCGGGTATGTGATTGCTGGCCTGGGTGCAGTATATGGGTTGTGTCTACGAGGATAAGACCCAATATCATGAGTAGCTGAGCCGCAGACTAAGCAAACGCGATTTGCTCGCCGACAATCCTTCATCAGATGTCCATCTCTCCTGCAATAGGAGCAAAAGACTGGGCTAGGCCGTTTGTTTGGTACTCCCGGTCTCCTTGGCACAAATGGTGGCCTTGAAGAGGCTTCTCCTGCCATCTGGTTGGCAGGGCGCTTCATCCCGGCAAACTGAGATCTGCCCCTCATCTTTACCACTGCTTCATATCGGCGGGCAGCTTTCAAAGCCGATTCGTGAGTTGGGAAATCTCCTGTGGCTAATGCAGCCTAGATCTCCGGATCTAACCCTTGTTGAAATTGACGGGCTCTGATCTCATCCGTCGGTATCAGGTGTGCTGCAAATCTGTTAAGGTATTGTGTTAGCTGTGTAGTATGTGATATTTGAAAATCAAAATATTAAGACATATCTTACCGACTGAGCATGGTAAACTCAGCATCGTACTCATCCACTGATTTGGTCCAAATTGAACCCTGTTGTAGGTGGATGAACTGCTGTTCCATGTCGAATATGGCAGTCTCGGGGAAGTACTTTGCGTCGAACATATCACGGAAAGTCTTACATTCGATCGGCTGGGTGAGACGACTTTCTTCTGCCTTCCACTAGACCCATGCATTGTCAGTGAGCTGCAGCTTTGCAACTCGAACCCAAGCGACCTCTGGCACTTGTGCTGCTGCCAGGTCATCTTCAATACTATGAGCCCATTTCTCAGTTTCTAAAGGGCTCTCTTTTCTTGAGAACTGCTTGGGGTGTAAGGCCCTGAATTGTTTCATCCCAGGTGCTTCTACCTCGGGACGGCTCATCAAGATAGCAGTCTGCTGCTGTTGTCCTTCCAGGAAGCTACGGATCGCCTCAAATAGTACCGTCTATTCATTGATCGGAGCAGTTACGGCCGGTGCAATTGGTAGGGGCGGTGGAGTGTTGTTGAAGTTGGTGCTGTTGTTATTTGGGGGATCCATAACCTTGAAAGAAAATTTTGGGTTAGGACAGATTCAAAATATGTGAAATTGGAAGATTCAAGGAATATGAATTGTAAAGAATGTTTTTAATTGCTGGTTCTTGTGTTATATTGCTTAGGTTGTCCACACAGAGTTGACCTGTATGTCCATACAGAGCTGACCTGTATGTCTACACAGAGCGAACCTGCATGGCCCACCAACAAAACCTGTCACGCCCCGCTTCCCAGTATACGGGCAGAGGACGCGACGAGGCCGCTACGCATTTAATCAGAAGTAAACAGGCTAAGCGTATCTAAGCAATATAAAATAAAATGTAAACAAGAGACAAGATGTAAATAAACAACAACTTTATTTATTAAACATTTTTTTACAATATACTGAAATGAAAATATATGGAATGAAAGCAATGCCTAAACAATGGCATAACAGAAATGAAAATAAAATGTAATATACAAGTGAATCTAAAATTCCGGGTCTTCAGTAAACTGATCCAAGCCTTCGCTGCTGGGTACAATCTCCAGTGAGTCCGAAACACCCGACGACATTCCAAAGAAGAAGAAAAAGAATATCGTCAGCGAACAAGTCGCTCGGTAAGTCCCGTAGATAAATAAGAATAGAATAGACAGAATAGAGTATAGCCGTTTGATGTTGTTATTTAGTGTTAACGCTGTTGTTTGTACCTTGGTACAGAAAAGGCCAGTGTATACGAGAGGAGTCTCACTATCCCGGAGACTAAGGTACACGGAGTACAAGGAACCGTTCAACCACGGTACAACGACAACGGAGATTCAGGTTAGGTGTCTTATGGTTTCAGTCTCGTGCCACTTTTAACACCTTCCGTACCAATCTACCCCTTATAAACCCCGCGATGTCTTGATTGTATTGATTGTAATGCATTGTCTTGTAAATTGTATAGATGTATGACTTGCCGAAACCATGATATCAGTAATGGAATAGATATAATGGAAGAACATGTAAATGGAATATATCCATGGTTCGGTTCGGTCAATACATATTGATATAGATTGAATAGAGAGATTCATATTGAATCATGTTGTATTGTAGTTTGTACTTGAATTACATTCAAGTCAGATTGATTAGATTGAGACTCAGTCTGAGTCACACACTTTTAAAAGAACTTGAAATACTAATTGTTTTAGTGTTATCGGTAACTGCTGCACATGGACGGCATGATTTGTGTCTTTTTCCAAGACAATTACCGTGTTGATAATACCGTTTGTTAAGTTGTCTACCTTAAATAGGGAAGCACCCATATCTCCAGCTCCCTGAGGCTCAAGAGACTGGTCCTGCTAAACCTATGTTTACTAAGGTCTGTATTGTAATTTAGTATATCTTGAGGGGGTTTATGTAAAAATAGTTTTGTTATAATTTCAAAATACAGCTCAAGCATTCAATTATCGTTTTTAGAGTTTTCATTGATGTATATTTTATAAATATGACATTTCTAGTGAATAAAACCTAATTTCATAATATGTGGTATTCATTTGTAATATGAATATTGTTTTGAATTATCATGGTAGTTTCATGTAATATTTGAATTCTTTTCTTAAGTTTTGGAAACATGAAATAATATATATATTTAAAATAAGTATTTTGGTAATAATTATATATACATAATTAATGAAAATAATTTTATTTATTTTCTTGTAAAAATCTCATTTTCTAAAGAAAAATGTATAAAAATTCCATCGAGATCGAATGCTCCTTGCGGAGGTCTGCGTCTCGCTCTACTAAGCCCGAGGATGTGCGATAATCCGCACCATCCCGAACGGGGTCCCCAAAATGGGTTGTAGAGGCTCAATTGCATGGAAAGTTAAATACACTTTTTAAATAAAACGGTTTTATAAGTTAAAGGGATTTATTTGTAAAGTCGTATTTGCCGTATTCTATTATCCTAAGATTCATCATGCTATGATAGATATGTGTGTTGTGATGAGATAGGTCATTACCTCATATGTTTTTCTAAGGTAATACGGTTAAAAAGTATAAGCATGTCGAAATGAAATATGAAGGTATTTTAATGTTAAAGTGAAATAGAACTTGTTACGGTTATTATTTTAATATCAAACTTGTTCTATTGTCTTTATTAATGATTACTAAACAAGATATCAAAATTTGTAGGTTTGTTATTAAGAAAATTTGTATTTTTTTTAAAAGACAAGAGAATCGGAAACCGGATAACTCCGCTTCCAACACGTTTTGAGAACGAAAAGTTTGATAATAGCAAACGAGAGAGAGAAGGGGGACTTACTAGCTTATAAGGTAGAAGGTAGAAATAGGAAGAGTGGGGAAGCGCCGGTGCGTCGTTTCATCGCCGGAAACTCCTTGGGTCGTTACCGGAACTTCGTCGGAGTTTCGCCCTTCGTTAACTCCACTTGCGCACTATAGAGACTTGGAAATTCTTGAGAGTTTTTGTATAGAATTTTCAGTGTGAAGGGATGCAAAATGGAGTGGGTATTTATAGGACAAATTAGGGTTTTAGGGGTGATAAAAAATTCATTTAAATTTGCATTAAAAATGGGATTTAAAGGGGGGTTTAGTTCTCTGGAAAATGCAGGGAAAACAAACTAATAGGGGTTAAAGAGGGGAGTACAAGGGTCTAGGGTTTACATAAAAAATAAGGTTTGGACCATACAAAACCGGCGGCGCCGGTCCATGAAGCATTCTCACCGGTCCGATCCAAGGGGTGGGGGCTCGGATTGGGGCCACGTGTCTCTGACGCTTCAACTAGCCTATTTATCATGTTTGATTATTCTGTAGCTTACCCTATTACATGTGTTGCACGTGTAGAATCTTGGGCTTATAAAAGGTTAAAAGAAAAATAACTAAAAAGATAATGCGGCTGGGGGGATTCGATCACAGGGGCTACGTCACAGCAGTGCAAGGCTTTACCAATGTGCTACAAGTACTTTCTTGCTGTTCTAAATCAAAATAAATACTTATAGCATCCACAAGAATTGTAAATACCCCAATTGTACATTAATTTTAAATGAATTTTATGTACACAGAATTTCTAGTTATTACACCCGCTCTGCCGGTAGTTAAGTAACCTAACGGTGAATGACGAGGCCCCGTGGCGAATGCGGATTGCATAAGCGTACGTTCTATTTTCGTTTCATTTTCTGTGATATTTAGGGAATATTAAATAATGAGACTTCATTAATGAGATTAATGAAAAGAAAAGAAACCTAAAGATGTTGTAGAATCAAATTTTCAAAAAGGGTAGCTCTATTTTTTGCTTTGCATAGTGGTGTTCCTTGATGAATATCCAGCACCTCATTCGATGAGAAAATAGCCGAGATCCCCTCACCGGGAGTGACCTCTTTACCGAAACTAGCAAATGCTAAACCCACTCGGTTTTGTCTTTTGATTGCTTCTCTAGTTCTTGTTTTGCATAGTGGTATTCCTTGATGAATATCCAGCACCTCATTCGATGAGGAAAGAGCTGAGATCCCTTCACCGGGAGTGACCTCTTTAGCGAAACTAGCAAAATCCTAAAAACACTCCTTTTCAAAATCATTAGATTCTACAACGATATCAAGTTCATTACGCTCATGATTTTCTTAAAAACTTGCGTAGCCCTCCGTCATTTCAGATAAGTACTATTTTAGTATTCGTTCTACATTTGTTGGCCTGTGTCAAGGTGTAATGTGCGGTAGCTGATTAGTGCTTATCTGCTAGCATATGATGCGATTGGATTAGAGTAGTCGTACGACGTAGTTTGGCCTGCGTCAAGGGTCGTATGGTTGGGTTTAATTCAATCAAGAAATGAACGGGTTGAACTTGACTAGCGCCCTATGGGTTGTTTGACTCGCGTCAAAGTCATAGGACACTAGGGGTAAAAACCATTATCGGGAATTTCAAGTATTGAAATTTGCAATGAGATTGCATACCTTTTTTTATGATAAATGGATCCCGATACCCATTGCGAGTAAGAGTTACTCCTGGGAGAGTTTTGCACTTTACAATTAGCTAGTCCAGTAGATGTCTAGAAAGGTGTCAATGGGATTATGCATCTAGAAAAACGAGATTTATTTTAATTAGGTCTGTGCGAAAGCACGTGGGACTTCTCTCGGAGTACCGATACCTGCCTGGCCGAACGATTGGCGAACATATAGGGTGTAATTAATCCCAGCTAATCTTACCTTTTAGGGTTTGAAGGAAGATTTGATAAAAACAGTGGAAACCATCCTGATTAGATAAAATAATAACCAATCTAATCTTGCAAAAAGCGCATGCAAAGTGATTATCTTTCTCTCTCTTCTGGTAGCAACCAATGACATGCCTTAATCAAGATAATAATATAGATGTATTGACCAAACCTACTTATTATACTGGGCTAAGTTCCGCTCTATTTTATGATTGTCATAAGTTTGAGCAAAGAATAAGGGAATATTCAGATTCCCACGCCTCCCAAACGAAGAATAAGTATATTGATGCATTGTCTTCGGGTGTGTTCGTTACCAAGAACCGTTTCTCAGTTAACTCTACGTCCTGAGTATTTGATACCGGATCAGGATCTCACGTATGTAATTTACTACATGGGCTATAGAGAGGTAGAGAATTGGGAAAGAGTGATATGTCTCTACTAGTAGGGAATGGTGCAATTGTTGCAGCCAAGACAGTTGACAAATATCACCTAGTGTTACCAACTGGTAACACAATGATTCTGAGCAACTGTTATTTCGTACCAAAATTATTGTGAATATTTTTCTAAATCAAGTGTTGATTAGGTATGGTGCGTTATATAACGGTATATACGTTCTAAATCACAATACCGTTCTAAGTATACAGAACACACACAAGAGAAACAGTTCAGAAATGAATGAAGTCTTCTTGTAGCATTGTAGAATAGGTCATATCAATGCGACAAGACTAGCTAAAGTTCCATAAGGATGCATATTTGAACACGTTTGAATTTACATCTTATGAAACTTGTCAGTCATGTCTCAAAGACTAGGTGACCAAATCTCCATTTACTGGAAAAGGAGGAAGAACTACTGAACTCTTGGACATATACATAGTGATGTATGTGGTCATATGTCTATACATGTCAGGAATGGTTCCTCGTACTTTATTAGCATTCACCGATGATCTCTTAAAATATGGACATGTGTTCCTGTTGAAACACAAATCTGAATCTTTTGAGAAATTCTAGGAATATAAGTACAAAATTGAGAACCAAATGGGTAAAAGTATTCATATCCTTCGATATGATCGGGGAGGAGAATACTTGAGCACGGAATTTCGAGACTATTTAAAAGAGAATGAGATTCTCTCTCAGCTTACTACTCTGTATACACCACAGCACAACAGTATATCGGGGTAGTGGAATCGCACCCTATTAGATATGGTGCGCTCTATGATGAGTATTGCTGAGTTGCCTACTCCTTTTTGGGGTTATGCACTTGAGACAGCTACATATCTATTGAATATAGTTCCGACAAAATCCGTTGCCTACCACTCCATATGAGATATGGAATGGGAAGAGACAATCTCTTAAACGAGTTAAGATTTGGGGTTGTCCGGGCTATGTTGAAAAGCAAAATACAGACAAACTCAAGGCAAGGTCAGTTCTATGCAAGTTTGTAGGATATTCCGAACCAACGCGAGGGAATATCTTCCACCACATCGAGGAACAAAAGGTGTTCGTTTCTCGACATGCAACCTTTTTAGAAAAGGAAATTCTTGTGAAAGAAATTAGTGACAATGAGGTAGAACTGGAAGAAGTTCCAGCAACACAAACTACAACTGACGATTTGGTGGAATCGGAGGATCCAATAGTACCCAACGAACCCTAGCCGCTCCGCAGATCTAGTAGGGTTCCTCATCCACCTGAGAGATACTGCGATTTTCTCATAGAAGATGGGAGCGAGGATTGCATCATGGACGATGATGACCCAACTAGTTTCAAGCAGGCCATCACAAGTGAGGACTCGGTGAAATGGCTGGATGCTATGCGATCTGAGATGGAATCCATATACACCAACAAATTATTGACTTTGGATATTGCTCCTGAAGAGGTAAAACCCATCGGGAACAAGTGGATTTTTGAGAAAGATAATTTGGTGTAGATGGAAAAATCGAGACTTTCAAAACTAGACTTGTAGCAAAAGGTTTTCGCCAACGACCTGGTGTCGACTATGATGAAATATTTTCTCCTGTCGCTATGCTTAAGTCCATCAGGATCCTACTTCCCATTGCTGCATACCATGACTACGAAATCTGGCAGATGGATGTCAAAACCGCTTTTCTAAATAGTGATTTAGAAGAGAGCGTATATATGACACTGCCAGAGGGCTTCGTAGATAGTAGGAGTAGCAGAAGCGTGTGCAAGCTGCTTAAATTCATCTACGGATTAAAGCAGGTATCGCGGAGATGGAACATCTGTTTTGATGAAGCTGTCAAAGAGTTTGACTTCATCAAAAGATAGATGAACCATATATATATAAGAAGGTTGTAGAGAGTAAGGCTGTCTTCCTCGTATTGTACATGGATGACATACTCTTGATAGGAAACGATGTTCCTATGCTACACTCGGTCAAGCTCTTCTTATCATATAAGTTCTCCATGAAAGATCTAAGTGATGCCTCCTACATCCTGGGGATATAGATCTATAAAGATAGATCTAAACGGATGTTGGGATTGTCCCTATCCAGGTATATAGACACCATACTAAATAGGTTTAGTATGGAAGATTCTAAGCGTGGTAATGTACCCGCTTGTTCAGGAATCACTCTCTCCAAAAAGATGTCTCCCAAGACTAATTTGGAGAGGGCTCACATACAAGGGATACCCTATGCTTCAGCAGTCGGGTCAATCATGTATGCGATGTTATGTACGAGACCGGATGTAGCATACTCACTAGGTGTAGTGAGTATGTATCAATCAGATCTTGGGGAAAAGCACTGGACAGCTGTGAAGAACATTCTTAAGTACTTGAGAAGCACTAAAGAGATGTTCTTGGTGTATGATAACGGAAAACTCCAGGTGGAGTCCTTTTACTGATTCGAGCTTCCAAAGTGATAAGGACGACTGAAAGTCAGTCTCAGGTTTTGTCTTTACCCTCAGTGGAGAGACGGTATGTTGGAAGGGTTCCAAGCTATATACCGTAGCAGACTCGTTGATAGAGGCTGATTACATCGCTACCAATGATACTGCCAAAGAGCATGTCTAGATGAATAAGTTCATAAGATGAACTTGGTCCCTACCATTCAGCATCCAATACCTGAGTATTGTGATAACAATGGAGCTGTAGCTTTGGCCTAGGAACCCCGACCCCATTAGCGATCCAGACATATTCTTACGCAGTATCACCTGATCAGGGAGATAGTTGATCTCCGGAAGATCGAGGTCAGGAGAGTTAACATAGAGGATAACACAGCAGATCCACACACCAAGGCCCTTCCCCAAATGCGATTCGAGAGATTTTTGGGATGTTGGGTATGAGATACTACAACAACTGGGCTTGGTGCAAGTGGGAGATTGTTAGGAATATGTATGCCCTAGAGGCCATTATTGTTGATATAGTGAATGCTTGGACATATATATAGATGACTTTCTTGCTCAATATGATAGTATGCTATCTGGTTACCTTTATCTTTGCATGTAAACTGATATTATTATACTGTCCGTCTCTTACATGTTGATAAAGCCCTTAGGATATATACTTGACTACCAGGATTATGATGAGATCATACTAGTGGGGTCAGGGTGGTCCAAAAGTACATCCTTTAACAGTTTCTAGTCGAGGGGATATTGAGACAGGGCACGATATTCTAGAGTAGACTAGTGTGTACATTTCTTGTCCATTAGAGGGCGATGGCTTAATCTTCCTTTCTCTCATGCTTCACACTAAGTCAATCGAAACTTCGGAATGGACTCAAATAGTTTCCTTTGGCAGTGGTTCTCGTATCCGGTCAACCAGTAACCGATGTGATCCCATAACCATTGGTGTGTGACATCAAAAATTGTACACAGGTGCTCATTAGAGAATGGATACACCGAACATGACTCGCCGAGGACTCCTAGTTGGTAGTATACCTATCGTCAGATAGCAGTTCTCTGGTGACACTGGTACAGATTAGTTTGTAGACCCGAGATCGTCATAGAGTCTTGTGCAGCTCCCACTGTGTTTTGATTTCCTCCTTACCATGCTCAAAGGAGACGTGCAAACAGGTGGATTTTAGGTACAGTCCCGAGTCACATGGAGGCAATGAGCGATAGAAAGGGTTTCTTCTCTCCTGGGATTGGGGGTTGATGTTGCGCTATGCTCGATTGGCTATAACTGGATGTCCCTGGTCAAGGCTGCTATAGAGATTTACTGATAAGAGTTATCGGTAGTTTCTCGAACCGTTATAGGCCAGACATCGGCATGACTTATCACGTTACTGGGGTCTGACGTTTACCACCCCTAGATATGATATGCGACATATCAGACGAAGAGACCGGACTGTACGGTAGTATTACTGATAGGATTCATGGTGAGTATGGACAAGCTTGCTTGTTGATCTTCATATCGCTCAATACCCGGATAGCCGTTACGTCCGGCTAGTACCGCTGACAGTTTGTGGGTGACTGGTGTGATCATCACCTACTGCTGGCGCATTGACGAGTCTTCAGAGTCCCACACAGGAGTTTCCTGGTTCAAGCGAAACGAAGTAGGACACATATGTGATATGTGTATGGGCCTGATTAAATACGTGTATGTGATACTGTATTGTAATCTGGCAGTTATCTGATATCAGTTAGGTTATATATGATATAACCAGATTATCGAATCAAGTGTTGATTTGATAATGTGATATATAGATAAATGATATTAGTCGGTTATATGTGATATAACCGGATTATTAAATCAAGTGTTGATTTAATAATGTGATATATATTATATTTGATATAATTATATCATAACCAATATCATTAGCTCACTAAATATTTTCTTGTGTGTGTGTGTGTGTGTGTGTGAAGCATGGCTTATTTTCTATTTTTGAGAAAAATAGAAATTGAGGTGGAAAAAGGGAGCATGGTGAGGCATGGCATTTTCCATTTGTTTATTGATCTTGACTCACTATTCAAGTATGGTTGCAATTTTATATTGCAATTATCTCCATACTTGAATGAGTGAGGGGTCAAGGGGTTGCCATTCTTCACCTCATTCACAACACTTAGCCATTTTTTTCAAGTGTTGCTCTCTTGCTCTCATCTTCTTCTTCCTCTTTATCATGCCTCAAGCTTCAACCCTCACATGTGATGTGAATCATGAAGCTTAAACACAAAATTAGTGAGCTACAGATCTCCTACCTCACCATCCCACACCAAACTAGCACTTTGGTGTGGCGTGTTTACTTCATTAATAGGAGATTAGTGAAGAGGTAGCTTGAGCTAGTGGGCTTCGCGTGGATCATCTTCGGCATGAAGGTCATCGGAGGAAGCTTGTCCAAACTCTCAAATGAAGCCTAGTGGAGTCGCGTGGACTACTACATGGAGCCTATGAAGTGAAGGACTCCATCTACGAGGGTATAGCCATCTTCACTTCTTTAGTTTACATATCATCATAGGTTAAACCCTAAATATTCTAGTATAGATCTTGGTGAGTCTAACTTAGCACCTAAAAATTTAAAATTTGGCTTGCTTGATGCTACAAAAACCTCATAGTGGTGCTAGGCCAGGCTTTCAGTAGTGGGGAGTCAAAAGGACGCACGAGCGAAGAATGGAGGCGATTGGGGCTACTTGGACCGTCGGTGGTGGGCCAAATGGGAAAACCGACAGTTGGATTTGCGCCACGTGTCTCGAGATTTATGCCAGGTGTGTTATTCTGTGTTAACTCTTCATTTATCCCATTTGATTTTTCTGAAACTTTTCGATTCTCCGTGTATTGCACGTGCAACTCTTGGGCTTCCGAAAAGTTAAAAAGAGAAAATATTAAAAATAATTGGGACCGATGGGATTCGAACACACAGACTATGTCACAGCAGTGCAGAAGGTTTACCAGTGAGCTACAAGTTACTTCTTACTTTTATTGAACAAAAATAACTTATAACTCCTAATCAGTCTGAAATACTCTTTTCTATACATTTGAATAAATTACATTTGTACAAAGATTTCAAAGTCGTTACACGAAGAGTTGGCCTAGAAGAGGCTCCTCCAGTAATCTGGTTGGTGAGACATTTCATACCGGCCGATTGTGGCATTCCCTTCTTCTTAATGACAGCTTCATAATGACGAGCTGACTTCAAAACTGGTTCATGTGTTAGGTATTCTCCCGTTGCTAGGGCAGCCTGGATTTCGGGGTTTAATCCTTACTGGAAGCACCTGGCTCTGATTTCTATGGTAGGAATTAGATGGGCAGCGAATCTGCCGAGCATGGTGAATTCGACATCATACTCATCCACCGACTTATCCCACATGGATCCTTGTTGCAGGTGTATGAATTTCTTTTCCATTTTGAAATGTGTGGTTTCCGGAAAGTATTTGGTATCGATGAGATCACGGAAAGTCTTCCACTCGATCGGCTACTCAAGACGGCTCTCTTCGGCCTTCCACCCGACTCTGGCATTGTCAGTAAGTTAGAGTTTTGCTACTCTGACCCAGACCACTTTTGGAACTTGGGCTACTGCTAGGTCATCTTCTATACTCTGAGTCCATTTCTCAGCTTCAAACAGGTTCTCTTTCCCTGAGAAGTTTTTCGGGTGTAATGCTCGAAATTGTTTCACTCCCGGTGCTCCTGCTTCAGAGCGGATGAAACTCTGTTGAAGAAGAGCAGTCTGCTCCTGCAAAATCATGCCTTGAGCCTGCTGACCCTCAAGTAGACTTTTGATAGCCTCCAGAAGTATCGTATGTTCTGTGAGTGGAGCGGCTACGATAGGTGGAGGTGGTAGAATGGTAAAGGTTGGTACTGGTGGTGTACTGCTGTTACACCCCGCTTCCCTAAATACGGAAAACAAGGGATGACTAGGCCAGCCATGCTCCTACGGTCAAGGAATAATCCCGCCGTAGTCACACTTCGGCTTCTAGCATTATATGGTAATCAGTAAATAAAGCACAGTAGTAAAGGAATTACATCACTAAATTATTACATTAAAATCCATTGTTCACAAATTACAAATAAATATGAAAAGTTACTAACCAAGTTCAATAACACAATCACTTTTATGGAAAGCAGTAAGGGAAGAAAATACTCCGGACCAGATCTCCGTCAGCTCGAAAGGTAAATGCGTCTCCTGCGCTGGTCCTTCCACGGAATCTGAGCATGCATACTCAGGTCGTCAGAGCGACACAATAGCAATATTATTATAATAAGGTGAAACAGGTAAATGAAGTAATAACGGTGAAAGTACAATGCATGTAATCGCTATGTCACTATATGATGCAAAGTATGATCTGTGTCCCTATCAGTCTCTAGGTCATGTTTGAAATCGTATAGTGGAAAGGAGGATCATGTTTAACAGGAGTCTCGTACATACCCGAGACAACGGCCCACATGCCCGGGACATAACCCTGTCAGCCGGATCGCTAGATCCTACCTAATCTATATGTCACTGCTCGAATGATCATCCTCTAAAACACGGTCCCGCTAAATACGATTCTCTTTCCACTTCGATTTTCTCCCTTTCCTCCAGGTTTACACTATTTATGATTTTGATTTAGTCATGTACAAGTATACCAATGGCACGGTTTTATCACTGTTCACTGCATCAATCACGGTCACGAATGTTCACTTTCCATTGGTGTACTCGTCATTCCTAAACCAACATCAACCACGCATGATAATGCAATGTCCACCGACTCTAACACGCACTAACACTAAGTACATGGCAAATGGGGTAAGATATGTGTATGTATGCCATTAACAAACCATGCTGTTATGAACCAATATGCAGCTTACAAAATTTGTATTAATTCACATGTTTAGAATTCAATGAAATGATACAAATACGATAAATAGCACACTCTGTCAGAAATTCATCAAAATTAGTTTCAGTTCAATCGGGTTCCCGGTATTCAAGTTACAGTCGTTTCATTTCAAGTGCTCGCGGCTGGAAATTCATTTTTTGAACTGAACGTCCGTTTCGCGACACGAATTTCACCCAGTTGGGTTCAGAATTTAGCGACGCTACAGTTGAATAAAATCTAGGGTTTCCAATAGGTTATTCAACTCAATAGACGGATCCTCAATCGTGTCTGTACGTCGAAAGTTACACACTGTTTAACATTGGTATGTCACTTCTGAATCTGTTCTGGACTGTTATACGTCCTGCCCTTTTAATTTACAAATTAAATAGCAAACGACGATGAAACGGAATGAAACCACTTGTGTTATTTAGATAAAAAATTCACCTTTAATACTTTATAGAGTTCCTTAATATAAGAATTCAGGAAACAAAGTGGCACGCATTATGGGACAGTAAACAGTAATCAGAGTCGCTCTGGACTGCAGTCCAGAGTCGCACTCCGATCCAAATATCATCGCAGTTTCAGTACAGAAACCATAAGAAACTTACATGGGGTTAAAGTTCGTCGAGTCGTCTTCGATTTAAGCCCTCGAACGCATCATTCCAGTATGTACATAATTTACGGTGATTTTTACCATTTTCAGATACGGGAAATTTCTAGTTTTATCGGTATATTTGGGGGTATTCATTTTAGTCACTAACAGTCGTATTTTCCAGTGAGATTTATACAAGATAATCGTCACTACATAGGCCAATAGAAACAATCCAATTCCGTCAAATTAGGTGAGAATTTTCATTGGGATCATGCATCGAACACGTATGTCGTTTAATTTTATCGGGAGTTGTAATTTCATAACTTATCTGTTTGAGTTTGTAATATGAGTAGATTAGCATGTAGCAAGTAAATTACTTGCCTGAAAATATTTCGTGGATGTACGGCGGCGGCAACGTCACGAACACGCGTCGAACGGCGTGAATTTTTTTGCACGATCTTGGCTCGCGATACGGTTTGACGTCGGAGCAATCCGGAGGCGTTTCACGGTCACTGGAAGTGGAGGGGGTGCTCAGTGGTTTGCCGGGGAAGTGCCGGGGTCGACGACGGTCGGCGGCGGCGCTCCGGTGATGGCAACAGTGGAGCTCAAGACTTGGGTTCTTGGGTTTTGAGAGGAAGAGAGAGAGAGAGATAGTGGCTCGGGGTGGTTGTCGTGATGGAGATGAGGCTGGGGAGAAGAGAGTGTAGAGGTCGACGACGTGGTGGGGAGATCGCCGGCGTCGAGGATGCAGGGGGTGGTCGAGCTCGGGTGCAGGGGGTTTGTGTGTAGGGAATTTGGGTGTGTAGAGATTCTCGATGAAGCGGTGAGAGGAAGGAGGGTGGCTTGAGTTTGTGAGAGGGAGTGATGAGGTCGACGAGGAGGTTGTCGTCATCATCGGTGGGATGAGAGGAGTTGGGTGCTCGGTGGGGTTTTCTGTGGATGGAGAGAGGTGAGGAATTTTGAAAGTGAGAGAGAGGTGCGAGGGTGTGAAGGAGATAAGGGAGACGAGGGGTGCGTGTCGTGGGGTAACGGCGCACGAGCGGGGGCATGGGCGTGGGCACGAGGCGCGGCGAAGAAGGCGGATCGTGAATTGAAGAGGTGAGCGGGAAAAAGGAGTAGCCGTTGGGAAGAAGAAAGAAAATAGAAGCGGGTCGGGTCGGGTTTGCTGGGAGTTGGGCTTGGAGACAGGCTGGGCTGGGGAATTAATTGTTTAATTCCTTTAAATTTTTCGTGGGCTGAGGATTAAACGGGTCAGGGGAAAGTTTGTTTAATTGTTTTCATTTTAATGGGAAAATTTCAATGGGCTGAGGGTTGATGCTGGGGCGGAAGAATTAAACAAATGGTTTAATTTTATTAGATTTCCTTTTTGGGCTGAGTTGTGTTTAATAAGGGTTTTAATTGAATCTTAAATTTTGTTTTAGGTTTAGATTCTTAATTTGGTTTTTTTTTATTAAGCTAAATATTGGAACTTAAGCAACCGATTACCAACAAACTTCACGAGGAAAAATATCAGGAATCAATCAGGAACTAGGAAAAATTTTGTAGATGGGAACGGGGATTTACAACTGCTATTTACATTGGTGCCAGTGTTGTTGAGAGAATCCATCATCTTAGATAGAGAAGAAAAATTAGGATAGATTCAACGGAAATTAAAATGCAAGGAATATAATGTCGCGTCCCGCTTCCCAGTAAATGAAAATGATGACGTGGCAGGCCCGCGGCATATTTATCCAGAGAAATCATTCCCTAAATAAATATACTAAGTATATTGAAACAATAATACACAATACAAGAATAAATGGAGAATGTAAAATTTTCAACAAAACATTTTTATTTACATTCAACTTCAAATATTTACAGGTACATAAGTTTCAGCTGGAAAGTAAATACAATAAAAGAAAATGCCTACATATGTGGCATACATAAGTTGGAAAAAGAATGAAGCTATGCTAGTCCAAAGTGGCAATTTGGTTGTAGTCCTCCTCTGTGGCCTCCACTTCCTCCGTCTCGGCCGTATCTGACGAACATTCCAAGAAAACAAAAATAGGTGGAATACTCGTCAGCGAACTAGTGCTCGGTATGTCCCAAGGATGTAGTAAGAGTAAAAGAAATGACAAGTGTAGAATATATATGACGAGAAAAAGTATATGATTCATTGTAGGCCTCTAAATGGTCACTATGTTAACGTTAAGTTCCAAGTGTGAATATCAAAGCAACCATAGAAGTATTCACGAGCTCAAGAGTGGGGCCCTAGGAGCAAGGAAATACGGGCCCATTTCATGTGTTAGTATCGGGGTTTTAGGCTGTGGATGAGTCGACCCGACTGATATTCGAGTAAAATAAAAAAAAGGTTAATATGTGACTCCTGAAACTCCATTGGATTCACACAAGAAACTATCCCGAGTACTCCGAGTATAATATATATTATAACTGTAAGATAGCCTTGGTTGATTTGATTGGTTGATTATAATAAGACTTGATCAAAACCATAGATTGCAAAAGATGAATAATTAAGTCGAGTGAGTCGAGTAAGGTGCGAGTCATGTTTTGGGTCGAGTCAAGTTAGTTCGAGTAGATTAAGTTCGAGTTCATGTTCAAGTTTAGCTTCGAGTTAGGTTAGAGTTCGAGCTTAGGTTCGAATTCGAATTTAGATTCAGATTTGGATTCGAGTTATAAATATTTCTTGTGAATGGATTTAACTGTTGAAATCTTAAGTTCGGAAGAAATCGGCAACTGCTGCACATGGACGGCAAGATTTGTGTTTTTTTCCAAAACAATTGCCATTGATAACTTCGTTAAGTTGTCTAACCTGAATAGGCAGGTACTCACCTTCTCCGGCTCTCCGGAGCTCAAGAGAATTGATACCTCTTAAACCTATATTAATCTAGAGTCGTTAAATAATTATTATTGTTATTTACTTTGTATTTATATTATTTGTATTTCTCAAGGAGGTTTTGTGAAAAATACTTTGATACTGTTTAAAAATAAATTTTGAAGGTGATTTATAATATTTAGGGTTTTCATGAACATGTATTTTAATTGTTGTGGTATTTTAGCGATAAAACTTAGATTTTGAAAGTTTATGGTATTTTAATGAAAACTACCTCTTTTTTTGTAAACTTGGTGGTATTTTATTAAAATTTTAATCTTTCCTTTTAAAAGTATAGTTTCATAATTTTTATATAATTTTTCAAAA
This sequence comes from Agapanthus africanus, assembly GCA_030015575.1. Taxonomy (NCBI): domain Eukaryota; kingdom Viridiplantae; phylum Streptophyta; class Magnoliopsida; order Asparagales; family Amaryllidaceae; genus Agapanthus; species Agapanthus africanus. The sequence continues at coordinate 417,202,844 of JASDDO010000029.1, forward strand.
TTTAATTTGTTTTTAAAAAAATCGTATTTTATTTAAATCGTATTTTCATTCCTTTCGAGACCGAATTCTCCATGAGAAGCTCTGTATTTCGCTCTACTATTCCAAAGATATGCGATAATCCGCACCATCCATTAGCAAATTCCCCTAAAAAAGTTGTAGAAATGTAATTGCAAAGGATTTAAAAATGACGATTAAAAAATATTTTGTGAAGTAAGGGTGTTTTAATGAAAATTACCTTCGCCCTAAACCATAAATCTATCAGTTCATTATATATAGTGGATAATAGTGACGAGGTAAAGTGTAATTAGTTATAGTAAATAGTTGTAATGTTCAATAGTACAAACAGTATTGGATGGCTACGGTTGTACAGAAAATATGTTATCATAAAGCTAATATAATGTCATGCCGGGATTTTTTTTTGAAATAGAATGGTTTTAAATTAAAAATATTAAAATAGGGGGGTTTGATTTTAATTTGGAGAAATAGGGTGGTTCGGGAGGAGCCCACCCCCTGCCCAAACAGAGGGCGGGTTCTAGGAACCGTCCTCTACCTATTATAGGGGAGGGCGGGTTCCTAAAACCCGCCCTCCCCTTAGTTAGGAAGAGGGCGAGTTCAGTTTTCTAAAAAAAAAAATAAAAATCATGAAATTAATTAAATATGAAATAAATGAATAAAAATTGTATATTATTAACCGTTTGAACCTGGTATACACTCTAATAACAAAATGAATCTGTCAAATTTATAATACAAAAAATCCATATCTGTTTGCAAAATGTAAATTCTATATCGATGGTCAAATTTATAATAACAAAATGAATCCGTCAAATTTATAATACAAAAAAATCCTATCTGTTTGTTAAATGCATATAACTATCGCTTTCTCTTTCCTTTTCTCAATCCGAGGAGGCTTGACATAAGCCTATGCTTCCTGAGATGACTAGAGGACCCTCCCGTTTCTTGGGTATATGGCGGCGGCGGCGGCGTCTGCTCTTCTGCATCGGCTTCAGCTTCATTTTCAGCAGCGTCTTGGACAGGCTGTTGTTCCGAAAATCCTGAACGTGGGACATGTGTCGAATATGTGCTGCCTCCCAACAACTGTATGTAGGACGAAAGATCTGTATCCCAACTGGGCAGTTGTTGCGAAGAACCTGTCTCGGTTTCATGCGGCTGCTGTTGCACAAAACCTGGGCCCCATGGCTGCGCAAATCCTGACCCCCAAGATTGCTGTTGTTGCGCAAAACCTGACCTCCAAGACGGCTGTTGTGCAAAACCTGACCCCCAAGACGGTTGTTGCGCAAAACCGGTCTCCCAAAGCTGTTGTTCTTCCGGTTGTTGCGCTTGTCCGGTTTGCCAAGGTTGCTACTGATAGTATGGTGATCCAAACCACTGATCCTGCTGCTCTGGATCTCCCTGATCCTGCGGCTCTGGTGCCGGCTCATGCTGCTGCTCTGGTGCCGGTTCATGCTGCTGCTCCGGTGCCGGCTCATGCTGCTGCTCTGGTGCCGGCGAGAAATGTGGAAGCATATTATATTGACCGAATATACCATCAATATATGAGTCGCAATTTGCAAATAAAGCCTGAGTATCCGGACCAGCATCAGACAGATATGGATCCTGCATCATTGATTGTATAAAATGCAACCCACGAGCCTGTCGTTACATTAGAAATAAGAAATAAGTATTAACTCATATCGCCGCATGTTAAAAAGTAATATAATTTAAAAAATTCAACTTACCAGATCTCGTTCCACGTGGCCTCTAGGCTCGTACCACTGGATGTTTGGGAAGTCGTTAGGGGGAGCAGAAAGATATCTTATGGTGACACGCTTATACCACTGTAGATATGCTTCGGTAGCGTCGGCGGTTGTTTGGTCACCTATTTGCTGTAAGGCAATATTACGCTGCCTATCCTCCTATCACAGCAAATATTGATGATGATGCTCCCTCCAATCACGCTCCGCCTTTCCTCCTCGCATGTCTCCCTCTATTGTCATAGGTGCAGGCGGCGGGACAGGAATATGTTGCGATCTACTGAACTGTCGCAACACCCGGTCCGGTAGGTGCATGACAACGATATTAATGCAGAGGAGTGGGCATCGAGCCCGCCAAACCGGCTCTCCTTCGATACAGATGCCGGGTAATCCTTGCAGACGATGTGTTGTATAAGGCGTCCACGTGAACTGCGCAAATAATATAGTACAAAAATTGTGATGAAGGTATTTCAAAATTTCAAAATAAAGTTAATTACCTAAGTTATGGTTACCTGAGTCGCCTCCATACGATCCAACTCATCTCTATAGTACCTAGGCACTCGACGAGGAATCTTATACGCTTTCTTGCCATTCCACCAATAGCCGAGTGGCTTTCTGGGGGTATCCAAGGCAGTTATTTTAACTCAATCCGGTCTTTCCATACACATATGCTCCCATGACCAAATCTATAAATAAAGTGTCAGATGATAAGAGAAAGAATCAATATTACAATTTTGCAAATTTCTAGCTGTGAAAAACAAGGAATGTACCTGAAGTAATATAATGCAGCCACAAATTTTATTCTTCGTTAGAGCACATACCTTATCGAGTTCCTTGTAAAGATAGGCTAGGACCCCTGCTCTCCAAGCATATTGGCCACACACATCAAAGTCCGTAAGGAACCCATGGTATAAAGGATGGACATGCGTTGCCGATTGGTCCAGCATCAACCAAGAACCGATCATGTATAGAATGTAGGCACGTGCATGTCTATCCAATACTTTATTGGTAGCTTCATCAGGGATATTAGTGAATGTATCTTTCAGCCAGTTTAAACTGATCTTATACCCCTTACTATAGCCTCCTGGTGCTTTGCTCCTTGTGCGGCTGGTTTCACACACTGTCGGCCGGTATTGTGCGTTGATGGGACTTATCTATACGGTAAGTACAGAGGCTGCATGTTAATTGCTACAGGTGTTGATGCTAATAACGGTATATTTCCGTTGGGATTTTCTATTGTCGAGGGTGAAAATACATCATTCTGGTCATGGTTTTTCCGTCAACTCAAAAGTATCCCATCTGTTATTGATAAAACAGATTTATGCATCATATCTGATAGACATCTAGATATACTAGCTGCAATGAGAGCTGTATTTCCGACGACCCCACATAGGTTTTGCCTGCGACACTTCAGGCAAAATTTTGATAGAAAATTTAAAAATTCAGATATACATAAGCTTATGTACAAAGCCGGTGAAGCGTCTGACCCTAATGTTCATGATATGTACATGACGAAAATTGGAGAGATGAGTCAAGCCACGAAAGCATGGTTAGATGAGTATCCAGCACGCATGTGGTCACAAGCACATGATAATGGATGCAGATTGTTCTCCTCCGAATACAGAGACGGAGCCGCGTAGGTTCGTCTTGCCTGAATTTAGGGGCAGATGCTAATTAGTGCTATCCGTCCACCTCTCCAAAGATGCTAAGTTGATTTATGACACCATGTATCGAAGGTTTAAACGGATACAGCCGATGTAGCAGACTTCGTCAGATTCCTCCTCGTTGAAGGGTTTTCGATTGTGGGGACGCTATTCCCTGCAGGCGCAAGCCCCTGTAGTTAATTACGCTACCGCATCGCGGTAACCACTTTCTCCTTCTCCAGATGGTCACTTCGTGTCGTGTGTGTTTGTTTTGTTTTTGGTTGCCCGTGGATTGTATACGGAGACTAATTTATGTTGTCGCCCGTAGGGCGTGGATTAGTCCAAATCCGTATCTTCTTAGGTTTGGGTTTGGGATTGGGTTTAAGGATACGTTAGCCTCATTTGAGAGTAAGATCAACTTAAACGTTTGTTAAGGATACGTTAGTCTAATTTTAAACTAAGATCTACTTAACAGTTTGTTAATGACACATTAGTCTAATTTTAAACTAGGGTCAACTTAACCATTTGTTAAGCATACGTTAGTCTAATTTTAGACTAAGATCTACTTAACAGGATCATTTAGATCCAACAAAAGAGCATTTGGGCTCTATTGTTTTAGTTTAAGGACTTTGCGGTCGATTAGTTTAGGGACATTACGATCCAAGGTTAAGGACATCATAGTCCGTGGGTTTAAAGGGACCCCACAGTTCGAGATTAAGGACATCATAGTCCATGGGCTTAAGGACCCCACAGTCCGAGGTTAAGGACAGCATAGTCCATGGGTTTAAAGGGACCCCACAGTCCGAGGTTAAGGACATCATAGTCCATGGGTTTAAAGGGACCCCACAGTCCGAGGTTAAGGACATCATAGTCCATGGGCTTAAGGACCCCACATTCCGAGATTAAGGACATCATAGTCCATGGGCTTAAGGACCCCACTGTCCGTTAAATGATTGGTTATCAGGACCCGTCACCTCTTTGAAGACGTTGAAAGATTACAATGACAAATCTCAAAGGAGTGAAGAGATGTACCCTTGAACCAAAGTTGATTGGGAAATCTGTAGTCCAATTTAGGACTAAGATCAATTAATTAGATTACGAGCACATGGACTCAGTTGAATCTGAATTGAGGACTTATGGCCAACTTGGGCTAAGTCCACTTAAGTTTAAAATGTTGGCCCTTTGTTGGACTGTTAAACATTTGTCTGGGTTCAGCCCTCCCATTATTTAGCAATGCTAAACAGGGGTTTGGGGCTCTGACAACATTTTGTCTTTGGCTGAGCACTAACCATTCATTATAGCTCTGAATTTTAAGGTTCATTTGAAGGGAAAATTTGCCTCTAGAAAACTTAGCCAATTTGGGCTAAGCTTGGTTTTTAAAATAGTGTTAAACACTAGAGAATATTTAGCGATCACGTGTTCCCACGTGATTCGCTTAAAATAGTGTTAAACACTATGGACAAACGCTCAAAATAGTGTTAAACACTAGAAATGAGGTGGTCACGTGGGGACACGTGAGGCATCTGAAGATGGGGTCAGACTTCCTTTATTTTCTTTCCAGAATATTCAAATAAGTGTTAAACACTTTTAGTCTTTAAGGCCGTCACGTGTGAGCACGTGATGAGCATACATCCACTGGATATTAAAGGGATTTGTTAGGGGTCACGTGGGGACACGTGAGGGCGCCCATAAATTGGTACTGCCTTTGGATTTGTTGTCTTTTGTTTTGAGGGTCACGTGTGAGCACGTGAGACATTGCCTCCAAGTTTTTTCTTTCTCATTTTGAGAAATCTGTTTAGGGGTCACGTGGGGGCACGCGATCATGTCTCATTCGTTCTTTTCTGATCATTGAAGGAAGGGTCCATGTGACCAGGTTTACGTGCATGGATAATTTAAGTCCTTTGTTTGAGAATTAAAGTCTTTGGTAGGGTTAAACCCTGATTTTGTTTTGAGGAATAAATTCCTATATATATGGAAGAATTAAATTCTTTAAACTCAACTCTCCCTCTAAGTTTTGGATCTGCATGGCAGGATCTCTCCGATGAGAATTAAATTCTCAACTTATGGAGAGATCTGTTTCTGCAGATCTTCAACCATGAAGAAGAACTAAGTTTTTGTTTTTAAGGGTTAAACCCTGTTTCTGTTGGAGGAATTAAATTCCTAAGTATTTGGGGGAATTAAATTCCTTAAACTCAAATTCTCTCTCTAAGTTTTGGATCTGCATGGCAGAATCTCCCCGATGAGAATTAAATTCTCAACTTGTGGCGAGATCTGCTTCTGCAGATCTTCAACCAAAAGAAGAATTAAGTTCTTATTCAGAAGAGTTAAACTCTTAATTTGATAATTGAATTCTCTTTGTTTTATGGAGCTTAGATCTCTTTCCCCTTTCTCACCTAGGGTTTCTTTTTTGTTCTCAAGAAATTTCTTTTCTCTCCGGAGAATTAAATTCTTTTCTTTTTCTCTCTCTTTCTGTTGTATTTTCGAAAAAAATTCCAAGGATCTTTCTCTACTCTTCTTGGCTCCTATTTATAGGAGAAAGAAAAGAATCGGTTTGTTTAGTCAATCTTTCATTGAAAGATTTTAATTGATTTTGTAACCGACATGATCTTTTAGATCACTCAATGAATTTTATTCACCATTGGATTTTTAATCCAAAAGATATTATGTTTGTTATTCTTGGTGAATTTCAGGAAAATTTTTCCTTGTATAGAATGTTTCTATAAGTTGGTGATTTTTAATCACCATTGAATTTTTAATCCAACGGTGCTTTACTTTACAGAGCACAACCTTTTTGTTTTGGAAAGATCTAAGGAAATATTTTTCCAGTTAGGGTTTTTTGATTTCTCTTAATTAGAATTTAATTCTATTAATTCAGAAGGCTTCAAGAGCCTATCACATGTTAGCACGTGACCCCACTGATTGACCAATTAATTAGAATTTAATTCTATTGGTTTAGAGGGCTCAGGAACCCATCATGTGTTGGCATGTGACCCCACCGATTAATTATTTAATTAGAATTTAATTCTATTATTTCAGAGGGTTTAAGAGCCTATCACGTGTTGGCACGTGACCCCACTGATTAATTATTTTCAATTATTTATTTTATTCAGTGCTTACAGGCTTTGCTTGTAAATGGTCACGTGTCTGCACGTGATGCCCGGTCACGTGGGGGCACGTGATGCCTCATAACTTTTGATCCCGGATGAATTATGAAGCTCATAATATATCAAATCGAAGAATTTTTTAAGACACTTTAGATACCATCAGAATTTAGCTATTTCTCATTCGGGACTTTGTCAAAATGCAGCCCGGAAAATACTGGTTCGCATTTTCTTCCTTAGATTACATGTGCATAGCATATTTACTCATAACTTTTGACCCCGGATGAATTATGAAGCCCATAATATATCAAATCGAAGGATTTTTCGAGACGCTTTCGATAGCATCAAAATTTAGCTGTTTCACATTCGGGAATTTGTCAAAATACAGCCTGGAAAATACCGGTTCGTATTTTCTTAAACGTATCGCTGCCATTTGATACCTTGGGCTCTTTTGCTTAGAATTTTTTTTGGCGGGAACAAATGCCCCCCACTATTTTGCCCATGTAAGTATATACATGGGTGAAGTAGCGCAGAGTAATTCATAGCGTATGACCAGTTTCGGGTTGGTATATAATTTTCAGAATTTTGATTTAAGAAGATAACGAGCGGACACAAGCGTCGTCATTTATCATTGACTCAAATCTCGACTCTTAAGGGATATAGTTCCAAACCCTCAGCTATATGAGCCGCACCCTTCTATTTCTTTATGTTTTACTCTGGCGTGAAGTAGTTTATATGCTCATGAGTAAGTTCTCCATTTCAGTGGTATGTAGCTTTGGCAAGTGTGGCCCATAGATGGTAGATAACAGTTCATCTTGAACTCTTTATAAGGTAGCGATGACTTAGAAAATAGGGTTAGGATCTGTTGTTTAAGACTTTCCAACTTTATGAGCCGTGAGGGTCTCATAAAGGCTTTTCTCCCTATGAGTCGTGAGGATCTCGCAGGTGTCTTTTCTCCTTAGGAGTCGTGAGGACTCCTAAGTGTGTTTTCTCTTGAGAATCGTAAGGATCCCACAAGAGAAATTTTTTTATGCTTAGGGACACTAATTTTCCCGCAAGTTGAGACGAATCGAGAGATTCTCCCAAAGACACTGATTTCCTTGCGGGTCGAAACAAATCGAGAGGTTCTCGCCAAGGACGCTGATTTCCCTGAATCGAGATAAGAAGCGATGGCTTAGGAAACAGGTTCAGATTTGCTGCCTAAGACTTTTTAACTTTATGAGCCGTGAGGGTCTCATAAAGATTTTTTCTCCCTACGAGTCGAGAGGATCTCGTAGGTGTCTTTTCTCCTTAGGAGTCGTGAGAACTCCTACGTGCGTTTTCTCTTGAGAATCGTAAGGATCCCACAAGAGAATTTTCTTTATGCGTAGGGACACTAATTTCCCCGCAAGTTGAGACGAATCGAGAGATTCTCGCAAAGACACTGATTTACTTGCGGGTCGAAACGAATCGAGAGGTTCTCGCCAAGGACGCTGATTTCCCTGAATCGAGATAAGAAGCGATGGCTTAGGAAACATGTTCAGATCTACTGCCTAAGACTTCTCAGCTTTATGAACCGTGAGGGTCTCATAAAGATATTTTCTCCCTACGAGTCTAGAGGATCTCGTAGGTGTCTTTTCTCCTTAGGAGTCATGAGGACTCCTAAGTGCGTTTTCTCTTGAGAATCGTAAGGATCCCACAAGAGAATTTTCTTTATGCGTAGGGACACTAATTTCCACGCAAGTTGAGACGAATCGAGAGATTCTCGCAAAGACACTGATTTCCTTGCGGGTCGAAACGAATCGAGAGGTTCTCGCCAAGTACGCTGATTTCCCTGAATCGAGATAAAAAGTGATGGCTTAGGAAACAGGTTCAGATTTGCTGCCTAAGACTTCTCAACTTTATGAGCCGCGAGGTTCTCATAAAGATTTTTTTCTCCCTACGAGTCGTGAGGATCTCGTAGGTGTCTTTTCTCCTTAGGTCACGGTGAGGACTCCTAAGTACGTTTTCTCTTGAGAATCGTAAGGATCCCACAAGAGAATTTTCTTTATGCGTAGGGATACTAATTTCCCCGCAAGTTGAGACGAATCGAGAGATTCTCGCAAAGATACTGATTTCCTTGCGGGTCGAAACGAATCGAGAGGTTCTCGCTAAGGACGCTGATTTCCCTTAATCGAGATAAGAAGCGATGGCATAGGAAACAGGTTCAGATCTGCTGTCTAAGACTTCTCAACTTTATGAGCCGTGAGGGTCTCATAAAGATTTTTTTCTCCCTACGAGTCGAGAGGATCTCTAGGTGTATTTTCTCCTTAGAAATCGTGAGGATTTCTAAGTGTGTTTTCTCTTGAGAGTCGTAAGGATCTTACAAGAGAATTTTCTTCCTTACAAGTCGAGAGGACTCGTAAGTGATTGATGAGTTGACCTACTCCCGAGTTAAAGTATTGCTTCAACAGGGAGGTCGGGGGTTGACTTTGGGTTGTCTGTGCACCACCGAGTCATGGAACTGGGAACTTTGCCGCGGCTCCGCTTTGCTGACGTTGTATATTCCTGCAGAGACACTGATTTCTCTGCGGGTCGGCGCGAATCGAGATGTTCTCGTCAAGGACGCTGATTTCCATGAATCGAGGTATTTGCCAAGGACACTGATTTCCTCGGAGTTGAGAAGAATCGAGGTATTCCTGCAAAGATACCGATTTCCTTGCGGGTTGACGCGAATCGAGATACTCTCGCCAAGGACGCTGATTTCCTTGAATCGAGGTTTTGCCAAGGACACTGATTTCCTTGGAGTTGAAACGAATCGAGGTATTCCTGCAAAGACGCTGATTTCTCTGCGGGTCGATGCGAATCGAGATGCTCTCGTCAAGGACGTTGATTTCTCTGAATCGAGGTTTTTGCTAAGGACACTGATTTCCTCAGAGTTGAGACGAATCGAGGTGTTTCTGCAAAGACACAGATTTCCTTGCGGGTCGACGCGAATCGAGGTTTTACTAAGGACACTGATTTCCCTGGGGTTGATATGAATCGAGGTATTCCTGCAAAGACACTGATTTCTCTGCGGGTCGACGCGAATCGAGGTTTTGCCAAGGACACTAATTTCCCTGGGGTTGAGGCGAATCGAGGTATTTCTGCAAAGACACTGATTTCTTTGCGGGTCGACGCGAATCGAGGTTTTGCCAAGGACACTGATTTCCCTGGGGTTGAGACGAATCGAGGTATTCCTGCATAGACGCTGATTTCTCTGCGGGTCGACGCGAATCGAGGTTTTGCCAAGGACACTGATTTCCCTGGGATTGAGACGAATCGAGGCATTCCTGCAAAGGCGCTGATTTCTCTGTGGGTCGACGCGAATCGAGATGCTCTCGTCAAGGACGCCGATTTCCCTGAATCGAGGAGGTTGCCAAGGACACTGATTTCCCTCGGGTTGAGACGAATCGAGGTATTCCTGCAAAGACGCTGATTTCTCTGCGGGTCGATGCGAATCGAGATGCTCTCGTCAAAGACGCTGATTTCCCTGAATCGAGGAGGTTGCCAAGGGCACTGATTTCCCTGGGGTTGAGACGAATCGAGGTATTTCTGCAAAGACGCTGATTTCTCTGCTGGTCGACGTGAATCGAGGTTATGCCAAGGACACTGATTTCCCTGGGGTTGAGACGAATCGAGGTATTCCTGCAAAGACGTTGATTTCTCTGCGGATCGACGCGAATCGAGATACTCTCATCAAGGACGCTGATTTCCCTGAATCGAGGAGGTTGCCAAGGACACTGATTTCCCTGCGGTTGGGACGAATCGAGGTATTCCTGCAAAGACGCTGATTTATCTGCGGGTAGACGCGAATCGAGATGCTCTCGTCAAGGACGCTGATTTCCCTGAATCGAGGAGGTTGCCAAGGACACTGATTTCCCTGGGGTTGTTTGTTGACGTCGCATCTGCATCCTGCTGGAGTAAGGAGGAACGCCGTTGGTGATCTCTAGGCTGTCTGTGAACCGTTGAGATTTGGAACTAGGGGATTTTGCCATGGTTCCGGGATAGCCTCTAGGCTGTCTGTGAACCGTCGATATTTGGAACTAAGGGGCTTTTTCGTGGCTCCGTTTGTTGATGTTGCGTCTGCATCCGATTGGAGGGAGGAAGAACGCCGGTGTTGATCTCTAAGTTGTCGATATTGACGTCGAGACCCTAAAGCTAGGGATCTTCCTTCACTTCGTTTGTTGACATTGTGTCCGCAATATTGCGACGAATATCGAGATTGTCTTTAGGTTGTCTATGAACCGTCGAGATTTGGCTTCGCTTCGACGAAGCCTGGTGGGACGATATGGTTCCCTTCTTGTTTATGCCCATGGATTGTATACAGGGGTCAATGTGACCTCACCTGCAGGGCAAGAAGTTTCATTCTTTCATTTTTTTAAAATTCTTTCCGCGATGCTCTATCATTTCAGCTTTTTACGTCGCGAAAATGGCGATTGCCCAATCATTTCGGCTATTTTTCGCGGTGCCCAATCATTTCGGCTATTTTTCTTTTTACTCGCTACTTTTTATTGCGAGTTGCCCAATCATTTCGGCTGTTTTTGTATGCATACATTTTTACTTGCTGATTTCGTTGCAAGTTGCCCCATCATTTCGGCTATTTCATATGCATTTTTGGCTCGCTGATTTTTTATCGCGAGTGTGAAACTTGGAATCTGGTGCCAATCTCAGCATCAGTATCGCTGCGACTGGAATATTGTCAGGAACGAATCATCATTTGCCATGAAAGGACTTGGAATTTGATACCGATTTAGGTATCAGCATCGCTACAACTGGGATATTGCCAAGAGCGAATCTTCATTTGCCTCTGTCGGTGTAACATTTCAAAAAAATAAAATATTATTTTTGGGAATTTTTATAATTAAATAATATTATATTGAATATTTTAATAAGGCGGTATAATCAAATACCGATAAATTGGGAAAAAATTTGGAAAATTATAGAAACTACTAAAAGAGGGTGTTTTATGTGAATTATGCAAATTTTTAAGTTTTTATGATTTATTATACACTAATTTTGTGCTAATCGCGATTAAAAATCGCTAATCGGATTTTAAGCGTGTTTTGTGCAAAACATGCACCATATCATTTCACACTTGTGTTACATTTTCCTACATGGCTTTATCTTCATGTTTCATTCTTTGATTTGGGTTCACTATTGAGGAAAGAAGGAAAATAGAAAAGAAAAAGATAAAGGAATAGAATATTAGGTATGGGTGAGAGAGAGAAAGGTGGGGGGGTTACCTTTGACTTGCCATCCTCTCATCTCACCATTTTCATCACTCATTTCCTTCCCCTCCCTCTCTTTGCTGCTGCTGCTGCCTCACTCCCTCCCCCTCTTCAACCCTTTCAAACTCCATTAAAAACACCTCAAAACCCAATACTCATTTCAATAAAAAAGATGCACAAGCCCTCAAGCTATACTATGGACCAAGAAAGTTTTCATTTTGGCGCTGTGGAGAATTCATGGGTGCTAAATGAGATATATCATTTCACAAATAGTGTAGTGTTTCGGTTGCTTAAGCCTCTTTTCAAGTTTGGTATCGATTTGGCGAAGTTTGGTGAACTTTGGAAACCCTAGAGAGGGTTAAGATTATTTTGGGTTGTGGTTGTGTAATTAGACTTTAGTAGTGACCTTAAACTCCCCAATTGTCCAAAAACCAGACCTAACCAAACCTGAAACCCAAAAATACGGATTTACAGAACTTTGCAAGGTCGGTTTGTGAACTTTGAGTGTGCAGGCAAATCTGGAATGAACTGGGATTTTTACTGGAAAAAAGTGTGCAGGCAAATCTGGAATGAACTGGGATTTTTACTGGAAAAATAAACAACTTCAGGAGCTTAGAATTGACCCTAGGAAGACACCCTGAGAGCACGAACCCCAGTGGTGCATGCAAGGCCGGCGACACCGGTTTGGCATGAGAGAGGGCTCGGCCACTTGGTGAGGGTGTGGGTCCAGATTTCTTCTGTAGGTCACATATACCCTATATATCACCCTAGTGTTGTTTGCTCACATGGTTTATACCCTCATCCAAATCTGGGAACAATTTCCTACAATGTAGTATTATGACATTGCCACGACCTAATCTTTAGATACCAAATTTTGGTTTTTGTGTTAGATTGGTAGCCTACAGGGAATCTGGAGTGACCCTAGACACTTACTGGAAAAACTAGAAAGACCATTATCCTATATTGACTACCAGGAGACTACCCTACAAACGTGATACCCCAACTCCCTACCAGAGCCGATGTCGCCGAAATTTTAGGGTACGGGGCCAGCCACCTTGTGAAGTCAGAGGTCCTGGTTGCTTTCATAGCTTATTTACACTTTATACATCACTTCAGTATTGTTTTGGAACATTGGTTGCACCTTAATCAAAATCTAGGACTGAATACATGTGTTGCTATTTTGATTCGAGTTATGGTTTTGCGTATTTTAAATTCTGGATTTTAGTATTTGTGCTTTATCTCGATCATGTGACGTTTGCACGTCTATATCGAGTGATATCGGGTTGTTTTGCGAGGACAAACCATAGGTTTTGACCTATGCGAGTTCCGCGTGTCGTTTTGGTTTCGACTTGGTTTTTAATGCGATACGATACGCTATGATGTGTAGGTATCCTCGCGAAGACTTCGAGACGACAAGCAAGCACGTGGCGACGTCGACATCGGCAAGCGAAGATCAAGGTGAGTAGATTATATCTACGGGGGAAGTCGGGTGAATGGCGTATAGCACCCCCGCAGTTCGATATTTATTATGCTATATATACCATATATATATGATAGCTTTATGTGTGACATGGATATTCAAGATATGATTAGGTGTTAAATGGTTAGTTTAGGGTTATTAGAAGTGAACTAGTATAGCTTTCTAGTCGTGAACCCTAGAATAGGTTTACACTCACACGCACACACATGCTTACTGTTATACTTGTGCGTATTTGGGAAGAGATATATATATACACACATATGTATGGGACTGTGTATATATATATGCTCGTATACATACATTTGGATGATGAGGATAGTGGATGATATTTGGAGATGGGTCGGTGAGATTAGGCATGATACCATGAGATCGGTGATATGATGTGGTCCGTATTTTGAGATACGACATGAGATTTTAGCGGGCCTTTGGACGTGTGCTTTCATACACGCATATATATATATATATATATATATATGGTATCAGTTTGTACTAGACATAGATCAGTACCCCTATTCATGAGATATGATGATAAGGATACCAGATAATTGATGAGATAAATGTGATATTTGAACCGTACCCAGATTTGGGGACGCCGTACGACGGATTTACATACGAGCTATATATTGATGATTGATCCGCACTCTTGACTCGAGAATGTCATATTGTATACCGTATCGTATGTGAAACTATTAAGGCGGGATCACCGACTATTATATTTATATATATATCGACTCAGATTTAGGTGGTTTCCATACCCTTCGATTAGATTGTTAGTTAGATCTGTAGTTTACTTGTAGATGTTAGACTAGACCCGAGTATTACCTATTTTCAAAACTAACGAATCGTGAGTATTTTAAAAACAGGCTAAGGGATTCTACGGATATTTTCAAAAGACGCATCTTTTCTTAAAAACACCGTAGCCCTTATTTTTCTAAAAACCCTGATTCGTCTTATTTCAAATGGCATAACGTATGACATTTACATATTGATGTAGATTCTTCACGGTTGCGTTTATTGTTCGATTTCCGCATTCTTGCTATTTGCATCGCATTGCATATATAAATGTGTTTATTGTTATATTAAATCCATACTATTAGGGCACCAGCACCATTATCGATGACGCATATGTTCCACGTACACATGCTTGCCGGCTCACACACTTCATCATCGATAATTGCCATGCCACTACACAGTAGGATTGTTGCATCAGGTTATGACCCCTTGCATGACATACCTGCGTACATACATATTGTACACTCCTACTTGCGTACATACATATTGTACACTCATACTTGCGTACATACATATTGTACACTCATACTTGCATACATACATATTTGCACATACATAGATGATTCTGGCTTGATTTTGGAGATTTGGGAATCGCAAGATATATTTTAAAACTGGATTATTTCAAAAGGGCGGTTTCCCTCGATATGTGCATATTACTATTCCATATTGCATGATATACTGATATGCTTACATTTCTTTTATATGTCGCATACATCATGCTTTATGATCTTACGCATTGAGATATGCCGTTTTCATGAGATTTCTGGATTTAAGAACCGTGGCGATTTCAAAAGAAAGCATGTACTGTTTTAAAAACCCGGTTTCTCTTGATATGATATTTCAGTGCGTCCACCATGTGTTTTCTCGGTTCTGAGAGCGACATGTGTAACCCGATTCGAGGAGGCGGATGAGCCCGATTGCGGGTACATGGTGGACCCGGTATGGTACCCCGGGGCGAGAACGGATCGCTGTGTTGTAGACGGTGAGCCTGGCAGTAGGACTACTACCTACCGGTGATAGTATTTGGGCTCGGCGGATATCCGGAGGATACCGACCGGAGTCGAGAGATGATATGGGCCGATCCGGACTGACGGAGCCCGTAGGCCGATCCGGACTGACGGAGCCCGAGATATGAGGATTTAAGTGCCGATGCTGGGTACGGGTTTCATGATATTTTCGAGTGTCGATGCTGGATACTCCGGTTCCATGATTTTGATTTGTCGCGAGGGATACACGTTGATTTACATCCTCATACTTCCATGCATATACTTTATGATATTTACATGCCTGATGTTTTGTGTCATTGGGTGACACATGGACGAGATCCACATACAGACAGACATTGATTAGATAGTTGGATGATATCCACATATTTTAGACTTCATGATATGGTTGACATTGATTCATGTTGATTACATCGATCACACCTCATATTTATAATATGTTGCTACCGGAGGAACTGATACGAGCACTTGGTATTATACTGATGTATAGATGTTTACCCTTACCACCTTATCATGCTTCAGACTTTATCATATTGAGGATATATTATTACTGATCGTATTGACCTAGAATTGAGTCATACATACGATTTCTGCTCTGTGATGTTTTCTATTCACGAGTTGGCAACTCACCCCCGTTGTGCCACAGTTCTTGCAGGTCTTTGCCGTACAGGTTTCATTGCGGCTTTTCTGGCACACTGCTTCCTTTCTGGGTGATTTCTTTGGTAGGTGGGTTCACTCGCATCGTGACCACCATTGTACTTATTTATTTTCAGTTGTATCTAGTAAATTCCATCAACCAAACTTGTATATTTTTCAGACTTAGAAACCAGTTGTGTATTATTTCGACCTTAGAGTCGCGCGTTGTAGTATTATGGTTTTCTTGTTGATTTTGAGTTTCCTTTTGAGTTTTGATCCTCGCCCTTCGACGTTGTATATTATATTGTTTGCGTGGTTGTGACCGTCGATTGACGAAGAGCTAGCTCCCGCTTGGGGATGCCTTTTATCCTTATGCATATATTATTCTTGTTGATACCCCGTTTGGGGCCAGTATTTACAAAGGAAACTCTGCCGAAATTTTCAGAAAAGACTTGAGGTTTTAAAAATGCATATTCGGCTTACTTACTTAAAAACCTTGTTTTAAAACATGCTTTCTTCACTTCTTTAAACTAGTTTTTCTTTATTTATTATTTAAAATGGTTTTAGATTTCTGGGCTTTTGGCTTACTTGAATTAGATGAGGTCCTATAGACTTCATATGATTCAAGGGCCAGTCACGTGCTATTTCGGGTCGTCACAAAGTTGGTATCCGAGCGCTGGGTTAACCTTAGTTCGAGTCTAAGTTTGACAATGCGGAGTCTAGAGCGTTTATATATATTCGGAACTTAGGCTTGATCTTACGGAACTTAGACTTAGTCAAGAGGGTATTAGACCCGAACTTTCATCGCGTAGGTTGATCTTGGTTGATGGAGTAGATGACTTAAGTAGAGTGACGTACCGTACGTATGTTCCGCGGCATATTTACGATACGCCACTCCGCTTAAGGAGCCTTAAGATGTACATTTCCTTACACAGTATTATATTCATTCCTATGATCTATCCTCATCGATATTGGTTATGGTTTTGCTGCCACGATTACCGGGCAGAGAGAGCTACGGCTAGAGTTGCGGTTAGCATGAGCTCGTCACGGACGAGGACTGACCACGGCGTGATTCCAGTGACATACGATTGCATAGAGAGGTGTCGTTTTATTGTGTTTTCACGCCATGAGCGTTTGATGGATCGCTTCCACGAGATTTCTTGGACGTGCAGATTAGCACCAGAGGATTGAGCCATTGATAGAGGCCAGCCAGGATGTGATGACCATTGATGTATCGCTTATTCATGATGATTGAGGCACTGTTCAGCGTGCAGTTGTCACACCAGATTGACATTTCGTGCATTTGTCGCACCAGTTTGATATTTCGTGCATTTGTTGCACCGGATTTATATTTCGTGCGTTTGTTACACTGGGTTTACATTTTGTGCACCCCAGTTGCTTCTGACATCAGTTGATGTCATGGATATGTTGATTTTGACTTCATGCCTAGGAATGCATATGATTTGACTTATGCTTTCGGCATAGTTTTCATGCATGTTCCCGCCAAAAAAAATATGCGCAAAAGAGCCCAAGGTATCAAATAGCAGCGATACGTTTAAGAAAATGCGAACCAGTATGTTCCGGGCTGCATTTTGACAAACTCCCGAATGAGAAACAGCTAAATTCTGATGGTATCGAAAGTGTCTCGAAAAATCCTTCGATTTGATATATTATAGACCTCATAATTCATCCGGGATCAAAAGTTATGAGGCATCACGCGCTCACACGTGACCGGGCATCACGTGCCCACACGTGACTGGGCATCACGTGCCCACACGTGCCCGGGCATCACGTGCAGACACGTGACCATTTACAGGCAGAGCCTGTAGGCACTGAATAAAATAAATAATTGGAAATAATTAATCAGTGGGGTCACGTGCCAACACGTGATGGGCCTTTAACCCCACTGTAAAGCATTAAAGGTATAATAAAATAACAAGGAAAAATCCCAATGGGGCATCACGTGCCAACACGTGACCAAGGGTCACGTGCTGACACGTGATAATTTCTGAATTCTTTAAAACAACAGAATTAAATTCTGGTCAAATGCTTAATCAGGAGGTCGCGTGCCAACACGTGATGGGTTCCTAAAGATCTATGAATTAATAGAATTAAATTCTAATTAAGAGAGAATCAAAGACCCTAATATTTCCCTAAATCTTTCCAGACAAAAAAATTTGTGCTCTGTAAAGTGGAGCACCGTTGGATTAAAAATCCACTGGTGATTAAAAATCACCAGTTTATAGAAAGATTCTATACAAGGAAAGATTTCCCTGAAATTTGAATAACAGATAAAAGATCTTTTGGATTAAAAATCCAATGGTGAATAAAATTCACCGAGTGATCTAAAAGATCATGTTGGTTACAAAAACAACCAAAATCTTTCAATGAAAGATTGACTAAACAAATTGATTCTTTTCTTTCTCCTATAAATAGGAGCCAAGAAGAGAAGAGAGAAGGATCTACTTTTTTGGGAAATATACAACAACAGAGAGAAAAAAGATAGGAGAATTTAATTCTCAAGAGAGAGAAAAAAGATCTCCTCAGAAAAAAAAACCTAGGTGAGAAAGGAGAAAGGGGAAAGAGATCTAAGTTCCATAAAAAAAAAAGAATTTAATTCTCAATTTAAGAGTTTAACTCTTCTGAATAAAAACTTAAATCTTCCTCTAGTTGAAGATCTGCAGAAGCAAATCTCCCCACAAGTTGAGAATTTAATTCTCATCGGGGAGATTCCGCCATGCAGATCCAAAACTTAGAGGGAGAATTGAGTTTAGAGAATTTAATTCTCCCAAATTCACAGGAATTTAATTCCTCCCAAATAAAACTAGGGTTTAACCCTAGATGAGAATTTAATTCTCCCAATTTCATAGGAATTTAATTCCTCCAAATAAAATTAGGGTTCAACTCTGCATAAGAATTTAATTCTCCCAAATTCATAGGAATTCAATTCCTCCAAATGAAATTAGGGTTTAACCCTACATAAGAATTTAATTCTTCCATATACATAGGAATTTAATTCCTCTAAAACAGAATTAGGGTTTAACCCTACAGAGAATTTAATTCTTAAAATAAGAGATTTAAAGCTCTCCATGCACGTAAAGAACTTAGTCACGTGGTAACACGTGACCCCCATTCTCAATGAGCAGAAGAGAACGAACAAGACTAGGTCGCGTGCCCCCACGTGACCCTTAAACAGACTCCTCAAAATGAGAAAGAACAAGTCTGGAGGCAATGCCTCACGTGCTCCCACGTGACCCCTAAACAGACTCCTCAAAATGAGAAAGAAAAAGCTTGGAGGCAATGCCTTACGTGCTCCCACGTGACCCTCAAAATAAAAGAGAACAAAGCCAAAGGCAGTACTGATCTAGGGCGCCTCATGTGTCCCCACGTGACCCCTGACAAATACCCCTTTTCAAAAGAATAAAATAGGGGAAGACAGAGGAATTGATGCCCAACGCAGAGGCATTGTAACGTATCCACACGTGATAATTTCAAAGACTAAAAGTGTTTAACACTTATCTGAATATTCTGAGAACAAAATAAAGGAAGTCTGGCCCCATCTTCAGATGCCTTACGTGACCCCACGTGACCAATTCAATTTTAGTGTTTAACACTACTTTAAGCGCCTCGTCCTTAGTGTTTGACACTATTTTCAGCATATCACGTGGGAGCACGTGATCGCCAAATATCCTATAGTGTTTAACACTATTTTAAAAACCAGTCTTAGCCCAAATTGGCTAAGTTTTCAAGAGGCAAGACTCTCCTTTGACTGAACCTCAAATACATTCTTGCCTTCCAAGATTGATCATCTTATATGGCATATGAGTGCTCAGCACTCAATAAGAGATAAAAATATGGTCAGAACCGAGACCCATGCATAGCATTGCTAAATAATGGGGAGGCTGAACCCAGACAAATGTTCAACAGTCCAACAAAGGTCTAACATACTAAACCTAATTGGACTTAGCCCAAGTTGGCCATAAGTCCTCAATTCAGATTTAATTGAGCCAGTATGCTCATAATCTAATTAATTGATCTTAGTCCCAAATCGGACTGTAGATCTCTCAACCAATATTGGTTCAAGGGTACATCTCTTCACTCTTCTGATATATGTCGTTGTAATCCTTCAACGTCTTCAGAGAGGTGACGGGTCCCAACAACCAGCAAATCTTACGGACTATGATGTCCTTAACCTCGGACTGTGGGGGTCCCTTTAAACCCACGGACTATGATGTCCTTAACCTCGGACTGTGGAGTCCCTTTAAACCCACGGACTATGATGTCCTTAACCTTGGACCACCATGTCCTTAAACTGGTAATTGACCGCAAAGTCCCTAAACTAAAACAATAGAGCCCAAATGCTCTTTTGTTGGATCTAAATGATCATGTTAAGTAGATCTTAGTCTAAAATTAGACTAACGTATCCTTAACAAATGGTTAAGTTGACCTTAGTCTAAAATTAGACTAACGTGTCCTTAGCAAACCGTTAAGTTGATCTTAGTCTAAAATTAGACTAACGTATCCTTAACTAACGTTTAAGTTGATCTTAGTCTTAAATGAGACTAACGTATCCTTAAACCAACCCCAAACCCAAATCTAAGAAAATACGGATTTGGACTAATCCACGCCCTACGGGCGATAACATAAATTAGTCTCCATATATAATCTACGGGCAACCAAAAACAAAACAAACACACACGACACGAAGTGATCATCTGGAGAAGGAGAAAGTGGTTACCGCGATGCGGTAGCGTAATTAACTGCAAGGGCTTGCGCCTGCAGGGAAGAGCGTCCCCACAATCAAAAACCCCTCAACGAGGGGGAATCTGACAAAGTCTGCTCATCGGCCGCATCCGTTTAAATCTTCGATACATGGTGTCATAAATCAACTTGGCATCTTCGGAGAGGTGGACGGATAGCACCGAATAGCATCTGCCCTCGAAATTCAGGCCAGACATCCTAACGTCCCGGTCGCATCTTTCGACGGAGAACAATGCACATTTAGTGTTTTGATTTGATTTGTGCACGCTGATGCACATGGTTGTGAGATTATATACCGCGGTATACCTGATTTGGATTGAGGTTTATTGTATACCGTTGATTTCGATTATGATATTAATGTTGATTTCGTGCACTTTGTGCATTTAATTTGGATTTTTTGCGCATATTTGGCGCGCTTGGGTTGGATTTTGCGCATGTTCGGCGTTTGATATTGGATTTCGTGATTTCGTGCATGTTGGATGCACATGAATTAGATTTTATTCGTGCATGATGGATGCACCTGATTTGGATTTTCGCGCATGTTGTGCGCATGTTATGGGATACGATTTTGGTGTACACCGGATGCACTAAATCGAGATTCTTCGTGCATATCAGATGCATCTAATATTTGTTGTCAGGCACACCCATTGCTTTTGACAGGTGTTTCGTGCACACCCGTTGCACTTAGATGTTGTTTCTGTGCGTACGTAGGGCACATTTGTTGATTTTGATTTTCGTGCGCACCAGACGCACGTAGCATTTATATGCACATTTTGGGATTTATTCTTATGGAGCAGTACGTTTTTTTTATGATATTTGCTATTTGTTTTCGTACTGGGCAGGACTAGTCAGAGGACAGTACCTGGATATATTTTGCATGCATTGATAGTTATCGAAGCGATTTCCAAAAAGAGAGCTACAGTCTCAGCATTTACCTACGTGTCTGATATGACACGAAACGTTTAAAATAAGGAAACCCTTCTAAATTGTTTTTAAAACGGCGGTACGTGCATTTAAACAAAGGATATATATATAGAGAGTTATTTTCTTACTTGAGACGTCCGCCAATGTGCAGTGTTATGCGCATCGCACAGCGACTTAAAAAGGATTTGGCATGCATTTTCTTCAGATATCTACATGTATAAATATGATACTTACATGTATAGTTCTGATTTATATAATATTGGTTTTCGTATTGGAGTTAACATTTGTGTCTTCACCATGATTCCGATGATTGCGAGATACTTGACGGAGTTTTGATTTTGAGTTATCTGCTCATTGTTCATGCGCGTGCATTGCGCTATGATGCGTTTTATGTATTGATGATTTCGGAGCCCCGACGACTTGGACTTTTTACTAAAATGTTTTAGTATTGAGGGGTTTAAATTTAAATTAGGGGACCGAATTTCTTTAAGGGGGAAGATTGTAACATTTCAAAAAAATAAAATATTATTTTTGGGAATTTTTATAATTAAATAATATTATATTGAATATTTTAATAAGGCGGTATAATTAAATATCGATAAATTGGGAAAAAATTTGGAAAATTAAAGAAATTACTAAAAGAGGTTTTTTTTATGTGAATTATGCAAATTTTTAATTTTTTATGATTTATTATACACTAATTTTGTGCTAATCGCGATTAAAAATCACTAATCGGATTTTAAGCGTGTTTTGTGCAAAACACGCACTATATCATTTCACACTTGTGTTACATTTTCCTACATGGCTTTATCTTTATGTTTCATTCTTTGATTTGGGTTTACTATTGAGGAGAGAAGGAAAATAGAAAAGAAAAAGATAAAGGAATAGAATATTAGGTATGGGTGAGAGAGAGAAAGGTGAGGGGGTTACCTTTGACTTGCCATCCTCTCATCTCACCATTTTCATCACTCATTTCCTCTCCCCTCCCTCTCTTTGCTGCTGCTGCTGCCGCCTCACTCCCTCCCCCTCTTCAACCCTCTCAAACTCTATTAAAAACACCTCAAAACCCAATACCCATTTCAATAAAAAGATGCACAAGCCCACAAGCTATACTATAGACCAAGAAAGTTTTCATTTTGGCGCTATGGAGGATTCATGGGTGCTAAATGAGATATATCCTTTCACAAATAGTGTAGTGTTTCGGTTGCTTAAGCCTCTTTTCAAGTTTGGTATCGATTTGGCGAAGTTTGGAAACCCTAGAGAGGGTTAAGGTTATTTTGAGTTGTGGTTGTATAATTGGACTTTAGTAGTGACCTTAAACTCCCCAATTGTCCAAAAACCGGACCTAACCAAACCTGAAACCCAAAAATACGGAGTTACAGAACTTTGCAATGTCGGTTTGTGAACTTTGAGTGTGCAGGCAAATCTAGAATGAACTGGGATTTTTACTGTAAAAATAAACAACTTCAGGAGCTTAGAATTGACCCTAGGAAGACACCCTGAGAGCACGAACCCTACTGGTGCATGCAAGGCCGGCGACACCGGTTTGGCATGAGAGAGGGCTTGGCCACTTGGTGAGGGTGTGGGTCCAGGTTTCTTCTGTAGGTCACATATACCGTATATATCACCCTAGTGTTGTTTGCTCACATGGTTTATACCCTCATCCAAATCTGGGAACAATTTCCTACAATGTAGTATTATGACATTGCCACGACCTAATCTTTAGATACCAAATTTTGGTTTTTGTGTTAGATTGGTAGCCTACAGGGAATCTGGAGTGACCCTAGACACTTACTGGAAAAACTAGAAAGACCATTATCCTATATTGACTACCAGGAGACTACCCTACAAACGTGATACCCCAACTCCCTACCAGAGCCGATGTCGCCGAAATTTTAGGGTAGGGGGCCGGCCACCTTGTGGAGTCAGGGGTCCTGGTTGCTTCCATAGCTCATTTACACTTTATACATCACTTCAGTATTGTTTTGGAACATTGGTTGCACCTTAATCAAAATCTAGGACTGAATACATGTGTTGCTATTTTGATTCGAGTTATGGTTTTGCGTATTTTAAATTCTGGATTTTAGTATTTGTGCTTTATCTCGATCATGTGACGTTTGCACGTCTATATCGAGTGATATCGGGTTGTTTTGTGAGGACAAACCATAGGTTTTGACCTATGCGAGTTCCGCGTGTCGTTTTGGTTTCGACTTGGTTTTTAATGCGATACGATACGCTATGATGTGTAGGTATCCTCGCGAAGACTTCGAGACGACAAGCAAGCACGTGGCGACGTCGACATCGGCAAGCGAAGGTCAAGATAAGTAGATTATATATATGGGGGAAGTCGGGTGGATGGCGTATAGCACCCCCGCAGTTCGATGTTTATTATGCAATATATACCATATATATATGATAGCTTTATGTGTGACATGGATATTCAAGATATGATTAGGTGTTAAATGGTTAGTTTAGGGTTATTAGAAGTGAACTAGTATAGCTTTCTAGTCGCGAACCCTAGAATAGGTTTACATTCACACGCGCACACATGCTTACTGTTATACTTGTGCGTATTTGGGAAGAGATATATATACACACACATAAGTATGGGACCTTGTGTGTGTGTGTGTGTGTGTGTACCCGTATATCTATATTTGGATGATGAGGATAGTGGATGATATTTGGAGATGAGTCGATGAGTTTGGGCATGATGCCATGAGATCGGTGATATGATGTGGTTCGTATTTTGAGATACGACATGAGATTTTAGCGGGCCTTTGGACGTGTGCTTTCATACACGCATATATATATATATATATAATATATATATATATATAATATATATATATATAATATATACATATATAATATATATATATATGGTATCAGTTTGTACTAGACTTAGATCAGTACCCTTATTCATGAGATATGATGATAAGGATACCAGATAATTGATGAGATAAATGTGATATTTGACCCGTACCCAGATTTGGGGATGCCGTACGACGGATTTACGTACGAGCTATATATTGATGATTGATCCGCACTCTTGACTCGAGGATGTCATATTGTATACCGTATCGTATGTGATACTATTGAGGCGGGATCACCGACTATTATATTTATATATATATCGACTCAGATTTAGGTGGTTTCCATACCCTTCGATTAGCTTGGTAGTTAGATATGTAGTTTACTTGTAGATGTTAGACTAGACCCGAGTCTTACCTATTTTCAAAACTAACGGATCGTGAGTATTTTAAAGACAGGCTAAGTGATTCTACGGATATTTTCAAAAGACGCATCTTTTCTTAAAAACACAGTAGCCCTTAGTTTTCTAAAAAACCCGATTCGTCTTATTTCAAATGGCATAACGTATGACATTTACATATTGATGTAGATTCTTCACTGTTGCGTTTATTGTTCGATTTCCGCATTCTTGCTATTTGCATCGCATTGCATATGTAAATGTGTTTATTGTTATATTAAACCCATGCTGTTAGGGCACCAGCACCATTATCGATGATGCGTATGTTCCACGTACACATGCTTACCGGCTCACACACTTCATCATCGATAATTGCCATGTCACTACACAGTAGGATTGTTGCATCAGGTTATGACCCCTTGCATGACATACCTGCGTACATACATATTGTACACTCCTTCTTGCATACATACATATTGTACACTCATACTTACGTACATACATATTGTACACTCATACTTGCGTACGTACATATTGTACACTCATACTTATTTGCACATACATAGATGGTTCTGGCTTGATTTTGGAGATTTGGGAACCGCAAGATATATTTTAAAACTGGATTCATTTTAAATGAGCGGTTTCTCTCGATATGTGCATATTATTATTCCATATTGCATGATATACTGATATGCTTACATTTCTTGTATATGTCGCATACATCATGCTTTATGATCTTACGCATTGAGATATGCCGTTTTCATGAGATTTCTGGATTTGAGAACCGTGGCGATTTCAAAAAAAAGCATGCACTGTTTTAAAAACCCGGTTTCTCTTGATATGATATTTCAGTGCGTCCACCATGTGTTTTCTCGGTTCTGAGATCGACATGTGTAACCCGATTCGAAGAGGCGGATGAGGCTGATTGCGGGTACATGGTGGACCCGGTATGGTACCCCGGGACGAGAACGGATCGCTGTGTTGCAGACGGTAAGCCTGGCAGTGGGACTACTACCTACCGGTGATAGTATTTGGGCTCGGCGGATATCCGGAGGATACCGACCGGAGTCGAGAGATGATATGGGTCGATCCGGACTGACGGAGCCCGATATATGAGGATTTAAGTGCCGATGCTGGGCACGGGTTTCATGATATTTTCGAGTGTCGATGCCGGATACTCCGGTTCCATGATTTTGATATGTCGCGAGGGACACACATTAATTTACATCCTCATACTTCTATGCATATGTTTTATGATATTTACATGCATGAAGTTTTGTGTCATTGGTTGACACGTGAACGAGATCCACATACATACAGACATTGATTAGATTGTTGGATGATATCCACATATTTTAGACTTCATGATATAGTTGACATTGATTCATGTTGATTACATTGATCACACCTCATGTTTATGATATGTTGCTACCTGAGGCACTGACACGAGCACTTGGTATTACACTGATGTATAGATGTTTACCCTTGCCACCTTATCATGCTTCAGACATTATCATATTGAGGATATATTATTACTGATCGTATTGACCCAGGATTGAGTCATACATACGATTTCTGCTCTGTGATGTTTTCTATTCATGAGTTGGCAACTCACCCCCGTTGTGCCACAGTTCTTGCAGGTCTTTGCCGTACAGGTTTCATTGCGGCTTTTCTGGCATACTGCTTCCTTTCTGGGTGATTGCTTTGGTAGGTGGGTTCACTCGTATCGTGACCACCATTGTACTTATTTATTTTCAGTTGTATCTAGTAAATTCCATCAACCAAACTTGTATATTTTTCAAACTTAGAAAACCAGTTGTGTATTATTTCGACCTTAGAGTCGCGCGTTGTAGTATTACGGTTTTCTTGTTGATTTTGAGTTTCCTTTTGAGTTTTGATCCTCGCCCTTCGGCGTTGTATATTATATTGCTTGTGTGGTTATGACCATCGATTGACGAAGAGCTAGCTCCCGTTTGGGGATGCCTTTTATCCTTATGCATATATTATTCTTGTTGGTACCCCGTTTGGGGCCATATTTACAAAGGAAAATCTGCTGAAATTTTTGAGCTTTTAAAAATGCATATTCGGCTTACTTACTTAAAAACCTTATTTTAAAACATGCTTTCTTCACTTCTTTAAATTAGTTTTCCTTTATTTATTATTTAAAATGGTTTTAGATTTCTGGGCTTTTGGCTTACTTGAATTAGATGAGGTCCTATAGACTTCATATGATTCAAGGGCCAGTCATGTGCTATTTCGGGTCGTGACAGTCGATGTCGAACAAAGGTGGCTTAGCAAACAGGGTTAGGATCCCGTCGACCAAGGCTTTTGACTTCATGAGCCGCAAGGGTCTCATAAAGGTATTTTTCCCTACGAGTCGTGAGGATCTCATATGTGCGTTTTCTCCTTAGGAATCGTGAGGATTCCTAAGTGTGTGTTCTCTTATAAGTCGTAAGGATCTTATAAGAGTGTTTTCTCCTTGCAAGTCGAGAGGACCTACAAGTGTTTGTTCACCGTGTGAGCATATCCCTAGTCGCTGGTGGGACTCTGTTAGGGAAATGTTCATTCGTGCCTGTGGATTGTATACAAGGGTCAATATTGAACCGCTTGTAGGCAAAAATTAGGGTGTATGACTGCTTAAGAACAGGTTCAGATCCCTGTAGCTTAAGGTTTTTTGAATCTTATGAACTGTGAGGGTCTCATAAGAGGGTTCTCCTTACGAGTCGTGAGAATCTCGTAAGTGTAATTTCTCCTTAGGACTCGTGGGGATCCCTAAGTGTGTTTCTCCTTTGTGAGTCGTAAGGATCTCACGTAGGTGGTTTCTCCTTACAGGGTCGAGAGAACCTTGCAAGTGTCTTTTGACGAGATTGCGCCCTTTCGGGTTTCCACAAAACTCGCCGGTAGTCCTGCTGTTTTTACTCACGGAGCCCTTTCGGGTTTTCATCCGTGCCCATTTCGCTTATGGACGTACCTTTTTTTTTGTTTTTTTACCACGTCAGCCTGAAGATGCCGCGGGTTGGTAGTAGTTTAACGACGTTTCGGTTATTTGTTCATAGGTCCGAGATTTTTCAGGCAACGTACGATTACGCAGCTAGATTTTCTCGCAAATCTTCGCATTTTTTGTGTCGGAGGTGGATTCCTTGAAAAGAAGGCTGAGGGCGATTTCTTCGTCAAAATCGCTTCCAAAGGTGATAACTTGTGATCCCTTGGTGTCTACTATGTGACAGTTGCCAGCAGCTCTTTTGCGCTCATCTGTCATGCTTTTCTGTTCCCGACGAGCCTTGCGCTTCACTCGTTGAACGTGTTGTCGGTGGGCCGCATATCCTTGCCACCAGTTTTTAAAGGTTATGCACTCCTCGATAGGGTGTGCAATCCTCTGATGGTATAAGCAGAAGTTAGGATGTATGTCTGCTTTATCAAGATGTATACCGCCAGGAGAATTTCCTCTGAAAGAGGGCAACTTCATTCCTATTGACAGGACCCTAGCGAATCGTTTCCTTACTTTAAGCTTGCTTTTGCTGGCGATAGGGATACTTCGATCCGGTTGGGGTGCTTCGACCTTTTCATCCAGTCGTCGGCGTTTGGCTTTTTCGAATATAGCCAGTTCGCGCTCTCGATTGGCTTTGCTTTTCTGACGGGCTTCGTTCAGTAGCAAGTCAATCATCTCGTCAGACATTTCCAAGGGTTTTGGCTTCGATCCTGCCCCCAGCTCTTTTATCATGTCCTCTATCGCCGAGGAAGCTTCTTCGTTAGTTAACGCCGAGTGAGAGATCATGTGGCAACTTACCACTTAGTCCTCAGATTCTTCTGACGAGTCATCCCCGTCGTTATTGTCGTTATCTCCGCTCTCAAGGATATTGTTGAGAAATTCTTGGAGTGTGACCGAGGTCCGCGCCTTCTGGTTATATTCCTCCAGCGCGTCAATATGCTTTTGCAGATCCGTGCGCTTGTCATCAGGCTTCACGGCTTTTTCTTCTTCTTTGAAGATTTTGACGGCTGGGCCTGACCGTTTTGACCATCGCTACCAATTCTCGGTATCGGGCGCGGTTTTAGCATTCCCTTAATGATCTCAGGCTCTAGCAGGCTTTTCCACCTGATTGCCGGGCATGTGTAAAAATCCTTCAGCATTCTTTTCGTCTTGGCTGAAAGAGCAACCTCCCATGGAGCTTCTTCTTTAAAAGAGCACGATGCCCCCGGTGTGTCCACCCTTTTAGGAGTGTGCTGTTGTGGCGGATTCACCTTCCAGTTTTCGGATAGCGCGAACTTGCCCTATTGGTATTGGTCTTCAACCCAGTTTTTGAATACGTAGCAGTCTTCGATCGGATGGCCCAATACTCGGTGGTAGGGGCAGTAATTAGGATCGTTGACGTCATTCGGTCGCGTTGGGTATCTCGACTCCGGTAGAGTGATGATCCCATTGCGTACTGCCAGTTCAAACAATTTCCTTGTTTTATCCCGGGGAAACGAGTAAGGACGTCTCAACTTCTTATCGAGGGATTGCCGCTTGTTGCTTTGGCGAACAACCGGTCTCGGGCCACTCGGTTGTTTTTGAGCGTTGGCGACGAAGATAGCTTTCCCTTTACCCCTTTCGTTTCGAAGCTCCGTTTTCGACGAGGACGGCTTATGGCCCATTTGGTCCATTTGGGTCAGTTTGTCGATTAAAGCCTGGAAGGTGGTCGGCTTGAAGAACATCACGAATTGGGATATGGTCACCTGCGGATCGAGGGTTCCCACAAACATGCCTACTGCAGGATCCTTTTCTATGTGTTGCTCGCACTTCGACCATAGATTCCGCCACCGTATCGCGTACTGCACCCATGTTTCGCCCGACTTCACCTTGGCATTGATCAATGCCATGATTGGGGTGCGTTCGCTAGCGCTTGCGAAACGTTGGGTGAACAGCAATTCCATCTCCGTAAAAGTTTTGACGGAGTCGTTGGGAAGCTCTGAGTACCATTCGAACGCCGTCTCCGCCAAGCTGCCGACGAATTGGCGAAGTAACAATTTGTCGTCACCTCCGGTATTGCCGCAGAGAGCCCTGAACTAAGCGACATGTTGATGGGGATTACCTGTCCCCTTATATACGTGGAATTTAGGGATTGTATATCCCAGTGGGTATTTTATTTGGTCATACCAACCCGGATAGGGTCGTCCAGTCTTAACAATTTGCCCAGCCGCTTCATTCGCCTGATGAACTTGTATCTGCTGAGCGATGTAATCATCCAGGGCGACTTTTGAGATGGTCTCCTCTTTGGCTGCTGAACAAGCCGGCAGAGGGTTTGATGTCTCCCCTCGGTCGTCTTCGAGGATAATCGGAGGATCTTCAGCTGGAGGATCCGGCTGTATCATCATCCCGACCATGTCTTGGAAGAGAAGCACCATTCGTTTTATATTGGCCGCTTGTTCCGCTGCTTCTCTGTCCTTCTTTTCGAGAATTCTGCGGAGGAGGTCAGCATCGGTTTCCTGTTCTTGACGTTGCTCCGACGATGCTTCCGGGCTTTCTTTTGGTCCCGTGAGTACGGCCATTTGCGTCAACATTTCCTGGAGCTTCTGTTGTTGTTCCTGGGCTTTTGTTACGGATCGCGTAAGCGGTCGATGACCCGTAGAGATACGACTATCCTCTTTCCCGTATGCCATATAGACAGTGTGCACCACCATGCCCCCAGACTTAGGGCGTTTGGGTTCAGTGGTCTTGCGATTCATTGCAGACTCAGGAATTTTCTTCGGCCTTCTCCTCTTGTGGGCGGTCGAAGTTGAGGAGGCCGTTGCAGTGGGCACCCAAGTAGTTGTCGCCTTTTGTGGCTTGACAGGATGATCATCTTCTTGCCGAACCTTTATCTTTTTCTATCGGTGGGAGTAATTTGGATCAATCACCGAGTCTTGGACTTGACGCCAGACCTTGTAAATTTTAGAGGACAGCCATTGAGGGGGCTGCTCCAGCTTCGCCTTTGGGGCATTCTCCATAGGTGGAGGAGATCTTTTCAGCACAGCAGTTGGCGAATTCCTGCGTACCCTGTTAAGTAGTTCAAACCTGTTCCCAGTTGGAACAGCAGCATCAACTTCCACAGTTGGAGTTGACGGAGTCAGTCCAGAGGGTGAATTGCCCCCAGCTTTCCTCACTCGGCGCCTGTGGCGACGTCGAGCATGTCGTGCGGCCGGGATCACCTCCGCTGTTAGATGAGCTTCTTTATGCTCCCTGTTCTGATGAGAGTCTGCTGTTGGCGCCAGCCTGTCAAAGACAGATGCTCGCTAAGAGGGGGTAGTCAGTCTTGCGAAGACCGACATTCGAACAGGGGAAACAGCCTTCATGACTTCACGTGGAGTAGGAGCTGAAACGGCCAGTCTTGTGAAGACTGGCCCCTTAGCAGGAGAAGCCACCTTGGGGACTTCAGGAGTAGGAATGGCTATCCGTTTTGGGATAACCTCTTCAGGAATTGTGGGCTTCTTCACGGGCCCATCTGAGCTTCGGCCCAGTCTGTTGAAAACTGAGGCAGTGGACTTGGACGACCCGTTGAGAGGGGCCGCAACAGTTGCAAGCCGTTCAAAGACCGACTTTTTCGGAGCTTCTTGCGATGGCACAGGAGCGCTGAAGGTTGTTGGCGGGATCATGGTCCCGAAGAATAGCCCAGTGGTGGCTTGGGTCACTTGTTCCACTGGCATTGTGAAAAGGGAAGCCGCTTGGGGCCCGTAAGTCACTCCTCCAGATAGGAGAGAATGAGTGTTGTTGTTGCAGCTGGAACAGTTAGAGGCCATTGATGTTCTTTTTTCTGCACAGGAGCAAAACCAAATCTCAGTACCTCGAACCCAAGGCCAACCATATCAAATCGCGATTCGTTCGCGAACACGACATACGAAGTGTGGAGTGGAAAGAGGAAAAGGTCTCACTGGGCGTGCCAGAATCTGTTCTCCTCCGAATACAGAGACGGAACCGCGTAGGTTCGTCTTGCCTGAATTTAGGGGAAGATGCTAATTAGTGCTATCCGTCCACCTCTCCGAAGATGCCAAGTTGATTTATGACACCATGTATCGAAGATTTAAATGGATGCGGCCGATATAGCAGACTTCGTCAGATTCCCCCTCGTTGAAGGGTTTTTGATTGTGGGGACGCTCTTTCCTGCAGGCGCAAGCCCCTGCAGTTAATTGCGCTACCGCATCACGGTAACCACTTTCTCCTTCTCCAGATGGTCACTTCGTGTCGTGTGTGTTTGTTTTGTTTTTGGTTGTCCGTGGATTGTATAAGGAGACTAATTTATGTTGTCGCCCGTAGGACGTGGATTAGTCCAAATCCGTATCTTCTTAGATTTGGGTTTGGGTTTAAGGATACGTTAGTCTCATTTGAGACTAAGATCAACTTAAACGTTTGTTAAGGATACGTTAGTCTAATTTTAGACTAAGATCTACTTAACAGTTTGTTAAGGACACGTTAGTCTAATTTTAGACTAAGGTCAACTTAACCATTTGTTAAAGATACGTGTTGAAGTCGAAAATTGCACCCCGGTTGACCAAGTCAAAGCCAAAGTCAACTCCAAGCCAAGTGGGCTCATGTCCAGGTCGAGTCCGAACATGAAGCGGCCGGCCCTCCCCCATGCCAAAATGAAATCATGTAATGAATAATTTTTATGTAAATTTTTATGCATGAATGTAAACAAAATGGGCATAAAGCCAAATTTTGTAAGCCCATGGCTTATGTGCAAAAGGAAATAGCACATAAGACATGGGATGGGCAAAATGCCATTTTATAAATCCCAAGGGGCTGTATGTAAAGATGTAAGCCTATATAAGGCAACATGATGATGAATAAAATATAGACTTTTCCATTCCTCCAAAATCTAGGGTTTGTGCCTCTTTCCCCTTTCTGAAGGTTCTAAACCTTCTTATTTCTTTTGAATTAAATCAAGAGTTTTACTCTTCCTTTTCCAAAACTAAATAGTTTTTCACCATAAAACCCACAAAGGGGAGCTCAGATCTCCCATCAGATCTCAAAAAGAAGAGATTTTTAAAATCTCACATCTTTTGATCTTCAAGATCCGACCAACAGAGGAGGAAGAAGGATGTCCATCTCCGAAAACCCCATTTTGGGGAAGATCCAGAGCTCCAAAGAAGAACCCCTTTCATCAACTCCAAAACATCTTAGGAGTTTAACTCCACTCTAAATCCTCTTTTGGGATTTTAAAATCCTATTTCTAGGACTAAAATCCCCTTTTCCTCACCGGCGTCCGAACGCCTAGCGCCCCAAATGCTAAAGCACCCAGTGTCCACGTGCCGGGCACGTGGTGCGCTAGCGCTCGAGCACGCCCACGTGTCGGACACGTGGTGCGCTAGCGCACAGCGCCTAAGCACAGAGTGCCCACGTATCGTACACGTGGTGCGCTAGCGCCTAAGCGCACAGCGCTTAAGCGCCCAGCGCCCACGTGTCGGACACGTGGTGCGCTAGCACTTAAGCGCATAGCCCCCGTTAGAAAAAATTTCTAACGGGGCGCTGCCCCGCACCCCGAAAGGGGGCTGCTAGCCCCCTTGACCCCCAGCTCGCTATCCGGATAGCGGAACCCCCGTAAAAACTCTGCGGGGCACCCGATATATCCAAAATCCCTTTTAAAACACAACCCACGCACACTGCACATTGAATTCGCATGACCTGTTTGACCCGTTAATCGGAGATTCTCTTGCTCCAAAGGCGAGAGGTAATTAACGGCAGCTTAGTCCGCAGATGCTGGAGATTCGGATCCCCACAATCAATAAACCCCAGCCTATCCTAGGTAGGGGAATCTGTAATGCGCCTGACAAGCGCGCGCATATTCTCATCTCAATGGGGTGACGAAAAACACCCTACAATACGTTAGTCTAATTTTAGACTAAGATCTACTTAACAGGGTCATTTAGATCCAACAAAAGAGTATTTAGGCTCTATTGTTTTAGTTTAGGGACTTTGCGGTCGATTAGTTTAGGGACATTACGTTCCAAGGTTAAGGACATCATAGTCCGTGGGTTTAAATGGACCCCACAGTCCGAGGTTAAGGACATCATAGTCCATGGGCTTAAGGACCCCACAGTCCGAGGTTAAGTGTAAGTCCACGGTAGCGCCGCGGCCGTCTAACAGATGCCAAATGTGGAACAAAAAACTTTTTACAACTGGCGCTATCGCGTACTATAACCCGGATCTGCCATTAAAGCTAAACTAACAAACTACAAAGTGGGTAGAAATGTTATACCGAACGATCCGAGTCCTTCGGTCTTCAACCATCATCCCACGCTTTGTTGCGGCTGCTCCGATCTCCTGAATCTCCAGTCTTCTTGTCCAGGTGGCACCACGTCGACGGATCTTTAAACGGGCTCCCGCCTCTGAACCGAGGCAACTCGGTCGTCAAGTTTGTTAAAAGAGACAACCAAAATGATGTAGAGAATGAGTAGAACACTTTGTCTCGTTACGTCCAAAACCATGGACGAACGGTTAATGAAGTTGCCTTTTGGATCGGATTGAAATGAGATATGAAAATATATATGAACTGGATCTCTCTCTTCTCATTTTAACAATCCTTTCTTTTTCCCAAAAAATCATCTTTCCTCAACAAGAGGGGCCGGCCACTTATAGAATGGGGGGGTGAGTGTAGGAGCAAGGAATGAGGGTGACCATAAGATAAATATCAAGAGAAAATATCAAAGGTATAACAAAACACATTAATGTAAAGAATGACTCATTAACCTTAGTCACCCTTTCATTAAATGCTACCAATGAACAAAGAACACCTCACAAACCCTAGAAGCTTCCACACACATCACCCTCATGACTCACCGAGGAGAAGAAAAGATAAATCCGCATTTAACCGAATGTCAAATACGGTTGATAGAAAACTGGAAACTGGCAACTTCCAAAAGTGATCCTGAAACGAATTTCAGGATAACCCCGTATCAGTATAAACATACCCGCATTTGTATTACGACCGAATACAAATGCAACTGAGACAAAGAAATTATATCTACACAGTATAATACTCGGATCCGGCTTAAACCAAAGCCGACCAGTATTATCTGCCCGAAAAATGACACGTGCGAAAACACACGTGCATTTTCCGAACCCTGCCATAAAACCATACGGCCTCTACAACGTTTCGCCCGAACTTGGGAAAGTGTCTGTGGGGGACTCTAATGACTCATCAATATACTGGCACTGGGTATAACCACTAGCACGTCAGAGGTACAAGCTGTACGTAACGGTTGCCTATGTATCGATTGGAAGGGAAGCTGACGAGCGTACTCATCCATAAACCCTACTGAGCCTAACAGTGACAATATACATACAGTCCGGTCCGTTCGTCTATGAGTATCGCATATCGGCCTAGGGGCTGGTAACGTCAGACCCCCAATAGCAGTATAAGTCGTGTCAGAGAGTGGCCCAGAACACCCTGAGATACTACTGGAGTACCTACCAGTAAATCTCCTGCCTCGGCCTAGGGCTTTGTGTAATGGCTCTCCTAGACACAGCGCGATCTCACCCCCAATACCGGGAGAGACGAATCCCCTGCCGATCCACTCACTTGCCTCCATGTGGCTCGAGACTGTACCCAAAAAAGACCTGTTTGCACGACTCCTTTGAGACGTGGTAGGGTAGAAATCAAAGCACAGTGGGAACTCACACGAGACAAATGACGACCTCAGGTCGATGAACTAACCTGTACACATGTCACCAGGGAACTGCTATCTGACGATATGTATAATACCAACTAGAATGTTCCCGGCTAGTCCTGTCCGGTGTACTCATAACCCAATGAGCACCTGTATACATCTTAGGTGAACCAACTGACACCAATGGCTTGTGAGACCGACCATTGCCCCTCGTCGGGGTCTCGACTGTATACACTAGTCTACTCTGGAGTATCGATGCCCTGTCCCGAAACTCCCACGACTAGGGACTCTTTAAGGATGTGCTTACAGACCCCAGCTCCCACGTATATGATCGCCATCATACTGCTGGCAGTCAAGCAAGAATCCTATAGGCTCTATCAACATGCAATAGCGAACTAAAGCATGTATACGATGATAAAGACAAACCAGATAGCATACTATCATCTTGAGCAAGATTGTCATATCGGTATAGGTCCTGCCTCAATCATTGCAATCACGTACCTGTGATCCAATAATTGACTTTGAGGGCACTATCTCCAACAATCTCCCACTTGCACTCAAGGCTAATTATTGCGATGTCGCATACTCACAGCTCGTGTGATACCGAACACCCAACTCCTCTACTAATCAGTTTCACAAAGCTAGTTTGTAAAACTCTTGTGTTCGAGAAATAGCCTCAGTGAGTGAATCCGCCCTGATGTTTCTTTCTATGTCTCTCTTAATCTCAAGTTCGCGGAGAAAACCATCTCCCGAATCGAGTAATACCTGTCTTAGAATATGTCTGGATATCTGATGGGACCTAGTTCATAAATGAACTCCTAATTCAAACTTCTTAGACTGTATCGATAACTGAACATAATCAGTATCCAGCACCATGCCTCCCACAGTATTCTCTTGGACCACCTGTCCATAATACTGTCTCTCGTCAGAGGAAAAACTATAACTCTGACAATCACTCTGTCATCCATGTCACCTTGGAAGCCTGGAATGATAACCGTCTCCCGAAGGAGGCTGCCATCATCAAATCCGTAGAACATGCACTTATGTTCTAAAACTGCTTCCTTATGTTTCTTCAGGATTGGATTAATATAAACTTATCGCATCAAGTGCAAAAACAACATCTGGTGTGGTACTTGACATCTCACGATTGACTCAATTGCCTAAGCAAGTGATCTGCCAATCATACACATCCCTCTTCCCTTTAGTCTGTAAGACACCTTTAGAGAGGGTGACTCCATCACCTGCAGGTACACCACCATGCCAGAAGTCATCTATTCTAAAATACTATTAGAATACTGTCAAAGTACCCATATTGGGAAACTACCCAAATCTAGATCTAAAACCATAGATCTAGTAACCAGAATGTCTGATATTATATCCATATCCTGTGTGAAGAAACAACTGTGTGACGACCACAATTTAACCGATCGTAGTATAGGAATTTTACTTCCTACTCTGTGTATGTCATCCAAATACCAGGACATCACACCCTACTACCTTCTCAACAGATCCATCCCCAATTCTGATGAAGTCAAAGCCATGACCGTCTCATCAAAATTAGATGATCTAATCTCCGCTATATTTGCTCAAGCCTATAAATAGACATAAGCTACTTGCCCACTATGCTTCCGCTGCTCCCACTGACTACGACAACCCTCTGGCAGAATAATATATACGTGCACTTCTAAAGCTAGTTTAGAACGATGCTATACTTATCCTCCTGCCGGGTCCCATAGTCTGGAACAACAGTAGTGTCAAGTCTGGGTAAACAAGAACCTCCCTGTCACCGTCCTTGAGAGTACCGGAGTACCTCTCGGGTATCTGAGGTTACCCACCATATCTGCGGAGTGGCTATTGGAATGTCAAACCTGATTTAATATATAGGTCCTATTAAATTTTCCGTAATCGTTTGCGGTTCTGGAATCATTTCCAGTTCTACCATACTCCCACTACTGTTTTCTGAAAAAATTCATTTTAATAAAACTGTGGCGAGTCAAGAACAATATCACTATTGATCTTCCAGATGGTAGAAATGTCAACCCTCGTCAAAGCCAGGGTCAACCCACAAACCGCCATTACAGAAACGCGCCTTGAGTTATCCAGTGTCTGGTTTTAAGCATAAGCTGGACAACTCCCCATATCTTAACATCGTTAAGATATGAACCATTCTATATTATAGAAATAGAGGCACTAATTTAATTGGAACCAGATTCAAATAATGCAGCTGTCTCCAGTGCATATCAACTTAATGGAGAGAGGCTAATCAGCATTACTCAACTTAGGAATCCATCCAATTATGAGTAATCTGAAAGAGAAACAAGTTTCTCAAAACCGTTACTATCAACTGAATACCTATCACAAGAATCTACATCTTCTATCTCTTTGAAGAATCCCGATACTTGCGATACCTGGTTCTCTACTTTATTCTTATACCCACAACTTCTCAAAACTTAGACATTGTATTTCTACGAAACACTTGTTTAGAAACCAGAGAAGTCATAAGTAAACAGAACATAATATGAGGACCTACCCCTTTGTCCTGATGGACACTGGACAACATACAATACTCTGTATAAGTCCGCTGAGTTGAATAACTCAAAACATGTGCATCGTAGGTTGAAAACTGTACCCAGGCGATTTCCTCAAATATCACCAATTACAACGAATTCCGATATAATGAGGATGATCACCTAATTCCCAATAACTTACTCCCACTCATCATCTGTAAAACCATACAGATGTGAGAATCATACCTGGTAAATACATACCCTGGAGTAAGTATCTAATCGGGAAATCAGTTTTCTTTTAACAATGCACTGAAACATTAAAATGTTTTGTAGGGGTATCCTGGTATTCCTAGTAATGTCTCTTCCATAATCCAATTCATGACTTTAACCGTATATTTTATTGCCATCTCTCCAAATCCCTTTATTTGTCTTTATTCATTACCTTCTGTACACCATCGTTAGGCTAAATGGTTTTCTTCCTTCCCTACCGTTCGGCACCAGCCTATGGTTTGGAAGAAAACTATCCAGTAAGCATAATAGGTGTACTCTCCTAATCCTAGGAGTACTCGTAACTTGAGAGAAGGTGATGATAAAAGACAACTGAATAATACCTTATTCTTTTTCTCCCGAACTGGGGAAAAAAGCAAAGGTGAAATAGGAGCGGCGATGAAGTACGTGTTTTGGTCATGAATGATAACAGTCGCAATTTACTTTGCCCTCTTTCTAATCCCTTTATTTTGTCTTTAGCTATTACCTTCTGTACACCCTACTTAGGCTAATTGGTTTTCTTCATTCCCTACCTTTCGGCACCTGCCTATGGTTTGGAATAAGACTATCCAATAAGCGTAATAGGTGTACTCTCCTAAACCAAGGAGCCCTCACAACCTGAGAGAAGGTGATAATAAAAGACAACTGAATAAACCAATTCTATTTCTCCTGAACCTGGATCCATCCTCGAAGAAGTCCTTTCGAGTTCGTATATAACCATACGATGGATCTATCCAATGGAAGTGGATGTCCGTAGAAATACGGGGTGTTCTGAGAAATGCAAAGGGTAAAAGAAGAAGCGGCAATGGCTTATGCAGCTATAGACAATCCAAAAGCCAGTATTTTAAGAAGGTTCGGTCAACTTGGTCACTGAGTCATAGTCTAGGGTCGGTCAAAGGTCGCTGCCAAAGAGAGAGAGAGAAAAGAAACACTCTGCGTGCACTCTAACCTAGATCAGAATGGTTATCATTTTATCTAATCAGGAAACCTCCCACTGTTTTCTCAAATTCTCCTCCAAACCTGAAAGAAGAATTAGTCGGGATCACCCGAAGAGTAAACCAACTCATCAGTGAGAATCGGGATCCAACTATCATCGCATGATAACTTGATAGAAGCCACTCAAGTTATCACACTCCATAAGGTATGCGCATGCCTGGCAAGTTTCCTGTAAGTTTGAAACTCCCGATATGATTTTTGCCTCATGCTCTTATGACCTTGACTTTGGCCAACAAATCATAAGTCACATGTCAAGTTCTACCCGTCATTTTCCAGGTTAATTTGAACCCACCCGCACATGCCCTTGACTTTGGCCAACAAGGCAGAACGACTGTCCCAAACCAACGCAT
The DNA here is from genome assembly GCA_030015575.1 of Agapanthus africanus. Lineage (NCBI taxonomy): Eukaryota > Viridiplantae > Streptophyta > Magnoliopsida > Asparagales > Amaryllidaceae > Agapanthus > Agapanthus africanus. Next base: position 417,242,112 of record JASDDO010000029.1, read on the forward strand.
CTATCTATGCTACAGATGAATATTCAGCAACTACCAAACACTATGCCTTGACTTTGGCCAACAAATATAGCTTGAATACTACTGACTATTCATAAGAAATGACGGAGGGCTACGGCTGGTTTTTGGCAAAAAACCTTCAACGTAATGAACTTGATCTCGTTGAAGGAACCTGATAGCTTTTTATAAAATATAGTGACGAAAAACCTTTTGCTAAAGAAGTCACTCCCGGTGAAGGGACCTCGGCTCTTTCCTCGTGGAATGAGGTGCAGGATATTTCAATTGAATACCTCGATGCAAACCAACTTGTAATCGACTATATTGAAGTTACTACCCTGAAGTAAACTTCTGCCCAAGGGGTCACTCCCGGTGAAGGGATCTCGGCTCTTGCCTCGTGGAATGAGGTGCAGGATATTCTAAACTGAATATCGCTATGCAAAACAAAAGGAAATATCTTTGTAATAACACTTTTTAAAATTTGTTCCAACAACATCAAATATATGTTTGTTTTATCTTGCATTGATAAGAATCAACGCAGTCCCATCAATCAATCACACCAGAAAAGAACGAAAATATAATGTACGTATATGTCATCCGCATTCGCCACTGGGTCCCGTCATCACCCGTTAGGTTACTTAACTAACGACAGAGCGGGGGCTGGACTAGCGCGGGTGTAAAACATATACAACATCTAATAGTATATATACCAATATACAATAATCGCTCCAGGCGTGATAATATGTAACATTACAGAAAAGTAATAAGCATCACAGAACAATACAGACAATCTGGGATCCCCGAGTTTCACAGAGCCGCTGCTGAAACCTGATGTTCCCCTGGTCGTATGGATAGCCTGTGCAATGAAACCTAGACCCTTACGGGTGCGGCAAGTTACCCGCCAAAACCTGAAGCGGGGTAGTCCCCTACAGCATAGTGAATGGAACACCCGGCACTTCACGGAATCTGGTAAATTGAGCACCCCTCCTTGGGTCAACCTGTACCCCCTACGAGTGTGGCGAATAGTCTGCCAATTCTAGAGTAAGGTCCCTTTGCCTCTCAAAGCCATGAGATACGGACCCGCTGCCCTACAGAACCCGGCTATCCGTGCACTCCTTCGCGGGATAAACCTAGTACAGAAATAAAAATATATACAACGGGTACATCAACCTCAACCTGGTCGTACCCCAAAAGAATATTATACAAACAGGCAGTGACGGCAGTCCACATGTTGGACGTTCGCCCCGCAATATCAAATGTACAAATAAATCCAAACGGCATTACCATTGAACACTGCTATCCACCACGACATATCCGCAACATCGCAGCACAACACAGAACATCAACGCGAATGTCACGTTCGCAAACCCGTCTAAAAGAACTATAGCAATTAGACGCGGTTTACCGTTCAAATGACATTCCCGGTCGGAGATATAATGTAAATACTGCAAACTAACACATTTAAATTTCGATCGACCAAATATCCCAAAGTGGGCCCACAAACATCTGCTCTACAGTAACAAAATCTGGGCCCAAAAGATATATACCAAAAACTATAATTTCTAACAAAGAACCAACAGTAGAAAAATGACCAACTGAGTTGCCAACGTACGGACGATTCAGTGGATCGTTTTTCTCCATTATTCTTTAAAAAGCCTGCTTGAATTTCTCTGATATGTAAAATTATTTTTAGACTTCATTTAAAATTAACAGAAACTTAGAACTTGGAATTTGCAGTTTTCGAAAATCGGTTCGATCGATATTTTAAACGTGTTAGCACAAGTTAGTAAAGTTTAATGGTGAGGCTTTGATACCACTGTAAGTCCACGGTAGCGCCCCGGCCGTCTAACAGACGCCAAATGCGGAACAAAAAACTTTTTACAACTGGCGCTATCGCGTACTATAACCCGGATCTGCCATTAAAGCTAAACTAACAAACTACAAAGTGGGTAGAAATGTTATACCGAACGATCCGAGTCCTTCGGTCTTCAACCATCATCCCACGCTTTGTTGCGGCGGCTCCGATCTCCTGAATCTCCAGTTTTCTTGTCCAGGTGGCACCACGTCGACGGATCTTTAAACGGGCTCCCGCCTCTGAACCGAGGCAACTCGGTCGTCAAGTTTGCTAAAAGAGACAACCAAGATGACGTAGAGAATGAATAGAACACTTTGTCTCGTTACGTCCAAAGCCATGGACGAACGGTTAATGAAGTTGCCTTTTGGATCGGATTGAAATGAGATATGAAAATATATATGAACTAGATCTCTCTCTTCTCATTTTAACAATCCTTTCTTTTTCCCAAAAAATCATCTTTCCTCAACAAGAAGGGCCGGCCACTTATAGAGTAGGGGGTGAGTGTAGGAGCAAGGAATGAGGGTGACCATAAGATAAATATCTTTAGAAAATATCAAAGGTATAACAAAACACATTAATGTAAAGAATGACTCATTAACCTTAGTCACCCTTTCATTAAATGCTACCAATGAATAAAGAACACCTCACAAACCCTAGAAGCTTCCACACACATCACCCGCATGACTCACCGAGGAGAAGAAAAGATAAATCTGTATTTAACCGAATATCAAAAACGGCTGATAGAAAACTGGCAACTTCCAAAAGTGATCCTGAAACGAATTTCAGGATAACCTCGTATCAGTATAAACATACCCGCATTTGTATTACGACCGAATACAAATGCAACTGAGACAAAGAAATTATATCTACACAGTATAATACTCGGATCCGGCTTAAACCAAAGCCGACCAGTATTATCTGCCCGAAAAATGACACGTGCGAAAACGCACGTGCATTTTCCGAACCCTGCCATAAAACCATACAGCCTCTACAACGTTTCGCCCGAACTTGGGAAAGTGTCTGTAGGGGACTCTAATGGCTCATCAACACACTGGCACTGGATATAACCACTAGCACGTCAGAGGTACAAGCTGTACGTAACGGTTGCCTATGTATCGATTGGAAGAGAAGCTGACGAGCGTACTCATCCATAAACCCTACTGAGCCTAACAGTGACAATATACATACAGTCCGGTATGTTCGTCTATGAGTATCGCATATTGGCCTAGGGGCTGGTAACATCAGACCCCCAATAGCAGTATAAGTCGTGTCAGAGAGTGGCCCAGAACACCCTGAGATACTACTGGAGTACCTACCAGTAAATCTCCTGCCTCGGCCGAGAGCTTTGTGTAATGGCTCTCCTAGACACAGCGCGATCTCACCCCCAATACCGGGAGAGACGAATCCCCTGCCGATCCGCTCACTTGCCTCCATGTGGCTCGGGACTGTACCCAAAAAAGACCTGTTTGCACGACTCCTTTGAGCCGTGGTAGGGTAGAAATCAAAGCACAGTGGGAACTCACACGAGACAAATGACGACCCCAGGTCGATGAACTAACCTGTACACATGTCACCAGGGAACTGCTATCTGACGATATGTATAATACCAACTAGCATGTTCCCGACGAGTCCTGTCCGGTGTACTCATAACCCAATGAGCACATGTATACATCTTAGGTGAACCAACTGACACCAATGGCTTGTGAGACCGGCCATTGCCCCTCGTCGGGGTCTCGACTGTATACACTAGTCTACTCTGGAGTATCGATGCCCTGTCTCGAAACTCCCACGACTAGGGACTCTTTAAGGATGTGCTTACAGACCCCAGCTCTCACGTATATGATCGCCATCATACTGCTGGCAGTCAAGCAAGAATCCTATGGGCTCTATCAACATGCAATAGCGAACTAAAGTATGTATACGATGATAAAGACAAACCAGATAGCATATTATCATCTTGAGCAAGACTGTCATATCGGTATAGGTCCTGCCTCAATCATTGCAATCACGTACCTGCGATCCAATAATTGACATTGAAGGCACTATCTCCAACATTAAGGACATCATAGTCCATGGGTTTAAAGGGACCCCACAGTCCGAGATTAAGGACATCATAGTCCATGGGTTTAAAGGGACCCCACAGTCCGAGGTTAAGGGCATCATAGTCCATGGGCTTAAGGACCCCACGGTCCGTGGAATGATTGGTTATCGGGACCCGTCACCTCTTTGAAGACGTTGAAGGATTACAACGACAAATCTCAAAGGAGTGAAGAGATGTACCCTTGAACCAATATTGATTAGGAAATCTGTAGTCCAATTTAGGACTAGATCAATTAATTAGATTACGAGCATATGGACTCAGTTGAATCTGAATTGAGGACTTATGGCCAACTTGGGCTAAATCCACTTAAGTTTCAAATGTTGGCTCTTTGTTGGACTGTTGAACATTTGTCTGGGTTCAGCCCTCCCATTATTTAGCAATGCTTAACAGGGGTTTGGGGCTCTGACAACATTTTGTCTTTGGCTGAGCACTAACCATTCATTATAGCTCTGGATTTTAAGGTTCATTTGAAGGGGAAATTTGCCTCTAAAAAACTTAGCCAATTTGGGCTAAGCTTGGTTTTTAAAATAGTGTTAAACACTAGAGGATATTTGGCGATCACGTGTTCCCACGTGATGCGCTTAAAATAGTGTTAAACACTAGGGACAAAACGCTCAAAACAGTGTTAAACACTAGAAATGAGGTGGTCACGCGGGGACACGTAAGGCATCTAAAGATGGGGTCAGACTTCCTTTATTTTCTTCCCAGAATATTCAAATAAGTGTTAAACACTTTTAGTCTTTAAGGCCGTCACGTGTGAGCACGTGATGGGCATCCATCCACTGGATATTAAAGGGATTTGTTAAGGGTCACGTGGGGACACGTGAGGGCGCCCATAAATTGTTACTGCCTTTGGATTTGTTGTCTTTTGTTTTGAGGGTCACGTGTGAGCACGTGAGGCATTGCCTCCAAGTTTTTTCTTTCTCATTTTGAGAAATCTGTTTAGGGGTCACGTGGGGGTACGCGACCATATCTCATTCATTCTTTTTTTATCATTGAAGGAAGGGTCACGTGTTGCTACGTGACCAGGTTTACGTGCATGGATAATTTAAGTACTTTATTTGAGAATTAAAGTCTTTGGTAGGGTTAAGACCTGATTTTGTTTTGAGGAATTCAATTGCTATGTATATGGAAGAATTAAATTCTTTAAACTCAACTCTCCCTCTAAATTTTGGATCTGCATGGCAGAATCTCCCCGATGAGAATTGAATTCTCAACTTATGGGAAGATCTGCTTCTGCAGATCTTCAACCATGAAGAAGAACTAAGCTCTTGTTTTTAAGGGTTAAACCCTGTTTCTGTTGGAAGAATTAAATTCCTAAATATTTGGGGGAATTAAATTTCTTAAACTCAAATTCTTCCTCTAAGTTTTGGATCCGCATGGCAGAATCTCCCCGATGAGAATTAAATTCTCAACTTGTCGGGAGATCCGCTTATACAAATTTTCAACCAAAGGAAGAACTAAGTTCTTATTCAGAAGAGTTAAACTCTTAATTTGAGAATTAAATTCTCTTTGTTTTATGGAGCTTAGATCTCTTTCCCCTTTCTCACCTAGGGTTTCTTTTTTCTTCTCAAGAAATCTTCTTTTCTCTTTGGAGAATTAAATTTTCTTCTTTTTTCTCTCTTTCTGTTGTATTTTCTAAAAAAATTCCAAGGATCCTTCTCTTCTCTTCTTTGCTCCTATTTATAGGAGAAAGAAAAGAGTCTGTTTGTTTAGTCAATCTTTCATTGAAACATTTTAATTGATTTTGTAACCGACATGATATTTTAGATCACTCAGTGAATTTTATTCACCATTGGATTTTTAATCCAAAAGATATTCTTTTTGTTATTCTTGGTGAATTTCAGGGAAATCTTTCCTTATATAGAATCTTTCTATAAGTTGGTGATTTTTAATCACCATTGGATTTTTAATCCAACGGTGCTCCACTTTACATAGCACAGCCTTTTTGTTTTGGAAAGATCTAAGGAAATATTTTTCCAGTTAGGGTTTTTTAATTTCCCTTAATTAGAATTTAATTCTATTAGTTCAGAAGGCTTCAAGATCCTATTACATGTTAGCATGTGACCCCAATGATTGACCAATTAATTAGAATTTAATTCTATTCGTTTAGAGGGCTCAGAAACCTATCACGTGTTGGCACGTGACCCCACTGATTAATTATTTAATTAGAATTTAATTCTATTGTTTCAGAGGGTTTAAAAGCCTATCACGTGTTGGCACGTGACCCCACCGATTAATTATTTCCAATTATTTATTTTATTCAGTGCTTACAGGTTTTGCCTGTAAATGGTCACGTGTCTGCACGTGATGCCCGGTCACGTGTGGGCACGTGATATCTCATAACTTTTGATCCCGGATGAATTATGAGGCTCATAATATATCAAATCGAAGGATTTTTCGAGAAACTTTCGATACCATCAGAATTTAGCTGTTTCTCATTCGGGAGTTTGTCAAAATGCAACCCGGAAAATACTGGTTCGCATTTTCTTTCTTAAATTACACGTGCATAGCATATTTGCTCATAACTTTTGATCCCGGATGAATTATGAAGCCCATAATATATCAAATCGAAGGCTTTTTCGAGACGCTTTCGATACCATCAGAATTTAGTTGTTTCACGTTCGCGAGTTTGTCAAAATACAATCCGGAAAATACTGGTTCGTATTTTCTTAAACGTTTCGCTGCCATTTGATACCTTGGGCTCTTTTGCGCAGAAATTTTTTTTGAGGGAACACAGATATCTACTAATGACCACTAATATATTTGAAAGTTTCAACGGGGTCCTTAAAAGTGTTAGAGTATTACCGATACAGGAGTTGATTGTTCGAACCTTTATCCGGATGAATACTTACTTTGTGCAAAGAAAAAAAAAGTCCTTAGCGATGGAGACTCCGCTCACCGCGTATTACGAAGATATATTCCGGAAAAGAGAGCGCATAGCACAATACTACAGATCCGAAAAGCTTGACACGGCGGAGTTTCAAGTAACGGAAAGTAATGAGCATCAATATACCGTGAACTTTAGAATTGAAGGGCTCTCTTCGTGCACATGCGGTGTTTTCCAGCAATAACATTTACTTTATGCCCACGCAATTGCTGCTACGAGCAGCATGCATAACTCACATTACAATTTTGCTTCCCATTACTATACAGTTTCCAATTACCAAGGCGCATACGATCCAAAATTGCATCCTATACCGGACAGTCGCTATTGGCACTATTATACTGGGAACAGACAAATACCGACTGTATTACCGCCGGAAAAAAATATAGGGCCCGGAAGACCTAAGGTGCGTCGAGATCGAATGACAGTGGATGCTGATCCTCAGCAAAGGCACGCCAGATGCAGCCTATGCAAACAACCAGATCATTATAGGACCAGATGTCCGGTACAGTCATCAGGGGCGGAACCTTCGAGATCGTGACAAGTGCATCGGAAGATTTTTTTGTATTATAAATTTGACGGATCCATTTTATTATTATAAATTTGACCGTCAAGATAGAATTTACATTTTACAAACAGATAGGATTTTTTTGTATTATAAATTTGACATATTCATTTTGTTATTATAAATTTGACCGTCGAGATAGAATTTATATTTTACAAAATATGATTTTTTTGTATTATAAATTTGACGGATTCATTTTGTTATTAGAGTGTACACCAGATTCATATTATACAATTTTATTCTTTTATTCGAATTTTATCCATTTTTCTATTATTTATTTTTTTAAAAAAAAAATAGGAACCCGCTCTTCCCTATAAAAGATAGAGGGAACCCGCTCTCTGTTTGGACAGGGGTGGACCCCCTCAAACCACCCTATTTCTCCAAATTAAAATCAAACCCCCCTATTTTAATAATTTTAATTCAAAACTACCCTATTTCATAAAAACAAACAAACAATGTCATGCATATATATAGTCCGTATGGTCTTTATAGCATTACACTATATAATGATTATTATTATCTTTCTTAGTCATTCAGTGAGTGTGTACAATGGCATATTATTAGTGTGGTATTGTGGGTGGTTATAGGCATTTGTCATTTATTGTGAATTAATATTTAATATATTATGGTGGTGAATGTATTTACGGGGATTAGTCACATACATGAGTGCTATAAATGTATTATAATTTTTTGCAAAGTGTTAGCAACAGTTGAAATGTCAGTTGATTCCGTGCACATCAATACAGTTATAGTAGTTGTGTTATATACAATGGTTAAACGGTTACAGTTGACATATTAGTATTGTACAGTACAAAGTTTCTTGGTTACAATTAATAATGGTACACATGTTGTTACCGACAAAATACATTATAGCATCACTAATTGATATAACAGGATCATTGTATTAAGTTAAAAGTATTATGGTAGCATATTGTTTATAGTTTTGCAGACAAGGGAATTTTTTTAGCACTGAAATTTACATATATAACTATATATCGTTAGAGATTACGGCAAGGCAAGGCAAGACGGTGAATTCATGAAAGAGCACGACAAGAGAAAGAGAGAAGCAGGGACTTACTTGCGACGGAGACGTAAGGAAACGACGGAACTTCATTGATGCATTTCGTTGAACACCGCATCGTGCAAAAATCGAAACATCAAAGAAACAGAGCTCCGGGGATATGAAAATGACTGTGGCGCTCATGCGGATTCGGGCCCGGCTTTGGAGCCTCGGTTCTCATCCCGGAATGCATCGAAAAGGCTGTCGAATGTTATATAGGTTTATCTTCAACCATAAGGCAGGCATAAAAAGGGAGAGAGGGAGAGTGGGGGGATTGATTACGGGGAGGTGAAGAGAGTGAGGAGAAAAGGGGTCATCGGTTATGAGAGGAAGGGGAAGAGGTAAAGGAGAGGGAAGAAGGTGAGGGTGTCAAATGGAGATGGGTTTTACTTAAATTAGAAAAATAAAGAAATGAAGAGCGGCTGCATTGGAAAGTAAATTGGAGAGGGAATGAAAGGAAAAAAGAAAAGAAAAGAAAAGAGAGAGAAAGAGAGGAGCTGGGTCTGTATGAGAATTAGAAAAATGGAATTTGTTAGGCTTGGGCCTAGATTATCGTAAAAAGAAAACAAGAAAAGAAATAGGTTATGGGCTTGGGTTTAATATGAAGGAATAATTGAAATGGGTTGAGGTTTGGGTTAGAAAAAAAGAAAAGGGTTTTGGAAAATAATAAAACAGGAAAATAGGTGGAAGAATTAAAAATAACATATTTAATAGAAAACAATATACAGTATTTTATTAAAGAAATACAATATGCAAGTATAGGAATTTTCGGGTCGTTACATATAAAATTGTTGAATTTCATCTTTCTTGTGATATATTGCTTGCGGCTTCATACAGAACCGACCTGCATGGGCCATCAATAAAATCTGTCACACCCCGCTTTCCAGAAGACGGAAACATGCACGTGACAACCCCGCGGCATATTTATTCCGAAAAGGACATTTTCCGGAGTAGATACGCTAAGCGTAAAATAAGCAATATAAAATGATAAGAAATTAACATGAGATTTAAACTTCAACAATTTATTTTACATTCAAACTTGATACACTTACAATACACGAGTTCAACTGAAAAGGAAATAAAAGAACAGAAATGGCTAAACATGTGGCATATATAAACTGAAAGAAAAGATGAGTTAAGCTAACTTGAGTATCGATCTACTCGTAATCCTCCCTGCAGTCTCTTCCATCTCCTCAATATTTAGACCACCTAACGAACATCCAAAAGAAGAAGGAGATGGATGGATGCCCATCAGCGAACTTTTGCTTGATAAGTCCCCAAGTAAAGGCGTGAAGCATAAAAATATAATGACAAGTTGGAATTGAATATCATGAAGTATGAAGTAATGGTTTAGAAGATATGGTATTTAAACATGCCATTTAATATAAGCATGGCATTTCTGTATAACACGACATTTCTATATAACACGGCAATTCTATATAATATGGTAAAGTAATATGAGCATAATATAGCATGATCGTGTAGTGTGGGTATAGTAAACATGAAGTGCATGTAAATGTCCTGAAAAGTCTCTGTATGGGTGAACTAATCTAACGTAAATTTAAGGATGAAAGTCAACCAATCTCAAGAGTGTTCTCGAACCCAATAGTCTATAATTCAGGGGTAAGGAACCACAGGCCCGAATCAAGTGTTAGTAACGGGATTTCAATGTAGTGTTGAAGTGTTCCAAATTCAACAGGCTACACTTCAGGAGCAAGAAAACACGAGCTCTCATGATAGATTGTTTGTGTTAATAAATATGGATTCATGATCTAGAGGACTCCTGAGTTTTCGTTGGATTCATACTTGAACTTCCCCAACACCCTGTGTATTCTAGAATATAATTCAAGTTACCAGTCTTGCTCGAATATACAAATATACCAAGTTGCAAGATTGAGTTTATGTCAAGATCAAGTATTCGTGTCAAGTGTTCATGTATTAATATCAAGTTGTATTCATGACTCGAGTCAAGTCGATTCAAGAGTGGATATTGGGTTTAGGTATTCATGTTAAGTTCAAGTGCCAGGTTGAGATTCATATTTAATTTTTAGTTCAAGTTCGAGTTTAAGTTCAAGTTTATATTTGAATTTGGATTCGAGTTATAGTCATTTCATATTACTAGATTTAAATCTTTTGAATAGTTTTAATTTTGTAAATTCTTAAGTTCGGGAATAATCGGACAACCGCTGCACATGGACGGCAGGATTTATATCTTTTTCCAAGACGATTAACATTGATAACTCCATTAATTTGCAGCGTTATCTAATCTGGATATGCAAGCACTCATTTTCTCCGGCTTCCTAAAGTTCAAGAGAAATGATACTGCTTAAACCTATATTAATTTAGGGTCCTTAAAAATTTATTCTTATTTGTTTATTATGTATTTACATTGTTTGAATTTATTGAGGGGGTTTTATTTAAAATATTTTAATATTGTTTAAAAAATTAACCTCGATGGTGATTTATAATATTAAGAGTTTTATAAAAATATATTTTAGTTTAGATAGTATTTTAGTGATGAAATCTAGTTTTTAAAAATTTATGGTGTTTTTATGAAAACTACTACTTTTGGAAATTTGATGGTATTTTATTAAAATTTTAATATTTCATTTAAAATATAAATTTTCACAATTTTTTTTCATAGAAAAAAATAGTTATTCATAATTATATAATTTTCCAAAGTTTAATTTGTTTTAAGAAGTAATATTTCTTTTAAAAATCGTATTTTATTTCTTTTTGAGACCGAATTCTCCGTGAGGAGTTCTATATCTTACTCTACCATCATAAGAACGTGCGATAACCCGCACCATCCATAAATGGATTCCTCTGAAAGGATTGTAGAGACGCAGTTGCAAAGAATTTAAATAGCGAGAAAACATTTTATAAAAGTAATGATGTTTTAATATAATTTGTTTCATGGATAAACTTGTAATCTAGCATATTGTGCCATGAACCCATAGTGTATGTGATAGGATAGGTCATTACCCTGTGAGTTTTCTAAAGGTATATATTTCTAGGTATCGATAAAAATGTTACTTTTAAAGTTCATGGTATTTATATGAAAATGTTCAATATGTGTTTATTTCGTTAGAAATTTTAATTGAATCAAAAGGTAAATAATATGAATAATATTTTGAAGCAATATTAGAGAATTATGGTGACTTATTTGACCTATCAAAGAGGCTAAAAGTTTTTAAAATAAATAATATCAAGATTAACTCTACTTTTGTCGATCTGATTTTAGAAGACAGTCGAGTCGAAATGAAAGAGAGAAATAGATACTTACGGTTTGTGTAGCGTTGAAAAGGGGGTAAGAAAAAGAGAGAGAGTCTCCGTGGCGTCGCGATATCGTCAGGAATGGCTTCGGTCTTCGACAGAACGAACTTGGATCGCTAACCCTACTTGACTAGCGTTAATCCCTATTGAATTTAGAGAATTTTGATAATTTTTCAGAATAGAAAAGAGTTAGAGGATGTGGTGGTATTTATATAGTAAAAATGAGGGTATGGGATTTAAAAGTTGAATTAAAAAGATTTGAAATAGTGTTAATAGGGGATTTGAAAAGTTTCTGATTGAATTCAGATAAAACAAACAAGAAAATGGAGTATAGGGGAGCTGAAGGGGTGCACGGACGAAGCACGGAGCGATTTGGGATCATCCCAACTGCCGCCGCCGGCCAAAAGGAGGAAACTAGCGGCCAAATCTGGGCCATTTGTCCCGAAGTTCGTGCCATGTGTGTTATTTGGTCTTAACTCCTCCTTTATCCCGTTTGATTTTTCGGAAACTTTTCGATTCTCTATGCATTGCACGTGCAACTTTTGGGCTTCCGAAAATTTAAAAAGAAAAACTATAAAAATAATTAGGACTGGTGGGATTCGAACAAAAGGATATGACTTGGAAATGGAGAGTTTTAACCAATGAGCTGCATGTTATTTCTTATACATAAGTTATCAATAATAACCTATAACGCAAAACCATAATAGAAATACACTCTTTTATTAATATTGGATCAATAAAAAGTGTATAGAAATTTTAGGGTCGTTACATGGGACAAAGTGCTGCTTTTAGAAACTCAATAATATTTCCAACTATCGGGATAAATATTATGGGTATTTCCTGCCATTTACCCATTTTTTTGTTAATGTCAATTAAGAACAAGGGTTGCATGCCCAGGTTTCAGATTTTTGAACACCCGTAACAAGAAGAAAAATTTGGTAACCAGGTTTCAAATTTTTTTAAAAAAACAACTATGGTAAATTTATAGAGAAAACGGAGTTTGCAGGAACTCTGCAAACCCAAAACTACAGCGAGCTCTCGCATGGGACAGTGGGGTTCAAAGACCTAATTACAAAATATCTAGCAGGTCCATTGGTCCATACGAGAGACCGCTGCAGTTTGGACTTGCAGAGACCCTGTGGTCACTGTTTCCTCGAATTTACATTCAATGACGAACCATTTCATAGTTTCATTGGTTCCAACATATATAAAACTTAGACAACATATGGACACAGGAAAAAAAATCACAAGGTAGAGAAAGTTGATTCCTAAACAACACAGATCAGAGGTTCAAAATCATCTCCATTTCATTGATTTCAAAAACATACCCATAATGATAGTTTTCATACTATTCAAACATACCAGTGTTTACAAAACGAGAATAAGAGTAAAGAGTCCATAAGGGGCTGTTTGGTTGTTTGGTTGCAGGATTATGGAATTTGGATTCCAAAATTGTACGGTTGAAATTTCTGGATTTGGTAATTTGTTGTTTGGTTGGTTTTGGATTCCTACTATTGAATTTGTAGATCCTTGTAATCTTTGTTTGGTTGGTGAAAAAAAGTGAGATTTGGATTTGAGGATTTTAGAGAGAGATAGAGAGAGAGGATTGTTAAATAAATAAAGTGCATGGGCCCCATTTATAAAGTACAATGAATAGTGCCAAATCCTTGAAAATTTTTAGGATTCCATAATCCTTGTTATGTGGTGGGCCCCCCATAAAAAACAAAGGAATCATAGAAATCCTAATCCCGCAACCAAACACAAAATTATGGAATCCTAGGATTCCACAATCCAAAATCCAAACTCATAATCCTGCAACCAAACAGGCCCTAAGGAACCGCAATGAAAATCAATCATTCATTATTTTATTTGACCTATTGGCACATATCATCTTCATCTTTATTATCTAAAATGTGTGTACACCAATTTTCATTTGATTTTATCACCTTTTGACGGTTGAATTAATTAGCAATGTAAAAAGCTCTATTATCGGTAAACCGTTGATTTTGCAATTACTAAATCAACGGTGAAAAGATAGCGGAATTATATAAAATTTAGTATATCTACGTCTTAGATGATAAATATGATGACGGTGGTACCGATTGCCGTAAAAAATTATAAAGGCCTATTTTTCGATGAGAAAATTCTCTCTGACACTTTTCTTCCTTTATTCTCAAAAACTACTTATTAATCTAGTATTATATTCTATTACTTGGTGTTTTTGTTGGCTTCAAAGCATTATGTTCTACTATTTGGTTTTGAAAAACCCCGATCAGTTTTGAATGGTTTGAAAACTATCATAATGCTTTGGGTTTTGAAATTAACGAAATGAAGATTGGTTTGAATAGTTTGATTTGTGTTGTTTATAAAGGTAGTTTTTTTACACATGTTGTCTGAGTTTTGTATACGTTGAAAACCAAAGAAAATATAATACGGTTTGCTGTTAAATATAGTTTTTCTGTGACGTGTTTCAGATATATATTTGCAACCGGGGTTGCCAACCTCGGTTTCTTGATTTTTTCCAGAAATTTGAAACATGGGTTGACAACCCTGGGTTTTAAGCAGATTCTGCCGGGGTTGAGGACAATTTTGATAATTAAAAAATCACGAGATCAATTTTTCTAATTAAATATTAAACGAGAACTTTTTAGTAAAACCGTCTTGAAATAATCTATACAAGAAAAATGCTTTTGCTGTCCCTTTTATCTTCTGTCTGCAGGCATGTACCCAAGAGATAAATGCTATGGATCCCGTGTGTGCAATTAATCTTTAGATGAGCCCTACCTTTTCTATCTATTTGATACATACAGTAGGAATAATCAATAGAAGGGTAAACGTATTTCCCTTTAATATACAAAGCTCCTAAAATCTATTAATCATGCATTTTCAAAGTTTCGAGCAGCAAATACATCAATATCATATTTTAGAGGGGAATCATTTCCTGTGGCAGGCTAAGGGAGAGAGAAAGAGGAGATAATTTCCGACAGTCTTGAACAGCGTGTGGAATCTGTTTTTCTGTTTATTTTCAATCTTGTATCTGGTGTAGGGAATAATTTTTCATTTCTGAGTGGTATAGATGCAAATTACCCATCCTCTCTCCTTTATCCTCGCATATAAAACCTAAGCCCCAAATGAAACCTCAACTTCGAAAAAAAAAATGGAGCTTTCTTTGAGCGGGAACGCCCTGAAGACCTTCAATCGATCCATCACCTCCCTCGCTCGCATTGGCACCGACCTCGTCCTTCAAGCTTCCCTTTCTCAGGTCCCTTCTCTCTAAAAACCCTAGCTTTCACTTTCTCTCTCTAAAAAAACCCTAACTTTCTCCCTCTCTCGAACATCGCAGCTAGTGTTCCACACTCTCAACTCGTCGCGATCCTCGTACGAGTCGATCACGTTCAAGTCCGATCTGTTCGATGAGTTCAACCTTCAGTTGAGCGATTCGGGTCAGATACAGTGCAGCGTGCTCTTGAAGTCGGTGTGCTCGATTCTTCGGACGCCGATCTCGAATGTCGATCGGTTGTCGGCGGCCTTGCCTTCGCCTGACGCGTCCAAGCTTCAGTGGACGCTTCAGTGCCATAATGGTAATTCCCCCAATCTGCATTCTAAACTTCAAAGATCTGGGTTGCACAGTTGCATGTATGCTACATTGTTCATGTAGAGGTAGGGAATAATGTATCTTGTTACGTGATATTGTTTGATGAGCTATGCAATAAAAGTTCGGTTTGAGATAAAAATATGTAGGTTTGAACATAATGATATTGTATTTTGCCTGAGATTTTGGCATGTTAAAGGTTGGTTCAGACTCTATGATTTATTGTAGAATTTGGGAGTCGTGGGACGATTTTTAATTGAATCTTAGACTACTATATATAACAAGCCGAATAAATTTATGGAGGAGACATCGATAATGAAAATGCTGAAGCGACGACACAAAATAAAACCCTAATAGCCTAGCCATAAATTACATTTCAGAACTATGTAAATGGACGCAATAACTTGCAGATGGCTAATGTTCAGAGCTGAAATCTTATTACAGCATTATGGAACATGGTTACTATCATTTAGTTTTCACACACATATTACAAATTTAGAGGAATATGTGCACTAAGAGAGCATATATGCAAAATGTTTTTCTTGTTGTCGACCTGTATATATGTCATAGATTTCTCTCTGATCAGGTGTGAAAAAGACATATTGGATCAGTTGCAATGTAGAGCCTGACATCCAACACTTATCACTAGACCAAAGAAGATTCCCAAGCAATTTCGTCGTGAAGCCTCGAGATTTGACAAGCTTGCTCTCCAATTTTCAGACGTCGCTTCAGGAGATTACTATCATTGCCACAGAGCCCTTGGCCGTGCCATCTGATGCTGCGGGAGAAATCGGCGGGAAAGCAGTCGAGTTGAGAAGTTATATCGATCCTACTAAAGGTTTTACATGTGCAACCTTGATCATGTATTGCTGCTTATCAAGAGTTTTATATTATTTTTCTCCTTGCAGATAACAGTGATTCAGCTCTGGATTGACCCAGCTGAAGAGTTCTTACAGTATACACATGTTGGGGATCCGGTGGATGTTACGTTTGGTGTGAAGGAACTGAAGGTGACACAAAATTATTTGAAGTCTGCAACCATGTAGTTATTGTTAGGCTTATCTAACTTAATAATAAAAGAAACCTAAAAGTCGAAACTAACTTTGATATAGCGAAATAAAAGACATTCTTAGAACCCAATTCAAGACCTTAAAGTGACCCAAATGATATGTTGAATCAACCATGGACCTATGGTATAAATTAACTCATTAACTGGATTTTCTTTCATGTCCCCCCCTCCCCCCCAAATGACGTTAACTGTTTCACGTTCCTATTTTTTGTTCATTCTAGAGAGGTGTGGATATTTTATATGCTTGGCATATAATGTTGTACCCATCTCATCCTAGTTGGTGACTTTCTAAGGATGGAAAAAAATTGCCAAAAGTTTATAGGCTGCAAGTTTAATTTTTGATTCAGAAAATGGAATTAAAAGGTTATACAATATTACATAGGTAATTCATAGGTTAACTTGCAAAGGAGATCCAAAGAAGTGATGCGGAGCTCAAACATACACAAATCCTTATTTAGAGATGGAAGCACCCATGTGCATTCGACACCTAATTATATATTTTGCAGAAAACCTTATAATTGCTCCTGCTTTAATACTACTCCTTTTTATATTATACATTAGCATTTTTACTTCTGCAGTTCTAATTAATTATTTTTATCTGTACAAACCAGGCATTTCTTTCATTTTGTGAAGGATGTGAAGTTGACATACACCTTTTCTTTGAGAAAGCTGGAGAGTAAGCCTGTGCAGTTCCAATCTGTTCCAATGCTCATTCCATTCATATCCTTTTTAATTTTACCAAATTTCTGGTCTGGCTTAATAACATGATTCGATAACTTTTGCATGCAGACCTATCTTAATGGCGCCAAGATTTGGGTTTGACGATGGTTCAAACTCAGACTTTGATGCAACTCTTGTACTTGCAACTATGCTTGTCTCACAACTTACTACTGAAGGTAATATCACAGATCATCCACCAGCTGCTTCAGTACCTCATGCCCAAAACAATCGAGGAAATGGTTCACAATCAGAAAGAGCTAGATCTGGTATCACACCAGCAGTTTCTGAGCATCCTTCAGATCACACCAGGATCTGGTCTGACCTTTCAGGTGCATTTTCAACAGAACAAGCAGCGTTTGAAGTCAACTGTTATACCTGTATATGAGTACCAGTCAAGTATCTAAATCAGTCAATACCGACCAGTATACTGCTATTCTATATTATATCAATATATTTAATGTCATTTTATTACACACATATTTTTATATGGTTTAAATACATTTTTAAAATATATAATATAGATTTGGCTTGGGATAAAAGGCTCAGTTGTTGTTTATAATATAGATTTGGCTAAATGTGCAAATCACCCGTGATTCACCTTAAGTAGCACTCCGAAGTCATTATTAGCACAAACACCCGCTCTATTCACAAAATTCCTTTAAAGTACTCTAAATAACTCTAAATGATTGTGTTATTTGACTCTAGAACTTGTTTTGGTTGTTTGGACGTTAGAGTTGAATTTGAGTTATGAAGCATGGGTACGGGTACGGACATGGAACTCAACGAATTTGTAGAAAGCAGGACATGGTGACGTGGCTACAATATTCATTTATATTCGGATATAATTAATACTGCACAACACATGTAGCAATATAATTTTAAAAGCACATCATATGTTATTCAACTTTCATCTATAATTATAAGATTTTTGGAGCATACACAAAATTACATAGCTCAAAATGCACTAGAAAGCGTTGATCACCCTTACAGGGTTCCAATGCCTTTTTTAGGCTCATCTTATCCGAGGGTTGCTGTTCTGGGACAGAAATTGACAGTTTTATTGCTGGATATCTTGCATTGAGAGGTGAGAGCAGCTCCATATATGCACCTAAAGTAACATAAGAATTGCGATCCATAAGAATTAAAGCAAAGAAAGGGTTAACCCGTAAATAGATCTTTCATAGGTACGATATCATCATTGTATCGACACAATTCATCATTGCATCATTTCGAAACATTGCATTTAGCCTCGTTTATCAAGAGCGACTTGCAACATGAAATATTATCTTCTCTCAAAAATATTTAAGTCATTCATACCTATATCCCACATTCTTCTCTCAACTCCATGTGCTAAATTGGAGTGTCCTACACGGTCAATTTGGCTAATACGGCGCAAACGTGTCGGACACGGTTGCATGTGCCGTTTCGGGTGTGTGAGTGTGCGATGCATGCCGGACACAAACACGGCGAGCTAAAGAAAGTGCCTGACTGTCCGTGCTTCCAAGAATTTGTGTTGTAGGGTTTTGGTCAATGGAAAGAGTGGATGTTTGTGCTAATAAATTACTTAAGAGGGTGTAAGTGCGACACTGGTAAGCTACAGGGGTGTTTTGTGAAATTAACCTTTAAAATTTTTAAATGGTTCAATTATACGTGTATATTGGTTATACCCGCTGGTGTATCTGAAAGTATTGGAACTGGTCTTGGACTGGTATACCAATTCTTCAAACAGTAAACAGAGTATTAACATAGTGTTAGCGTAATCTTCACTGTTTCATTCAACTTTTTTCATACCCAGGAAGCGGTGCCAGAAGCTCTGATGGAAACAGAGTCAGGCAACCTCAAAAGGAAAGAAATCCAAGCCCTAGTATGCAAATACCCGATATGGCGAATTCATCGAAGGCACCTCCTCCACGGGATGAAGTTCCTGATGTGTATCCTGATACGTATTGTTTTCTTGACATGTTTTGCAACTTTCTTATGAAGTTGATGATTTCTATGCATATTGCTAATAGTTGTTTTATCCAGGAATAAGAAATTGTTCCTCAATTAGAAGTTAATATACATCCAAAGGCTTAACTTAGCAACTAGCTGCCAATTTTCATGAGCATAGATTTCGACCTCCAATGAATTATAGATTATAGTTGTATGTTCGATTCTAGTATGTTAATAGATTGCTATCATATGTTAAATGGGATTATGACACATCTTCCTTGTTTCTCTGTACAAATTTTATTATTGTCTGCCCCTGCCCAGAGGTATCGTGCTTGTTTATATTACAAGTCCTAAGCCTATGAATATTTTGAATAAGCTTCCTTCTATAAATTATTTCTTATCCTTTCATATAGCTGTGTGCTATCTTTTCATCTTGCATATTTGTTTTATACAGTGCTTAGTATATGGTGGCAGACTATGAAAGTTATTTTGGGAACATACCTTGACTAATTATTGCAGGCAACAACCAATGGAAACCGATAATGTGGATGATCCTCAAGGTAGATCAGTGTAAATATATTTTAAGAAAATTTGGTGAATTATTTCACAGAGAGGCTAATAGTTACCTCTTTTTCATGCAGATGGGGCTGGGATAAACAATAATCCACATTCACAGTATCATCCAAGCAATTGGGTAGGTGCAGGTGATGACGACAAGGATGATGATGAGGGCGACTTGTATGTGCAGTCAACCCCTCAGCTTTATGACTAGCATCTGTCAACAGATTTGGGGAATCTTTTTATATTGTTGTAAGTGAAATATTGTTTTCACACAGGCTTCATAATTGAAGATATCCTTTAGATTCATTTTGATGTGCGCCGATTTTCCTTCGTACATTAACAGGGTGAGAAATGATGCGGTTTTAGGCCAGCTTAAATTGCGTTTTCAAGCTCAATCAACTATCTGAGATGTTCTGATCCTGTTCAATCTGATTTTTGTATTTGGCTAACAATGTGAGTGCTGATCATAGAGTTGTATGCCCTTGAATGCTTTGCAGCACAGTTTACAGAAGAGTTCCAACTTCCAAGTATACTTTATATTTATATAGGACATACTTGAAGTTCCGTTTCATGATTATATGTGAGAGCAAGTCAAGCAGGACAAACACACTACATATTTGTATTGCGGAAATACTTCGTTGCAATATTTTTAGTGAGTGACATCATTTATTAAGACAGATTGCCAATCAATGCTAGCGATCGATTAACATGAAGCTGCAAGCGATGTGCAGAAACTTGGGATCTTATCTACATATTATGCAATAACAAACGTTGAAGTGACTGCTGCAGCCTGCAGGATTGCATACATTTGAAAAATTACAGTATAATTTGGAAGCATACAGGTAAGTTTAGTGCCATATATCACTTATCTTAGTTTTGAAGTCGCACATTATACAACTTGCCTTTGTAACTTTATCTACATTGATTTTCGTATCTTCTAATCCTAGGCTCAGAATAATATGGAATATATTAGTTTAGAATACGAGGAAACGATGCCTAGAATGTCACGCTCCCAACTTCAGTGACAATACTCATGGAGGCGGGTACTGATAAGCCCCTAGCTACTTTGCAAATAGCCCTTTGATCCCTATCCCTCATGAATCTTGTCACTGTAGTTGGGAGCCTACAGGGACGTTATATGTCCCATTTTCTCTTGGAATATTGCTAGTTTTATGTCTGTTTCATGGTCACTTTTGCGAATCATTCATCATTATATTTTACATTCCATGAAGTTCACTCTTCTTTATATTTCCTTCCAACGTTTCTACCAAATCACTTGGTTTTTCCTCGTTATATAGTCTCGAATCCTGTCTTAAGCGTAGAGCTCGACTCACGAAACCCTAGAATTGATTCAATGAAGCATGTGGTAACAAATATTTATCCATATAATTTCATATTAGAAGCAAATTAATCCATAACATGAGAAATGAATGCATTCAAAAACTTCAGGAATTAATATGATAGAAGATGAGACGAGGGGGAACATACTCCGATGATTTTGGCATTTGCAGCTATATGCATTATGAGAAGGACCTCATGGATAAAGATAAATTATTAGACAGTCGGATAATTAATGGGCTGTGATTAATTGATTAGCAAGGATTAAATTTTGATGGTAAGCGAAGAATTGATTTGTCGGGTTTGGCATTTATTTGTTTTTTGTTTATTATTATTATTATTATTATTTGGGGGAGGGGGGCACTTATGGCCGGGTTTGAGGTAGCTTCAGTTTACCCAGAGTAGTTGCAAATACTTGAGATGGTTAGCTGGTGCCTAAGTTGTTGATGAATTGCCGGAAGCGGTCTAATTTGTAACAATGCATTTATATATCCATATGCCATGATGTTTGAAAAAGGACGTTAGGAGAAGCTTGGTTGAATTTTTATGAACAGAAAGTACACGAGAGATAAGTAGTTTAAGTTGTTTTCGAACTTTGCAGGACTTGTTACACTTGCAACCTGTTGGAGTGATATCATAATATTATAATGATACCAAGTCGACCCATTTATATATAGAGAGATGTGGGTAAACCATCGCCCTGCAGTCATTTAGAAATACGAAACAAATTGAACAAATTGAACGCATGATGATTTACATCAGACCCTTTTTTTAATAAAAATTATGGCCTTTTTGTTAATGTTTCTAATCTCGAAAGTAGTTACCAAAGATCAATGCAATTTGTTTTCCTTTTCCTTTAGCGTCTAATTAGTTATCTGTTTCTTGAACTTTTCAAAGGCAGATGGAGCTTGCGACAACCAATGGCTCAATCCAAAACCAATTGCTTCAAGGAAAAGATAGTAACATTGGTCTTCTCACCCAATTGCCATAACATATTAACTCAGGTTTGGATTGTTCTCATTTGTTTAATTATTTCCCCTATGAGTTGATTTAATCATTTGATGCATATATATTGTTTGTTAATGCCTCTCTAAGTAAGATCCAACATAGAAATTGCCAACCTAAACTGTCCCTTCTTCATTAAAAATCAGATATAATTTACTACGTATGCATCCAATGATGATGCTTCTACAGTGTAATATATTAACTGGTATTAAGTTTAATGTACCTTTGATCTTGGCAAAAGGTTAGGTTTTGAAAGAGTCAGGAATCTCTAGAGCTTCAGAATAGCAATGAGACCATTTCTTTCTTGTTCTGGGGTTGGTGAGCTAAAATGTAGGAGGTGTGAGAGTAGGAGTTAGAGCAGTTGGAAGGGAGATTAATTCTGAAGAATGTCTTGTGGTTTGGTATTGATTTGGTTAGCAATGTGTTTTGAAGATTTCGTCGAGGATTAGGATGAATGCAGATAAGGAAATCGCAACATGGAAGATAGAGTTGCTAAGGCCGGCCTTGGAATTTTTATTCAGGTCGGCGAAACTAGTTTTGAGATATTTTTAAGTTTAGGGAGACATGGAACCGTCCGTGTGATCATGTTAAGTTTAATGTATTCAAATCGGACCCAACTCTTTTCAGTAACCTGATTTTGAATTGAGCTGGGTCCATTGTTGGTAAAAGTCCTCTATTGGCATGTGAGCATGGAGTCAATCTCTATCCATTACTTGGATGGAGGATGAATACAAGACAAAAGAGAAATTACATAAATACAATTCAAACTCTAAATAAGAAATAAATATAACTTTATGACGCTAGAAGCAACTTTGATAGAGAACTATACGAGCGGCAATCGATTAATATAGTTTGATTATGCGCTCCATACATTACTTACACTGCTTACCATCAGAATTATAGTTAATAGCGCAACTTTGGCTGCAGAAGGAAATGATTCCCATGCCGGACGCAAGACTCAAAAAATTAATAGGATGGTTGTTATAATGGACTAATCAAGATATGTTAATTAATTTACAAACTAATAGCGCATTGAATTCAATTTTATAAGGTTGAACTTTAATTGGTCCCAAGCTAATTAAAAGAAATACATTGGACCCCAACAACCCTAAAGTTGACTAGGTCTAATTTGTACCATAAACTCCTATCAGACAATTGTACCCCCTTCATGCAAATCCCATGAACAAGATATTGAGGAATTGTCCATATGTAAGATCATCATTATGGATACGGGTCTTTTCCACAGAAAAATGGAATCTTTTGTTACAATAGAACCAGAGGTGATGTGGATCATTCAAGAATCGAAGTCGATTTGCTTTATAAAAAGAAGATATCAATGAACTTCTATGAAATTCAATAAACTCCCTTTAGTCCCATTTCCGTAATTTCCCCTGAAACCAAGCCCTTTCTCCCTCCTCCTCTCCCTCTTAAACCCCTGTCCCAATTTCAAATCAAACAAAAAATGGCTTCAAACATAATAATGCTCTCTCTCTTCTTCTTCTTCCTCATCTCCTCCTCTTGGGCCCACAACCTCCAATCCTGCGTTGGCTCGATCGGCGACTGCATCGCCGGCGATGAGTTCGAGCTCGACTCTGAGTCAAACCGTCGCTTTCTCGCGACATCGAACTATATAAGCTACGACGCGCTTAGAAGAGACTCGATCCCTTGCAGCCGACGTGGGGCTTCTTATTACAACTGTAGGCCTGGCGCTCAGGCGAATCCTTACTCTCGGGGGTGCAGCGCCATTACTCAATGCAGAAGTTAAATCTTCTTCTTTGATCTTGGTTTATTGATTTGGGGCTGGTTTGTAATAAATGTGTCGAATCATTCTGAATTCAAATTTTTTTTTTGTTGTGAAAATCACGAGTATTCATTTTCTTTCTCTTGCTATCTATATTGGGTATTCATGGGCTGGGGTTAAAATCTCGATGTTGGTTTCAATTTTTTGGGCTGAAGCAAGGAGGGTTTGAAACTCAGGCCTCTTGCTCGACTGCAAGAGGCTTTAGCGGCACTCACGGTTTAACTTTTTAATTTGGTGCTTTTTGTTTATGGTTTTTATGTTATGTTTCGGCAATTTGTGATGATATGTTTTTTAGCTTTTTGGAGCTATGGGATGATTGTTGATGGTTGTTAGCTATATAAGAATTTCATCTTCTCTTTAAACTTTGGATTTCAGTGACAAAGGAATAAAAGGTTATTGATGCCTACTGGCTTATAGTTTTCCTTTACAACGCCTTTTATCTTTTGTTCATCAAATTTTTGGGTTTGGCTACTACTTGATGTTCTACTATTTTTCTCTTCATTACTGGAATATATCGTGGTTAGTGAAGAAAATTATGATGAATAATTTAGAAGGTGGAAACAAGAATCTGATATTTCTCTAAATGTATAAGGATGAATTAAGTTAAACTTGATGCACGCAAATTAACAACTATTGCATCTAAAATTAACCTTTGATGATTCATGCTGTATTCTTCTTATTTCTGACCAAAGTTTATATCTTGTGAGTGCCATGAAAATAGGAGATTTCTTCATTCATTGCTCCCAATCCTCGAGGTGCATGTGGTGTTTCTTTATTCATCTCTTCAATGGCATGAAATCAATATAGTTTGAGAGGGAATAAATGCTCAATTGATAAGTGGCACCTACGATGATGCCAGACGGATTTTAACTCTAGATCTCTTGCTTAGCTGTAACTCTACATGTTAATTGTATTTAACTCATTTAAGGATATTAGTTATATCAAAACTAATTATCGAAATTTGGATTACATTCATAACATTTTCTATTTACTTCCATAACTTAAAATTGGTAAATCTTACAAGTTAAGCCATGAGAGAAAAAAGAGAACTTTTACAACGGCACGCTATCGAATTATGACCATCAGATGGGATGAAAAACACATTAAGTATAACATGCAGCCTTTGTTCTAAAATTTTGGGATCGGCTATATAAATCGTTGTCTTTTCGGTAAAATTAACAAAAATACAAATTAAGACGATCTTAAATTAGGCTATCTAAACCCCAAAAATACATGCATATCTAGCCATTAGATCACACCAAGATCGATGCATTATAACATGATATATCCACCTTGTGAATTTGCTGCTCACAATGAAAAAGTAAATATTGCTATTAATGTCAAAACAATAACTTCTTGTACAATATGAAAAAAAGATAATATGCTTGAATTAAATAGGCTGAGTCAAACCATACTTTAACAAAACACAGCGAAAAAATAAACAAATAAAAAATACATAATTATTATGAAAAGATCTTATACTTAGAATAGCAATATGTTTATCTCTACCTTCATACTAATACTGGCCCTGAAAAGATTTATCAAATACCTTCTGCGAAAATAGCTATATTTATTGGTGGCAGTATTGGGCTATAATTGTCTTGATGTCCAAGACGCTTCAAGAAGGCAGTATATGCTCAGAATGACACTGAGGAGCTCCTTCAGGCAGAAAAACTTTAGCTGTCCGTTGATAACAGCAAAACTTTGAAGACTGACTAATCCGTCTCCTATCTCCTCACAAAAACTTCCGAGATCACCCGACAAACTTTTAGTCGTAATTTCCGCGATCAGAGTAGTTCGAAGCGTCCCGTGAGCCGTAACCGTCGTTGCTGCTTCAAAGGCTGTACCGATGTCATTAAATCTGCAGGAAATCGTTTGGTCGATCATGAATTCTTGAAGGAGACGTCGATTATAACTTGTGTTTTGAGTAAGGTCGAGACGGGACATATTGATGGAGTTGAATGTCATTGTAGGCTGTTTAGTTTGTAGATGGTGAGAGAGAGTACGGCAATGGTGAGAAAAACTATGGCAAAGGTTACTGCAAAAATAGTGATCAAAGAACACAAACATGAAAGTGTACCCTAGCACCACCATAAGGTTTTAACCGGCATTAAGCATGCAATTTTAAAATTTTCTTGGTGCTAATCTACACTAACCTAGAATCTAACTAGATTATTAGGGTATATATGATGATATCACAAGTTATACATTAAGTGAAAGAGATTACAATCTTTGAAGATCACGGCCTTCACTTCTATAGCTCCGGATAGTAGTCTCTGCAACTCCTCTACGCTTAACTTAAAGAATGAACGAGCTTCTTTCGCGATCTTCGTGTCGAAAATGATCCACCTGAAACTTCTCTAATTAAGCTACCTCTTCACCAATCTTTCATTAACAAAGAAAACACCTTAATTTAAATGGCTAATTTAAAATAGGATGATGAAGTAGGGGGTTTAAGCTCATTTAGGATTCTGTCAAGCTCTAGGGTTCACAACTCATGTGATAGTTAGAGCTTGAAGCATGAGGAAGAAGAAGAAGGAAAAATGGAAAGAGCTAGAGAGAATGAAGCAAAATGAACTCTAGAAAAATCACAAGTGAAAAATGGCTACTACTCACTTATTGAAGCATACAATTTTTCAGGAAATATTCCTGAGGCCGTAACCCAAAACCCTCACCTCCTCGCGATTGAAAAAAAAATCTCATCTCGAGTGCCTCCTCGTGCCTCCCTCCCTCCTCACGCCCCCCTCCCTCGAACTCGCCGCCCCTCCTCTATCGCCTCCTCCCTCGAGCACCTCGCTGCGCGACCCTCACTCCTCCAACGCCTCCCTCCCTCCCTCCTCACGCCTCCCTCCCTCGAACTCGCCGCATCTCCTCCCTCGCCTCCTCCCTCGCGCACCTCGCTGCGCGACCCTCCCTCCTCCAACGCCTCCCTCCCTCACCTTCTCAAGCGCCTCCTAGAGCTGCGCCTTTTCCCTTCTCCCTCGCTGCGCCGTCGACCCTCCCTCCTCGCCAGTCATTGTGCGGAATATTA
Organism: Agapanthus africanus; assembly: GCA_030015575.1. Lineage (NCBI taxonomy): Eukaryota > Viridiplantae > Streptophyta > Magnoliopsida > Asparagales > Amaryllidaceae > Agapanthus > Agapanthus africanus. Next base: position 417,268,899 of record JASDDO010000029.1, read on the forward strand.
CATATATCTGTGATTGTGAGACATCTTGTATACATTAGTAATTGTTAGATTTGATGGAGCTACTCCCAAATTTTTTCCGTCCAATCCTGGGAGACCTATAACATTGATCAGGAGTCATCATGATCAAGAACATGTTTTTTGGACCATTGGTGATACTTTATTCCGATCAATTGATGAATCACCATTTGCACTAACAATACTGTTTTCAAAAGCAGAAGTTCAATCTGGATCATCAGCAGTGCTTGCACCACCATCAGGTTCGTTGATTCCATCATTGCAAGAAGTCTCTGCTTTATTTGTTTCTGAACCGCCTAATTCCTCAGCTATACTAATACCAGCTAAGACGGTAGTAACAGCATCAGAAGAATCTTGTTTTTCTATTTGATTGCTAACTTTATCGTTTAATTCATCCGTAGCAACCCCACCTGACTGCAAACACTCCAGGATACATCGCAGACTATATGCATGGTTCGCAAAATACTGCAATTCTCTCTCAAACTTCTTCCCTTCTAAGGTACTCGGATCCTTGCAAAGTTCTGCAATACTTGAATTTCCAAGTTTTCCTGCCTTGTATAGTGTTACAGCATGCGATTTTAGACCTGCTCAAGATTCGTTTGAAATTAGAAACACAAGAGAATAATTACAAATTGTAAGATTAGACGAGGTTCTTAAGATGACCAAGCATATAGAAAGCTGAGAATTACTAAATAATAGAATCTATCTGTTGTCAATGGAGACGAAGGAAAATATATCCTAGAACTCTTCTAACAGAAATGCAATTTTATTTTGCTCAAGGGTTTATCATGTAACCCAGAGATAAATGTGATTCCTGACCCCTTAGCCAGGTCAAGAATTTGTAGGCTCTCTCTTTAGCTTTATGAGTTCTAAATTGCGCCCCAGGAAAATCTAAATCTCTTGGCTAGAAATCTGACATATATTTAGTATACATATGACAACCGATCGCAAAATCTTGCTCATTTATTTTTTGTGCATCTTTAGTTGGCTATAACTGCCATATATTTAGTATATTCAGTATCAACATCCCATCCAAAACGAAATGGGGTCAAGTACGTAGAATAACTGAAGTTGTACCATTGCTAAACTGAACATAGCATTCAAAACAAAGATAGTCATATACATGGTGAAAGGGGGCACGCCATCCAAATCATGTTGATCAGCGTTGTTCCAGCCAACCAGAGAATGCTTATACGATCATTTCGGCCGTAAGTAATTTACAGATTACTTTCGAAAATTTACGGATCTAGATCTAGAGTATCTAGATCTCAAAACTGAATCACTTTTTGAATTTTTTCCCATCATAATCTTAGATGCATAAATTATTTAGACTCAAAATTTAGAAGAGTTTTATGATATGATATGATCTATAAGAATATATCAAACTTCTAGATTGTTTTGTTATTTTTTTCATATTCATAAAATATTTAGAACTGAGATGATTTTCCAAATATTTTCAACTAGTAGATGGGCAATCATAGAACTGATTAGCATGGTATAGATAACTCGCTGCCTATTCGGCGAGAATATGACACTATTTTTTATGCTAGTGTCAGTTTAACAAAGACTACTACTACAATCAAGACTCAGGAACTTCAACATTTTCCAGTTGCTATTTGTTTAATTTTATTAGTTTCAGATTATCAGAAAAGTAGGTAATATTTTGTAATCTGTATTGTAAACCAAAGTCGGTTTTCCTCACATAACTACTGATACGATAAACAATTTCTTAGTTTTCCTAACTCTTTTTACAGGAAGCTTTTTAAGAAGTAGACGGTACATTGAATACCTGTCGGTAAATTATGACATCTACAAGAAAATGAAACATTTCGAAACAAACCATGTGTCAAATAAGAAGAAAATAAACAAAGCATTATACACAGAAATAATCAAACCTATAGTAAACCCATCATTAGATAAGATGTTATATTAGCATCCACCACAAGAGCAACATGAGCAGTGCCAGATAATAATCTGTTGTTAACTCTTTTTTAAGAAGTATTTCCTGAGCTGACGCTGACATTGGACTCATCTTCATCATCACTGAGTATATTATTAGGAGAGTCAGGAGCAATAAGATCCTGGAGAATATATTCTGGGTCAATAACCTTATTGGCCCAGCCCAATTGGCAAGAAAATGATGTGGCTGCTTGCAGCTGAGAAAGGTCTGCCTGTAATGTGGCAGCCAATTCAGCAACAATGGCATTTTCACTTGAGACGACAAAGACGGCATACAATAACCTGGAGAGAGATCCATAACATCACATAACCGGAACCCATCGTTAGACCATTCGATCATTATTCTGAATTTGGTCCCTCCTTCGATTATTTCCCACACGAGCTTCTGCATTTTGTGGTAGCACTTGCACAGTATGTCAACACTGTTGTTTGTCGCCGTTTTCTTTACATGAAAGAATAATACAAATTTTTCAGGAATATGTTCTTTTTGGCTAAAGTACTAATATTTTTGAATTATATAAGATGAAACTCAGGTTTGGCTCTAATTCATGGCAATGTATATTTGTATTTAAGCATATCATAAAGAATAGGTGGCTTCTTAGATGCTTATGTCGGTTATCAGTTTTTTCACTTATTTATCTAAAGTTATTTTATATACATCAATGAGGATTTTGTTGCTTGACAATTTAGCCTTGTCTTCTTCATGTTTTCAGTTTGGTTTGTGCTCTTGACAGTAATGTCAGTTTTGTGTTTCAGGTTGCTGATGAATACAGGCTTGTTCCAGACACACTTTATCTCACTGTTAACATCATCGACAGATTTCTTTCTCAAAAATTTATTGAACGGCAACTAAATTATTTGCTTCACCGAAAATGTTGTTTGGCATCACTTCTCTCAAATCTCGTGCAAAGCATGCAGTATGACGATTCCATAGTTTTTATTTCGACAAACCGAGTTAGTATGCCTGCCAATTATATATATCCATTATGATGAAGTACATATCTGAGCCTTATCATTAGTATGCATCTCTATACCACAAACCCGGGGTTTGCAAACTGTGCATGTTAAACTTTCAGTTCTGAAATGGTTGTTTCTTGGTAAATATGCTTTGGTTATGGTGTTCTATGATACAAGACCAATTAAACAAATTAATTAACTCTTTGTGTGTGTAATTTTCAGGTGCTACAAATAAAGAAACAAAAATTGTAAATAAGTAAGGCCAAGAATGGTAGAATACCAAAGCTGATCCAAAATCCTTATGCAGATATTTCGTGTTCGAAGCCGCATAAAGTAGCAGCATGACCAAAGACTTGAAGATGCACAAGCCATAGGCTTTAATAATATTTTGCATGAGACTGGTTCATTTCGAACTCAACTCTTTCGTCAATTGTAAGAAATTCAATTTGACAATTGTAATTTCAAATGTTTTGAACTAAATGTAGTCTTTTGCGTTATTGTATATAACATATCTTTTGCGTTATTGTACATACCATATCCAACAACTTGAACATGTTAAAATTTTAAGGATTGACTTGTTACTTCATATTCAATGGTGTTTATCAAATGGTGGGTATATGTTGGTTTATTTTGATTTCCATTTTCTTCTCTCTCTTTTACCAGTAAGAGTTTTCCAGTTGAAAATCAAAAGGAAAAAAACAAATTTACAATAATTTTTTATTCACGTGGACCATTTCTCAACAAAAAAAATTACTAACTCAGACAAAATACTAATGATATTTCAAACTTGCACTATATAAATGCCAATATTAATATTCAAGTACATCCAAGCTATAACAATAAAAAAAAATAACAATTACGAAACAAGCTCCAAAAAATTCAGTAAAAATCTTCTATTCTGCTCCAAGCAACACCAAAACTATCTTCACTCCTTTCTGTTAGAAGCATCCTGTGTCTAAAAATAACTCATATTAGATATCAACCATTATTTATAAAAAATTAATGACAACAAATAAGAACAAACAAGAATAGAATACTAATACCTTTAAAAGCTGACAAGTTCTTATATCATGACCCTTTTCATGACAATTACTATAAGTGCGCGACCTATTTTGAGCTTTTGATTGCGATACTTCTATTCCAGATGGAATTCGAGATGCAATAGCAGGACGATCCTTATGGGTATTTTTCGTAGGATCTGTGATCGTTATATGATATAGGTAAGAAGGTGTCGGAGTATAACTAACTTAAATGCTCGTCTCTTCTTCATGATTTAAATTGTATTGTTGCAACATATTATTAATAAACTCTTCTGTTTTTTCGTAAAGATCTCGATTCTCCGCCACCAAGTCTACAACTTTATTCATTTTTGCACGAAGTCTCCATGAATCAAGAGGTGTAACTGCTCTATTTTCTGCATTTGTTGATAATCCCAGATCAACACTTGCATGTGCTCAGATTTACTACGATATAAAATTGTAACTCAAGTTTCAGTCCTCACTATTTGCACAATAAATTTTACAAAAATACTATAATCAAGACTTAAATATAATGTAAACTTATTATAGATAATAGGTATATATAATACTAAGATCAGATTTCCATAGTAGTGCAGTCATGGGTGTTGGATTATGCCTCCCATTTATGCAATTCGAAGAGCCAATAATTGGTATATATATAACACTTAAAAAACAGACTCCATATCACTTACAACTTAACAAATTTCATGCAAGAATGAGGTTTGATTACAGGGTTTGATTAATGCAATTAGAATAGCCAATAATCAGTATATATGATACTCGAGCAATTTTTCCATATTTTGTTCAAGGATGAGTGTTGGATTAGGCTCTTAGGGTCTCTTGAATATCAAATTGAAGAACCTATATCACTAACTTAAAGAACAGAAATGTTAGATGTGAATGCATATCTATTCTTTGTTAAATAGATTAAATTTTTCTTTTTTCCATAATAACTGGCATATTTAGCACTAATTTCTGCTAGAGTTTTTCCAAGTGATTCTTCATCACTGGAATATATAGCAAATTTCATACATTGAAAAGTACACTTCTTATGCACCATGCTAACTACCTTTTCACCTTTAATGAATATTTTCCTTGAAAATGTCGAGTTACTTTTACCTAACTTACCTCAATGAAACTAAAACTTCTTATATCACAGTCCATGACTAATTTCGGTAGCAACGAGATGAAAATATCCACTAGAAGTTTCAGTTTTCTGTTACGATTAATTAACCGGTCAGTTAAGACTGGAATTTATCATGATACAAGTTTTGGATTTCTATGCTTTAAGAGATTAAGAGGTCAAACATTAATATGTTTAAAATGTCTCTTATGATAATTTTGTATGCAGATGAAAGTGTAGTGTAAAATAGATTTTATGAAACGGGTACCTGAGCAATGGCATAAGGCATGTAGGAATACATCCCAGATGATCTTTCTCGATTGAACACGGTCCTCTCCATTGACACAACAGGCTGCACTATGGTTGCGTTTGCAAAGCCTAAGAACAATGCTGATGAAAATATAGCACCTAAAATATTGAAGATATCTTGTTCTGGAGTGCTGCCCAATGAAGAAAGAATTATCAGATCATAATATCCTGAATAGTTATTATAAGGAAGTACTTTATCAGTTATCTCAAACAAAATAAAAGGATTGCTTTGAAGTTGAACTTACATTTTGGAACCAACTTGCCAAAAGACAGCACCAAACAATAGCGATACGGTGAAAGTATTTATAAAACGAACAACATTGTGTTCTGGATTTTTCCAGCATGATTTGTGTCGTTTCCATAAGCATGCTGCATACTGGGATTCAAAATTCTGCTCATATCTTGATGGGAACGGCAGGTCATCATTATTTTGAGTTTTACTTAGCTCTTCGATTTGTTTCATAATTTCTCTGTGGACATGGATTTACAACAAAGCTAAGCAGGTTATCACACTATCATAACAATCATATATTGATGATTTGGAATCATTTTTACCCATATAGAGATGAGTTACGAAATATTTCTGCATAATCTATGGAAATAGGATATTCCATGGCAGCAGAAGAAATATCCAACACCCATGCCGCTGGATTCTGGCCATTCTTTATGATAGGACATCTTGGTACAGCCTTCATAAATTAAGCATCAGAATTAATGTTCTATACTTTCAGAAATGTGACCGAGAAAATCCAATGTATACAAGATGTCTCACAATCACAGATATATGTAAGATTCTGCACAATGACTGGCGAAGAGGGAGGGTCGAGGGCGCAGCGAGGGAGAAGGGAAAAGGCGCAGCTCCAGAAGGCGCTCAAGAAGGTGAGGGAGGGAGGCGTTGGAGGAGGGAGGGTCGCGCAGCGAGGTGCACGAGGGAGGAGGCGAGGGAGGAGATGCGGCGAGTTCGAGGGAGGGAGGCGTGAGGAGGGAGGGAGGGAGGCGTTGGAGGAGGGAGGGTCGCGCAGCGAGGTGCGCGAGGGAGGAGGCGAGGGAGGAGATGCGGCGAGTTCGAGGGAGGGAGGCGTGAGGAGGGAGGGAGGGAGGCGTTGGAGGAGGGAGGGTCGCGCAGCGAGGTGTGCGAGGGAGGAGGCGAGGGAGGAGATGCGGTGAGTTCGAGAGAGGGAGGCGTGAGGAGGGAGGGAGGGAGGGAGGCGTTGGAGGAGGGAGGGTCGCGCAGCGAGGTGCTCGAGGGAGGAGGCGATGGAGGAGGGGCGGCGAGTTCGAGGGAGGGGGGCGTGAGGAGGGAGGGAGGCACGAGGAGGCACTCGAGATGAGATTTTTTTTTCTGGCTTTTTTTTTTCAATCGTGAGGAGGTAAGGGTTTTTGGGTTACACGCTCAGGAATATTTCCCGAGTTCGAACACAGGACCCTAACCCCTATATATATATATATATATATATATATATATATATGAGAATAATGGAGAAAAGATGCCATAGGAGGGGATTTCCTCCTATGGCATGGAAAAAATACAACCTCCGCCATTTTTTCCGACGATCGGCCCCCATCATCTTCATCGTTATCATCTAAGATGTGGGTAAACCAAATTTCATGTGATTCTACAACTTTTTCACCGTTGATTTAGCAATGTAAAAAGTTCTATTGTCGGTAAACCGTTAATTTTGAACCCACTAAATCAACGGTGAAAAAGTTGTGGAATCACATGAAATTTGGTGTACGCACATCTTAGATGATAACGATGATGATGATGGGTGCCGATCGCCGGAAAAAATGGCGGAGGTTGTATTTTTTCCACGCCGTAGGAGGAAATCCCCTCCTATGGCCTCTTTCCTCCATTAATCTCTCTCTCTCTCTCTCTCTCTCTCTCTATATATATATATATATATATATATATATATTAAGAGAAGAAAATATCTAGTGAGCAATAATATTAGTTAATATATAATTATATCAAATATAAATATATATCAAATTATTAAATCAACACTTGATTTAATAATCCGGTTATATCACATATAACCGACTAATATTATTTATCTGTATATCACATTATCAAATCAACACTTGATTTAATAATCTGGTTATATCACATATAACCTAACGATATCAAATGTCGCCGGATTAGAATACGGTATCACATATTCGTATTTAATCAGGCTCCCGCACATATCAGCATATGTGCCCTGCTTCGTTTTTCTTGAACTAGGAAACCTCTGTGTGCGACTCTAAAGACTCGTCAATACGCCAGCAGTAGGTAATGATCACATCAGTTACCCACAAGCCGTTGTAGGGTGTTTTCGTCACCCCATTGAGATGGGAATGCGCGTGCGCTTGTCAGGCGCATTACAGACTCCCCCTATCTAGGGTAGGCTGGGGTTTATTAATTGCGGGGATCCAAATCTCCGGCAGCCGCGGACTAAGCTGCAGTTAATTACCCCTCGCCTTTGGAGCGAGAGAACCACCGATTAACGGGTCAAACAGGTCATGCGAACTCAATGTGCAGTGTATGTCCTGCTACCCGGATAGCGGGCTGGGGTCAAGGGGGCCAGCAGCCCCCCTGTGGGGTGCGGGGCAGCGTCCCGTTAGAAATTTTTTCTCTAATAGGGACAATGTCGTAGAGTCTGTGTGTGTGTATATATGTATATATATATATATAAAAAGGGGAAAGGGCATCTAAAAGATGCATGGGAAAAAACGCCAGCGCTTTGGACGCTAGAGTCCCACGTGCCAGTCACGTGGGCGCTCGAGCGCTATCGTTTTGAACGCCAGAGCGCTAGCGCCCCACGTGCCAGGCACGTGGACGCACGGGCGCTAACGCTTTGGGGCGCTAGCGCTCTGAGCGCAAGAGCGCTAGTGCTTTGAGCGCTAGCGCCCCACGTGTCAGGCACGTGGGCGCTCGTGCGCTTTGGGCGCAAGCGCTCTGAGCGCAAGGGCGCTAGCGCCTCACGTGCCAGGCACGTGGACGTTCGGGAGGCAAAAGGAACTTGGTCCCTGCAATGGGAGTTGTACTCCCAGAAAGGAGCACTTATTATTTTGTATATAAGTATATATATGAGGAGTTAAACTCTTAAGATATTTTGAAGCTGATAAAGGGGGCTTCTCCCCTTGAGCCCTGGATTTTCCCCAAAGTGGGGTTTCTGGAGATGGGTCTCCTTCTTCTTTCTTTGTTAGCCGGATCTTGAAGATTAAGAAGTATGAAATTTTAAAAATCTCTTCTTTCTGAGATCTGATGGAAGATCTGAGTTTCTCTTTGTGGGTTTTGTGGTGAAAAACTATTTAGTTTTATAAAAAGAAGAGTAAAACTCTTGATTTAATTTAAAAGAAGAAGTTTTTAAAACCTTGATGAAGGAGAAAATCACAGATCTTGATGCTTTTTTAGGAGAGAGAAAAAAAGTTGTGATATTTTCATTATCCTTACCTTTATAGGCTATACATTTTACATATAGTCCCTTGGGCTCTACAAAAATGGCATTTTGCCCATCACATGGCTCATGTGCTATTTCTTTTTGCACATAAGCCATGGGCTTTACAAAAATTTGGTTTTATGTCCATTTTTTTATACATTTATTCATAAAATAGAATAAAAGTAATACACCAAAATTATTTATTACAAAATTTTTATCTTGGCATGTGGGAAGGCCGTCTGCTCCATGTTTGGGCTCGACCCGGGCATTGGCCCACTTGACCTGGGCTTGGGATTGACTTGGATTTTGACTTGGTCAACCGGGGTGTAAATTTCGATCCCAACAAATTTCCCCCCATCAATAAGTGCACACCACATATGTTGGTTGTGTGCACGAAATTGATGGATCTTCTTTCGCGTGGAGGTCAACTTGATCTGGTTCCCGTTTTAATGACGTGGAGGTCGATGCTGCCATTTTAGCGACTTGGACGGTCGGTGCTGCCCTTTTTGCGACTTGGACGTTCGGTGCTGCACTTTTAGCGACGTAGATGGTCGGTGCCGCCCTTTTAGAGACGTGAACGGTCGGTGCTGCCCTTTTAGAGACGTGGACGGTCGGTGCTACCCTTTGCGACTTGGACGGTCGGTGCTGCCCTTTTAGCGACGTGGACAGTCGGTTCTGCCATTTTTGTGACTTGGAAGGTCGGTGCTGCCCTTTTAGCGACGTGGACAGTCGGTTATGCCATTTTTGCGACTTGGACGGTCGGTGCTGCCCATTTTGCGACTTGGACGGTCGGTTCTGCCCTTTTTGCGACTTGGACGGTCGGTGCTTCCCTTTTTGCGACTTGGATTACGGTCGGTGCTGCCCTTTTTGCGACGTGGACGGTCGGTGCTGCCCTTTTTGCGACGTGGACGGTCGGTGCTTCCCTTTTTGCGACTTGGACGGTCGGTGCTGCCCTTTTAGCGACGTGGACGGTCGGTGCTGCCCTTTTTGCGAGTTGGACGGTCGGTGCTGCCCTTTTTGCGACTTGGACGGTCGGTGCTGCCTTTTTTGCGACTTGGACGGTCGGTGCTGCCCTTTTTGCGACGTGGACGGTCGGTTCTGCCCTTTTTATGACTTGGACGGTCGGTGCTGGCCTTTTTGCGATGTGGACGGTCGGTGCTGCCCTTTTTGCGACTTGGACGGTCGATGCTGCCCTTTTAGCGACGTGGACGGTCGGTGCTGCCCTTTTTGCGAGTTGGACGGTCGGTGCTGCCCTTTTTGCGACGTGGACGGTCGGTGCTGCCCTTTTTGCGACTTGGACGGTCGGTGCTGCCCTTTTGCGACGTGGACGGTATTTGCTGCCCTTTTTGCGACGTGGACGGTCGGTGCTGCCCTTTTTGCGATTTGGACGGTCGGTTCTGCCATTTTTGCGACTTGGACGGTCGGTTCTGGATTTGACTTGCTCCTCTTCTTGCGGTGTCAGGGGTGAGGTTGACTTGTTTCCGAGGTGGAGTTTGATCTGCCAGGGAGGTCATCGGTTGTTTTGCTGATTTGATGTGATTTGGGGTTGACATCGGCACCGCTACACTGGAATATGGTACCAGGAGCGAATCATCATCTGTCATCACGGGATTTGAGGATCTTGGTTTTGGTTTGGCATCAACACCGCTATACTGGAATATGGTGCCAGGAGCGAATCATTATTTGCCATGAGGGAATTTCCCTCGTTCCCAGTTTAACGACTTATGGGTCATCTGCTCCCAGTTTAACGATTTAGAGGTCATCTGTTCCCAGTTTAAAGACTTAAGGGTCTATGGATTGGAGTTTGGAATTTTGGGGTTAGGGTAGGCATCAGCGTTGCTAACACTGAAACACATGTGCCAAGAGCAATTCATCATTTGCTTTTTCCTGTTGGGAAGCGGTGGTCTAGGAGACATGTTTAGATCCCTATCACCTAAGTCTTTTCAATTTTATGAGCCGTAAGGGTCCCATAAAATCATTTTCTCCCTACGAGTCGAAAGGATCTCGTAGGTGTACTTTCTCCTTAGGAGTCGTGGGGACTCCCAAGTGTGTTTTTCCTTTGTGAGTCGTAAGGATCTCACGAAGGTCTGTTCTCCTCATGTATCGTGAGGACACATGAGTGGGTCTTCCCAAATAGAGCATAATTCCGAGGGCGGAGACCAGCCGCGTAACTAGTGATTGCGGTGGGGCATGAGTATGCTGAGCCCGTGGATTGTATACGGCAATCAATTTGGGGACTAACCGTAGGGCCGGGAGAATTTTGAGAAATTGGATTTTGGTTGGCGTCTGCATCGTTGCACTGGAATATGGTACCAGGAGCGACTCATCATTCGCCGTTTGGCGACTTGGAATTTGGATCTTGTTTGGCATCAGCATTGCTGCATTGGAACAATGCCAGGAGCAACTCATCATTTGCCTCGAGTGGACTTGGGATTTGGGTTTTGGTCGGCATCAGCACCGCTAACACTGAAGCGAAATGCCAGGAGCGACTCATCATTTGCCGTTGCCCATTGGGGAGCGATGGCTCAGGAGACAGGTTTGGATCCCTATCATCTAAGGCTTTTCAATTTTATGCGCCGTAAGGGTCTCATAAAAGTATTTCTCCCTACGAGTCGAGAGGATCTCGCAGGTGTATGTTCTCCTTAGAAATCGTGAGGATTCCTAAGTGTGTTGCTCCTTTGTGAGTTGTAAGGATCTCACGCAGGGATTTTCTCCTTACAAGATCGAGAGGACTTTGCGAGTGTATTTTATCACTTTTCACGAGTTTGCGCCTTTTCGGGTTTTCACAAACTCGCCGGCAGTCCTGATGATTTTACTCATGGAGCCCTTCCGGGTTTTCATCCGTGCCCGTTTTGCTCGTGGACATACCTTTTTTTCTCGCGCTGGTGGGACTTTGAAAGTGGTCTCACCGGCAGGACTTGGGAGAGATAGGGGTTGTTTACGCCCGTGGATTGTATACGGTTTTACAGGATGTATGATCTAGACCGTAGGGCCGGTGTGCTCAATTCGCCTGCGACTTGGAGCATTCACGTGTAGTATTTCTTGAGACATCGTCTGCTAGGACACATGCACCATTACCGATGATGCGCATGTTGCACGCACACATACTCGCCGGCTCACACACTCATCATCGGTAATTGCTATGCCACGTATACATTAGAAATCATTACTTCACCATATAACCTAGTAACCTGTAGTTTTTTATTTATTATTTAGTATCCATACCACATTTACTAGATCAGTTATCGTATTTTCTTACTTAGTTAGATGCCGCTCTCATATAAACACACTGGTTATGCATTACGGATTTGTTGTGTGCTTGTACTCATTGTTTCAGTATTGGTTCATACTTATGAGATTTCGGTTTTCATGAGATTTCTGGATTTGAGAAACCGCAGATACATTTTGAAAACTTATGATTGTTTTAAAAACGCGGTTTTTCTTGATATGATGTGTGGCGTCCACCATGAGTTTTCTCGGTTCTGAGTTATGTGTATACCCGATTCGAGGAAAGAGGAGGCACCGTTTACGGGTATATGGTGGACCCGGTACGGTACCCCGGGGCAAGAAAATCGTATAGAGAGGCGTTGAGCTCGGCAGGGGAGCACTACCGACCGGTGATAGTACTGGGCTCGGCGGATATCTGGATTATACCGACCGGAGTCGTGTGATCAGATGGATTTGAGGGCCGGTCCGATGAGACGGCGCCTGAGATATGAGAATTTACGTGTCGATACTGGACACGGGTTTTATAATGTTTTCGAGTGTCGATGTTAGGCACAGGTTTTTTATGATGATTTGGTGTGTCATTGATAGACATACGTTGGATGATACACCTATACACACATATATGATATAGATGACATGGTACCGGATTATGACATGGGCACGATTATATTTGTATTATTATACTTATGTTTACTCTATCACCTTTGTTACCACTCGATATTATTATTATTATTATATTACTGTATGACCTAGGACATCGTTATACATTCGATTTCTATCTGGTGATGTCTTCTACTCATGAGCTGGCAACTCACCCCCGTTGTGCCACAGTTTTCTTGCAGGATCAACCGCTCGGATTCAGTAGCGGCTTGCTGGCACATTGCTCTTTTCTGGATGATTTACATTGGCAGGTGGGTTACAGAACAGAGCGTAACCACTGTTGTATATTCTATATTCATTTGTATATAGTTAAAAGCTCTATCAACCAGACTATATATATTTGGTAGCCCTAGAGACCGGTCTGTATATTCTTTGTATCTCAAGTCGAGACTTGTATATATTCCTATATTGGATTCGATAATGTTTTGGTTTTCTTTATTTTCTTTCTGTGTTGATCTTCGCTTTAAGCGTCGTATATTTGTATTCATGTGGTTGTTTCCGCCAATTGGCGAAATGTTAGCTCCCGCTTGGGGATGCCTGTACTATTGTTGTTATGTTTTGTTTTTGGATCAAAATTTACAAAGTAGGTGCTGCCCAAATTTCAAATGACGAGAATGTTTTCAACTATAGTACACAACCCACTTGTATTTTCATATAACATTACTTATTTATCTAAAGAAAGAACTTGATTTTATTATATCTTTATTTCAAAACATCGCCTCCACTATTTTCCTAAAAAGGTTTAGATTTTTGGGCTTTCGGCTTACTTGGGTTACAGTGGGGTTCTATAAACTTCACGTGATTCATGTGCCGGCCACGTTCCAATTCTGGGTCGTGACAATACGGGATGGTAGAGTACAGGAATACGGAGACTCCAAAGCAATTGGACGACGCATTCTCAACTCCCAACATCCCCCAGTAAATATCGGCCATGACCATTTCTAACGTAAGTTAAAGTATGGTATTCAACCACTTCATAAGATTTTAGACAAGATGTAACTTTTCGGCTAGGTACCACAGCAAACAATTTAATGTACCGTTCTGGCTCATTACCACAGCAAACACGGGTTCAAGTAGGAGATTCCGAAGCAGCTGAACTATTCATTCTTAACTACCCCAACATCCCGGCAAACATTTGTCAAAACTATTCTTAGATGTAATGCATATTCAAATACAGGATGGCGTAATACATGAATACAGGAGTGCAGGAACACATGTAGTCAACCCATTTATAAGTTGACATAGATTCATGGGTACATGTGTGTTAGTGTATATGCTCTAGGGGCCATTATTGTATCATACTAGTTTGTATATTACTTAATAGAAGCTTGGGATATTCACATGTATATAACGGTCTTGCTAAACATGGTAGTATGCTACTTGGTTTTTCTATCTTAATATATGAGTATACGTATTGATAGAGCTCTTAGGATCTTGCTTGACTACCAGCGTTGTGATGGCAGTCACACTAGTGGGGGCTGGGTAGTCTACAAGCACATTCTTTTTCAGGTCCCTAGTCGTAGGATTATCGAGACAGGGCATCGATACTCCGGAGTAGACTAGTGTGTACGCTTCTCATCCCTGTTGGGGACATGGTCTGTCCCACAGCCGTCAGTACGTCGTACTGGAGATAGTATACAGGTGCTCGTTGGGTTACGGATACACCGGACAGGACTTGCAGGGAACTGTTGGTTGGGTTTTTATACCAGTCGTCAGTTAACAGTTCCCAGGTGACATGAGTACAGCATAGTCCGCAGACTTGACACTGCTACTTCGCCTCAAGTGTGTCCCACTATTCTTAGATTGCTACCCTACCACGGCTTAAAGGAGTCATGCAAACATGTAGCAGTTGGGTGCAGCCCCGAGCACTTGGAGGTAGTGGCGGTTAGACATGATTCGTCTCTCCCGGTATTGGGAGTTGATATCGCGCTGTGTCAGAGAGCCATTACGCAAAGTCCCTGGCCAGGGCAAACGAGATTTACTCGTAGGTTCCAGTAGTTTCTCAGGGTGTAATGGGCTACGCTCCGACACGACTTATACCGCTATTAGGGGACCGACGCTTGCCGTCCCCTAGGCCCGATATGCGATAGTCTTAGACGAACATACTGGACTGTACGGAGATTGTCACATCAGGCTCAGTAGGAGTTCGAATGGGTTTCCTCATCGGCCTTCTTATCGACATCTACCTGGGGACCGTTACGTACAGCTAGTGCCGCTTGCGGTCTGTGGTTAAACCTACTGCCAGCGTAGTAGTCGAGTCATTAGAGTCCCACACAGAGAGTTTCCCTACTCCAGGCGAAACGATATAGAGGTCGTATGGTTTTACGACAAGGGTTTGGACGCATACGTGTGTTTACGCACGTACGACTTTCGGACAGTTTTTACTAGTCGGCTTTGGTTTAAGCCAGATTCTAGTATCGGGATATTGGATTTATACAGTCTAAAGTTTTTCCGTGTTTTCACGGATAGGAGGGGCGTTCTCGTAATTTCACGAGAAGCTTCTAGAAGATGGTGACTTGGGGGTTTAGGTGGCATATGCATTAAATGAGATTAGTGACTCATTTGTGTGATTCATCCATGTCATTAATGCATCATAAATGCTTAATGACTCATGGAGATGAATCACCCATTTGTATTTATGAAGCATGGTTGTTAAATCCTATTTTCTATTTATTTGATAAAGATTAATGCTTCATATATATCATGGTAGATCACAATCTCATTCTCATTCTAATGCTCACCTTCTCTCTCCTCAAGCTCTCTCTCTTCAAACCCTAATCCTCCCCTCTCATGTGTTGAGATCAAGGATTAGATTAGACTAATCACTCCATAATCCAACTCTATATCACCTAGGTTACTTATATTAGCACTTTAAGAAACCTAGTTACCTCTAGTTTGAGGTGAAGCTTGAAGTATAGCTCTCGGGTGGATCGTCTACTACTTGGAGAAGGCCGAGGAGGAGGTGGAGAACGAAAAGACGAAGGACACGGTTCATTAGGTATAATCACTTCACATAGTAGTTTAGAACTCCTATGTTTATCGTTAGTTATAGTTTAGCAAAGATTCTTCGGTTAGTCGATGTTTAAGTAAAAAACAAGATCGTTTTTCATATTTCCGGCTCCCCGCAAGTCGTGGGGTGTTGTACATCGACTTACAGTGGTATTAGAGCCTCGCTAAACAATAATTAATTCATTAGCAAAGTTGTAAGAATTTCAAACGCAAAAAGAACCGGAAAAATCATCGATTTAACACAGTTTCTGTCGTTTTTAAAACGTGGTCTAAAAATTTTTCAGGGACCTCTAAAATTACAAGCAGAGAATAATTGGGATACTGCAGAAATTTGGACTCATGACTCGGCAGACTCACCGCGGAACCGCGGCGGATCCATGCGATACGCCGCGGATCCACGGTCGAGTTGGGGCCGAGTCAGCCCAAATTTCTTCAGTAACTCTCCTGTGTTCATAATGATATTTCTGGGATGTTTATTTTTCTGCTCAAGTCTCAGGTGCACAGAGAAGTTTTGGAGTAGAATCTAAAGTGTTTGATCGATCGAAATTTTGCGATGTTTGCTAATTTGATTATATCTGTGATTGTATAATGTGTTCGTAAACCTCCCCTAACTGCTAGTATGTCGGTTGGCAGGGGGTTGCACATTTCGGTAATGGATTTTAACTGTTTGTGGTTATGAACTGTATTGGACTGTTGTGATGATTAGCCGGGGTTTTGTAATGGGTTATTATTTTAATTTGTTGTAATATTATTTTGCGGGGCGCATCCAGGTTGCGGTTGTAGCCACCGTTGTATTATTTCATTTTACTGTTTTTGCTCCTAGGACAGACCCAAGGTGGGGTGCACAAACTACCGGGTACTTTGAAGTGTTTAGTGGCCTACTCACTTTGTTGAGGGAGACCGCTTCACTTCGGGTACTTGGCGGGTAGTTTGCCGTACCCGTAGGGGTCTAGGGTGGGGTAATGGCTATTCTTCACAACTGTGTAATCCGTCTTTTGTTGCAGGCTCAAAGCAAACACGGATTGCTTGTATATCCAATAAAGTTCATCTGATATCTGGAATGCCTATTATTGCGTCTGACGAATGTACAATATCTATATATGATAGCTATTTAGACGTCACTTATGTTTTACACCCGCGCTAGCCCAGCCCCCGCTCTGTCGTTAGTTAAGTAACCTAACGGGTGATGACGGGACCCAGTGGCGAATGCGGATGGCATAAGAGGACGTTGTATTTTCGTTGTTTTCTGCAATGATAGGTTAATGATGGGACGCATTATTATTAATGCAAAGAAAATAAACCAAAGTTGAATCGTTGGAACAGTTTAAAAGAAACCACTCGGTTATTTTTAAAACAGATGATATTTTTTAATTGCGGAGCTTTAACCACTCCTTTTAAAAGCTATCAGGTTCCTTCGGTCAT
Organism: Agapanthus africanus; assembly: GCA_030015575.1. Taxonomy (NCBI): domain Eukaryota; kingdom Viridiplantae; phylum Streptophyta; class Magnoliopsida; order Asparagales; family Amaryllidaceae; genus Agapanthus; species Agapanthus africanus. Next base: position 417,286,022 of record JASDDO010000029.1, read on the forward strand.
ATCAAGTTCACTACGTTCACGGTTTCGCCAAAACCAGTCGTAGCCCTCCGTCATTTCTTATGAATGGTCAGTAGTATTCAAGCTATGTTTGTTTGGCCCTTAGTCAAGACATAGTGATTGGTAGCTGCTGGGGTATTCATTTGTTGCATAGATAGATGAGTTGGTTTGGGACAGTCGTATTACTTTGTTTGGCCCTTAGTCAAGAGTATATACGGGTGGGTTCAAATTAACAAGATAATTATGGGTAGAACTTGACATGTGACTTATGATTTGTTGGCCCTTAGTCAAGGTCATAAGAACATGGGGCAAAAATCCACATCGGGAATTTCTAAAGAAACTGAAATTTGCAAAGAGACGCATACCATTTGGAGTTTGATGAATGTTGGTAGGATTCCTTCAACATTCTCATACGATGATATTTGGATCCCGATCCTACTGTGAGTATATGCTACTCATCAGGAGATTCGTCACTTAACGATCAATGCTATAAACCAAGTAAGTGCCGAGAAAGGTGTCAGCGGGGCTACGCCCCCAGAGAAAAGAGGTTACTTAATTAAGAAACTTTGCGAAAGCGTTGGAAAACCTCCCTCGAAGTATCGACACTGGCCTGGCTGAACGGTTAAGCAAGTATTGTACGGCGAGAATAGTGCTGGCTAATTCTTCTTTTATGGTTTGAGGAAGGATTCGAGAAACAGTGGGAGCCATCCAGTTTAGATAAACTAAAAACCACTCTAAACTTGCAAGAGTATCATGCTAAAGTGTTTTCTTCTCTCTCTCTCTCATTGCAAACGGAATGAGCGTGGATGTTGAATCCGTGGGAGAATATCACCTAGGTTTGACAAGTGGGCAGATATTGATTCTACGTAACTGTTTGTATATACCTAGTTTGACTTATAATATCATATCAGTGTCCTCACTTTCGAGAGAGGGATACGATTTTACATTCGTAAGCGATGTAGTTCACATCCACCTAAATCAAGTTCAGATTGGGTCCGGTACATTAGATAACGGTATATACGTATTGAGTCAAGCTCAGGTTTTCAATGTCCAGAACACACTTAAAAGAAAGTCTCCAGAAATAAATCAGGTTTTCTTATGGCATTGTAGACTAGGTCACATCAATGAAACACGGTTGATGAAGTTACATAGAGAAGGATATTTGAATCCGTTCGAATATCAATCTTATGCTACTTGTGAATCTTGTCTCATGGGAAAGATGACAAAGACTCCGTTTACTGGACACGGAGTAAGAGCGAGCGAGCTCTTGGGACTCGTACACAGTGACGTGTGCGGTCCAATGTCTACACATGCGCGAGGTGGTTATTCCTATTTCATTACTTTTACGGATGATTTTTCTAGGTATGGATATATCTTCTTAATGAAGCATAAATCCGAGGCCTTTGAGAAATTCCGAGAATACAAGAATGAAGTGGAAAAACAGAAAGGCAAAAGTATCAAGACACTGAGATCTGATCGAGGTGGTGAATACTTAAGTGCCGAGTTCCTGGGATACTTAAAAGAGAATGGAATTCTCTCTCAACTTACTTCTCCATACACACCACAACACAACGGTGTATCGGAAAGGAGGAATCGAACCCTATTGGATATGGTTCGTTCCATGATGAGTAAGGCTGAGTTACCGCGATCTTTCTGGGGTTATGCACTAGAATCAGCTGCATATCTTTTGAACCAGGTTCCAACCAAGACTGTGCCTACCACACCATATCAGATGTGGAGTGGGAAGAAACCCTGTCTAAAACATTTTAGGACATGGGGATGTCCAGCTTTTGTAAAAAAGCAGCATCCGGACAAGCTCGAGGCACGCTCAGTACAGTGTAAGTTTGTGGGATATCCAAAGAACTCCAAGGGATATTATTTCTATTACGCAGAGGAACAAAAGGTTTTTGTTTCTCGTCATGCCCACTTCTTAGAAGCTGAATTTTTAGAAAATCAGAAGAGTGGGAGCGCAGTAGAACTGGAAGAAATTCCAGAACCACAAGCGTCACTGAAAGTTTGGTAGAACCAGAAACTTCAGAAGAAAGAGACGTACCAGCGCCTATCCGCAGAAGTAGTAGGCAGTCTCATCCGCCCGAGAGATACTACGGTTTTCTCATAGACGGGGATCGAGAAGATTGCATCATTGATAATGATGACCCTACTAGCTTCCGGCAAGCCATTCAGAGCGGCGACTCGATAAAATGGCTGGATGCAATGCGGACCGAAATGGAGTCCATGTACACTAACAAAGTATGGACTTTGGATATTGCTCCAGATGGGGTAAAACCCGTAGGGTGCAAGTGGATCTTCAGAAAGAAGATTGGTGTAGATGGACAGGTTGAAACCTATAAGGCTAGACTTGTTGCAAAGGGTTTCCGTCAAAGACCTGGTTTGGACTATGACGAAACCTTTTCTCCAGTGGCTATGCTCAAATCCATTCGGGTCCTTCTTTCCATTGCTGCCTTCCACGATTATGAGATCTGGCAGATGGACGTAAAGATGACCTTTCTAAATGGAAATTTGGAAGAGTGCGTCTATATGGATCAGCCAGAGGGATTCATTCAGAGTGGGAGCAGCGGTAAAGTGTGCAAGTTGCTTAAGTCCATTTATGGACTAAAGCAAGCATCGCGGAGTTGGAACATCTGTTTTGATGATACCGTCAAAGAATTCGACTTTATCAAGAATCCAGATGAACCATGCATATACAGTAAGATTGTAGGGAGAGTTGTTGTATTCCTCGTCCTGTACGTGGATGACATTCTCCTAATAGGAAATGATATTCCTATGCTACAGTCAGTCAAAAGATTCTTGTCACAGAAATTCTCCATGAAGGACCTGGGTGATGCCACCTACATTCTGGGGATCCAGATCTATCGTGATAGATCAAAGAGAATGTTGGGACTTTCACAGTCCAGGTACATAGACACCATATTGAAAAGATTCAGTATGGAAGATTCTAAGCGCGGTAACCTATCGGCTTGTCACAGAATCACCCTCTCCAAAGAGATGTCTCCCAAGACTGATTTGGAAAAAGATCGCATGTCGATTATACCCTACGCTTCTGCGGTTGGCTCTATAATGTATGCGATGTTATGTACCAGACCAGATGTAGCATACGCATTGAGCGTTGTAAGCCGGTATCAGGCAAACCCAGGGGAGAATCACTGGATAGCAGTAAAGAACATTCTCAAGTACCTGAGGAGGACTAAGGAGATGTTCTTGGTGTATGGCGGAAAAGACCTCCAGATCGAGGCCTTTGCTGACTCCGGCTTCCAGAGTGACAAGGATGACTCCAAATCCATGTCGGGTTATGTCTTTACCCTCAATGGAGGGGCGGTCTGTTGGAAGAGTTCCAAGCAGGAGACCGTTGCTGACTCAACGATGGAAGCGGAGTACATAGCTGCTTGCGATACCGCAAAAGAAGCTGTCTGGATGAAGAAATTCCTCACAGAACTTCAGGTGGTTCCTACCAGTGTTGGTCCAATACCTCTGTATTGCGACAACAACGGCGCTATATCTTAAGCGAAGGAACCCAGGTCCCATCAGAAGTCCAGACACATCTTAAGGCGGTATCACCTGATCAGGGAGATCGTAGATCGCCGGGATATCGAGGTAAAGAGAGTAAATACAGAGGATAACATTGCCGATCCATTCATGAAGGCCCTACCTCAGATTCAGTTCGAGAGGCTACTCGAGATCATCGGTCTTCGATATGCCAGTACATGGCCCTAGTGCAAGTGGGAGATTGTTAGTGTATATGCCCTAGGGGCCATTATTGTATCATACTAGTTTATATATTACTTAATGGAAGCTTGGGATATTCACATATATATAACAGTCTTGCTAAACATGGTAGTATGCTACTTGGTTTTTCTATCTTAATATATGAGTATACGTATTGATAGAGCTCTTAGGATCTTGCATGACTACCAGCGTTGTGATGGCAGTCACACTAGTGGGGGCTGGGTAGTCTACAAGCACATCCTTTTTCAGGTCCCTAGTCGTAGGATTATCAAGACAGGGCATCGATACTCCGGAGTAGACTAGTGTGTACGCTTCTCATCCCAGTTGGGGAGATGGTCTGTCCCACAGCCGTCAGTACGTCGTACTTGAGATAGTATACAGGTGCTCGTTGGGTTACGGGTACACCGGACAGGATTGGCAGGGAACTGTTGGTTGGGTTTTTATACCAGTCGTCAGTTAACAGTTCCCAGGTGACATGAGTACAACATAGCCCGCAGACTTGACACTGCTACTTCGCCTCAAATGTGTCCCATTGTTCTTAGATTGCTACCCTACCACGGCTCAAAGGAGTCGTGCAAACAGGTAGCAGTTGGGTGCAGTCCCGAGCACTTGGAGGCAGTGGCGGTTAGACAGGATTCGTCTCTCCCGGTATTGGGAGTTGATATCGCGCTGTGTCAGAGAGCCATTACGCAAAGTCCCTGGCCAGGGCAAGCGAGATTTACTGGTAGGTTCCAGTAGTTGTTGGATATAGTGCCCTTAGAGTCAATTATTGGATCACAGGCACGTGATTGCAATGATTGAGGGAGGACCTATGCCGGTAGGACAGTCTTACTCGAGATGATAGTATGCTATCTGGTTTATCTTTATCATCGTGTACTGCTTTAGGTGACCTTACAGGTCACTATTGCACGTTGATAGAGCCCCTAGGATTCTTGCTTGGCTACCAGCAGTATGAGGGCGATCATATACGTGGGAGCTGGAGTCTATAAGCAAATCCTTAAAAGGTCCCTAGTCGTGAGAGTTTCGAAACAGGGCATCGATTCTCCAGAGTAGACTAGTGTATACAGTCGAGACCCCGACGAGGGGCGGTGGCCGGTCTCACAAGCCACTGGTGTCAGTTGGTTCACCTAAGATGTATACAGGTGCTCATTGGGTTATGAGTACACCGGACAGGACTCGCCGGGAACCTGCTAGTTAGGATTATACCAGACGTCAGATAGCAGTTCCCAGGTGACATGTGTACAGGTTAGTTCATCGACTTGAGATCGTCATTTGTGTCGTGTGAGTTCCTACTGTGCTTTAATTACTACCCTACCACGCTCAAAGGAGACGTGCAAACAGGTTTTAGTTGCGTACAGTCCCGAGCCACATGGAGGCAGTGAGCGGATCTGCAGGGGTTCGTCTCTCCCGGTATTGGGGGTGGGGTCGCGCTGTGTCTAGGAGAGCCCTTACACGAAGTCCTTGGCCAAGGCAGGAGATTTACTGGTAGGTATTCCAGTAGTATCTCAGGGTGTTCTGGGCTACACTCCGACACGACTTGTACCGCTTTTGGGGGTCTGACTTTTACCAACCCCCTAGGCCCGCCATGCGATGCTCATAGACGAACGGACCGGACTGTACGGATATTGTCACTGACAGGCTCAGTAGGGTGTCAGGATGAGTTCGCTCATCGACGTCCCTTTTGGTCAATAGCTGGTAACCCGTCACGTATGGCTAATACCTCTGACGTGCTAGTGGTTAAATCCACAGCCATAGTATTGACGAGTCTTTAGAGTCCCCCATAGACCAGTTACTCAAGTTTTCGGGCGAAACTCTGTAGAGGCCGTATGGAGATATGGCAGGGTTCAATTAGATACGTGCGGTATTTCATGCATCATGATCGGACGGAAAATACTAGCGGGCTTTGGTTTAAGTTGGATCCTAGTATTGTATAGTGTAGATTTTGTCTCATTGCATTTGTATTCAGTCAGAATACAAATGCGGGTATGTATATACAGTAGCGGGTTTTCCTGTAATTTATTACGGGATCAGTTTTTTGGAGTTGCCAGTTTGTTTTCCGTTTCGGCCATTTTTCTTTGTATCTTTCATCGGCTGAAGATTGGTGGAGGAGGGCTTATTTGCATTTGTGCAAATAAGCATTTTGGAGGGTTGTTTTTGCAAGTAGTTGCATCATGATGGTTTCATGATGGTGCACTTTCATTTGACTTCTTTTCCTCATCATTGCTTGACTTTGGGTGTGATGATTGGTTGATGGAGTGTTGGACTTTGATTGTGATCATTGTTTATTATCATGACCTTTTCTCACTCTTGTATTATGGGCTATCTCTCTCATTTTTGAGATATACACTCCCATTCTCATTCACTCTAGTTACATGGCCGGCCAAAGAGAAGGAGGGGCTGCCCATTATTTTTTGTGGGGATTTTTGGTTCTCTTGTGCTTGCAAAAAAACCCCAACATCATCTCCAAAAATGCTATCATCTCAATCTTCCACTAATGGCAACTTCCACAACCCCAAAGAGACATAGAGTTCTACAGTTAACCTACAGCATCCTTGGGCACGTCGACTCGCCAACTTCGTGCCCGAGTTGCCTCGGTCAAGAGGTGGGAGCCCGTAAAAGAAGCCGGCGACGTGGTGCCCTTCCGGCAATGAGGTGAAGACCGGAGATTCCGCGGAAGATCGGGACGACGACGAGAAGACCGAAGGACACGGATCGCTCGGTATATCTCTCTACCCCTTCTCTTGCCCTTCTCTTGTTAGCTAGAATTAGTTTAATGGCCCGACCAGGAGATTTACTGGTATCAGAGCCACGCCATTAACCTAGTCTAGCTTGGTTTAATGTGTTTACATTTTCGATCGAACAAAATTCCAAAACCCGCGTTTTCAAAGTATCAGTTCTCTGCTGAAATTTTTTTGGCTTGAAAAATTTTTCAGGTTGTTTCAGAAACATGTGCAGGGAAGTATAAGCACTCTGGTAAATTTGGTCGCATGAACCCATTATCCCACCGCGGAACCGCGGCCAAACCCATGTTTGGGCCGCGGTTCCGCCACCGTATTTAATGTTCAGTGTATCAAATTTTTTCAGAGAGTCTCTGTGTTGAAAATATGGGTTTTGGAATATTCTTTTTTGGTCCAGAATTTCTTTAAGTGCTACAGTAGTGCTTGGGGGCCCACTTAGGAAAATTTGATCGATCGAAAATTTTAAACACATTAGTTCACTGTATTTACATTATATCTGCGACCGTGAATGTCACTTTATCGGTAAATCCTGTCTAACTGCTATAGCCCGGTTAAACGGATTTGCGAACGTGACGTTCACGTTGATGTTCTGTGTTGTGCTGTGATGTTGCGGATTGGTCGTGGGGATAGCCTGGTTGCAGTGGTAGTACAGTTTTGTTTTATATGTATATTTGATATTGCGGGGCGAGCGTCCGACATGTGGACTGCCGTCACTGCCTGTTTGTATATTATTCTTTTGGGGCACGACCGGGTCGAGGTCGATGTACCCGTTGTATGTATATTTTACTTTCTGTACTAGGATTACCTCAAGGTGGGGTGCACGGATAGCCGGGTTCTAGAGGGCCACGGGCCCACATCTCATGGCGTTGAGACGGAGGGGGCTTCACTCTAGAATTGGCGGGCTATTCGCCGCACTCGAAGGGGGTACAGGTTGACCCAGGAGGGGTGCCCAAGTTACCGGATTCCGTGAAGCGCTGGGTGGTCCATTCACGTTGCTGAAGGGGGCTGCCTCGCTTCAGGTTTTGGGGGGTAACTTGCCGCGCCGTAGGGGTCTAGGATTTCATTGCACAGGCTATCCACACGACCAGGGGAACGTTGGGTTTCAGTAGCGGCTCTGTGAAACCCGGGGATCCCAGATATCTGTATTGTTCTGTGATGCTGATTACATTTCTGTGATGTTGCATTTTTTTTATCACGCCTTGAGCGAATATTATATATTGATATATATACTAGTAGATGTTGTATATGTTTTGCATCCACGCTAGTCCAGTCCCCGCTCTGTCGTTAGTTAACTAACCTAACGGGTAATGACGGGACCCAGTGGCGAATGCGGATGGCATATACGTACATCATTATTTTCGTTCTTTATTGGTGTGATCAATTGATGGGACTGCATTGATTCGAATCAATGCAAGTTAAACAAACCTAATCTGATGTTGTTGGAACAATTTTTCAAAAAGCTGTTATTGCAAGGACGTTCTCTTTTGTTTTGCACAGTGGTATTCGGTTATGAATATCCAGCACCTCAGTCGACGAGGCAAGGGCCGAGATCCCTTCACCTGGAGTGACCCCTTGGACAGAAGTTTGCGTCAGGGCAATAACTTCACTATAGACGATTACTTTTGCTTTGCATCGTGGTATTCAGTTGGAATATCCTGCACCTCATTCTACGGGGAAAGAGCCGAGATCCCTTCACCAGGAGTGACCTCTTTAGCAAAGGTTTTCATTACTATATTTTTATAAAGCTATCCGGTTCCTTCAACGATATCAAGTTCATTATGTTAAAGGGTTTTTGCCAGAAACCATTCGTAGCCCTCCGTCATTTCAGACGGGTAGCACGTAGTATTCATGCTATGTTTGTTGGCCTTCGTCAAGGCATAGTGTATGGTAGCTGCTTGTTACCTTTCTGCAGCATAGATAGATGCGTTGGTTTGGGACAGTCGTACTACTATTTTGGCCAAAGTCAAGGGTATGTACGGGTGGGTTCAAATTAACCTGGAGAATGACGGGTAGAACTTGACATGTGACTTATGATTTGTTGACCTTCGTCAAGGTCATAAGAGCATGGGGCAAAAATCACATCGGGAGTTTCTAAAGAAACTGAAACTTGCCAGATATGCGCATACCTTCTGGAGTATGATAGCGTGAGCAGATTCCGTCACGTTATCATGCGGTGATAGTTGGATCCCGATTCCCACTGATGAGTTAGTTTACTCCTCGGGTGATCCCGACTAATTCTTCTTTCAGGTTTGGAGGAGAATTTGACGGTACATAGGGAGGTTTCCTGATTAGATAAATTGGTAACCATTCTGATCTAGGTTAGAGTGCACGCTGAGTGTTTCTTTTCTCTCTCTCTTTGGCAGCGACCATTGACCCGACCCTAGACTATGACTCAGTGACCAAAATTAACCGAACCTTCTTAAACACTGGCTTTCGGATTGTCAGAGTTGCAAACCTCATTGCCACTCCTACTTTTACCCTTTTCTCCAGGACACCCCGTATTACTACGAACGTCGACTTCCATTGGACAAAACCATCGTATGGTTATATACGAACTCGAAGGAATTTATTCGAGGATGGTTTCCGGTTCTGGAGAAAACGAATAGGACTATTCTGTTGTCTTTTCCTTTTACCTTCTCTCAGGGTGCGAGTGCCCCTTAGATTAGGGGATAGTACACCTATTATGCAAATTGGATAGTCTTCTTCCAAACCATAGGCAGGTGTCGACCGGTAGGGAATAAAGAAAACCAATTAGCCTAACGATGGTGTACAGAAGGTATTATGTAAAGACAAATAAAGGGATTAGAAGGAGGGCAAAGTAAATTGCGACTGCTATTCACGACCAAACCAAGTATTTCATTACCACTCCCACTTCACCTTTGTATTTCTCCAGGACACTCCGTATCACTACGAAGATCCACAGTTATTTGGATATTCCATCGTATGGTTATATACGAACTCGAAAGGAACTTGTTCCAGTTTGGGGATGGATTCTGGTTCAGGAGAAATAGGAATAAGGTTTATTCGGTTGTCTTTTATCCTCACCTTCTCTCGCATTGCGAGTGCTCCTAGGATTAGGACAGTACACCCATTATGCTTATTGGATAGTCTTCTTCCAAACCATAGGCTGGTGCCGAACGGTAGGGAAGGAAGAAAACCATTTGGCCTAAAGGGGTGTGCAGAAGGTAATGACTAAAGACATATAAAGGGATTTGGAGAGATGGCAAAGAATTATACGGTTACAGTTGTGAATCTGGATAATGGAAGAGGCATTACTAGGAATACCAGAATACCCCACCGAAATATTTCAATGTTTCAGTTTCACTGTGTACTGTTAAAAGAAAACTGATTTCCCAATTAGACACTTGCTCCAGGGTATGTATTTACCAGGTATAATTCTCACATCTGTATGGTTTTACAGATAATGAGTGGGAGTAAGTTATTGGGAATTAGGTGATCATCCTCATTATATCGGAATTCATTGTAATTGGTGATATTTGAGGAAATCGCCTGGGTTGTTTGCCGGACGGCAAATGTTTGGTTTTGAATATCCGTTGTTATGCACCAATTTCAAATTGATATATCTGTACGTCTATTTTTATAGAGTGAGATATACCTTTTTGAAATTATGTCCATGACATTTACCTATATCAGTGGATGGTTAGGTAAGGAGCAGTAAACAGCGGTGTAATTCTTCTTAACCAAAAGTATAGTTTTCAACCTACGACACACAGCGAGCGAGTTATTGGACTCAAGGGACTTGTACAGAGTATTGTATATTGTCCAGTGTCCATTAGGACAGAGAGGATGGTCCTCGTACTATATTCAGTTTACTTATGACTTCTCTAGTTCTTAGACAAGTGTTTCGTAGAGATGCAAGGTCTAAGTTTTGAGAAGTTATAGGTATAAGAGTAAAGTAGAGAACCAGATGTTGCAAGTATCGGGATTCTTCAAGGTGATCGAAGATGTAGATACTTGTGTATGGTATTCAGTTGATAGTAATGAGAACTTGCATCTCTTTCAGGTTACTCCTAATTGGAAGCACTCCTAAGTTGAGTAACGTTGATCGGCCTCTTTCCATTTAGTTGACATGCACTGGAGACAGCTGCATGATTTGAATCTGGTTCAATTAAATTAGTGCCTCTGTTTCTGTATTGGATATAGAACAGTTCATATCTTAATGATATTAAGGTACGGGGAGTTGTCCGGCTTATGCTTAAAACCAGATTCTGGATAACTCAAGGCACGTTTCTGTAATTGCTGTTTGTGGGTTGACCCAGGCTATGACGAGGGTTGACTTTCTACCATCTGAAAGATCAATAGTGATATTGTTCTTGACTCGCCACAGTTTTAATAAAAATGGATTTTTTCAGAAAACCGTAGTAGGAGTATGGTAGAACTAGAAGTGATTCCAGAACCGCAAACGATTACTGAAAATTTGATAGGAACATAAAAATTCAATCTGTATTGACATTCCATTGGCCACTCCGCAGATATGGTGGGTAACCTCAGGCACCCGAGAGCTACTCCGGTAGCCTCAAGGACGGTGACAGGGAGGTTCTTGTTTACCCAGACTTGCCATTGCTGTTGTTCCAGTCTGTGAGACCCGGCAGGAGGATGAGTATAGCGTCATTCTAAACTAGCTTTAGAAGTGTACGTCTATATGACTCTGCCAGAGGGTTGTCGTGGTCAGTGGGAGCAGCGGAAGCATTGGTGGACAAGTGTCTTATGTCTATTTATAGACTAAAACAGATATAGCGGAGATAGATCATCTATTTCTGATGTGACAGTCATAGGTTTGATTTCATCAGAACAGGGGATGGATCTGTTAAGAAGGTAGTAGGGTGTATTGTCCTGGCATTTGGATGACATACACATAGTAGGAAGTGATATTCCTATACTACGATCGGTTAAACTTTGGTTGTCACACAGTGGTTTCTCCACATGGGACTTGGATATAATATCAGACATTCTGGTTACTGGATCTATGGTTTTAGATCTAGATTTGGGAAGTGTCCCAATCAGGGTACGTAGACAGCATTCTAAGAGTATTTAGAATAGACGACTCCTGGCACGGTAGTGTACCTGCAGGTGATGGAGTCACCCTCTCTAAAACTGTCTTACAGACTAAAGGGGAGAGGGATGTGCATGATTGGCAGATCACTTGCTTAGGCAATTGAGTCAATCGTGAGATGTCAAGTACCACACCAGATGTTGTTTTTTACAGTAGATGCAAGAAGTTGACATTAATCCAATCCTGGAGAAACAATCGGAAGCAGTTCTAGAACATAAGTGGATGTTCTAGGGATATGATAACAATAGCCTCATTCGGGAGACAGTTATCATTCCAGGCTTTCAAGGTGACCTGGATGACAGAGTGACTGTCAGAGTCATAGTTTTCCCTCTGACGAGGGGCAGTGTTTTGGACAGGTGGTCCAAGGGGATACTGAGGGAGGCATGGCGCAGGATACTGATTAAGTTCAGTTGACGATACAGTCTAAGAAGTTTGGATTTGGAGTTCATTTATGAACTAGGTCCCATCAGATATCCAGACATACTCTAAGACAGGTATTGCTCATTTCGGGAGATGGTTTTCTCCGCGAACTTGAGATATAGAGATACATAGAAAGAAACATCAAAGCGGATCCACTCACTGAGGCTATTCCTCGAACGCAATAGTTTCGCAAACGAGCTTTGTGAGACTGATTAGTAGAGGAGTTGGGTGTTCGGTATCACACAGGCTGTGAGTATACGACATCGCAATAATTAGCCTTGAGTGCAAGTGGGAGATTGTTGGATATAGTGCCCTCAGAGTCAATTATTGGATCACAGGCACGTGATTGCAATGATTGAGGGAGGGCCTATGCCGGTAGGACAGTCTTACTCGAGATGATAGTATGCTATCCGGTTTATCTTTATCATCGTGTACTGCTTTAGGTGACCTTACAGGTCACTATTGCACGTTGATAGAGCCCCTAGGATTCTTGCTTGGCTACCAGCAGTATGAGGGCGATCATATACGTGGGAGCTGGAGTCTATAAGCAAATCCTTAAAAGGTCTCTAGTCGTGGGAGTTTCGAGACAGGGCATCGATTCTCCAGGGTAAACTAGCGTATACAGTCGAGACCCCGACGAGGGGCGGTGGCCGGTCTCACAAGCCACTGGTATCAGTTGGTTCACCTAAGATGTATACAGGTGCTCATTGGGTTATGAGTACACCGGACAGGACTCGCCGGGAACCTGCTAGTTGGGATTATACCAGACGTCAGATAGCAGTTCCCAGGTGACATGTGTACAGGTTAGTTCATCGACCTGAGATCGTCATTTGTCTCGTGTGAGTTCCCACTGTGCTTTGATTACTACCCTACCACGCTCAAAGGATACGTGCAAACAGGTTTTAGTTGGGTACAGTCCCGAGCCACATGGAGGCAGTGAGCGGATCTGCAGGGGTTCGTCTCTCCCAGTATTGGGGGTGGGGTTGCGCTGTGTCTAGGAGAGCCCTTATACGAAGTCCTTGGCCAAGGCAGGAGATTTACTGGTAGGTATTCCAGTAGTATCTCGGGGTGTTCTGGGCTACACTCCGACACGACTTGTACCGCTTTTGGGGGTCTGACTTTTACCAACCCCCTAGGCCCGTCATGCGATGCTCATAGACGAACGGACCGGACTGTACGGATATTGTCACTGATAGGCTCAGTAGGGTGTCAGGATGAGTTCGCTCATCGACGTCCCTTTTGGTCAATAGCTGGTAACCCGTCACGTATGGCTAATACCTCTGACGTGCTAGTGGTTAAATCCACAGCCATAGTATTGACGAGTCTTTAGAGTCCCCCACAGACCAGTTACTAAGGTTTTCGGGCGAAACTCTGTAGAGGCCGTATGGAGATATGGCAGGGTTCAATTAGATACGTGCGGTATTGCACACATCATGATCGGACGGAAAATACTAGCGGGCTTTGGTTTAAACCGGATCCTAGTATTGTATAGTGTAGATTTTGTCTCATTGCATTTGTATTCAGTCAGAATACAAATGCGGGTATGTATATACAGTAGCGGGTTTTCCTGTAATTTATTACGGGATCAGTTTTTTGGAGTTGCCAGTTTGTTTTCCGTTTCGGCCATTTTTCTTTGTATCTTTCATCGGCTGAAGATTGGTGGAGGAGGGCTTATTTGCATTTGTGCAAATAAGCATTTTGGGGGGTTGTTTTTGCAAGTAGTTGCATCATGATGGTTTCATGATGGTGCACTTTCATTTGACTTCTTTTCCTCATTATTGCTTGACTTTGGGTGTGATGATTGGTTGATGGAGTGTTGGACTTTGATTGTGATCATTGCTTATTATCATGACCTTTTCTCACTCTTGTATTATGGGCTCTCTCTCTCATTTTTGAGATATACACTCCCATTCTCATTCACTCTAGTTACATGGCCGGCCAAAGAGAAGGAGGGGCTGCCCATTATTTTTTGTGGGGATTTTTGGTTCTCTTGTGCTTGCAAAAAAACCCCAACATCATCTCCAAAAATGATATCATCTCAATCCTCCACTAATGGCAACTTCCACAACTCCAAAGAGACATAAAGTTCTACAGTTAACCTACAGCATCCTTGGGCACGTCGACTCGCCAACTTCGTGCCCGAGTTGCCTCGGTCAAGAGGTGGGAGCCCGTAAAAGAAGCCGGCGACGTGGTGCCCTTCCGGCAATGAGGTGAAGACCGGAGATTCCGCGGGAGATCGGGACGACGACGAGAAGACCGAAGGACACGGATCGCTCGGTATATCTCTCTACCCCTTCTCTTGTTAGCTAGAATTAGTTTAATGGCCCGATCAGGGATTTTTGTGCGCGGTGGTGCCGGTTATAAAGTTAAAGTTAAGCATCGCTTCCGCATTTTGGCCTCGTTCCGACGGTCGGGGCGCCGCCGTGCACTTACAGTAGTTTCTCAGGGTGTAATGGGCTACGCTCCGACACGACTTATACCGCTATTAGTGGACTGACGCTTGCTGCCCCCTAGGCCTGATATGCGATAGTCTTAGACGAACAGTACGGACTGTACGGAGATTATCACATCAGGCTCGGTAGGAGTTCGGATGGGTTTCCTCATCGGTCTTCTTATCGACATCTACCTGGGGACCGTTACGTACAGCTAGTGCCGCTTGCGGTCTGTGGTTAAACCCACTGCCAGCGTAGTAGTCGAGTCATTAGAGTCCCACACAGAGAGTTTCTAGCGCATCTGAGCTGACACGTGTTGCGCAGCACGCAGCGCAGCGCAACTTGCGCTATCGCATCTGCGCTGACACGTGTCGCGCAGCGCAGCGCAACTGAAGCGTTGTTTCCTTTAATAGAGCTTTGCTGTGATTGGGTGCGCTGTCTTGGGCGCTGCGCTGATGCATCTGCGCCTGACACGTGGCGTGTTGCGCAGCGCAAATAAGCTAAAGCGTTGCTTCATTTATTATTAAAGTTTTAAATTTTCAAAGCAGAGCTTTGCTCTGATTGAGGGAAGATTAAGCGTTGCTTTATCTCCCGCCTCGGAATTCGAACAGAGCTTTGCTCTGATTGGGGTAAACAAATGCCCCCCCACCGTTGCGCTTACGTGGCCCCAAACGTGAGCGCAACGGTGGCGGAATTCCAACCGCCGTGACAACTTTCAGAAGTCGAAGAGGCACTTGATGCCTATAAATAGGACCTTTGGTCCCCCACAGATGCTTATCATCTTTCAGATTTTTATTTTCAAAAAACTTCAGAGCTTTGCTCTTGCCTTCAAGAACTCCAGAGCTTTGCTCTCCTTTCCAAAGTTTTTAGAAAAACTTTAGGTAAAATTGATTCTTTAATTAAATTAATTTTAATTAATCTTAACCAGCAGAGCATTGCTCTCATAGATCTTTTGATCTAAAGAGATCCCCATTGGGGTTTCACTAGCAGAGCTTTGCTCATTTTCAAAGTTAGAAACTTTAGGTAAAATTAATGTAAATCAAATTAATTTAAATTAATCTCAGTCAAAGAGGTTTGCTCTCACAGATCTTTTGATCTAAAGAGATCCCCATTGGGGTTTCATTAAGCTTTTGTTCATGGGTTTTAATCCCTGAACAGAGCTTTGCTCTCTAGGAATTTAGCCCTCTATGTATATTATTTTTCTTCTACCGCTAATCTTCTTGTGGTATTTCCTCCAGGCATAATGGCGGTGCATCTATACAGTTTGCATGAGTTCATCACCTATGACGATATCCGCGCACAGGGTCGTCAACAAAACCAGGAGTTTACAGACGCTCAATGTGCAGAGGTCATGGGTCGTCTGAACGCAAGCGGTGGTTGGCTGCTACCCCGTCGTTCGGCTCTTTTGAAAGTCGTGCTGGGAGCAATATGGAGAGCACTTCTGGGTCTTCGCGAGGCCCTGCCGCTCAATGCGCTGGATGATGCCGAGGACAAGGTGCATTCAGTGTACCTGACGGGGCTGATCTCGAATAAACGGCGGGACAGCCTCATTGACATCCTACACTAAATCTTCCAGCAGACGATGATAGTTGCTGCTTATCGAAGGCCAGGAGGGCTTGCAGAGGATCTCGACACAGAGGAGCGCGAGAGGCTGCGCATAAGAATAATTAGAAAGGCCAGAAGAACTCTGGATGGCCTTACTTTTGAATTCCTCAATCCGTGCCCCGGATCTGAGGTTATACCGTTGTAATAATTTGAATAATGTTTCTTATTCATTGCTCTTATGATTGTAAGAATTTTTAGCAATACGAATGGAAACCCTCCTTTTTTTATATTTCAGTTTGTCTTATTTCTCGTCCTGAGTCTTCTGCTCATGCATAAATGAATGCGTCTCGAACGTCTGATCAAATGTAAATCGGATGTTCTTTCTGTAGCTTTCTTCTTTCTCTTATTATCGGCATGCTATCTTAATAAACATGGTTGACGGATAATAGAGCACGCATCTTGATTTTCTTAAGAAATAGCGATGGCTTAGGCCGCAGGTTTGTAGGGTTCCTAGGCACTCTAGTGAAGTCTCACAAGTGATCAAACATGCACAAATCAAAATTTTACGGGTGCCTACTAACCCGACTACGGATCGTTTACTAGATATTTAGGCGAAACAAGCAAACTAGTTAACATTTTAACTAAGGGAACGGATATACAACCTTTGTAGATCCGGTCCACCACCTCCACGGCTCCGCAATGAAGTCCCCTCGCTGTCCAAATTATGTCTTGGGCTCTAGCGTCGGCATCATCGAAGAATGGGCGGGCTTGATCGTCGGTTCGATGCCGAAGATGATCTACGTCGAGGCATCGCTAGAACAAGCTCCAACTTCACCAAGTCGGAAAAACTTGTGAAGGAAACACCCTATACTACTTGGCAAGAGGTAGAGGATGAAGAAATAGGAAGTGGGTAGACTTTAGTTTTGGATTTCTCACTTGATTTGGCTAGTTGCCATTGAAGTAGAAAGCTTTTCTTCATGTTGAAGAAGATGAAGAAGAAGAAGAAGAAGATATGATATGTTGATTAAAAATAGAAAAGAAAATACAATACTTATCATATCTTCAACCATGATTTAGTGTAGAGACTTAACTTAGGTTAGATGAGTGGTTAGATTTAGGCAAGAGACAAGAATGGTGACTAAAACAATGCTTCAAGAATCTTCAACTAAAAACAAAAATAGCCACCATTCATTTCTCTTTTTCTTTTCAAATGAAATAAATAAAAAGATAAAAGAATAAGCAAATGAAAAGATACCCTAACCACTAACTAACCATGGTTCAATACTTTACACAAAACCAAGAAAGAATGTATCATCAAACATGATACAATCATGTGCACAAAATATATCACATATACAATGTGCACAAATCAAGTGAGAAAATCCATTCAAAGTGAACCAATACTAGTTAATGAAAAGTAATATATCAAATATATAATTATACATTAAATCATTAAATCAACACTTGATTTAACGATCCGGTCATATCGCATATAACCGACTAGTATCATATGTATCGGCTTATCGAATCAATCCTTGATTCGACAACTAGGTTATATCGCATATAACCAATCGATACATTCATCGCGAGAATAGAATACGGTATCACATACACGCATTATTCTCGGTCCCGTACATATCTCATACGCGCTCCTATTTCGTTTCGCTTGAGCTAGGAAACCTCTGTGTAGGACTCTAAAGACTCGTCAATACGCCGGCAGCAGATGATGATCATATCAAACACCCACAAGCCGCAAGCGGTCTGCTAAACGTAACGGCCACCCGGGTATTGAGCGATCAGAAGATCGACGAGCAAGCCCGCTCACACTCCTGGGAATCCGACCAGTAACACTACCGTATAGTCCGGTCTGTTCGTCTGATATGTCGCATATCTCGCCTAGGGGTGGTAAACGTCAGACCCCAATAGCTCGATAAGTCATGCCGACGTAGGGTCCATAACATTCGTGAAACTACTGATAACTCTTACCAGTATATCACTGCAACCCTGGCCAGGGATTTCCTGTTATGGCCAGTCGAGCATAGCACAACATCAACCCCCAATACCGGGAGAGACGAATCCCCTCCTATCGCTCATTGCCTCCATGTGAATCGGGACTGTACCCAAAAACCACCTGTTTGCACAACTCAGTAGAGCCGTGGTAGGGTGGAAATCAAAGCACAGTGGGAGACACACAAGACTCTATGACGATCTCGGGTCTACAGACTAAGCTGTACCAGTGTCACCAGAGAACTGCCATCTGACGTGAGGTATAATACCATCTGGGAGTTCTCGGCGAGTCCGTTCAGTGTACCCAGTCTCCACTGTGCACCCGCATACCATCTCTGATGTCAAACACCAATGGATATGGGATCATCCATCGCCCATGGCATGAGTCGAGAAGATATGCGCTAGTCTACTCTGGAATATCGATGCCCCGTCTCGATATTCCCTCAACTAGGAACATTTCAAGGATGTACTCATGGACTACCCAGGCCCCACTAGTATGATCTACATCACAGTCCTGGAAGTCGAGTACACATCCTAAGAGCTTTATCAACATGTAATCGGAGAGACAGAAAGTATACATGTTAAGATAAAGTGCAACCAGATAGCGTACTATCATGTCGAGCAAGAAAGTCCTTCCTATATATGTCCCAGCATCCACTACAATATACATCCAATGTACAGTAATGGCCTCTAGGGCATACATATAACTAACAAGGTTCAGATCTGCTGCCTAAGACTTTTCAACTCTATAAGCCGTGAGGGTCTCATAGAGATTCTTCTCCCTACGGATCGAGAGGATCTCGTAGGTGGGTTTTCTCCTTAGGGATCGTGAGGATTCCTAAGTGTGGTTTTCTCTTATAAGTCGTAAGGATCCTATAAGAGAATTTTCCCTCTTACGAGTCGAGAGGATTCGTAAGCGGTTGTTTCCCTCCTTGTCGAAATTCGATGTTGGAGAGTGAGACCCGTGGATGGTATGCAAGAGACCATTTTGGGCCAACTTGCAGGGTCCCAGTGCTTAGGAAACAGGCTTCTTTTATGCCCACTGCCTAAGGCTTTATCTCACGAGTCGAGCCGCCTCAACAATTTTTTTCGCAAGTCGAGACGAATCGAGCGTTTCTCGCAAGAACATCTTAACGTCGCATTTAACCTCTGCTCTTTACGACAGAAGCCCGTTAAGGTTGGTGGTACTTAGGGTTTTGGCCATCGTACCGTCGCATAAGCTGATATAGTCCTCGATAGGCAATCGTGCTGTTCGAGTAGCCCTGCGACTGCCGTGTCTCTGATCCCTTCGGGGGCTGGACAAGACGTCTTCAAGCAATCCTCCTTGGCAGTTTGACCGTCGGAAGAGCAAGCGTCAGGAATTTGCCATGTCGCTTTTTACTTAAGGTTAGGCTTATTTTGGTGAGCCCCGATGAGTCATAACCACTCCGCGCTGGTGTGGGGATGATCTCCGATAGTCTTTCGGGCTTTATATGAGTTGCCGTCAAGACCCTGAAGCTAGGAATTTGGCCTTTGCTTCGTTTGCTGGCATTGCGTCTGCTGTATCGAGACGAATGTTGCGGTGGGAACTAGGGATTTTGCCGTGGCTCCGTTTGTCTGATGACGTTGCGTCTGCTGTGTCAAGACGAACGTTTGGGTGACATCTCGTCTGCTGTATCGAGACGGACGTCGAGGTTGTCTCTAGGTTGCTGGTGAACCGCCGAGGTTTGGAACTAGGGATTTTGCCGTGGATCCAGTCGTTTAATGACGTTGCGCCTGCTGTGTCGAGACGAACATTGGGGTGACATCTCGTCTACTGTATCGAGACGGATGTCGAGGTGGTGACTATTCTGTGCTGGTGCGAGATGATCTCCGATTGTCTTTCCGGTTTTATATGAGCTACCGTCAAGACGTCGAAGCTAGGAATGTGGCCTTCGCTTCGTTTGCTTTGGTGTGTCCAAATCCTGTTGGAGGAAGAACGCTGGGGTTGACATTTCGTCTGCTGTATCGAGACGAATGTCAAGGTGGTGACCACTCTGTGCTGGTGCGAGATGATCTCCGATTGTTTTTCCGGTTTTATGTGAGTTACCGTAAAGACGTTGAAGTTAGGAATGTGGCCTTCGCTTCGTTTGCTTTGTCACGTCCGAATCCTTGTTGGAGGAAGAATGCTGGGGTTGACATTTCGTCTACTGTATTGAGACGAACGTCAAGGTGGTGACCACTCTGTGCTGGTGCGAGATGATCTCCGATTGTCTTTCCAGTTTTATGTGAGTTACCGTAAAGACGTTGAAGCTAGGAATGTGGCCTTCGCTTCGTTTGCTTTGTCACGTCCGAATCCCTGCTGGAGGAAGAATGCTGGGGTTGACATTTCGTCTGCTGTATCGAGACGAACGTCAAGGTGGTGACCACTCTGTGCTGGTGCGAGATGATCTCCGATTGTCTTTCCGGTTTTATGTGAGTTACCGTAAAGACGTTGAAGCTAGGAATGTGGCCTTCGCTTCGTTTGCTTTATCACGTCCGAATCCCTGCTGGAGGAAGAATGCTGGGATTGACATTTCGTCTGCTGTATCGAGACGAACGTCAAGGTGGTGACCACTCTGTGCTGGTACGAGATGATCTCCGATTGTCTTTCCGGTTTTATGTGAGTTACCGTAAAGACGTTGAAGCTAGGAATGTGGCCTTCGCTTCGTTTTCTTTGTCACGTCCGAATCCCTGCTGGAGGAAGAGCGCTGGGGTGACAACTCGTCTGCTGTATCGAAACGAACGTCGAGGAGGTGACCACTCCATGTGAGATGATCTCCGGTGGTCTTTCAGGCCTTATATGACTTGCCGTTAAGACCTTGAAGCTAGGAATTTAGCCTTCGCTTCATTTGCTCACACTGCGTCTGGTGTATTGAGACGAATGCTGAGGTGGAGCTGGGATTTTGCCGTCACTCCGCTTTGTTTCGACCGTGAGGTCTTTTGTTGACGTTGCATCTGCTTCCAGCTGGACTGAGGAGGAACGCCGTTGTTGACATTGCGTCTGCTGTATCGAGACGAATGCTGAGGTGAAGCTGGGATTTTGCCATCGCTCCGCTTGTTTCGACCGTGAGGTCTTTTGTTAACTTTGCATGTACACCCTGCTGGATTGTGAAGGAACGCCGTTGGTGATCTCTAAGTTGTCGATGTTGACGTCGAGACCCTGAAGCTCGGAATCTTCATTTGCTTCATTTGTTGACATCGTGTCTGTAATATTGCGACAAATGTCGAGATGGTCTCTAGGTTGTCTATGAACCGTCGAGATTTGGCTTCACTTTCTGATGGAGCCTGTTGGGAAGATATGGTTTCCTCCTTATCTGTGCCCCTGGATTGTATACAGGGATCGATG
Organism: Agapanthus africanus; assembly: GCA_030015575.1. Classification (NCBI taxonomy): domain Eukaryota; kingdom Viridiplantae; phylum Streptophyta; class Magnoliopsida; order Asparagales; family Amaryllidaceae; genus Agapanthus; species Agapanthus africanus. The sequence goes on from JASDDO010000029.1 coordinate 417,307,325, forward strand.
TGATTTTACCTGTAGGGCAAAAGGTTTCATTCTTTTTTTTTTTTATTCTTTCCGCGATGCTCTATCATTTCAGCTTTTATATCGCGAAGGTCGCGATTGCCGAATCGTTTCGGCTATTTTTCGCGGTGCCCAATCGTTTCGGCTGTTTATTTTGTTTTTACTCGCTGCTTTTTATTGTGAGTTGCCCAATCATTTCGGCTGTTTATTTTATTTTTACTCGCTGTTTTTTATTGCGAGTTGCCCAATCATTTCGGCTATATATATATATAATTTTTTTTTACTCGCTGTTTTTTATTGCGAGTTGCCCAATCATTTCGGCTATTTAATATGCATTTTCAGCTCGCTGATTTTTATCGCGAGCGTAGAACTTGGAATCTGGTGCCAATCTCAGCATCAGCATCGCTACAACTGGAATATTGCGAGGAGCGAATCATCATCTGCCATGAAAGGACTTGGAATTTGATACCGATTTAGGCATCAGTATCGCTACAACTGGAATATTGTCAGGAGCGAATCATCATTTGCCTCTGTCGATGTCGAACAAAGTTGGCTTAGTAAACAGGATTAGGATCCCGTCGACTAAGGCTTTTGACTTCATGAGCCGTAAGTGTCTCATAAAGGTGTTTCTCCCTACGAGTCGTGAGGATCTCGCAGGTGCGTTTTCTCCTTAGGAATCGTGAGGATTCCTAAGTGTATGTTCTCTTATAAGTCGTAAGGATCTTACAAGAGTGTTATCTCCTTATGAGTCGAGAGGACTCACAAGGGTTGTTCACCGTGTGGACATATCCCCAGTCACGGATGGGACTTGGTTAGGGAAATGTTTATTCGCGCCCGTGGATTGTATACAAGGGCCAATATAGGACCACTTGTAGGGCAATGTCGAAAGTTGTGGGGGTTGCTTAAGCACAGGTTTAGGCCTCTGTAACTTAAGACTTTCAAATCTTACGAGCCGTGAAGGTCCCATAAGAGCCTTCTCCTCACGAGTCGTGGGGATCTCGCAAGTGTATTTTCTCCTTAGGAATCGTGGGGATTCCTAAGTGTGTTGTTCCCTTGTGAGTCGTAAGGATCTCACGCAGATGGTTTCTCCTTATAGGGTCGAGAGGCCCCTAAAAGTGTTTCTTAACGAGGTTGCGCCTTTTCGGGTTTTCACAAACGCTCGCCGGTAGTCCTGCTGTTTTTACTCACGGAGCCCTCTCGGGTTTTCATCCGTGCCCGTTTTGCTTATGGACATACCGTTTTTTTTGTTTTTTTTTCTTCTTTTTTTTTTACGAGGTCGCGCCCTTTCGGGTTTTCACGAACACTCGCCGGTAGTCCTGCTGTTTTTACTCACGGAGCCCTTTCGAGTTTTCATCCGTGCCCTTTTTGCTTATGGACATACCGTTTTTTTATTTTATATATATATATTTTTTATTTTTTTTATCTCGTCAGCCTAAGGATGCTGCGGTATTAGTTTAAAGACGTTTCGGTCTGCTATTAGTTTAAGGACGTCTCGGTCCGCTATTAGTTTAAGGACATTTCGGTCCATTGTCGCCGTATTTGAGGCGAATATCTGGTTTATTGACTTTTTGGTCTATGAGTCCTTCTCCATGAATGAACATGATGCCCCCGGCGTATCCATCTTCTTCGGAGCGTGCGGTTGTGGTGGACTCACCTTCCCGTTCTCAGACAGCGCAAATTTGCCCTGTTGGTATTGGTCTTCAACCCAGTTTTTGAAGACGTAGCAGTCTTCGATCAGGTGACCTATTGTTTGGTGGTAAGGGCAATAATTAGGATTATTAATATTGCCTGGCCGCAACGGACGTTTTGGACCCGGCAGATTGATGAGTCTGTCGCACACTGCCAGCTCGAACAGTCCCCTTGTTTTATCTTGCGGAAACGAGTAAGGTCGTTTCAACTTTTCCTGGAGGGGTTGCCGCTTGTTGCTTTGGCAAGCAACCGGTCTAGGGTCACCTGATTGTTGTTGAGCGCTGGCGACGAGGGCCTTTTTTCCTTTTCTTTTATCCTTTTTGTTCGCTCCGTTGTTTGCGGGGTCGGGATTTCTTCCGAGTAGCATGCGATTGCATGGCTGAACGTTCTCGCAGCTTCTCAATTCTTTTATTTTTGAAATAGATTCCCCGAGGGAAGAGTTGGGGATAGCTTCTTCGTCAGAGTTGCTTCCAAAGGTGATAATTTGCGATGCCTTAGAGTCGGCTATATAGCAATCGTCGGCGACTCTTTTGCGCTCATATATCGCATTTTTCCGATGTCCACAAGCTTCACACTTTGTCCCGTCAAAGTGTTGCTTTTGAGCGACATACCCTTGCCACCAACAGTTAAAGGATTCGCAGTCTTCGGTAGGATGTATGATCTTCTGATGATATAAACAAAAGTTATGGTGCATCTCTGCCTCAGCGAGAGTATTTTCTTCAGAGGGCGGTAGCTTCATTCCTGCTGACAGAGCTTTGGCGAACCTTTTTCTCGTCTTGAATTTATTTTTACCCGCAGTGTATGGCTTCTGATTTGACGGGAATGCCTTGGCTCTTTCCAGTATGGCCATTTCATGCTCTTGATTGGCTTTTGCTTTCAGACGAATTTCATTTTGGAAGGCATCGATCAACTCGTCTGACGGCCGCGGAATTTCTGTTTCAGAGTCCGCCCTCGTTTTCTCGGCGCAAGGAGCCTCTTTATTATCTGCCAATGAGTGAGAGATCACATGACAAGTTGCCCCCGGTGTGTTTGTCTTCTTTGGAGTATGCGGCTGTGGTGGGTTCACCTTCCAGCTTTCAGACAGGGCGAACTTGCCTTGTAGGTATTGATCCTCGATCCATCCCTTAAAGACGAAACAATCCTCAATCGGGTGACTTACCGTTTGGTGGTAAGGGCAATAATTGGGATTATTAAGATCGCCTGGCCGCGACAGACGCTTTGGACTCGACAGATTAATGAGTCTGTTGCGCACTGCCAGCTCGAACAGTCTTCCCGTTTTATTCTGAGAAAACGAGTAAGAACGTCCTAGCCTCTCTTCGAGGGATGGGCGTGGACGCGTGTTGTTTTGGCGAACGACCGGCTTTGAGTTGCTCGACTGTTTTGAGCATTGGCGACGACGATCGCTTTCCCTTTTCCTTTCTCATCTCGGGAATCTGATTTTGGAGGAGACGGTCTATGGCCCATCTGGTCCATTTGGGCTAATTTGTCAATCAAGGCCTGGAAGGTGGTCGGCCTGAAGAACATCATGAATTGTGAGATGGTCGCCTGCGGATCGAGAGTGCCCACAAACATGCCTACCGCAGGTGCCTCTTCTATGCGTTATTCGTATTTCGACCATAGGTTCCGTCATCGTGTTGCGTATTGAACCCACGTTTCGCTTGGCCTTATCCTGGCATTTATTAGTGCTGTTATCGGGGTGCGTTCACTAGCACTCGTGAATCTTTGTGTAAACAGCAGTTCTAATCTCTGTAAATGTTTTGACAGAGTCGTTAGGTAGCTCCGAATACCATTCAAAGGCTGTTTCTGCTAAGCTGCCGACGAATTGACGTAGCAACAATTGTCATCGCCTCCAGTATTGCCGCATAAGGCCCTGAATTGAGCGACATGCTGATGCGGATTCCCTGTCCCTTTATATACGTGGAATTTAGGGATCGTATATCCTGACGGGTAATTGATTTGGTCATACCAGCCCGGATATGGTCGTCCGGTTCTAACAATTTGCCCAGCCGCTTCATTCGCCTGATGAACCCGGATCTGCTGAGCTATATATTCGTCTAGGTCAACTTTGGAGATTGCCTCCTCCTTGGCTGTTGACAGAGCCGGCGGAGGATTTGACGTTTCTCCCCTGTCGTCTTCAAGGACAATCGGAGGATCTTCAGCAGGAGGGTCCGGCTGTAACATCATCCCTACCATATCTTGGAAGAGGAGCGCCATCTGTTTTATGTTAGCCGCTTGCTCTGCAGCTTCTTTGTCCCTCTTTTCGAGGACTCTGCGTAAAAAATCAGCGTCGGTTTCTTGTTCTTGACGCTCATCCGAAGACGTTTCAGAGCTTTCTTTTGGCTCAGTGAGTGCAGCCATTGTAGTCATCATTTCTTGAAGCTTTTGTTGTTGCTCCTGGGCTTTCGTCACGGATCGGGTGAGCGGTCGGTGGCCCGTAGAAGTGCGGCTTTCCTCCTTTCCAGAAGCCATATAAACAGTGTGCACCACCATACCCCCAGATTTGGGGCGTTTGTGTTCAGCGCTTTTATGCTTCGCCATGTTCACAGGGGCTTTTTGTGGCCTCCTTTTTTGAGTGATTGGAGTTAAGGGAGCCGTTGTAGTGGGCACCCAAGTAGCTTTTGCTTTTTGTGGTTTGACAGAGTAATCCTTCCCCTGCCGAACCTTCATCTTTTTCTGTCGTCGGAGGCAGTCTTGATCGATCACCGACTCTTGGACCTGTCGCCAGACTTTGTAAATTTTAGAGGACAGCCGTTGAGGGGGCTGCTCTAGCTTCTTCTCTGGAGTATTCTCCACAGGTGAAGGAGTTCGTTTCAACATCGCAGTAGGAGAGTTTCTGCGCACCTTGTTGAGCAGTTCAAAACTATTCTTGGTTGGAACAGCAGCATCGATCCTCACCATCGGAGCTGACGGAGTTATCCCAGAGGGGGAGTTGCCTCCAGCCTTCCTTACTCGACGCCAGTGGCGACGTCGAGCGTGTCTTGCAGATGGAGTTGTTTCAGCTACAAGGGTGACTTCGTCGTGCCCCCTGCTTTGAGGAGAGACTGTTATTGGTGCTAGCCTATCGAAGGCTGACACCCGTTGAGAAGTAATGTCTAATCTGTCAAAGACAGACCTCTGGGCAGGGGAAGCAGCTTTGAGGATCTCGCCTGGAGCAGCAACTGGAATGGCCAGCCTTGTAAAAACTGACTTCTTGGAAGGAGGGGCCTTTCCAATGATTTCGTCCGCTTGAGCCGGGATGGCTATCCGCTTTGGGATGGCAACTTCGGGTATCGCGGGCTTTTGCATGGGCCCGTTGGATCTTTGACCTAGCCTATTAAAAACCGAGGCAGTGGAGTTGGGCGACCCGTTGGGAGGGGTCGCAGTAGTAGCAAGCCGATCGAATGCCGACTTCTTGGGAGCTTCTTGCAATGTCATTGGGGCATTGACGCTCATCGGTGGGATCATGGTCCCAAAGAACAGCCCAGTGGTGGCCTGAGTTACCTGTTCCACCGGCATAGCGAAGATGGAGGCCGCCTGAGGCCCATAAGTCACTCCTCCGGACGGGATGGAGCGAGAGTTGCAGTTGCAGGTAGTGCAGTTTGAAGCCATTGATCTTCTGTTTTTTGCACGGAGCAAGACACCAAATCTTAGTACCTCGAATCCACAGGCAACCACAGCAAACCGTGATTCGTTCGCGAACACGGCATACGAAGTGTGGAGTGGAAAGAGGAAAAGGTCCCACCGGGCGTGCCAGAATCTGTTCCCCTCCGAACGACGGCGCACAGGACCGCGATGTCCTGACGCTGAGATTCGGGGCAGATGCTATTTGGTTTTATCCGTCCACCTCTCCGAAAATGCCAAGTTGATTTATGGCACCGTGTATCGGAGGTTTAGACGGATGTGGCCGATGTAGCAGACTTCGTCAGATTCCCCCTCGCTTGAGGGGTTTTTGATTGTGGGGACGCTCTTCCCTGCAGGCGCAAGCCCCTGCAGTTAATTACGCTACCGCATCGCGGTAACAACTTTCTCCTTCTCCAGAATTTCACTTCGTGTCGTGTGTGTTTGTTTTGTTTGTGGTTGCCCGTGTATTGTATACGGAGACTGAGTAATGCCGTCGCCCGTAGGATGTGGATTAGTCCAAATCCGTATTTACTTAGATTTGGGTTTGGTGTTTTTAGTTTAAGGATGCATTAGTCGCGTTGCGACTAAGATCAACTTAAACGTTCGTTAAGGATACGATAGTCCTGTTTGAGACTAAGATCAACTTAACGTGATAATCCATTTAATATCTGGCCATCGGGACCCGTCACCTCTCTAACGTCGTTGAAGGATTACAACGGCAGATGTCAGAGGAGTTCAGAGATGTACCCTTGAACCAAGGTTGATTTAGAGTTTTATAGTCCGTTTGAATGTTTAAGGATACGTTAGCCGTGTTTGGGGGCTAAGATCAACTTAAACGGGATCGTTTAGATCCGGCAAAAGAGCATTTGGAGGCTCTATTGTTCCAGTTTAGGGACGTAGTGGTCTATAGGTAGTTTAGGGACGTTGCGGTCCATGCTCCAGTTTAGGGACGTTGCGGTCCATAGGGACGTGGTGGTCCATGTTCCAGTTTAGGGACGTTTCGGTCCAACATTAGTTTAGGAACGTTTTGGTCCAACATTAGTTTAAGGACGTTTCGGTCCATGTTCCAGTTTAGGGACGTGGTGGTCCATCATTAGTTTAGGGACGTTTCGGTCCGACATTAGTTTAGGGACGTTTCGGTCCATGTTCCAGTTTAGGGACGTGGTGGTCCATCATTAGTTTAAAGACGTTTCGGTCCGACATTAGTTTAGGGACGTTTCGGTCCAATATTAGTTTAGGGACGTTTCGGTCCATGTTCCAGTTTAGGGACGTGGTGGTCCATCATTAGTTTAAGGACGTTTCGGTCCGACATTAGTTTAAGGACGTTCCGGTCCGACATTAGTTTAGGGACGTTTCGGTCCACGAGTTTAAGGACCCCGCAGTCCGTATTGATGTGTGGTCGTTGGGACCCGTCACCTCTTTGACGTCGTTGAGGAATTACAACGATGGATGTCAAAGGAGTTCGGAGATGTACCCTCGAACCGGATATAAATTGATTTGAGAGAGAATTTGTGCTCAGTTCAATTTAATTTAAGGACTTACGGCCAGAATTGGGCTAAGTCCAGTTGAAAATGTTCAACATTTTATTTATTTTTAGTCCATTAGACCTGTGCTAGGGCTTTGCCCACACTTAAATAATGCATTGCATTACTTCTATTTTCTTGTTTGGGCTCTGCCTATAAAAGATGCAGAGCATCAATTTATTTTGGGCACTGCAAGGTATCTGCATAGCATTTTATTATTTTTGTTTGGGCTTTGCCCATTTATAAATGATGCAGAGCATCAATTACGCCTGTTTGGTCTTTTAATTGGGCTTGGCCCTGCATTGCATTTGTTAGGCGCATTGCGCCACTCACTGAGCGCAAACGCTTGTGGTGAACCCACATGTCATGCTCTGGTGAGCGCAAGCGCAACAGTGCAGTGCGCTGCGCTGTTGCGCTGTGCTGTTGCGCTGCTGACACGTGGCGCGCTCTGGTGAGCGCAAGCGCAACAGTGCAGTGCGTTGCGCTAGTGCGCTGCGCTGTTGCGCTGCTGACACGTGGCGCGCTCCCAAGAGCGCAACAGCGCAGTTTGCAAGTGCAAAACACTAAGAATCTTTTAGATTCAGGAACAGAAGTGCAAAACACTATTTAATTTCTTGATCTAAATCAGATCAAAGAAAAAAATAAATTTTTCTTTTTTGTTTCAAGAACCAGAGGTTCATAAAAGTGCAAAGCATTATATTATTTTTATTTTTTTTATGTAAAGATCATTGATCTTGTTTTTAGATCAATGATCCATTATAAGAAATTTCTTCTATTTCATGAAGGTTTTTTTACCTTTTTCTTGGAATTTTCTCAGAGTTCTCTCTGTTTGAAGCTCTTGACTTCTTTTTTCTTTTAAGAAAATTTCTTCTCCTCCTCCTTTTTTTTGATTGAGGCCTAGGGTCCTTTTTATAGTGCCCATAAATTAGTTAAATTTGTTAAAAAGATCCTTCTCTGGGTGATTTGGGGAATTTTCCCCACCGTTGGATATTTGATCCAAGGGCTTCTGCTTTGCAGAAGAAAATCTTCTTGTTTTAACAAGAACAGAAAAGATTTCTTAAAATTTTAATTCTGTTTGGCGCAGATGCCCCAGCGCGTGATACGTGTCACGCAGCACGCAGCGCAGCGCAACTTGCGCTAGCGCATCTGCGCTGACACGTGTCGCGCAGCGCATCTGCGCTGACACGTGTCGCGCAGCGCAGCGCAACTGCGCTAGCGCATCTGCGCTGACACGTGTCGCGCAGCGCAGCGCCTGCGCAACTGAAGCGTTGCTTCCTTTAATAGAGCTTTGCTCTGATTGGGTGCGCTGCCTTGGGCGCTGCGCTGATGCATCTGCGCCTGACACGTGGCGTGTTGCGCAGCGCAAATAATCTAAAGCGTTGTTTCATTTATTATTAAATTTTTAAATTTTCAAAGCAGAGCTTTGCTCTGATTGGGGGAAGATGAAGCGTTGCTTTATCTCCCGCCTCGGAATTCGAACAGAGCTTTGCTCTGATTGGGGTAAACACATGGTTGTTAAATCCTATTTTCTATTTATTTGATAAAGATTAATGCTTCATATATATCATGGTAGATCACAATCTCATTCTCATTCTAATGCTCACCTTCTCTCTCCTCAAGCTCTCTCTCTTCAAACCCTAATCCTCCCCTCTCATGTGTTGAGATCAAGGATTAGATTAAACTAATCACTCCATAATCCAACTCTATATCACCTAGGTTACTTAGATTAGCACTTTAAGAAACCTAGTTACCTCTAGTTTGAGGTGAAGCTTGAAGTATAGCTCTCGGGTGGATCGTCTACTACTTGGAGAAGGCCGAGGAGGAGGTGAAGAACGAAAAGACAAAGGACACGGTTCATTAGGTATAATCACTTCACATAGTAGTTTAGAACTCCTATGTTTATCGTTAGTTATAGTTTAGCAAAGATTCTTCAGTTAGTCGATGTTTAAGTAAAGAACAAGATCGTTTTTCATATTTCCGCCTCCCCGCAAGTCGTGAGGTGTTGTACATCGACTTACAGTGGTATCACAGCCTCGCTAAACAATAATTAACTCATTAGCAAAGTTGTAAGAATTTCGAACGCAAAAAGAACCGGAAAAATCATCGATTTAACACAGTTTCTGTCGTTTTTAAAACGTGGTCTAAAAATTTTTCAGGGACCTCTAAAATTACAAGCAGAGAATAATTGGGATACTGCAGAAATTTGGACTCATGACTCGGCAAACTCACCGCGGAACCGCGGCGGATCCATGCGATACGCCGCGGATCCGCGGTCGAGTTGGGGCCGAGTCAGCCCAAATTTCTTCAGTAACTCTCCTGTGTTCATAATGATATTTCTGGGATGTTTATTTTTCTGCTCAAGTCTCAGGTGCACAGAGAAGTTTTGGAGTAGAATCTAAAGTGTTTGCTCGATCGAAATTTTACGATGTTTGCTAATTTGATTATATCTGTGATTGTATAATGTGTTCGTAAACCTCCCCTAACTGCTAGTATGTCGGTTGGCAAGGGGTTGCACATTTCGGTAATGGATTTTAACTGTTTGTGGTTATGAACTGTATTGGACTGTTGTGATGATTAGCCGGGGTTTTGTAATGGGTTATTATTTTAATTCATTCAATGTAAATGTAATTTGTTGTAATATTATTTTGCGGGGCGCATCCAGGTTGCGGTTGTAGCCACCATTGTATTATTTCATTTTACTGTTTTTGCTCCAAGGACAGACCCAAGGTGGGGTGCACAAACTACCGGGTACTTTGAAGTGTTTAGTGGCCTACTCACTTTGTTGAGTGAGACCGCTTCACTTCGGGTACTTGGCGGATAGTTTGCCGTACCCGTAGGGGTCTACGGTGGGGTAATGGCTATTCATCACAACTGTGTAATCCGTCTTTTGTTGCAGGCTCAAAGCAAACACGGATTGCTTGTATATCCAATAATGTTTATCTGAGATCTGGAATGCCTATTATTGCGTCTGACGAATGTACAATATCTATATATGATAGCTATTTAGACGTCACTTATGTTTTACACCCGCGCTAGCCCAGCCCCCGCTCTGTCGTTAGTTAAGTAACCTAACGGGTGATGACGGGACCCAGTGGCGAATGCGGATGACATAAGAGGACGTTGTATTTTCGTTGTTTTCTGCAATGATAGGTTAATGATGGGACGCATTATTATTAATGCAAAGAAAATAAACCAAAGTTGAATCGTTGGAACAGTTTAAAAGAAACCACTCGGTTATTTTTAAAACAGATGATATTTTTTAATTGTGGAGCTTTAACCACTTCTTTTAAAAGCTATCAGGTTCCTTCGGTCATATCAAGTTCACTACGTTCACGGTTTCGCCAAAACCAGTCGTAGCCCTCCGTCATTTCTTATGAATGGTCAGTAGTATTCATGCTATGTTTGTTTGACCCTTAGTCAAGACATAGTGATTGGTAGCTGCTGGGGTATTCATTTGTTGCATAGATAGATGAGTTGGTTTGGGACAGTCGTATTACTTTGTTTGGCCCTTAGTCAAGAGTATATACGGATGGGTTCAAATTAACAAGATAATGATGGGTAGAACTTGACATGTGACTTATGATTTGTTGGCTCTTAGTCAAGGTCATAAGAACATGGGGCAAAAATCCACATCGGGAATTTCTAAAGAAACTGAAATTTGCAAAGAGATGCATACCATTTGGAGTTTGATGAATGTTGGTAGGATCCCTTCAACATTATCATACGATGATATTTGGATCCCGATCCTACTGTGAGTATATGCTACTCATCAGGAGATTCGTCACTTAACGATCAATACTATAAACCAAGTAGGTGCCGAGAAAGGTGTCAGCAGGGCTACGCCCCCAGAGAAAAGAGGTTACTTAATTAAGGAACTTCACGAAAGCGTTGGAAAACCTCCCTCGAAGTATCGACACTGGCCTGGCTGAACGGTTAAAGAAGTATTGTACGGTGAGAATAGTCCTGGCTAATTCTTCTTTTATGGTTTGAGGAAGGATTCGAGAAACAGTGGGAGCCATCCAGTTTAGATAAACTAAAAACCACTCTAAATTTGCAAGAGCATCATGCTAAAGTGTTTTCTTCTCTCTCTCTCATTGCAAACGGAATGAGCGTGGACGCTGAATCCGTGGGAGAATATCACCTAGGTTTGACAAGTGGGCAGATATTGATTCTACGTAACTGTTTGTATGTACCTAGTTTGACTTATAATATCATATCAGTGTCCTCACTTTCGAGAGAGGGATACGATTTTACATTCGTAAGCGATGTAGTTCACATCCACCTAAATCAAGTTCAGATTGGGTCCGGTACATTAGATAATGGTATATACGTATTGAGTCAAGCTCAGGTTTTCAATGTCCAGAACACATTTAAAAGAAAGTCTCTAGAAATAAATCAGGCTTTCTTATGGCATTGTAGATTAGGTCACATCAATGAAACACGGTTGACGAAGTTACATAGAGAAGGATATTTGAATCCGTTCGAATATCAATCTTATGCTACTTGTGAATCTTGTCTCATGGGAAAGATGACAAAGACTCCGTTTACTGGACACGGAGTAAGAGCGAGCGAGCTCTTGGGACTCGTACACAGTGACGTGTGCGGTCCAATGTTTACACATGCGCGAGGTGCTTATTCCTACTTCATTACTTTTACGGATGATTTTTCTAGGTATGGATATATCTTCTTAATGAAGCATAAATCCGAGGCCAAGTATCTATATATACACGTAGCATAGTCAAGTTTCAAAATAGAAATCAACCATAAGTTTGCATGCATAAAATAGTAGTTTTGGTTTTGGAATTTGGAAATTTTACACAAAAAAATAAGTTGCAGTTCAAAGTGTCATGTAAATTACAGAGTTTGCTTCTATCGGGTTCCTGGTAAGAGAGTTACGAGAGTTTTCGTAATCCTGCGTAGAGCAGGCCAGTGCCGATTTCAGAATACATGCGCCGGTAGTATTTTGCATTTTCGAGAAGTTTATGTTCAGTTTATGGTTTCCAATATTTAATAAGAAATGAGTGTCTGTAAGTTGTGAACGATTTCAGGTTTCAATAACCAGAGAGGGAGTTATGGTTGTTTTACGACAGTTGTGCAAATAATTTCTGCTGCTGACCAGATTCAACGCATTTTTAAAACGTGTTTCAAGATGGTTTCCGTCAGTTTTTAGGAAATTTAACTCAGGAGAAAATTATAGTTATTTCTCTGTCGATATTCCAGAAGCTTGAGTTTCTCAATTTGGGCATCACATATATGAGTTATGTCTATTATAAGACAGGTATAAATCAGTTTCAGCATTATCAGAAATACAGATTTCATACATAAAAGAAAACAATACAACAACCCGACTTAACCTAAACTATGAACTTTGTATTCATCACGGGGAGACGTCATCGCTCGTAGGTTAGATAATAACGACAGAGCGGTCGCTGGATCATTACGAAACCACAATTATAGTTAAGCCTCCCATATACGAAAGTATAGAGTATATCCGTGACATAGGGAATAAACAATATTCTTAAGTAAACAAATATCAATTAACCATGACATCGCCACCCGTGACATAGGGTGTGAATATGCGAGAAACAAATTTACTGAACGATAGCATTAGCACTCGTGACATAGAGTGTCGAATATATATATATATATATATATATATATATATATATATATATATATATATATATATATCATGAATAGAATGCACCCGTGACATGAGGAGCATCGAAAATATATAAACAATTTAAATTAGATGTACAAAAAAAAGAACAAATCATATCAAGACATGTTAAACCATGGATTATAATATAATATGGACAAGAAACAAATCTATATTTTTTCTGTATCGTTTAATAATTTTTTTTCCTTCTATTAAAAGTTAGGGTATTCAAAAAGATATTCTTTTTTCTTTATTAAAAATTTAGGGTTTGTATTTCATAATAATTTCTTTCTTTCAAACAAAATGTCTTTTTCATATTCTTCAAAGTAAAAATAGAGAGATAGGGGATACAGAAGGAACTTACTATCAAGAGAAATTCAAGAACTCTCTTATCGGTCGAAATTGCCTTGAGTTGATCAAGACGATGAAGAAGTTTGCAGGGGCTCCTTCTCCAAATCTTTTCGTTCCTATTGATAGAATCCTTAGGGTTTGGGAGAAGAATATCAAGAAAAACGAAAAGGCAAAGAAAAGGGAAGAGGATTCGGACTAGAAGAAAAAGAGACAGCAAAAAACATAGAGAAACTAAGGTTGTACAGGCTTCTGGTCTCTCGAGTTGATTTATAAAATCATAGGATAAAAATATAATACCCACGAAGCAACAAGGTCACATTAGAAAAATCGTGTGAATTAGGGTCCACACAACTGCCTGGGGCGGCTCTTTGGTGACCGACGGGCTTGGCTCTTGGTCAGTGGGCCCCACTTTGTCCCTTTAAGCCAAATACATACTATATTTGTCATATATGGTTTCAGAGTTCGTGTGAAGTTACAGATATAAAAAGGAAAAAAAATGAAAAATAAATAAGAAATTGCGAAGACCATGAATCGAACTCATACCCATGAGATGACGATGCAAAGTACTATGGTAAATCTTACACATAAATTACAAGAATATTCATATATACCTACTTGATTCAAAGAAAAGATTTTATTAAAGAAAGAAAATTTAAAAAAGAAAGTAAATGAAATTTGCAGTTGTTGCCCTTACCATGGTGAAGATATCCATTCTCTTGTTGTCGGAAAGTTCGCAATACTTATTGATGAGGCTTGATATCGGTGGTCTCCCAGATCAGGACACGTGGCAGATGACGTGTCCCAGAGTATGCAAGAAAGGACTTATAGTGGCCGACCAGACCACACCTACGCTCGTCCTGCCGAGCGCCTGCTGGCTCGCCTCCGAGCTCCCTGCACAACTGGCTTCCTCGGCCCCACAATTCGTTTCCGAGCTACCGCGGAACCAAGATACCTTGGCTCTCCCGCTCGTCCGCGAGCTCTCCCGCCGAGGTCATCTTTCAACAGCACCGCTTGCAGGCGTAACCGCCATCCCGCAAATCTCACCATGCGTGAGATCTCCGCCGGCCACATCCCACGTTCCATGCCACCACAATCCCCCATTAACGAGCCTGTCTCGTCATTAATGGGAGGTCCCGCTCATCACGCGGGCGTGACGTCGGGAGCATAACGGCCGGTGTAATTCTCGCGCCTGCCTCGCCTACTACCACCGCTATATAAACCCCTTCTTCATACGGTTCAATTAAGCCATTTTTTACTCTTCTAAGCCATTACTCTGCTCGGATCTCATCACTAACTTGATCGTCGGAGGGTCCTTGGTGGTACCAAACCATCCCGGGACTTCTTTGCAGGTACTCGGCACCAAACTCCTCATTCCACTTCTTTCTCCAAAACCCATTGAGACCCACACGCAACAGGAGATAATTAACAAAGTCCATCGGGAGATCAACGGAAGACAACATCTGACAGAGACCCGAAAAGGACCTCCATCAGTTGGCGCCGTCTGTGGGACCCAAAACTCCACAAAAACAAAAGTTGGCCTTCCGATCTCCGCCCACATGACAACCGATTCCCCTAAACATCCAAACACCCGCTGTCGCCTCCCTCGCAGCGGAGACGCGGACGAACCCTCGCCTAAGGTCGTCGGCCTCCCCACTGGCTGCCGTCTCACAGGCTCCGGCGACCGCCCGAGCAAAAGAGCTAGGGGCCGAGAGCCCATCACCTTTGGCGACGAGGATCTCCACGGCATATTTGTGCCCCATAGTGACCCGCTGGTGATCATAGCACAAATTCACCGATACGAGGTCCGCCGGATACTCATCGATTTTGGCAGCTCGACGGACATCTTCTTCCACGACTGCTTTCTGCGTATGGGGGTCGCCCCAGCAAACTTGAGACCGGCCTCCCACGTCCTCTCGGGGTTCACCAACCACTCCATCCCGGCACAAGGGGTAGTCACCCTGCAGTTCACGATCGGGGAGCCCGGCCGCACGCGCACACTGCCTGTGGACTTCATCGTGGCGAAGGTTCCATCGGCCTACAACGTCCTCTTCGGCTGCCCGATGCTGAACTCCCTCCAGGCCCAGATCTCGACATACCACCTGGCGATAAAATTCCCCCTTGATCAGGGCGGGATAGGTCGGGCATACGGGGGCCAGCGGGTCACGGAGATAGGTCCGACAGAGGCGTCTTCACCCGAGCAGCATGCTGATAGCGCCGATGCATGCGGCGACATCAAAGGGTCCCTGGACACCCGGGACGAGCAGAAGGAGGTCCGTGGAGCGCCGGTCGAACCTCTGACCGAGGTGCCCTTAGCAGAAGGAGACCAAGGAAAGACCGTCCAGATCGGGTCGCTCCTGACGGGAACTCAGTGGGATGACCCGATCGAGTTCCTCAGAAGCAACTCCGACGTCTTCGCTTGGGCACCAGCTGACATGCCTGGGATCGACCCCAAAATCATCTCCCACAAGCTTGGAGTTGATCCTATGGCCCGACCTGTCAGACAGAAGAAAAGAAGCTTCGCCCCGGTCAAACAGAAGGCTATCGAAGAGGAGGTTGACCGGCTCCTCACCGCCAACTTCATCAGGAATGTGCTCTACTCGGAGTGGCTGGCAAACGTGGTTCTGGTCAAGAAGTCGAGCGGGAAGTGGCGTATGTGCGTCGACTTCACCGACCTCAACAAGGCCTGCCCCAAGGACAACTTCCCGCTCCCCCGCATAGACCAGCTCGTCGACAGCTCGGCCGGTCACGAGCTGTTGAGCTTCATGGACGCTTTCTCCGGCTACAACCAAATCCGTATGAATCCTGAAGACAAAGATATGACCGCATTTACAACGGACCGGGGAGTGTACTGCTACAGGGTGATGCCCTTCGGTCTCAAGAATGCCGGGGCCACGTACCAGAGGCTGGTCAATCACATGTTCAAGCCACAGATCGGCAGGAACATGGAAGTCTATGTTGACGACATGCTCGTCAAGTCCATCTCGTCGGCCGACCATGCCAAGGACCTGGGCGAGGCATTCGGAGTGCTCCGCAAATTCAAAATGAAGCTAAACCCCGCCAAGTGCGCATTCGGAGTCACCGAAGGGAAATTCCTCGGGTTCATGGTCACTCACCGCGGAATCGAAGCTAACCCGGAGAAGATCGACGCTATCCTGAGCATGGCCGCACCCAAGACCAACGTCGAGATCATGCGGCTCACGGGGCGGGTCGCCGCTCTGAGCCGTTTCATGTCCAGGTCGGGGGAGAAGTGCCTTCCGTTCTTCAAAGCGCTGAGGAAAATTCTGAGGTTCGAGTGATCGGAGGAATGCCAAGTCGCCTTCGACCAATTGAAGAAGCACCTCGCAACACCGCCGCTGCTCACCCGGCCAGTGGAAGGGGACGAGCTGTCGCTGTATTTGGCAGTATCCGACCAAGCAGCAGGCTCAGTGCTCGTCCGAGAGGTCGAGGGAGCGCAGAAGCCGGTATACTATGTGAGCCACGAGTTTAAGGACGCAGAAATGAGATACCCCGCCATAGAGAAGATTGTCCTGGCCCTCGTGGTAACCTCGCGGAAACTGCGGCACTACTTCCAAGCACACACCATCATCGTCCTCACCGAGCACCCGTTGGGAGCTATCCTGGCATCACCGGAATCCTCAGGCCGCCTAGAGAAATGGAGATGGGAGTTATCTCAATTCGACATAAGGTATCGCCCGAGGCAAGCCATCAAGGCGCAGGCCCTGGCCGATTTCATCGTTGAATGCACCATCCCTAGCACGAAGCCGGAGTCCGCGCCGCCCCTCACAACACAGTATCCCGTCCCGGAAGACCCTAGCTCAGCTCCGGAGTGGATCATCTACGTCGACGGGTCTTCTACCGAGGAAGGCTGCAGTGCCGGCCTCATCATCCGGGGACCAAACGAAGCTGAGATGGAGTATTCCTTGAGGCTCGGTTTCAAAGCGTCGAATAACTTGGCAGAATACGAGGCCCTCCTGGCCGGACTGCGCATGGCCGTCGGGCTGAGGCTGAAGATAATTCGAATCCGCAGCGACTCGGCCCTTATTGTCGGCCAGGTGACCGGCCGCTTCGAAGCTCGAGAGCCTCTAATGATGAAGTACCTGGATGAAGTGAGAAAGCTCCGAAAAAACTTCGACGAAGTCCAGGTAGAACAAATACCCAGGCAACTGAATGCTCAAGCAGACGCCCTGAGCAAGCTGGCTTCGTCGAACTCGGCCAACAATAGGCGGTCAATACTCTTCGAAACCTTGACCTGGCCCAGCATGAGAGACGAGGCGACGACACTCCATGTGTACATGGTGAAGGAGAGCGACCAGGATTGGAGGAAGCCCCTTGTGGAATTCCTGAAGGACGGCACGCTCCCGGAGGACAGGGCGGCCGCTCGCCGCCTCCGGACCAAAGCCACCCACTTCGTCTGGAGCAACGGGAACCTCTACAAGAAGGCCTTCACCCAGCCCCTGCTCCGGTGCGTTGACCCCCACGAAGCCGACTACGTCCTTCGGGAAATCCATGAAGGGGTGGGCGGCGCACACCAGGGGGCTCGAACCTTGATCCAAAAGGCGTTACTCCAAGGGTACTGCTGGCCCACCATGCACGAGGACACCCTGAAGCTGGTCAGAAGGTGCAAGAGCTGCCAACTCCACGGCAGTATTCCCCGCCTCCCGGCTACCGAGCTAACTGCCCTGACATCCCCATAGACGTTCGCCCAGTGGGGATTGGATATGATCGGCCAGTTCCCTACCGGAACTGGCGGGCACAAATACGTTCTCGTTGCGGTGGACTACTTCACCAAGTGGATCGAGGCCGTCCCCATCAGGAAACCGGACGCCTCCATAACCATCAAGTTCCTGCAAAACAACCTGATACTCCGGTTTGGCATCCCGAGGTGCATCATCACCGACCACGGGACGAACTTCGAGAGCGAGAAAGTGAAGGACTTCTGCAAAGAGTACCATATCCTCATAAAGTTCGCCCGGTCGCGCATCCCCAATGTAACGGGCAGGCCGAGGTCGCCAACCGAGACGTCCTCCGGGGTCTCCGAACCCGCCTAGAAGGGAGACAAGGCAGTTGGGTCGAAGAGCTACCCCGGGTCTTATGGGCCCTGCGCACATCAAAAAAGACTCCTACCGGGGAGACCCCTTTCAGCATCTGCTACGGGACCGAAGCGATGGTCCCAGCGGAGATCGGGCTACCTAGTCATCGGGTCGAGCATTTCGACGATGACGCAAACACAATGGCGCTACGGACCAACCTTGACATACTGTTGGAGAAAAGGGATCGGGCCCAGATCAGAGCCGCCGCCTATCAACAGCAGACGGCCCGATACTACAACGCTCAGGTAAAACACCGCTCCTTTAAGACCGGGGACCTGGTCCTGCGGCGGAACGAATTCATCGACCAAGGCAGGCTTCACAAGTTCTCCCCGAAGTGGGAGGGTCCTTTCCTCGTCTCTGAAGCGCTCCCCGGCGGAGCCTACCGCCTACAAGACGCGGACGGACGGAAGCTCCCGCGGCCTTACAACGCCGAAAAGCTCAAGCTATACCAATGAGGTCAAATCCAGCGAAGTGTCGCACCCCACCCACCTCCTTCGAGATTTCCCTTTCACAAAGATGGTGTAAAGCATTCTCTGAAATTCCTGTCCATACGAATAAAGAAACGTCGAATCTTTTCTCCCCAGTAGAGTTCCTCCTTTACAACGAAAAGGCCCTCGCCACGGATCGGCCGAGCAACCCACGGGCCCTCGCCACGGTGCGACCGTGCACGCCACTGCCCGGATCAAAAAGCCCTCCCAGAGGCGGTCGAGCCCGAGGATCCTTCGCTCGGCTATCCCCTGCGGGCAGCTTCCCTGCCGCAACGCCGGGGATCAAAAAGCCCTCCCAGAAGCAGTCGAGCCAGAGGTTCCCTCGCTCGGCTATCCTTCAGGAAAAAAGCCCTCGCCAAGAGGCACCGGGCAGTAACCCTGCCCGGCCAAGGGTCCTTGGTAGGCTTCTACAGCCCCTCCCGCGCCAAGGACCAAAGTCCTCCCAGAGGCAGTCGAGTCCTTGCTCGGCTATCCCCGGCTGGTAGCTTCCTACCACAACTGACAGGGATCAAAGTCCTCGCCAAGAGGCACTGGGCAGTAACCTTGCTCGGTCCCCGTCCTGAAGGATCAAAGCCCTCGCTAGAGGCAACCGAGCAGCTACCCTGCTCGGTCAACTCCGGCTGGTAGCTCCCTACCCTCGACGCCAGGGATCAAAAGCCCTCACAAGAGGCACCAGAGCGGCTACCCCGCTCATTCATCCCAGGCTGGTAGTTGTCTACCCACAACGCCAGAGGTCAAAGACCTCATCAAGTGGCAACCGCGCAGCTTCACTGCACGGTCATCCTTAGTGGGCTTCTACAGCCCCTCTCGCGCTAAGGACCAAAGTCCTTCCAGAGACGGTTGAGTCCTTGCTCGGCTATCCCCGGATGGTAGCTTCCTACCACAAACAACAGGGATCAAAGCCCTCGCAAGAGGCAACCGAGCAGCCATCCTGCCCGGTCAACTCCAGCTGTTAGCTCCCTACCCATAACGCCAGGGATCAAAATGCCCTCGGAAGAGGCACCAGAGGGGCTACCCCGCTCGTCCATCCCAGGCTGGTAGTTGCCTACCCCCGACGCCAGACGTCAGGTTTTTCCAGTTTAAACGATCTCCCATCGACTCCGGGGCCCATGTGGATACCTCCTCGGCAACGCTTGACATGCTCGTCGGCTAGTTATTGAAGTCAACTCGACGGGAGATCGCCAGAACAGATGGCCAACCTGACATGAAAACACAACGGTACAAGCAAAGATATCCTACGAACAACCTTCACACACAAAAGATGAAATGCAAACCGACGAAACAAGGATTTTCTTTTATCACCAAAAGCGAAGTTTTTACAAAGGGTATTCTGAGCCTCCCCAGCCCTACAAACTGCCCGGAGGCTTGCTTCGGTCCCTTCATCGCTGGCATCACGGCCCACCGGGGGCTCTACCGTCGGAGATTTTGCCATCAGGGACGCGCCCTGCTCCCCTCGCCATCTCCAACTGGAGGCCTCGCCGCCGGAAGCGGAGCCCGAGTGCGGAGCTCACCATCATCGAACTCAGGAAGCCGTTCCTTCACGGCGTCCAGGGCCTTGTTCCATGCGACGGCAGAATACTCCCCGAGCTCGGCGTAAAACTGCTCTGACGTCTTATAATCGGCCACAGCTTTCTTAGTCCGAACCTAGGCAACCCGGGCCTCCATAAGTGCCGCCTCAGCATCTCTTCTGCTGGCGTCCCTCTCTTTTTCCAGGGCCGCGGAGTGTTCGGCCAGATCTGCCAGCTTCCTATCGGCAACCCGGAGAGACGCATTCAGACGACGAAGGGCACCCCGAGTCGCTGAGTTGGCAAGTTCCGCAGCCTCCGCCCAGCCCGCCAAAACGTCGGCCCTCGCCCTCTCCAGGCGCAGATCACGTTGCAAAATCTCGACCTCCGAAGGGAACGCTTCCACTGGCCTCGGAGCGTAGAACGCCCCCCCGTCCTCCATGCGGGTGGCAAGGGCGCAGTGTTGAAGAACCGGACGAAAAGCCGATGAGAAAATAGGAGGCCCCCGAGCCAAGGAAAGGTATACCAAGACAAATGCACATAAAAGGATTCGTACCTGGACCACCCCCCGGGCCATGGCCTCCAATTAATCCCTCAAGGAGCCGTGCGGAAGCTTTCCCCCAGCCGACTCCTCCATCCCGCGAGCAGGCCAGCGGCAACGGAAAGTCCAGACGGAACCGTGAAGACGACGCCCCCTCCTGCACGGAAATTCCCTCAGGGACCCTCGACGACGGCGCGTGAGAAACCGTCCTCTTCCTCTTGAGAGGGGGCCTGCCCTCGCCCTTCCCTTTGTCCCCCGTCTGGGGCTCGGGTAACTGTGGACGACTCTGGCCACTGCCAGAGAAACCACCAGATGCCGTCGACGAAGCAGACGGCCCTGCCGTTGGCAGAGAATCTGGCGGGAGGCATGAGCTAGCCGGGGGCTCGGCCACGCCACTAGCCTCCTTCTGGCTTGGGCGGCCCGAAGAATGAGAGCGAACCATGTATTCAAAAGGAAGAGTAACGCCGAGCAGCAACGACTCAAGGAAGGAGGAAGAATGAAAGATTGGGGGCCCTGAGGCGGGCCCCATCCCTGTCTTATCGTTGCATACGGCCTCATCCAACGGCGCCCGTCATCTCCCGCCGAAACAACTCCTCGCGCCCTGCGGCTCCGATTGCTCCACGTGTCGATCCTGCGCTGAACCGCGTCCCATCAGACGCCACAGGCCTGCATACATCGTATCAACCAATCGAAACTTGACACGTGGGCCGTCGCTTCAGTCGCAGAGTGCACGAACCAGCGCACCTTCTTAGATGCGGAGATCTCGCCTTGATTCGCTGGCGGAAAGGACAACCGACGGCCCGAGGACTCGCCCCGGCAAGACCCTAGAAAGGAGCTCACCTCGGGAGGCCCGACAGTCCACTCCTGACCCAACCCGCTAGCTGGTCGGGACAAGAGTGGGGGGCTAATGATGGGGCTCGATATCGGTGGTCTCCCAGATCAGGACACGTGGCAGATGACGTGTCCTAGAGCATGCAAGAAATGACTTATAGTGGCCGACCAGACCACACCTACGCTCGTCCTACCGAGCGCATGCTGGCTCGCCTCCGAGCCCCCTGCACAACCGGCCTCCTCGGCCCCGCAACTCGTCTCCGAGCTACCGCGGAACCAAGATATCTCGGCTCTCCCGCTCGTCCGCGAGCTCTCCCGCCCGTCCGCGAGCTCTCCCGCCCGTCCGCGAGCTCTCCCGCCGAGTTCATCTTTCTCGGTCTCATCGACCGACCAACAGCACCGCTTGCAGGCGTAACCGCCATCCCGCGAATCTCACCATGCGCGAGATCTCTGCCGGCCACATCCCACATTCCACGCCACCACGATCCCCCATTAACGAGCCTATCTCGCCATTAATGGGAGGTCCCGCTCATCACGCGGGCGTGACGTCGCGGGCGTAACGGCCGGCGTGATTCTCGCGCCTGCCTCGCCTACTGCCACCGCTATATAAACCCCTTCTTCATACGGTTCAAGTAAGCCATTTTTTACTATTCTAAGCCGTTACTCTGCTCGGATCTCATCACTAACTTGATCGTCGGAGGGTCCTTGGTGGTACCGAACCACCCCGGGACTTCTTTGCAGGTACTCGACACCAAACTCCTCATTCCACTTCTTCCTCCAAAATCTATTGAGACCCACACGCAACAGGAGATAATTAACAAAGTCCACCGGGAGATCAACGGAAGACAACATCTGACGGAGACCCGAAAAGGACCTCCATCACTTATAGTTGTAATTATTGTAAAGCAAAGTAATCGCAATTCATACACGGAGAAAGCAAAGACAAATATATTTGTGACCGTGAAGAACGTCAACAATTTATACTTCGAGTAGAAATTTTAATTTCATTTTTCTTTTTATGAGAAACTAATATTTCCTTTCTTTTAAAAAAAAGAAGAAGATGTTAGTATGGCTGTGAACGTGCACGTCCCAAAAAGGAAAAACAGAGAGGGTAGATCCCTAGGTTTAAGTTACGGCAAGACCCATCCCAGATGCTGTGAAAAGTGTTTACAATCAAGTTGGCTATGGCGTTTACGGTCCCATTTTCTCCAAACAGAATAAAATAAAAGTAATACAGAACAATTCCATAGCCAGATCCTATTTACACATTAAGGTCCAAAATAAATATCCAGTTCGGGCCCATTTATAGCCCATATAGCTCTATGCAAAAAAATTTAAAAAACACTTATAATGTAATTTGTCAAATGTCAGGGGTTTAACTGCAATTCCCACTATCGCTCTCCTTCTTTAATCTCTAGATTTTTCACCAAAATCCCTACAAAAAATCAATCGAAGATCCAAAAATGGCGAGCTCGAGCTTCAGCTTTCGACCTCTCTCTACTCAAGTTCCCATCTTTATCGCTTCATCGCCGTCACCGTCGTCTTCTTCCTCTCTTTCCCCAAAGAGAGCGGCGCCAAGATGCAGCAGCTTCGGAGCGAGGGCGGCCGCGGCTCCTCCAATGGCGCCGCTAAACCCTAAAGATCCCTTCTTGTGGAAGCTCGCCTCGATAGCCGCTGCAAATCCCGATCTTGTCTCGATGCCGCCGTCGAATTCCGAGATTCCGCCGTTCCTCGATCTCTTCGATAGCCCTAAACTTATGGCGTCGCCTGCTCAGGTGAGATTTTTTTTTCAGAAAGGAGAGGAAAAATTGGAGCTTTTGTTGAGATTCGTTAGGATGTTTGTGTTGATGGGTATCTGTTGTCTTTTTGCTTAGTTTGTTGAGGTTATAAAAAAAACGCCTCTTTACTCTAATCCTGCAAAATTTGAATAATTGTTCCAATTTGATGCTTGTTATGGTATCTGTTATGAATGTTTTGACCATTAGGTTTGAACTAGAAAAGTGTGATTGGCTCTGATACAAATTGTTTATATGAATCTGCACTCAATATATGTAAGGATTGTGGCATGAGCAGGCTAGAAATTGGCCTGTAATACGAGGCAGAGACGAGAATTTGAGAGTTGGGAGATATTAGATTTGTTGTACAAGTTCATATAAAGATGATTATTTGCTTTAATATTGTCTAAGCCTTCTACCAACAAATGGACCGGCAATAAAGCAACACTCGGATTAGAGTAAAATTCTTGGTCAAGGAAAATACAGGCTTGTCATAATTTTAAGTGATAGTTAGCGTCCTCCAACTCCTTTCAGATGCTAGAAAAGTCTGAAAAAGGAGATCAGAGAAGAAGGCGATAAATTTATTCAGATCTTGAAACATGATAGTAAATAGCTTTTTCCCTATTACCTCATATGCTTTTCCAGTATTTGAAATCTCAGAGCAGCTTGGTAGCATCTTATAGCCTCTGTTTTTGGAGAAATAAATCGAAATTTGTATCCAGAGGCTGGCGGATTGGTTTATTAGACTTCTGTATAAAGGCAATATTAGCTAATCATCTAAACCTTGAAGTTGCATTTAGCATTCAAGAGACCTCTTTTCATTTTTCTGGGCATTATATATATTTGCACTGGAGTAGATTACTTCTATTATTTCTTGATGGAGTTGTTCTTGTTTTAAATAATAAATATACTGTCAAAGTGGTTTAGTAACTAGCTTTTGGGATGTAGAAATGAGTCAAATGACCCTTGATTGTATGTTATAATTGTTATTCTTTACAAAATACAACATTTTTATACGAGTTTTCACTTATTGGTTACCTCATTCAGGTGGAACGATCTGTTTCCTACAATGAACACAGGCCGAGAAAGCCTCCCCCAGATTTGCCATCACTACTTCTTCATGGACGTATTGTCTACATTGGCATGCCAGTAAGTGTCTCGTCCTTGTTCCATTTTCGGGCGTTTTTTTATTTAAACATTAGTTTGATTCAAGAGGTCTAGTGAAACTAGAAGGTGCCAAATCTAATGACATACAGAAGAATAAAGATTTAATTGATACCCTTTACCTGAAAAAGATTTTTTAAAAATTCAGCTAACTGAAAATATTGTTGGAATTAGAGTTATATCAATACTAAAAGACAGTGCAGGATAGCTAGTGCTTGCACAAATTGCACCACTACCTTTGATTGGAACTGCATGCTTCATAAGTAAAATTTCAGTGACATTCATAAATTTTGGACATGTTTCTAAGTCTTTAGTGTTGCAGTGTTCACATAGGAGGCACATAACTTTATTGTGTAAGTTTCTAGATGAGAGAAAATGGAGCAACACCGCTTTCCGGCCTTCTTACCAACATTCTTAACAAAAAGATTGTTTTGATTTCTCCTTTCTTATGATGGTTAAAAATTATTTACCTGACCCCCTTTTTTTGGGGCACTAGTTGGTGCCAGCTGTCACAGAGCTTGTGATTGCAGAGTTGATGTATCTCCAATGGATGGATCCAAAACAAGCAATTTATCTCTATATCAATTCTACTGGAACAACTCGTGATGATGGTGAAACTGTAAGTGTGTTGAGATTTATTTCATTTTTTGGTGTTACAGTTGGTTTCATTTTGATGAACACATTGTACATTAATTATGTCCATATTTGAGATGCATGATGGTTGTCTATGCTATGAAAATACGCCCCTTGATATTTAACCTTTCTAGCATCTGTACATTCTTTGAATGTGGCAAAAATGCTTTATTTGTTCGTATCTATTTATAAATGATATTGATTTCGATTACAACTCGGTATAGTTGAGAGATACCACTGAATTGCAACTGTTGCTTTATATGTTATTTGAACATGTGAATTTATGTGTATCAATTTTCCAATAGCTCAGTTTCCTGCACTACACATCTTAAATGGTAATGGCATACAGCCTATGGTGCTGAAAATCTGTTTGCTGTATGAGAAGGTCCATTAAGGTTGAGAAATGAAATAGCTTTGTTTCCAATGAAGGAACCCTCTAGTTCCATTCAAAGAAAAAAAAACTTTGTTAGGTATATACATATACCAAATGAACATTAGAATCCTCATGGATTGAGATATTACAGTAGTATGTTTTATTTAATTTTGCTAATGTATACTGTATTTACTATTAAATTAATCGAAGATTGGTGGGAGCTGAAACCAAAGTTTAATATAATGTCTACACTGGTATACAATGAATGGGTAGGTATCATTTTGAAAAAATCTTGTTGCAGATGAATCAAATCTAGATGAAATGCTAAATGCTGCGTTCGCATGCCATTTGCTCTATCGGGATGGATTAAATCTAGCTAAAGTAGATAATGCTTAATGAGATGCTTACATGCCATTTGCTCTCGCCTACTCATGGTCCTGAATTGGATCACAATTGTTAGTGCTTAAAACCTTCACACGGAATAAATTTGTTATAGTATTGTATTTGCATTCTTCATGTTCTATGCTCTAGGTAGCTGATGCAATCCTGCAAATATACTGATAAAATTCCAATGAAGATAACATTGCAGACAAGGACACAACAGTAGTACAATTACATCAAATAGCATAATTAACATGGAGTTGTATTCATGAAAGTAACCTAGTAAATTATTGTCGAATCCAGTATAAATTGAAAATTCAGAAGCTGTAACACACTGATGCTGTGTATCTCAATTTGTGGAAATCAGGCTTGCATTATTTTATACGTCTTAGTTGTCCTTGGTAATCATATCCTAGAGCCTCTCTCACGGCTACATGCATAAACTGGCTTGTGCTAGTCTTCGTAGTCTAATGAAAGAAATTGGTGAAATGAATTATGAGCTGATGAACATTCATAATTTGCCGCATTCTAGTTTTAAACCCATGATTCAGTTCACTATGAGAGCAATGTGTATTGTCTTTCTGTTCGAGAAATGCCATACATGGGCATATTAAACCGTTGGGTGATAATAATTCCACCACATGGTTCATTTGACATCATTTCTGACTCTATGAGATGATTTATTTTTGTTATAATACATGTGCAATTATAGCACTCTGAAATGTTTATTAATGTGCTTCAGGTCGGCATGGAAACCGAAGGTTTTGCTATATATGATGCCATGATGCAGTTAAAGAATGAGGTGATTGCACATCTTTTCAATACTGGTTTGCTAATTTATTTGGTTTGTTTGGCCCTTCGATGTTGTTACATATAATTATATTTTCATGTCTCGGGTATTTGTTTTCATAGATCCCTTGGCTATAGTTTGCGTGTTTGTGTGTCTGTAGGTTAAAAGATTTATTGGATGTTAGCACAAAATCCTCGTGTAAATGACCATCTTCAAACCGATTTCATTGCAAGGCGTGACAAGTTTAAAAGGGAGGGGGGGGGGGGCACAAGAAAATTCCGAAGTTATCTTACTTGAGTTGAAGAGGACACCATGCTTACGTGCACTCTTTCATTTGAGAAAATAATGGTTACTGCAAAATCGACAGTACCATAATTTCCAGATAGTGAAGCCTTTACCGAAATGGAAACACCAATCACTCAGATAGGAAGCTAAAAGAATACATAGCCTTTATTTCTCACACAATATTATTAATCACACTATCTATTAGCAAAGCATTTTTTATTGTTAATTGGCACCTAAACATTTTTGCCTTCAAATCCGCTACCAAAAGGATATACAACAACTGAGCCTTTTATCCCAAGCATATGGGGTAGGCTACATGAACCAACATGAGAATCACGCCGGGTTCAGCACATGAATCCTCTGTCTCCACTCACTTCTATCGAACAATATACTTTCATTGAGTCCTTTGGCAACCATATCGTTTCGTATCACCTCCATCCATGTTTTCTTCGGTCTCCCTTTTGCCCTTTTGCCATTACCTATATCGAGAGTATCTATTCGTCGAACCGGTGCTTCCATAGGTCTGCGTCGCACATGACCAAACCATTTAAGCCGGTTTTCCCGCATCTTCTCCTCCACGGGTGCTACACCAACTTTTGCACGAATATCCTCATTTCGCACCTTGTCTTTTCTAGTGTTACCGCACATCCAACGAAGCATGCGCATCTCCGCTACGTGCATCTTCTGTGTATGATGCTTCTTAGGAGCCCAGCATTCTGTACCATATAATAAGGCAGGCCGAATAGCGCTCCGATAAAACTTCCCTTTCAATTTTAACGGAAAGTTACGATCACACAAAATCCCTGTTGCACTCCTCCATTTCAACCAACCAGCTTGGATCCTTTGATTAACATCACTATCGATCTCCCCATTCCTTTGGATGATGGAACCTAGATATCTAAACTGGTCGCTCGGTGATATCTCTTGCCCTTCCAATGTTATACCAATATGGTTTTGACTTCTCTGGCTACTAAATTTGCAGTGCATATATGCTGTCTTGGACCTGCTCAATCTGAATCCCCGAGATTCCAATGTTTGTCTCTATAATTCCAATTTGGCATTAACCCCTGCTTTCGTCTCATTTACTAGAACAATATCATCAGCGAATAGCATACACCAAGGGACCTCATCTTGGGTAGTTCTAGTAAGCTCATCCATCACGATGGTAAACAGGAAAGGACTTAATGCAGATCCTTGATGTAAACCAATAGTAATCGGAAAATCACTTGTTAAGCCACCGCAAGTTCTGACATTTGCCACTACTCCGTCGTACATATCCTTGATTATGTCAATATACTTGACGGGGACCCCCTTTTTCATCATTGTCCCCCATAATACCTCTCTAGGTATCTTGTCGTACGCTTTTTCTAAATCAATAAATATCATATGCAAATCTCCTCTCCTCTCTCGAAAGCGCTCGACAAGTTGACGAAGCAAATGAATCGTCTCTGTCGTCGATCGTCCAGGCATGAACCCAAATTGGTTCTCTGTTATCTTAATATCCTTCCTTAGCCTGTGTTCAATCACTCTCTCCCAAAGTTTCATGGTGTGACACATTAGTTTTATTCCACGGTAGTTTGAGCAACTTTGAATGTCACCCTTATTCTTGTAGATAGGTACAAGGATACTTTTCCTCCATTCATTTGGCATCTTTTTTGTCTGCCAAATCTTATTAAACAGATCTGTCAGCCATTTAACGCCTATTTCTCCTAAGCATCTCCAAATCTCGATAGGAATCCCGTCAGGACCAACCGCTTTTCTTACACCCATTCTGTTCAAAACTTCTTTAACCTCAGTAAGTCTTATTTTACGCATGAAATCACGATTTATATCTTGAGATTGAATGACAAGTCCATCCAAATTCTTAGTAAAGCTCTCATTGAACAATTTGTCAAAATAATCTCTCCATCTTTCCTTGATATCCTCATCTCGAACTAAAACCTTCTGATTTTCATTTTTGACACACTTCACCGCACATAAGTCTCTAGTCTTCCTTTCCCGCATTCGAGCAATCCGGTATATATCATTTGCAGCCTCTTTAGTGTCTAATTTCTCGTACACCTCCTTGTAGACCTTAGATTTAGCTTCCCGAACAGCTTTCTTAACTTCCTTTTTAGCCATTTTGTACTTCTCAAATCTCTCCACATATCTACTTTTCTTCAAATCTTTATAAGAATCTCTTTTAATTTTAATAGCAGCCTTTACATCTTCATTCCACCATGATATGTCCTTAGATGGTGGAGCACCACCTCTCGACTCACCAAGTAGATCTCTAGCTACTTTCTTGATACAACTAGCCATTTTGTTCCATGTTTTGTCTGGATCATCTTCCGACTGCCAATCCGCTTCTTGTACTACACGATCTATAAAAACCTTTTGATTACCTTCTTTCAATCGCCACCATTTAATTTTAGGCTCTACCTTACGTCTAATCTTCCTAGGTTCTCTTCTAAATCGAAAATCTAGAACTAAAAGTCTATGTTGAGTAGTTACACTCTCACCTGGCACTACCTTACAGTCGATACAACAACCTCTATCTATTTTTCTCGTCAGAAAAAAGTCTATTTGACTAGCATTTGATCCGCTCCTAAAAGTGATAAGGTGGGACTCTCTTTTCCTAAACCAGGTGTTTGCTAAGATCAAGTCATAAGATAAAGCAAAATCTAGAATCGAGTCACCTACTTCATTCCTTTGTCCGAAACCAAAACCTCCATGGATAGTATCAAACCCACTACGACTAGTACCTACATGTCCATTAAGATCACCACCAATAAATAACTTCTTTCCACTAGGTATACTTTGCACCACCTCGTCTAAATCCTCCCAGAATAGACGCTTACCAGCGTCATCAAGACCTATCTGTGGTGCATAAGCACTAATAACATTAAAGATCTTTCCACCTAGAATAAGCTTAACCAGTAAAATTCTATCACCTTTTCTCCTAATCTCAACTACATCCTCAAGCAACCGTCTATCTATGATTATACCTACCCCATTACGATTTTTATCTCTACCCGTATACCAAAGCTTATAACCCCAAGGCTCTATGACTCTACTCTTTTCACCTACCACTTAGTTTCTTGCAAACACATAATACCAACTCTCCTTCTAATCATCACCTCCACTAATTCTATTAGTCTAC
Organism: Agapanthus africanus; assembly: GCA_030015575.1. Taxonomy (NCBI): domain Eukaryota; kingdom Viridiplantae; phylum Streptophyta; class Magnoliopsida; order Asparagales; family Amaryllidaceae; genus Agapanthus; species Agapanthus africanus. The sequence goes on from JASDDO010000029.1 coordinate 417,337,142, forward strand.
CCGTAAGGGAACCTATGTTCCAGGAAGCTAGACGGATCCTATGAAACCCTTGCTTATTTGTCACTACACCCGGGGTCCGATGTAGCGCGCCGTCTGTAGACGACGACCCTTGCTTATTTGTCACTACACCCGGGGTCCGATGTAGCGCGCCGTCTCTGGACGACGACCCTTGCTTATTTGTCACTACACCCGGGGTCCGATGTAGCGCTACCAAAAGGATATGCGCTTGTTAATTGTCTTGATTTTCCAAAAGAAATATAAATCACCATTACTTATAGTGCCGGCCTGTTGCATCCTCAGATCCAAACTGTAGCTGTTGGAGCTGCAATAGGCCAGGCCTGCTTACTTTTGGCTGCTGGAAAGAAAGGTCGAAGATTTATGATGCCTCATTCGAAAGGTATGTTGTGTTGTATGGCAGTGACATGATTATTTTCTCATTCTCTATTCAGTTTCTTATTATTGTTAACATGCCAGATTTGACTTTTTGATTACAGCCATGATTCAGCAGCCTCGAGTCCCATCTTCTGGGCAGATGCCAGCAAGTGATGTTCTTATTCGAGCGAAAGAGGTTAGATTTTGCTCAATTTTTAATTGGAGAAAAAACTAAGATTTGCAATTTGCTAGATTGGATATTGTTTGTTTCTAGTTAAAAAAAGATATTGTCTGAAACGGTGCTTACTTTTCCCTTCAATTTATTTCTTTAATCTATATCCATTTTAATTTTGTTAACCAAAACTTATTTCTATCTCTAGATTTATTTCTTGGAATATATATTTCTTGTGCATCTTTTGAAACTAGACTATCACATAGGCTATCTAGGGTGGGTGCTATTCTCTTGGTGCTATTATGCAATCCTAGCCTCATCTTCCATCAAGAAAAACACAAATTGCGGGCCCCCCCTTGTTTTACCCATTTCCGGCCATAGGATCAAATAGTAGGGAATAGGAGGGGCAAAATAATAGCATCCACCCCCAATCCGGCCACCTAGATGGAGTTTAGCAACATGATCTTTTTGGCATCTTTGTTCTTAGAAGCGTTTACCTGTGCGTTTTGCCTGCAGGCAAACGTTACTTTTGTTCCTTGTCATTTCCTGAATGGCTCTCATTTTGCTTAATCACTTGTTTCATATTGCTATCCCATACAAAGTCCAGAAATCACAAGCAATTTCGGTGTTGTATACACTTTATTTAATAATTTGTTGGTTACCAAACAAGGCTCATCTTTAAGCAAGGCACCTCAATCATGTGGTTCAAGAAGATAATTCTAGTTGCAATATCTCCGCTCGGCCTCAAACCTTATTTCAAAGTAACAGCCTTCTGTTTTGTTAATTTTCTCACTGTTACACTTATTAAAATTCTTAACTCCAATTTATGTTGTACTTGTTAAATGTTTCTTTTATCTGTTAATAAAAAGCCATTTACTTCAAATGAGATTCCATGCTCTCTACAGGTGATTACTAACAGGGACACGCTAGTCAAACTTCTAGCAAAGCACACTGGAAATGTAAGTTTTAGATAAGCTTGAATTATATTATTTTTTACATCGAATTTCAACCAAAAACTAATTACATCCATTAGTCTGTGGAGACAGTATCTAAGGTGATGCGGAGACCATTTTATATGGATTCCATGAAAGCTCAGGAGTTTGGTGTCATTGACAAGGTAAATTACTGAAAAATGTGGTGGTGTAGTTCTTTTTTGTTTTCTTTTTTTTTTGTTGCTAATTTGAGAAGAAAATAAAACTGATTTTTGTGTTTCATTTGGCTCAGATTCTATGGCGTGGTCAAGAGAAGATAATGGACGATGCTGCTTCTCCGGAGGAATGGGATCGTAAAGCGGGAATCAAAGTTGTCGATGGGATTTGATTCGCTCGAAGATTTAGATCCTAGTAAGCGGAAACCTTGTTTTCTTTTTGGGTGAATTGCACAAAATCTCGTGTAGATTATCCCGTATAGAACTTATATCCCCCCAGAAGTGATTTATTAACACCCCTTCCGCTTGTCGATCAAAATCTATTAAAACACTCAATTCAACTCTAGGCACCTCGAATGATTGTCAAATATAAGTCTAGAACTTGTTATTGTTGCTGGATTTGAAGTTGTGTTTTTTATGGTTGCGGTCCATTAACAGAGGGGTGTTTGCTCTTAAAAATCAATTGTGGGGATACTAGTGCCATATGTGATGACCCTTCTTTTTCTTCATATTATATGTTCTAGCGAAATTGCGCAAAGATTCGGTGATAATTGATTACTGTTTGACATCATTCGCAGGCTCTTCACGGGCATAAAGATATAGCATATGAAATACCTAAGCTTCAAAAGTGATGTCGAGGACAATTTCGTCAAGATTAGAAGCATCGACAGCTAATTTAGTGGAAGTTTGGCTGTTTGCGGCTTCAATGTTTTTAATGGGTTGAAAAACTTGCAACATGAAAATATAGACCGACTGTTGCTGATAGCCAATGTGTTATTTGAATTTTATATCCCAAATAAATGGGAGAAAAATAGTTATAAACTAATTCAGATCTAGTTTGGAAAGGCAAAATGCAAGTTGTTATTCATTGAAGGTTGCTCAATAATTCATTGTTTGCATGGGTTTTGCAGTACCTTCGGTTTCTTAATTTTTCCTGGAAGATTATTGTTGTCATGCATCAACATAATTTGGCTGAAGCATTAAGACATACCGTCAACTTTTTTTGTTTTATAATTTGATGAAAAAAATTGAAAAGGATAATATGCAATAGTATAATGGTATAATGATGTAATAACTGGAAGTTCCTCTTGAAAAATACAAAGCAGATTTCTATGACAAAATGAGAAACCGGTTTTCTGATAGTACAATATTTCTAGTATTTCAACGTCACAAAATCAACTGTGAAAGGGCATTGAACACATCAAATTTAGTGTATCCACATTTTGCATGATGAAAAAGGTGGTGGATGTTGATCGTCGAAAATTGGCGGTTTGAATGTTGATGAGAAAGGGTTTTGACTTTTCTCAGTGACACATGAGATTCTGTTCTCTCTCACAAAATATATATATAATGGAATTGAGATTCTGTTCTCTCTTACAAAATATATATATATACTCAAACTCAAACTCAAAACTCAAGGGATGCAATGAAACCCGAGACTCATTCCCTATTTTTCATCTGAGTTGGCTCTGCTGACTACAACTAGTTATCTATGGCATGCATATACTGTAAGCATGTCAACTTTATTTTTTATTTTTTGGACCTGACCGGTAAGCCTAATCCATGTCATGCACACATCGCACATGCACCCCAAGTCTCAAGGATTTACGCCCAACCCGTATATGAAAAGGATTAGCTTACGTGATTATTAGAATAATCTACCATTAATAGTCCTGACACCCAATAACTGGTCTATTTCATTATCCAATGATATTTTCATTTAAAATTTCAACTAGACTCTTAATGGTAGAATAACACCACTGCAAGGAAAATTTTAGCCAGTACTTGTTTTTATGATATCAAACATTAAATACAACAAACCTAAGAATCATTGAGCTCAACGTTTACAACTGCCGGCAATTTATGTAAGATAGAAAATATATAGGAATAAAAGACATGCAACTTTTGAACATTATGGACTATAGCTGAAAGGGAGTTCAAACTCATACATAACCCAAAAACATTATTCAAAATAATCAAGACATCAAAATACCAAACAGTGCTCCAGATCAAATACCAAAACAGTGCCCAAAATTCACAGAACTCTAAATCCGATATCGGCTCATACTCTCGACTAATGATAACAAATAGCAACTTGCGCAAAAAATCTAGTGACTGTACTCGTTCTCACCAGGCCAAATGGTTCTAAAGATTGAAGCAGCAACCGGGATGATCGCAACAAGCGCGAGCTGCAGGTTCTCCGACGAGCTCGTCCTTATCGTAATCTGCCCGCTCCGCTTATTATTCAACCCCACCCGAACCGCAACTTTCGTATTCCTCCCGACATTAACCTGAGATTGCAAATTAGCCCCTAAAGCCAAATCCCCGTGCCATTTCATTAAGGAAAGCCCTAGGGTCGAAACCGCTTGCCCAATCGGGTAATCCTTCTCTCTGAGACGTGCCTCGAGATTCGCGCCATATGCCACATCACCCTGGGCCCGCACCGCGCCAGTGCTCACCACAAGGCTCACCCTCTTCCCGATTGTAACCTGGTCCTCGATTTTTAACCCGGTCGCCACAGTTTCACCCAAGAAAGTTACGGATGCTCCCACGGCCGTTTTGTTGTTCTTCGAGTTTTTGGATTTAGTCTCGCCACGAAGAATATAAGCGAGTTGTTTGCCTACAGATTGGATATCAAAGCCCGCAAGGCTCGAGCCATTCGCCCCATGCTTCGCCGCTATTGAGGAGTCCAGGTGAATATTGAAATCCTTCTTGTCTTTCGTAATTTGAACTGCGATAGCAGCAGGGAATTTGTTAGCTAAAGCTAGGGTTTCCTCGATGCTGACGCCATCATAGCCACAATCATGGTCCCACCCGTGCGTGTCAAGCACGGGCCTCGTTAAAAGTTGTGAAGTTGGCTCTAAGAATCGGTAACGATAAGTTGGTACATCGCAATCGAAAGAAGGAGGCAGTACCATATCAGGTAAAGGAACAGGCACAGCCGCTGGTGCATTATCTTGATCATAATCTTCGCCCATTTCATTATAAGGAGATTCGTCTTTTCCGTTTCCCACCCTCTTCTTCATCTCCTTCAGCCTCCTAATCTCTTCTTTAAACTGTTTCTTTTGAAAAAGTTTCACTCGATAGTCGTACTCGTCGAAGTAGGCTCTTTTCTGCTCCTTGGTGAGTTTCGCGAGCTGCGATTTCTTTAACGGCTTAAAAGGTGGGAGCTGATCGTACTCGTCCTCTTCTTCAATTTCTGTGTCTGAAAAGTCATCCAAATCTATGTCTGAATCGGCGTCACCACCTTGATCATTGGGAAGCTTCGGGTGAGGTCGAGATTGTAGTAGTGTTGAAAGCAAGTAAGGCAGCGGCGGGGACCGCAAGCGGAACCCGAAGAGCTTTCCAGGGGACGGATCTTGAAGCTTCAAAAGGGAGTTAGCCTCGGATAAAATTTTCGATGAGTAGCATAAAAGCAACAACTGAGGTCTCCAGCTAATTCCATTAGGGAGAACCCTCTCGCCTTCTCGGTTTCTTCTACAAGAAGGGTGGTTCTCGACAAGAGCCACCGGGTTCATCAGCCTCATGTCACCAGCTGCTTGGCGAATCGAGTGCTGAACAACATGCGACCTGTTAAGAGAGAAAAGGTCATTTTAGGTAACGAATGCAATAATAAACCTTCGTGACACACACACACAGACACACACAGAGAGAGAGAGAGAGTAAGAGATCTATACTCCTCTTCTCTCTCTTGAATGTTTGCCAATGCTGTGTTTTACACTACCTTTGTGCGATGAACACCTCATAGCTCAGGGGAGACCCGTTGGGTCCCTCTGGTGGGGCCGATGCAGCATGTGTAAGAGCAACAATGGCATTGAACCAGATCGATGAACCTAGAGCGCTCGTAATCGACTTCAGCATCGGTAAATCGTTGAAATCTCGAGTCTGGGTATCAAGGCGATCGACGTAAAGTACAATATCAGGCGGGCATTTCTTTGTGTATTTCTTTACGGATGATAGGATTTTGCGATTTGTTGCCTGGTCCATCACCGACGGTTTAAGACCAGGGGTATCGATAACTCTAATCCTAACCCCATCCACGACACCGGAAATCTCTCTAACAGAAGTCGAAGCAGTTTGAAAAGGACTGGTTTGCGACTTCTCTTCGCCGAAAATAGAATTTATCGTCGCACTTTTACCCACCCCAGTTTTCCCAAGAACTAGAATATTACACGAAAACTTCAAATCCTCTTCTCCCTCAGCTTCGAGCTGAATTGACTTCCTCTTCGCAGTCTCGATGCTAAAACCCCGACCCATTTGCCTCCCTCGCTTGATCCCTTCAGCAAGACTTAACCGATAGAGGACTTGAGCGGCCACAGTGTCTTCAGGAGTGTGCCCTAGCCTCATAACGAGGCGCAAGAACTTAACCCTAATGTCCTCAACTTTCTCATGAAGCTTCCTCTCTTCTTCATCCATTTCTGTGTCGGGCTCCGCAGTCACTGCAAGCTCCGAGGGGCTGAAAAGAGTAGGGCGGATGCCACGGGTGGGGCCCGGCCTCAGAGAGGGGGCAGAGGAGCCCAGGCCTGCAGGCCGGTCCATAGAGAAGACGCGGGTACCATCTTGAGAAGTGACGGTGATGTTCCCGTCGGACGAAGCACCACCAGTTGCTGCTTTCAATAGAGCGGCCAATGCAGCAGAGTCGAACAACTCTTTGCCATCGCCCTCTTCATCAGTATCGACCTCTTCATCAGAATCTGAAACAATCTGACCGTCCATTTGATTCTGATAGCTACGAGAGCTCTTGAAACTGACGGCGTTTGAAGAGGCTTCTTCCAGTTCTTTTATGATTTGCTTTGCAGTTTCGGAGCTGTCCAAGATGGCAACCCTAGGCTGCTCGTCAGAAATGTTATCTTCATCATCCTCTTCTTCTCCTCCTCCATTTTGAACGGAGTTTTCATCATCATCAGCCTTTGTGTCCTCAACAGGACCAGAAACTGGCAATGTGCTTTGAGTGTAGAATTCACGGGCAGTTCCAGTGTCTAATGCGCCAGAATTTTCTGAAGGTTTGGTTTCTGTCTCCTTGGTTTCAGAATCTTCTGCAGAAGGAGGCGGAGGCTCCACGACCTGGCTTGTATTAATAACCCCATCATCATCACTGTGTTTTGCTTCTAAATCAGTTGAAACTTCGTTTGAGTTCATCATAACCTTTTCCTCCTCAATTTCCTGTATCAAAAAAGTATTCCCATTTAACAGTCATACAATCATTCAAAATACCAATCATGTTTGCAAAATTCTTAACAATCTTAAAGTATGGGGGGGGGGGGGGGGGGCAGCCTGTTTGAAAAGCGAAAAGAAAATACGAAAGTAGGAACTATCCGCATTCCTTGTTTATAGTTAAGAAAGTAAATACACAGCGCATTCACAATTATGAAGAACCACCGCTTGCATGTCTCACATAGACACACATCTAACATGTGTCTGCTTCTCCCACTCTCCAACGTCATCTCAGATACTTTTCATCCATGTCTTAAAAAAAGGGTCATGACCATTCACTAAATTTGCTTTCTTTTGTTAATATCACCTTGTGTATATGTAGATTTTATTTATATGTAATAGTTTGCAACTAGTTATCAGTTTTTTCGAACCATATGATTTTAATCTGACGGTTCATCGGTTCAAGGTTTCTCTAGACCGACTATGATATGTATACAATTCTATGATTTAAAAGTGTGACACAGTGAGCACTGAGCAATTGGTTAGGGTGAAATTAAATCTGTACGCTATCAATGAAATTAATTGAGAAGGATTTGGCCTTAAATCCATCAAAAAGAAGTCAGCTTTCTCTCTGTGTGTGTGCGCGCGCGCATGTGCGCGTTCCGTATGAATATTTTTGTCTACCTGCCCTACTGTTCAAAAATTGTCATGTCGTGTCATATGATTCATAGCAAGGGTGCCCCGCATCGGATACAAAGCGGATATGAGCATTACCATATCCAAATTTGTTTGTTAGCAATGAATACGGATACAAATATAGTACATAAATAGAAACTCAGCCGTATTTGGCAAAATTGAATACGGCAAAACCATGGAGAGAAACTATGCATAAAACTGATAGATACCAAAACCAAATATGAATACTAACTAAATATGAGTACTCAAAATATTTAATGTAGGCATTTTTATATGCAAAAAACAAAAATATTATTATATACATAAACAAATAAATATATCAACACAAATATTCCATATGATACTAGTCTATTTAGCATACTTTGAAACAAACATGATATAATAAAATGTTGAATTATTTTTTAAAGGCATAAATTCAAGTGCACAGTTATATAAGCAAACTAATATGTTATTTAGATAAACATTATTGACTAGAAAAAAAATTTGAATGTATCTTTATATAATTATATTTGCATTTGTCTATTGAGATATCTGGATATCTGTATCCATAAATTGAATGAAATGTATCCGTATCGTGTGTACATATGTAAATCTATAAATATAAATATGCATATGCATACATATACATGTGTGTGTGCAATGTGTGTGTGTGTGTATGTATATACACATTCACACATACATATATGAGCAAGTGGAAAAAGCACTTTGTTAACTACTTTTTGAGTCATCATTTCTAGATATAACCAAAGAGATGAATATCAGTTCATCACTTTTTCCATCCATTTTTATGTTCTTTTCCCATTGTCACATAAGCTCCAGCTCGGCATCTTAGCAACTTTCACAGGTTTTAGATAAATTGCTGATTTTTTTCTATTTTGTTTGCTTCCCAATGTTACTTTCTCTTTCCAATTTTTAGGAATGGCCTTGATATGGATTTGGTTTCAAGAATTTTAGGAGTGTTTCAAGAGTACGAGAATTTACCATGTCCGCACCAGCAGCAGCTTCATTCTTGTCAGCCTCAACAATACCGATATCTTTCTCCACAGGATTCAACTCATCTGCCTTATCGGCGTCAAGACTCTCTGTAGCTCCACCCTTTTCTGCCACAACAGCATCGGCTTCTTCCTCCACATCCTTAAACTCCACTGACGCATCAACAACATCTGTTTCTTCTTCTACAACCTTAGACTCCGTTATACTATCGAGCCCTTCGGCATTTGCAGCATTCAGTTCAACATCAACATTCTTTGAATCATCAACCGCCCCTTCAACAATTTCGGGCACAACAGAATTGCTTGCTTCCTCCTCAGCATTAGACTCCACTGACCCATCAACAACATCAATATTTTTTTCATCCTTTTCTTCTTCTGCAGCCTTCGGCTCCAATGCATCTTCAGTTTTTTCGGTATCGGCTTCAACTTCCACAGGCTTTAAATCCTCTACTGCAACTTCGAGATCTCGATCAGAAACATCACCAGTGGCAAGATTTTTCTCTACCTCAGCAGCAGCCTCCAAGACAATTTTCTCTTCAAAAACAGGGATTTTTTCTACTACTTCAGATTCCAAACCCTCCATTTTCTCCTCATTTTGAGCTAAAGGCACCCCATTCTCCTCGACTCCGGCTTCAACTTCGACGGGTTTCGACTCGTCATTTCTCCTATTCTCATCTTGTGCAACTTCAACACCAGACACAAATCCCTCCGGTTTCGACTCTCCCTTCTCTTCTCCTTCAAAAACAGGGCTTGCTGCTACTACTTTGGTTGCCTCGCTTCCATCAAAACTCTCATCTTTCTTCTCATCGTCAGCAAAAGGAGCCTCAATTTCAACAGCTTTCGGCTCATCTTGAGCTAACCCTTCATCCTTCGACTCTCCCTCCACCTCAACGGCAGAATTCGACGCTTCTCGATTCGACCCACCACCCAAAACCTCATCTTTTTCATCTTTCCCGTCAGAATTCACCGCTTCCTCATTCGACCCACCATTCAAAATCTCATCTTTAGCATCACCGACCCCATTCTCGACAGAACTAGGGTTAGGGTTTTCGATCGGCGAGGGGGTCTTCTCATTAGACTCCTCAGATTCCGACGCCGTAACGTAATCCTCCTCGATCGCCGCCGTTTCCGATGGGGGCAAGGAATCGCCGCAGTTCGATTTAGGGTTTGAGATCGCTGAGTCCATCGAATTGGGGTTTTGGGGGAGAGGGGAGAGGGGAGAGGGATTGGAGAAAAGATGGGAATTTGATGGGGGTTTGATTATCTTTTCATGGGGTTTTGGAGCTGAAACGAGAGGAGGCGAGCCACACAAAAGGAGAATGGGGAATGAGATCAGGCCTTGGACTTTTGTGATTAATTAATTGGGAAAAATTGTAGCCAAGGCCCTGTGTCCAAAAAATAATAGGACTAACTCCCTATGTAAAAAATACTTGTTAAAAACTCCTTAACTTTAAAAATTACTTTATTTAACTTCCTAACCTTTTTAATTCCAATACCGCCTTTTATAGAAACTACTACAATTATTTCATATGCTACTGCATTTTACAGTAAAACCACTATGTTTATATGGAAATTACTACATTTATACTGAAACTACTATATTTATGTAGAAAGTACTATATTTATAGTAAAACTGCTGCATCTATCTACAAGAATATTACATTTATCAGTGAAACTGCTATATTTATCTTGTTTTTTGTTTTTTCTTAATCTGCCTTTTCTTTTCCCCACCCTCACTTCTTCTTCAAACCCTGTCAAATTAAAGTTAGTTTTTTTTCTCCATCAACCCTAAATCATATATTCTTACTTCCAAAAAATTTAACATTCAAAAGCAAACAAATCAAAATTATAAACCGATGTAAAAAGTTTGGATTTTTACAAGGGTTCCCTTTTGTTTTGCCAAGGAAGAATAACGCAATAAAAAAGAAAAAAGAAGTAAGATAGAGTTTTGGATTCCTGAGTTGTTGATGGAGCATTTGATTTGTTGGGATATTGGATTAGTTAAAAACCATTTAAAGATTGATACGGAGAGAGATGAATAATTAAAAATTAGAAGCTTATGAGGGAGAGAAGAAAGAGATAAAGGCAATGTGGGTAATAAAAAATAGAATTATAATAAATAATATCAAAATTGTGCTGCAAGGATTTAAAGAAAGGAATCCTTAGTATTAAGGGTTTATTCACAAGTCATTTGGATTCACAGACCTAATCAGATTGCTTTTGGATCTTAGATTGCTTTTGGAGCTCAGAGGCTTAAACACAGTTTCCCTAATTAATTTTAACACATAAGTAAAAACAAAATTTGTTGAGGTTTTTTTTTAAAGTTTGTGGTAATTAACTAATTATTATATAAAAAATTTGACTTTGTTTGATTTGTAGTTCTGCACTGTAATTACATGATTTTTCCAATTTTTATGATTAATGCAACGATGGTTTGCAAATTGTAACTTACAGTGCTATCAATTAGGGCTGTTAAAAAGGTTTAAAGCTTAAAGCTCGAGTCAGTATCGGCTCGATAAAAACATGTTCAAGCTTTTTTAACAATTAAATGAGCTGAGCCTGAACAAAAACCTAAACTCGGTGAAATATATGAACAACTATGATCATGAGCAGGCTCGAGCTCGGCTCATATTGATGTAAGTCGATGTCGCGTACCCCGCGGGTTCGCGAGGAGGCGGAATTTACAAAAAACGATTTTTACAAAACTCGCAACACCGACTAAACTCCAGGATCTTAACAGAAACCTTAACTAGCTATTCTTCGAGGAGGTTCTAACTACTCGGTTAGGATTTATACCTCCTTGAACCATGTCCTTCGGGTCTTCTTCTCCTTCTCTCTTTGAGCTCCTTGAAGATCCGAATCGAGCTTGCAACGTCGGTCTCCTCGCGTCAAAGACGATCCATCCGAGAGTTTGTGCTTCAAACTTCAACCTCTAAACCAAGGTAACTAGGGTACCTAGTTCACTAAACTAGATAGCCTAGAAGATATAGAGTATCTAATGGAGTGTTTTATCTCATGAGACTATATATTTCACAACTCATGTGAGGGTTAGAGTCTTTGAGGAAAATGGAGAGAGAATGCAAAATAGCAAATGAACTAAGGTTATGGCAAGTGAAGAATGGCTCATGCTCTTCACTCATGGAAGCATGGATTATTTTTACATAGAAAATTACAAACATGCTTCAATAGTGCATCCAAACAAATAAACAAATACCAAGAGCCATGCTTCACCCCATGTAACAAAAATCTCCATTTCTACCTCATTAATCTATTTGTCAAAAATAGATAAACCAAATAATAAGGTGTCCCTTTCTAGAAGCATGTCATGTAAAATTACAAGAATGCCCTCACCGTATATACATACCCGTATTCGTATTCTGAAAAATACGAAAACAATGAGATGATAACAATCCAATAATATAATACTAGGATCCGGCTTAAACCAAAGCCCACTAGTATTATCCGTCCAAACAGCATCCGTGTAGCCAGTACACGTATGTGAGCGGAACCCTGCCGTAAAACCATACGGCCTCTACATCGTTTCGCCCGAAGCAGGGAAACCCTCTGTGTGGGACTCTAAAGACTCGGTAGTACGCTGGCAGTGGGTTAACCACAAGTCCGTCAGCAGTACTAGCTGCACATAACGGCTACCCAGGTATCTGTCGATAAGAAGGCCAATGAGCAAACTCATCCGAACTCTTACTGAGCCTATTTGTGACAATCTCCGTACAATCTGGTCTGTTCATCTAAGATACTCGCATATTGGGCATAGGGGGATGGTAAACGTCAGACTCCTAATAGCGCAATAAGTCATGCCGGAGTAGAGCCCAATACACCATGAGAAACTACTGGAGTACCTACCAGTAAATCTCGCTTGCCCTGGTCAGGGATTTTGTGTAATGGTTTTTCGAACACAGCGCGATATCAACTCCCAATACTGGGAGAGACGAATCCTATCTAACCACTACTGCCTCCAAGTGCTTCAGGACTGCACCCAACTACTACCTGTTGCACGACTCCTTTGAGCCGTAGTAGGATAGTAATCTAAATGCAGTGGGAACACACTTGAGACGAATAGCGATGTGAAGTCAACGGACTAACCTGTACTCATGCCACCCGGGAACTGCTACATGACGATAGGTATAATACCAACCAGCAGTTCCCAACGAGTCCGTCCAGTGTAACTCATAACCCAATGAGCACCTGTATACTATCTTCAGTACGACGTACTAATGGCTGTGGGACAAACCATCTCTCCTGCTGGGATGAGAAGTGTATACACTAGTCTACTCTGGAGTATCGATGCCCCGTCTCGAGAATCCCACGACTAGGGACCTGTATAAGGATGTGATTATAGACTACCCAGCCCCCACTAGTGTGACTGTCATCACAATGCTGGTAGTCAAGCAAAGATCTTAAGGGCTCTACCAATATGTATAAGCGATATGCTAAAAGAAATACATGCACATATTGAGGTAGAATCAAACCAGGTAGTATACTACCATTTTGAGCAAGACTGTTATTATAACTGTGAATATCCCAAGCTTCCAATATGTAATATACAATCCAGTATGATACAATAATAGCCTTTAGGGCATATATCACTAACAATCTCCCACTTGCACTAAGGCCATGTATTGGCATATCGCAGACCTATCATCTCGATTAGCCTCTTGAACTGTGTCTGAGGGATGGCCTTTGTGAATGGATCTGCAGTGTTGTTCTATATCTCTACTCTCCGCACCTTGATCTCCCGGCGATCAACGATCTCCCTGATCAGGTGGAACCGCCTCAAGATGTGTCTGGCCTTATGATGGGACTTTAGTTCTGTTTACCGCCGAAAACGGGGAAGACAAACGTCTTGCCTGAATTTTGGGGCAGATGCTATTTGGGTTTATCCGTCCACCTCTCCGAAGATGCCAAGTTGATTTATGGCACCGTGTATCGGAGGTTTAGACGGATGCGGCCGTTATAGCAGATTTCGTCAGATTCCCCCACGTTTGCGAGGGGTTTTTTTATTGTGGGGACGCTCCTCCCTGCAGGCGCAAGCCCCCGCAGTTACTAACGTTACCGCGTAGCGATAACCATTTTCTCCTGTTCCAGAAGGTCACTTCGTGTCGTGTGTGTTTGTTTTATTTTTGGTTGCCCGTGGATTGTATACGGAGACTAATTTATGTAGTCGCCCGTAGGGCGTGGATTAGTCCAAATCCGTATATTCTTAGATTTGGGTTTGGTTTGATTTAAGGATCGTTAACCTTATTTGAGATTAAGATCAACTTAAATATTTGTTAAGGATACGTTAGTCCGATATTGGACTAAGATCTACTTAACGGGGGTTCGGGATCATTTTTGATCCAACAAAAGAGCGTTTGAGCTCTATCGTTTTAGTTTAGGGACGTTACGGTCCATAGCTCACCATTTTTTTGAGGTGAGGGTTTAGTTTAAGGACGTTACGGTCCACAGCTAGTTTAAGGACATTGTGATCTATTGTAGTTTAAGGACGTTGCGGTCCGTTGTTAGTTTAGAGACATCTCGGTTCATTGGGATGTGCTCATGGGTTTGGGAGTGCACCAAAGAGCTGTTGGTTGTCGGGACCCTCCACCTCTCTGAAGACGTTGAAGAATTACAACGACATGTATCAGAGATATGGAGAGATGTACCCTTGAACCAAACTCCGGATTGAAGGGAAGGATCATGGTGGAATGAACACCATTTTAGATACCATCTCTTAGGGGATCATTAGTCATCTTTGGAACTGAGATCGATTTGGGGAGGCCTGAGCATAGAAAGGCTCGGTTAATTGGTGATCAAAAGACTTTTGGCCTCGGGAGACTTGTCTAGTTTAGGCTAAGGTTGGCCTATCATAGTGTTAAATACTAAAATTTGCTCGGTGCTCACGTGCTCCCACGTGAGGCTCTGGAGCAGTGTTAAACACTAAAATTTGGAGCGCTCACGTGTGGCACGTGAGGTGCCCCAGAATTGGGCACTGCTTTTTAGGATTTATTCCCTCTTTTTTTATAAGTGCTAAGCATTATTAGGGGTCACGTAGGATCACGTGAGACGCCCGAAAAATGGGAACCGTCTTTGATTTATTCATTTTTTTCTTTCATAAGTTCTAAGCACCATTAGGGGGTCACGTGGGATCACGTGAGACACCCCAAAATGGGAACTGCCTTTGATTTATTCCCCCTTTTCTTTCATAAGTGCTAAGCACCATCGGGGAGGGGGGTCACGTGGGATCACGTGACTCGATGTCAGTTATTCCTTTTGTTCCTCAGAGGTGCTAGAGGTGCTCACGTGGGAACACGTGATCTGTTGCCATAGCGTTGTACGTTAATCGTTTCTTTTATGTGCATGGGGATCTTGATCTTAATTTTGAGAGTTTCAGGTCCCTTGTTTTATAAGAATTAAATTCTTATGCATGCTTAAACCCTAGTTTTAACAGAGAAATTAAATTCCTATATCTTTGGGAAGAATTAAACTCTTCAAACTTAGTTCTTTCCTCTAAATTTTGAGTCTGCATGACAGAATCTCCCCGATGAGAATTAAATTCTCAACTTGTGCGGAGATCTACTTCTGCAGACTTCAACCAGAGGGAGAACTAAGTTCTCTCTTTTTTTTTTTATATAAAAGAGTTAAACTCTTGAAGCGGTGAAAAAGAGAGAAAATGATCTCTAGGTCTTTCTTCTTACCTAGGGCTTCTTTTCTTAAAAGAGAACTCCTCTTCTTTTTTTTGTTTTCTCAAATCTTATGGGGGTTTTTCTCTGTACAAGACTTGAAGTCTTGGGTCCTTTATATAGTAGAGGTAAGTTTGTTGATTTAGTTAAAGAAATCTCTCATTGAGAGATCTTAATTAATTTGGGGATTTTATCCACCGTTGGATCTTTGCTCCAAGGACTTCTGTTTTACAGAAGATATTTTTCTTGTTTTTAACAAGATTGGGGAAATATTTTCCCATACGAAGCTTATTCTGTAGCTTGGTGATTTTTGAATCACCATTGGATTTTTAATCCAACGATACTCTGTTTACAGAGAGCAATCTTTCTTCTTTAGAAAGATTCAAGAAAATATTTTCCAAATATGGTTTTGATCCCTTTACTTAGAATTTAATTCTATCGGCTCAGAAGGCATTTGAGACCACTCACGTGCAGCACGTGACCCCACAAAGTTAAACTCATTTGCTTATGTGCAACAGCCCAAAAAGGGCATCACGTGCTGACACATGAGCTTCTCTGGCATGTTATTTGTTTTAAAAATACGACTATATACTTTGTATATAGATGCTCACGTGCTTGCACGAGAGGCTCGATTTCAACCTTAATTGTTAAGCGCAATGCCTATGAATTTTGTTTATAGGCGCATCACGTGTGGGCACGTGATGCTCCATCAGAGGAATTTTTTTATTGTGTGTTTTTTTTCTTTCACTTTTTTTATAAGGGAACAAATGCCCCCACAGCGTTGTTCTCACGTGTCCTACACGTGAGTGCAACGCTGTCACCTTTATAGCCGTTGGATCTGCCTAGGGGAACGGTGAGATGAACCGCTCTCGTCACGTCTTATAAATACAAGGGTCCTATCTTTGGGAAGCCTCTGTTCCTTCGTCTTCTTCCTTCCTTGTCTTCTTTAAGAATTTAATTCTCTTCTTCGGAGCTTAGTTCTCTGCCCATTGAAATTTCAGAGTTAAACTCTGTAAGAAAAAAAAGAAACCTTTTTTAGGTAAAGATCTTGAACAACAAAGAAACCTTTTTCTTAAAAAATTTTCTGGATTTTAAATCCGCCATAAGAGCTTTGCTCTCTTCTGAAACCTATCTCTTAGAGATCGAAAGAAGTGATCTTTGAGTAGTAAACCTCAATGTGTTGGGCATTCCTCCTCTGATCTTTAAGAATTCATGGCATTGTAATTTTATTTTTCATTTCCTCATCATGGGGGTTTCCTGGAATTTAATTCCACCGCATAAAAGGAATTTAATTCCTCGCCAACGAGCTTAGCTCTGAAAGATCAAGAGGGCCCTTCGGGAATTTTATTCCCTTCTTAATAAAGTTGGCAGATGTGAATTCTGTTTGTAGAGCGCAGCCTTCAAGAGAGTTTAACTCCTTAGCCCAATGAGGTTTCTCATTAAATGCGAATCCTTTTAGGATTCCCTCCTTAATGGGAGACTGCCCCATCAATGATGGAACATCACCACTGTTTTTATTTTAGACTTTAAGAATCTTGATATTTAATTACTAGTCTTTTATTGAATTTTCTTTCTAGATACTATGGCTGTTTATCTGTATGATCTTGATGAGATTATCTTCTATGAAGACATTCGCGTCCAAGATCGCTGTCAAGGCCAGGAGTTTACGAATGCCCAATGCGCTAAGGTGATGCGTCGCTTCGATGAATACAACGGCCAACTACTCCCCCGTCGTTTCGCTCTTTTGAAAATTATCGTGGGGGCGATTTGGGAGGCACTTCCTGAATTTAACGAGGCCATGCCGCTTGAGGCACTTGATGATGCCGAAGACAAGGTGCACTCAGTATATCTGATGGGCTTGATCTCGAAGAGGCGGCGAGATGATCTTGTCGATATTTTTCATCAGGTCTTCCAACACGACGATAATCTCTGCTTACCAGAAGACGGACGATATCAGCGGGAATCCCGACGCTTGCATTCGTAAGAAAATGCATAAGAAAATGGTCAGAGAAGCCAGAAGCATTTTACTTGGCCTTGCTTCTAAATTCCTAAATCCATGTCCGGAATTCAGTGTCTTGCCATTGTAAACATTTTGATGATATTTTGTTTGTTGTTATCACCGATTTATAAATTTTTCCCAAGTATGAATGGCAAAACTTCCCTTTCTTTTATACCACTGCACATAGGTGCCTCATGTGAAGTAGTAGTTATTCATATATATATATATATATATAATGCTGGGGTCCCTGTGTCATACATGCGAGGCACGTGAGGCGCTGCCTCGTTACTGAAGGTGTCTTTTCACCTTCTTTCTCTGCTTTTCCTGAGTCAAGCTTCTCTTTCCCAATGCCTTCTTTTAACAGAGCTTGGAAATAGTCCATCATGCACAACCTTTTCTGTACCCAGACTTAAATGTATCCCTTCATAATCTGAAGCAATACTTCTCTTCTCTCTCACTTTCAGAGAATTATTTTAACAGAGAAGAGCTATGGCTTGTAATCATCCACGTGCTCGCCGGCAGCCATGGGAGGTGCCTGTTGAGGAAATTGTTCCTCGTTTTGCTGCCCGCTTAGTGAACCCTACTCTTACGAATGACCAATGTGATACGGTGCTGCACGATCTCTCGACTCGTAGAGGATCTCCTATCCCCATCGGCTCCATTTGGCTCCAGATGGTCTTCTTGTCCGTGATCGATGATATTCCCCGATACGCTCTCTTGCTGTTCGAGTAGCCCTGTGACTGTCATGTCTCTGATCTCTTCGGGGCTGGGCAAGACGTCCTCAGCTAATCTCCTAGGTTATATTACCATAGGGAGAGCATATTCTCCCCAGAAATCGTGAGGATTTCTAGTTGTTCATCGCCTCCGTCGGCCGTATGGATCTCATTCACAGCGTGAGGACCCGTAAATATTTTTTTTCAGTGGCATGTAGCTTTGGCAAATATGGCCCATAGATTGTCCATCTTGATTTCCTTGCAGGGCAGCGATGGCTTAGGAGACAGGTTCAGGTCTGCCGCCTAAGACTTTTCAACTTTATGAGCCGTGAGGATCTCATAAAAACTTTTCTCCCTACGGGTCGTGAGGATCCAGTAAATTTATTTTCTTCTTAGGAGTCATGAGGACTTCTAAGTGCGTTTTCTTTTGAGAGTCGTAAGGCTCTCACAAGAGAATTTTCCCCCTTACAAGTCGAGAGGACTTGTAAGTGGTTATTTCCTTCCCCGTCGATATTCGACTTTGGAGAGTGTGGTCCGTGGATAGTATGCAATAGTCCATCTTGGACTGACTTGCAGGGTCCCAGTGCTTAGGAGACAGGTTGATATCCCCGTTGCCTAAGGCTTTTCCCTACGAGTCGAGACGAGTCGAGAAGTTCTCGCAGGAACATTATTTTCCCCACGAGTCGAGACGAATCGAGAAGTTCTCGCAAGGATGTCCTAACGTCACAGTTAACTCCTGCTAATAGAAGTCCGTTAGGGTCTGTGGTACTAGGGTTTTTTACCCGTCGTACTGTCGCGTTGGCCGATGTATTCCCCGATATGCAATCTTGCTGTTCGAGTAGCCCCGCGACTGTCGTGTCTCTGATCCCTTCGGGGGCTGGACAAGACATCTTCAAGTAATCTTCCGGGTGATATTACCGTCGAAAGAGCAAGCGTTTAGGGATATTCCATTCCGCTTTTTACTTGAGGTTAGGTTCAGTTTGGGAGCCCCAACGAGTCATGACCACTCCGCGCTGGTGTGGGATGATCTCGGATAGTCTTTCAAGTCTCATTTGAGTTGCCGTCAAGAACTTGAAGCTAGGGATCTTCCTTTGCTTCGTTTGTTGACATTGTGTCTGCAATATTACGACGACTGTCGAGGTTGTCTCTTGGTTGTCAGTGAACCTTCGAGGCTTGGAACTAGGGACTTTGCCATGGCTCTGTTGTTTTGACCCTGGGATCGGTTGTTGACGTTGCGTCTGCATCTCGCTGGAGTGGAGAAGAAACGCCTTTGTGGTCTCTATGCTGTAGATGTCGCCGTCGAGACCCTGAAGCTAGGGATCTTCCTTTGCTTCACTTATTGACATTGTGTCTGCAATATTGCGACGAATGTCGAGGTTGTCAGTGAACTGTCGAGACTTGGAACTAGGGATTTTGCCATGGCCCCATTGTTTCGACTCTGGGGTCGGTTGTCGACGTTGCGTCTGTATCCTGCTGGAGTGAGAAGGAACGCCATGGTGATCTCTAGGCTATCGATGAACCATCGAGATCTGACTCTCCCTTTTGACAGAGCCCAGTGGGAAAATGTGGTTCCCTTTTTGTTTGTGCCCATGGATTGTATACAGGGGTCGATGCAGACTCACCTGCAGGGCAAAAAAATTCATTATTTTTTATTTCTTCCCGTGATGCTCTATCATTTCAACTTTTCATATCACGAAAGTTGCGATTGCCCAATCATTTTGGCTATTTTTCGCGGTGCCCAATCATTTCGGCTATTTTCTTTTTACTCGCTACTTTTTATTGCGAGTCGCCCAAACATTTCAGCTATGCATATATTTTACTCGCTGATTTTTATTGCGAGTTGCCCCATCATTTCGGCTATTTCATATGCATTTATGGCTCGCTGATTTTTATTGCGAGTTTGGAACTTGAGATCTGATACCAATCTTAGCATCAGCATCGCTGCGACTGAAATATGGCCAGGAGCGAATCATCGTTTGCCGTAAAAGGACTTAGAATTTGATACCAATTTAAGCATCAGCATCGCTGCCACTGGAATGTTTCCAGGAGCGAATCATCATTTGCCTTTGCTGATTTGAACAAAGGTGGCTTAGCAAACAGGGTTACGATCCTGCCGACTAAGGCTTTTGACTTCATGAGCCGTAAGGGTCTCATAAAGGTGTTTCTTCCTACTAGTCGTGAGGATCTCGTAAGTGTATTTTCTCCTTAGGAGTCGTGAGAATTCCTAAGTGATATTTTCTCTTGTGAGTCATAAGGATCCCACAAAAGTATTTTCTCCTTGCAGGGCAAGAGGACCTACAAGTGTTGTTCACCGAATGAGGAAATTTCGCGCCATGGGTGGAACTGGGTGAGGGAGCGTTTATTTGCGCTCGTAGATTGTATACAAGGGTCAATATGGAACCGCTTGTAGGGCAGATTTAGTAGTGTGGTGGCTTAAGAACAGGTTCAGGTCCCTATATCTTAAGGCTTTTGAATCCTATGAGCCGTGAGTGTCTCGTAGGGGGGAATTCTCCTTACGAGTCGTGATGATCTCGTAGGTGTATTTTCTCCTTAGGAATCGTGGGGATCCCTAAGTGTGTTGCTCCATTGTGAGTCGTAAGGATCCCACACATGTATTTTCTCCTTACAAGATCAAGAGGACCTTACAAGTGCGCATGAATTTTTTTTACGAGTCTGCACCCTTGCGGGTTTTCACAAACTCGCCGGCAGTCCTGCTGTTTTTACTCACGGAGCCCTTTCGGGTTTTCATCCGTGCTCATTTTGCTTGTGGACGTACCATTTTTTTTGCAATCACGGTGGGACTTCGCCACCGGGGTAGCTGTGTAGGAAGCGGAATTTGAGTTGCAGTCTTTGCCGCTGGGACCTGTGGACTTGAATTTCACTATCGCCATGTTTGAGACGGCGTATTTAGTTTAAGTACATTACGGTCCATTGTTAGTTTAGGGACATCCCGGTCCATAGCTTCGAGGTGAAGTTTTGCTGGATACTACTTACAGAGTGCTGACTCAGGAAGATAGCGAGCGGACACGAGCGTCGTCATCTATCGTTAACCTGAGTTGTAACTTGTCAGGGGTAGTATTTCTTAAGGAAGCGGCCGTTTATTGGCCGGAAGGGTCTTTCGCCATGCATATCCATGAGAAAATAGACACCACCTTGATAAATTTTGTCTATGACGTATGGGCCCTCATAGTTCGGCTCGAATTTCTCCCGTTTGGCACGGTTGGGGATCATAGGTCTTTTGACAACTAGCACGAGTTCGCCTTGGTAGAATGCTCTCGGCCTAGTTAGTCTTTCGTATGAGCGTGTCACCCTTGCTTTGTAAGCTTCTAGGTTTTCTGCGCCATGAGACGAGTTTCATCGAGGGCATTGAGCTCCTCAAGCTGAAGGTGGGCATTTTCTTCATCCGTCAGCTCATATCAGACTGCTACTCGTAGTGAGGGTAGCTCTATCTCCAAGGGAAGTACCGCTTCCGTGCCGAATACCAACGCGAATGGTGTGGTATTCGTGGCTGTTTTGAACGTGGTTCGATAAGCCCAGAGAGCTTCATGCAATCTCTTGTGCCAGTCGTTTCTGTTTCTGGACACCGTCTTCTTTATGATCTTCGTCAAGATTTTGTTGAAAGCCTCAGCTAGACCATTAGCTCGGGGATTATAGACTGAAGAGTATCTCTAATCTATATTATGTTACTATGCGAAGCGGCTGATCTTATGGCTTTTGTAGGCCGGCCCATTATCCGAGATGATCCGTCGCGGAGTGACGAACCGGTAAATGACATGTGTCCTGAAGAAATGGAGGATGTTCTCCGTCTTCACCTCTCTTAGCATTACTGCTTCGGCCCATTTAGAGAATTAATCGGTTGTTGCCAATATGAACCGATGTCCCTTGGATGATGTTGGTTCGATACGCCCGATTATATCAGTTCCCCACATCTCGAACAACCAGTTCGCCAGTGTTAGGTGTAGCGGATTCAGATGCTGATGGATGAAGCCCCCGTGAATCTGGCATGAGTGACACTGCTTTGCATATTCAAGGCAGTCCTGAATCATTGTGGGCCAATAGTAACCCATTCTCTTGATCTTTAACTTCATCTTTGGCCCAGCTTGATGGGAACCACAGAGTCCGTCATGAGTTTCTTGGACGACTCTCCTTGCTTCTTCTGGTCCCAGGCATCTCAACCATAGACAGTCGAATGATCTCTTATATAGAGTATCATTGATGAAGGCGAAAGACAGAGCTCGTTTCATGAGCTGATGTCTTGAAGATGCGTTTTTGGGCATTCGATGGGATTTGAAGTAGTCTATGAAGACTTCTCTCCAATCCTTAGCCTTTTCTTCGTCCTCTACTTGGAAGGCCGCTTGTTTGGCCGCTTCCTCTTCTTCGGACGACTCAAGAGATATTTCTGCCGGTGCGAGAATCCGGCGGCTTTGCATAATGATCCTTACGTCATCGAGGTTTTCGTCGGCCAGTTCTTTAGCGAGCTTGGCTAACGCATCTGCCTTGCTATTTTTCGTCCGCGGTATGCTTTTCAGGACGTAGGAGGGGATTTGAGTCAGTAGTTGCCGCACTCTTTCGCCATATTTTACCAACTCTGCCTTGCATGTCTGATAGTCGCCCTTTACTTGGCTGACGACCAGCTGGGAGTCTCCATATATGAGGAGGTTCTCGATTCCCATGTCAATAGCGATCTCGAGACCTGCTATTAGAGCCTCGTATTCAGCCTCATTGTTTGTCCTTGGCTCTGTTAAGGAAAGGGCGAAACGCATTATCCCTCCTTGTGGAGTCACGAAGATAAGGCTCACCGAGTATTTTGCTTTCACTTCTTCATAGACGATGCTCTATCAAAATAAAGTTCCCAACGGGTATCACTCCCTTCTTTCTCCCCGTCGATTGTGTCGAATGCATATTCATCCGGCAGCTCGCAATTTAAAGGAGAGTCAGCTGGTATTGGATGCTTAGCGAGAAAGTCGGCGATGGCCTGGCCTTTCACTGCCTTGAGAGGTCGATAGATTATCGAGAATTCCATCTAAAGGAGGGTCCATTTGGCAAGCCTTCCCGTTAGTATGTCTATTGACATCAAATATTTGAGAGGATCCACCTTTGATATGAGATGGATCTCATGTGCCAAGGCGTAATGTCGGAGCTTCGTTACCGCGAAGATTAATGCCAGGCAATGCTTTTCAATGAGGGAGTAGTTGTTTTCTGCCTCCAGAAGAACTCTACTTAAATAGTAGAGGGCTCTCTCCTTTCCCTGATCGTTCTCCTATGCTCATAGCGCGCCTAAAGAACCTTCAAGGGCTGTTGTGTACAGGATGAGGGGCTTTCTCTTGACCGGAGCGGTCAGTACCGGCGGGTTCTGCATGTATTGCTTGATTTCGTCTAGCGCATTTTAGCATTTACGATCCCAAATGAATGGGGTCCCCTTCTTCATTAGATGGCTGTAGGGACGGCATTTGCCGGAGAGGTTAGCTATGAACCGCCGGATATACGCGAGCTTTCCTTGGAGAGACCACAGTTGCTTGAGAGTTCTTGGCGGAGGCATTTCCATAATCGCCTTGTTCTTTGACGGGTCTATTTCGATGCCCCTATGTCGTACGATGAATCCCAGGAATTTTCCCGAGGAGACTCCAAACGCGCATTTCAGAGGGTTCATCTTCAGATTATATTTCCGAAGACGCTGGGATACTATTTTCAGATGCCCCCAGTGCTCCTCGTATGATTTGCTTTTCACTACGAGGTCGTCGATATAACATTCGACAATCTCGTGTATGAGGTCATCGAAGATCTTTGTCATGGCCCTCTGGTAGGTAACGCCAGCATTCTTCAAGCCGAAGGGTATCACCTTATAGCAGAATATACCTGTCGGAGTTCGGAAGGCGGTTTGCTTTTGGTCTTTAGGATGCATTTTTATTTGATTGTATCCTGAAGATCCATCCATGAAGGAGAAGACCTTGTGAGTGGACGTGTTATCGATCATCAGCTCGGTAACCAGTACGGGGAAGTCATCCTTCGGACAAGCTTTATTGAGGTCCCGGAAGTCCACGCAGATGCGTACTGTCCTATTTTTCTTCATCACTAGGACAATGTTGGCGATCCAGTCGGGATATTGAACTTCTTGGATATAGCCAGAGTCAATTAGCTTCTTGACTTCGGCATTGATGCTCATCTCAAGTTCGAGCCGCATTTTTCTGGGCGCCTGTTTGACTGGCTTGACATCCGGCGATATAGCCAGTTTATGCACAGGTATTTCTGGATCTAGTCCCGGCATCTCGGAATAGTTCCACGCGAGCAGTCTTTATACTGCATAAGCACGTCTTTTAGAGTAGTCACCTGCTCTTCGGACAGCAGCTCGGTAACGAATGTTGGCCTTGGTTCATTTGTCGTCCCTATGTCGATTTTCTTCAGATTGTCTGCTGTGGTGTGTATCCCGTCTTCCAGCTCTTTTGGCGCCGGTGGAAATTCTGAGATCGCCTCGTCCCCATCTTCATTTGCAAAGCACTGGAAGAGGTCGTCCACATTCTTATGCTCTCCCTCCTTTGAGAATGTTATCATGTGGCAGGTACGAGCTCGTTTCCAAGCTCGATGTTGATCTGGACTTTCCTTTGCAGTGTAGGTTGCTCTTGGCTCATGCTTTCGTGGTGGGACTACCCTCCAATTGTCGAACAGAGCGAACCTGCCTTGCTGATACTGGTTTCGACCCAGTCTTTGAAGGTGAAGCAATCTTTAAGAGGATGTCCTATTGCTCAGTGGTAGGAGCAATAAGCTGGATGATAGACCTCGTTTATTTGCTCAGGGTGCCGAGACTCCGGGAGCGTCATCATTTGGTACTTTATGCCAAGGTTGAATATCTTCCTTGTCTTGTCTTGGGGGAAAGAATATTCTCGACCTATCTTTTTCATCAGCGATGAATTCCAGCGGACCTTTCCTTGATCGCGCGGCTTATTGGATCCGCTTCGTTGTTCTGGGACGTCATTCCCGTTCTTCACCTTGTTATTGCTTCTATGTCGGGCTTTTTTCTTGCCACGAGAGTGCTCAGCAGGCTGGGGGTGAAGGGCATCGTCATTCTCCATAGTCTGCTGAATGTAACGTTGCATTCTGGTTTTCTCGTAAATGGCCATTTCGCGGCTGTGGTCATCCCGAACCTTTTGACCCGCTTCCCTTATTAGCTTGTCGATCTGTTCTTAGAATGATGGACTCGGTATTCTTACGGCGAGATTTCGCTCTGGTTCAATACCAGCGCTATCTGGACGAGCATTCGCTCCTCCATCGGAGTCGTTTATACCATGGCAGCCATGGAATCACTTCCGTTTCTTGGACTGGACGTATCCAAACCCAGTCGTCTTTATCCTCCCATTGGGCATCTTTCGCCGAGTCCTGGTGTCACGACCCGAAGGTACGGAACGTGACTGGCACTTAAATTACGAAACGTCTAGAGGCGTAACGTAATCTAAGTAAGCCAAAACCCAGAAATCTAAACCATTTAAAAGAAGGAGTGAAGGAATACTTTTTTTAAAAGTTAACATATAAAATCACTTTGAAATTCGTAGTAAGCATTTAAAAAAAATCAAGTCTTTTCCAAAAATTTCGGCAGAGTTTCCTTTGTAAATACTGGCCCCAAACGGGTACAAACAGGAATATACATAAGTCATGAATAAAGGCATCCCCAAGCGGGAGCTAACTCTTTGCTAATTGGCGGAAACAACCACGCGAGCAATACAAATATACAACGCCGAAGGCGAGGATCAAAACTCAGAAAGAAAACCAACATCCTCAAGAAAACCAGAGAAGAACCATAATAATACAAGCGCGCGACTCTAAGGTCTAAAAAATAAACAACTGGTTTTCTAAGTCTATCGAATAATACAAGTCTGGTTGATGGAGTTTACTAGATACAACTGAAATAAATAAAAGTACAACGGTGGTCACGATGCAAGTGAACCCACCTACCCAAGCAATCACCCGGAAAGAAGTGGTGTGCCGGCAAAGCCGCCAAGAAAATCTGTACGGCAAAACCTGCAAGAAACTATGGCACAACGGGGGTGAGTTGACAACTCGTGAGTAGAAAACATCACCGAGAAGAAATCGCATGTATGACGCTCTCCTAGGTCATACAATAAAATACCCAATACTACAACAAGGGTGACATCATATCATAAGTGTGATATCAAGTACCCGTGTCCGTGTCAAGATTAATAATATATCATGTGTATCATGTATGAATGCATCATCCAACGTGTGTCCAGCAACAACACACAAAATCACGATAAAACCTGAGTGTCCATCACCGACACTCGAAACATCATGAAACTCGTGTCCAGCAACGACATGTAAATCCTCATATCTCAGGCGCCGCATCCTCAAATCGGCCCTTATATCCATCTCTCTCATAACTCCGAACTGTATCCTCTATATATCCATCGAGTTTCCATACAATCACCGGTAGGTAGTGCTCCCTTGCCGGGCTCAATGCCATCATCTGCGACCATCTTGCCCCGAGGTACCCTACCGGGTCCACCATACACCCGCAGACGGTTTCTCCTCCTTCTCGAATCGGGTGTATGATACCGCTCAAGAGCCGAGAAAACCCATGGTGGATGCCACACACACCATATCACGAGAAAACCGCAAATTTCTATTTTTAGAAATGATAATGAGTTTATAAAATCCTTGTGGTTTCTTCGAATCCAGAAATCTCATGGAAAATCTGAAATCCAAAAATCACGAGTCAGTGAACAGTGAATATCGACATAAAGCCCCACAACAGTACAGAACCGTATGAATACATGAATGCATCGTTTATTTAAGTAAGGCAAGAAATATCTAACTAGCATATGAGAGCAAGCATAATAAAATGTTTAAACTACCCGCTAGCAAGTTATACCAATGAAGTAATATATTTTAAAGTGTACGTGGCATACCAATTACCGATGATGATGTGTGTGAGCCGGCAAGCAAGTGCACGTAGAACATCCGCATCATCGGTAATGGTGCTGGTGTCCTAACAACTAAGATCATAATAGTCAAAGAAACACATGTATAAACATGCAATGCGATGATAACAATATGAATATACGGAAAATGATGTAGTAACCGCAACATTGAAGAATATACCTTTCTATATACGAGTCATACAGTTTTTGGTGTTTGAAATAACACGAATCGTGGTTTTAGAAAAATAGGCGCTACGAGGTCTTTGAGAAAAGATACGTCTTTTGGAAAAATCTGTAGTATCCCTCGGCCTGTCTTTAAAAATACTCACGACTCGTTAGTTTTGAAAATAAGTATGACTCGAGCCCAGTCGAAAGGGTAAGGAAATCCACTTAAAGTCCGAGTCGATATATCTAGTAGTTGGCGATCCCGCCTCAATAGCGTCACGTACGGTAAAATACATAGTACGACATCCTCGAGTCAAGAGTGCGGATCAATCATTATATTTATACCTCGTACGGTAAAATCCATCGTACGGCATCCCAAAATCGGGGTACGGGTCAAATATCACATATACCTCATTATTCATATGGTATCATTATCATAATATCCTGAATTAGGGGTACCGTTCTAAAGTCTAGTACATTCCAATATGATCAAACATATATCCTCGTGTGTATGAAAATACATCGCCCATCGATCCACTATAATATCATGTCGTATATCATATCACGACCCAATCACATATCATAATCTCACGGCATCATGCCCGATCATATCGGCTCATCTCCAAGTATCATATACTGGGCTCATCATCCGTGTATACACACACACACACACACACACACCCCAACGCATCCACACACACACACACATACATATAAACATATACACCCATAATCATATCACGTGTGTGCATGTGTGTGTGTGTGAACCTTTACTCTAGGGTTTCGCGACTAAGAAACTAAACTAAAAGCACTTTCTTTCAATTACACTAAATCCAACCCATGGTCTCCTAAAGCCTTTCTTGCTAAGTATTCACATCTCACAATAACACATATGTATATATATCATAAACGCATCATACCCTACGAAATTGCGGGGGTGTTATACGTCATCCACCCGACTTCCCCCGTAGATATACATCCACTCACCTTGATCCTTACTTGCCGAAGTCAAATACGCCACGCTCTTCCTTGTTGTTCAAAGTCCAGATGAGGATGCCTACATATATAAACACAGTATTGTAAACAGAAATCGCGCACGAAAATCAAAACGGCACACGAATCACACATAGGTTAAAACCTATGGTCTACACATGCAAGAATAACCAAACAACTCCCGATATCGACGTACAAACATCAAGTGACCGAGACAAAACACAATATCCAAAGTTCAAGTCATGAACAATCATGAAACCAAAACAGAAACTCAGAAAACTTGCTCCAGATTTTTGTTCAGGTGAATTGGGGATAAACAAACAATACAGTAGGGTAGTATATGGGGTATGTGAGCTACAGAACCAATCCTAACACCATCACCCATGATTTTCCCGGCGGCATCAACCCAAAATCCGGCCTGGCCGGTTTTCCTGGCTTGGTTTGGGTTCGTATTCTTAGGGTGGTCTTCTAGTGCTCAATCTAGGTCAATAGAGTTGCTTGTTTTTCTTGTAAAGGTCTCAGGTCACTCCAGATTTCCTGCAGGCATCACAAACTACAAAAACCGACATGGAAAGTTTCAAACTCAAGTTTCATGGCCTAGGCTCTGGTTTGATCTCGGTTTTTAATACTAAAGGGGGTTGCAGTCACCAATTACACTCAATTGCACCATCACAACTCAAGAATCCCCTGAACTTCATCTTGGAATTTTCCAAGATCACTAAATCTCACTTAATCAATTCTGAACTAAAATAGAAGCTAAAGGAAATCAATTACTACACTAATGGTGAAAGAAATACCTCATTTGGCAACTCAAGAATTTTCTTGAGTTGGCTCTAGTGCTCAAAATCTTAACTTGCTTGATCCACCATGCTTATAGTGAGCTTGTGCACAATTTTAATAAACGGGACATAAGGTTTTGATGTGGAATTGGGGATGTTGTGAGGAGGTAGAGGAGGTGGAGGGAGATGGCAACCATGAAGGGGGAGAAGGAGAAAAAGAATGAAGAAAATAAAGAAAATGAAGTGATGAAACAATAAGCCAAGGTCAAAGAAGACCCTTCACACTCTCTCTCTCTCTCCTTACCCACGCCCATACCTCATGGTCTCTTGGTCTCCCCTCTCTCCAAAATATCTCTAAATAAAAAAATCCCTTTTCTTTTCCTCTTTAAAAGCAACACAAAACAAAACCATACATAAAAGAAAAAAGAAGAATTAAAGCCATGGTCAATAGAAATGTAACAAGTATTTTTACAATATGACATGGTGCATGTCATGTGCATAATCAAGCTTAATGCATGATTAGTAATTATTAATTAAGTTTAGCTGTAAATTTGTATGCAAATAAATTCTAAAATATCCAAATCAACTTAATACACTAAAAATCAATAATCATGTAGAATTTTCAAATATCTCCCGAATTATCGGTATATAGTTATACTATATCATTAAAACTAATCTCCATACTTTAAAATATTCATAATATTTATCACTTAAATTGTTTAACTTCCCAAAAATAATATTTTATTTTTCTGAAATGTTACACCCGGGAACGTCCCAAATCTTGTTATAGAACTGGGCTTGTCGAGCAGTCTGTTTGAAGGGTATGTCTTGGTATCTCAATAGCCTTTTCAGTCCCTCAGTGTAGTATCTGGGCATACGGATTGGTTAATGTAAGCCCGCGGCGGTGCCCGGCCGTCGATCCGACGCCGGAAACGCGGAAACAAAAACTTTGCAAACTAGCAAACCGGCACCACCGCGCACTTTTCACCCGGATCGGGCCATTAACCTAGCTACTAGCAAACTAAAAGATGAGTAGAGAAGTATACCAAGCGATCCGTGTCCTTAGGTCTTCGTCTTCACTCCGATCTCCTGCGGAATCTCCGTCCGTCACGTCCTCGTCGGAAAGGGCACCACGTAGCCGGATTCGTTTACGGGCTCCCACCTCATAACCGAGGCAACTCGGGCGCGAAGTTGGCTAGCCGACGCGTCCAAGATTTGCTGTAGAATAGTGTAGAGCTTGTCTCTTTTGGGGTTATGAGGTTGCCATGATGATGTTGGAGGTGGAGAATGAATGAAGGAGAGAAGTTTGGAACTTTAGCAAGCAAAGAAGCATGAAATGAGATGAATCAATCACTCACATAAAATGAGCACTCCCATTCTCCCCAAATATGTGGCCGGCCCCCATCTAGAGCAAGAATGGTGGAGAAAAAAGCAGCAAGTGGAGAAAAAGAAAATGATAAAGCTAAATTAAAGTCACACCAATTCTAATCCAAATCAATTCCTCATCTAATCTCATCATATCACATAACCATCACATGAAAAGCAAATGAATAGACTAGAAAAGAATCTCATGATGATAAGAACACTCATGATGCCTCACATATGCATGAAAACCCTCCACAAAATGTTATTTGCAAACTTGCAAATAACCCCATTCCAACGGAAAGTCCGGCCGCGAAAGAACAAAGGAAAACCGGCCGGAACGGAATGCAAACTGGCAACTTCAGAAAACTGATCCCGTAATAAAATACAGGAAAACCCCGCAACTGCAAATACATGCCCGCATTTGTATTCCCACTGAACACAAATGCAAAGAGACAAAATCTACACTATCTAATACTAGGATCCGGCTTAAACCAAAGCCGTCTAGTAAAAACCGTCCGATCACGATCCGTGCAATACCGCACGTATCTGATCGAACCCTGCCATATCTCCATACGGCCCCTACAGCGTTTCGCCCGAAACTTGAGTAACTGTGTGTGTGGTGGACTCTAAAGACTTGTCAATACTATGGCTGTGGATTTAACCACTAGCACGTCAGAGGTATCAGCCATACGTGACGGGCCATCAGCTATTGACCAAAAGGGACGTCGATGAGAGAACTCATCCTGACACCATACTGAGCCTGTCAGTGACAATATCCGTACAGTCCGGTCCGTTCGTCTATGAGCATCGCATGGCGGGCCTAGGGGGTTGGTAAAAGTCAGACCCCCAATAGCGGTACAAGTCGTGTCGGAGTGTAGCCCAGAACACCCTGAGATACTACTGGAATACCTACCAGTAAATCTCCTGCCTTGGCCAAGGACTTTTCATGTTCTGGCTCTCCTAGACACAGCGCGACCTCACCCCCAATACCGGGAGAGACGAACCCCTGCAGATCCGCTCACTGCCTCCATGTGGCTCGGGACTGTACCCAACTAAAACCTGTTTGCACGACTCCTTTGAGCCGTGGTAGGGTGGTAATCAAAGCACAGTGGGAACTCACACGAGACAAATGACGATCTCAGGTCGATGAACTAACCTGTACACATGTCACCAGGGAACTGCTATCTGACGTCAGGTATAATACCAACTAGCAGGCTCCCGGCGAGTCCTGTCCGGTGTACTCATAACCCAATGAGCACCTGTATACATCTTAGGTGAACCAACTGACACCAGTGGCTTGTGAGACCGGCCACCGCCCCTCGTCGGGGTCTCGACTGTATACACTAGTCTACTCTGGAGAATCGATGCCCTGTCTCGAAACTCCCACGACTAGGGACCTTTTAAGGATGTGCTTATAGACCCCAGCTCCCACTTATATGATCGCCCTCATACTGCTGGAAGTCAAGCAAGAATCCTAGGGGCTCTATCAACGTGTAATAGCGACTCGTAAGGTCACCTAAAGCAGTACACGATGATAAAGATAAACCAGATAGCATATTATCATCTCGAGCAAGACTGTCCTACCGGCATAGGTCCTCCTCAATCATTGCAATCACGTGCCTGTGATCCAATAATTGACTCTGAGGGCACTATATCCAACAATCTCCCACTTTCACTCAAGGCTAATTATTGCGATGTCGCATACTCACAGCCCGTGTGATACCGAACACCCAACTCCTCTACTAGTCAGTCTGACAAAGCTCGTTTGCGAAACTATTGCATTCGAGGAATAGCCTCAGTGAGTGGATCCGCTCTGGTGCTTCTTTCTATGTCTCTCTTTATCTTAAGTTCGCGGAGAAAGCTATCTCCCGAAATGAGCAATACCTGTCTCAGAATGTCTGGATGTCTGATGGGACCTAGCTCAAAAATGAACTCCAAATCCAAACTTCTTAGACTGTATCGTCAACTGAACTTAATCAGTATCCTGGGCCATGCCTTCCCTCAGTATCTGCTTGGACCAGCTGTCCAAACTACTGTCCATCGTCAGAGGGAAAACTATAACTCTGACAGCCACTCTGCCATCCAGGTCACCTTGGAAGCCTGGAATGATAACCGTCTCCTAAAAGAGGCTGTCGTTATCATACCCCTAGAACATCCACTTATGTTCTAAAACTGCTTCCGACTGTTTCTCCAGGATTGGATCAATATCAACTTATTGCATCTACTGTAAGAACAACATCTGGTGTGGTACTTGACATCTCATGATTGACTCAATTGCCTAAGCAAGTGATCTGCCAATCATGCGTATCCCTCTCCCCTTTAGTCTATAAGACACCTTTAGAGAGGGTGACTCCATTACCTGCAGGTACACCACCATGCCAGGAGTCGTTCATTCTAAATACTCTTAGAATGCTGTCTAAGTACCCTGATTGGGAAACCACCCAAATCTAGATCTAAAACCATAGATCTAGTAACCAGAATGTACGATATAAGATCCAATTCTCATATGGAGAAACTACTGTGTGACGACAAAGTATAACCGATCATAGTATAGGAATATCACTTCCTACTCTGTGTATGTCATCAAATACCAGGACATCACACCCTACTACCTTCTTAACAGATCCATCCCCTATTCTGATGAAGTCAAACCTCTGACTGTCACATCAGAAATAGATGATCTATCTCCGCTATATCTGTTTTAGTCTATAAATAGACATAAGCCAACTGTCCACCAATGCTTCCGCTGCTCCCACTGACTACGACAATCCTTTGGCAGAGTCATATAGACGTACACTTCTAAAGCTAGTTCAGAACGACGCTATACTCATCCTCCTGCCGGGTCTCACAGTCTGGAACAACAGCAATGGCAAGTCTGGGTAAACAAAAACCTCTATGTCACCGTCCTTGAGCATACCGAAGTACCTCTCGAGTGCCTGAGGTTACCCACCTTATCTGCGGAGTGGTCTTTTGCTCGTCCTCGAGCAAATTTATTTTTATTCAGTAAAATCCTAACCGCACTTTCGCAGGGAAACGCGATTGCACTGAGCACGTGCAACAAGCCGTTAAACCTCTAGGTGTCCCTAGTAGGAGGAGTGTTGTCTCCTGAGGGTTTTCAGCGGATTACACCCACAAAATCCTATCAACTCGGCCCATTGAGTTTTGTTCTTCATTTAGGTTTTCTAACAAGGAATTCTATTATCATCGACCCGTAAATTATCCACCCATATTCTTCACACTTCCTCATTATTTAACTTAAGATTATATATGTTATGTAGACCTACTTAGCTTTCGGCATCTCTTAAGTTTTTCTTCTAAGGTTCCATCTCCACTTAGGAATTTCTATCAACTCTATTAAAGATACAAGTTCTATTTTTCATTCCTCTCTCTTATCTAAATTCCAATCACATATCCCTACGTGTGTGTATAGATCACCCCTACACTTGGAAATTCAAATCAAGCAATCATACTCTCGTCCATTGTCCAAAGCACTTATTAATTAGTGAATTTTTAAATGAAATTTGCTTACACATCCTTCATGCGACCGTTAATACTTCTTGAGGTACCAACAACCGATTACAAGATACGTTAGCACTTTAAAGCGTACTTCCTAGTTTTGCAACACCCAAGGCTTTAGCAGTGACTCCCAAACCAGTTGGTCTAAGGCACTAGGTGATGAAGCACCCTCGCTAAATATTTTTCTATTTATGCAGCCTTAAGTAATCACAAAAACCAGTGTCCATTTTTTTTTATTCTTTATTCACTTTTTTTTCCTTTATTTTCATTGTACTCAGGACTTTAGACAAGAGCACTTCAAGGTCTCTTCTACTATTCCAAGTTTCAAGGTGCGTGATTGTGCAAATTGTAGGGTATACATTTTTAGAATCTAGGCTTAAGTTAGGAACTATTTTTCAAACTTATACTCTAATAAGAACATCAATACACTCCCTAATTTTGGCTTAGCCCAAGAAGTGAACTCAAAATTTGCCTATTTCTAAATAAACTACAAAACATACACTTTCTACCGCTAAACTTTAAGGAAGGTTATTTTTAGGGTTTTTAATTTACTAAATCTAAGATCTAGTTGTTCCTAGCCAGTTAACCTATTCGTCAAACTCAAGTCAATTAGCCAAAATTGAATACAAATATTTTTATAATTTTTGAAAATTTTCAATTTTTTATGGGTTTTCAAATAAGTATGCAAATGCAAAAATATGTACAAATGAATGCGAAGGAAGAAGACGTACCGAGCATACCCCCAAACTTGAACTTGACAGTGTCCTCACTATCATGCTAAACCAAGAGGGTCAAAATACCGATACTCCCCTGTTTATTTATTTATAAATTTTTTTTAATATTTTTAATGTTTTGAAATTTTTTTTTATTTTTTTATAGAAAAGAAAACAAAAAATATATACATATATACAAAGATTCCTCCAAACTTAAGCTTGGCCTTGCACAAGCCAAAAGTTAGCACCAACCATTCAAAAATCTTATCGTGAAAATGGTATAGTTGGTGCAAGAAAATGAGAAGCAAGCGAGACCGTGTGGAAAGAAGAATGGTAGAATGTGGTCTCGGTGGGGGAGAAGAATGGCGAAAAGAAGAAGGAAGTGGAGTACGATCTTGAGGGTGTAAATTGAGTGAATAAATTAGCGCAATATGTGATGACCGATATGTTATAAACGATTGCGCTAACCTATCAACCCGTCGGGAAATGGGGTCAAATCCCTCAAGATTCGCAAGAAAACATGGGTACGCCAAACTTGGTATAGGAGATGAAAGCGTAAAGGTCTCTTGTTCGGTCGGAACGGTAGGAAAGAGGGAGGGTGATATAACAGTCAAAGGTTCAGGAGGCTGAATTGGAAAATCCGACATATTAAACAAAAATGGTTCAACCTCAATATTATCCTCAAAACTCTCCTCAATATTATCCTTATAATTTTCCTCAAAATTCAACTCATCCATGTCATTATCATCAAATTCAAGACGCATATTAGATTCGGGAGAAACATTTAATAACTCGGGATGATGATTTGAACATAAAATCTCAATTAAATCGACAGGTTCATCATCCGAAATATTCCCGGCGTCTATATCCTCAATCAAGTGAAAATCAATTTCCTTAGACACCTCATCAAAAGCATGGATATCTATCGATTTAGGTTCTAGATGGGAGGTGTAAAGATCGAAAGGATTAGGTACGGTTTCACTCGAAAGGGATTCCTCACAATTTGGCAAATCAAACACTACAAAATCACACAACTCGTTTTTATTTTCAACTGGTAACTCATTTAGGACATTCGATGGAAAACTGGAGTTGTGGGCTTCAATTGGGTAAGGGTAGGTTTGATTTGGAAATCCTCTCACATTCTCACTCTGTCCAACCGCCTCCTCATACATTGAAAAATTTGGAGCTAGCGGGAAACTAGCTAACGGTTCAGCAGGTTGCATAAGGGCGGCCACGGACGCTTCCACATTCCTAGTCATTTTATTTGTTGCAGCAATATAAGCCTCCAACGACTCTTCCAAACTAGACTTAGATGGTGAGGGGGTTTCGGTAAAGGATTCAAAATGGTGTGGATATGTGAAACTCCCTAATGCCTGTGTAGAAACAGTGTCTAGTGAAGGTGGGAAAGTCGGGTATGACTGGTAGGAAGTGGGTGGTAAGACAGGGGTAGGGTCAACATATGGATAAGAAGATGAATAATCGTGCTGATCCCTAGAACTAGACGAGTGGAGAGGGGTGAAAGATCGACTGCGAGATTGAGCAATATGCTCAGCAATGGACATCGGCCTAGGAGTGACAGAAGGACTTAACGAAGTGGTATCAACATATGTAGGTGGTAAAGGTTGACTTGGTTGACACAAGGTAGGTTGAAAAGTCAAACTATTTCTCCTAAACGCCTCTATTTGATCTTTCAACGAAATTTTTGGTAAGGAAGGATCGTTTTTAAATTGACCGAACAAATTAACATATGACGCAAAATTAGGTTCGGGATACCAAAGTTCGGTTAATGATTTTTTATGTGGAGTACCCATGTTAGAAGAAGAGGGAAAGAAAGAAGGTAGGTGGTGCAAGTGGGGTGCAAGGATTTCTTAGCGACAAAATTTTTGCAAGTTTTTATAAAAAAATTTCTTTTTTTCTTTTTCTCTTTATTTGAGACTGTTTGCATAAAAAATATCGATAAAGGGCTTAAACACAAATGTAATCAACCAGAAATGCACAATCAGTCTTAGATCTAGGGTCACCTAGGTCTGCTAGACAGCTCCTAACTAGGGCTAGAAATAGGACCTCAAACCGCCTCTTCACGGACAAGTACGGCCAGGTAAGTGGGAAGGAACCACCACTACAGTGGGCCTAATTAATAACCACTAGCCTAGACACCGCAATATCAGTTAGGATAAACGGTCGATACCTATACTAGTCCTTTTCCTATTAAGCTCGATGTCCTTAGGTCTGAGTCTAGTATTTTTTAATTAAAGATTGGTCAATGCAAATGCCTTATGTGATTTCTGGGGTCCTGGGAAGGGTGATGAAATCCCCATCCAATCTGAATTGGTCAAAAAGCCCCTTAAAGTCCAATTAAAGATATGCAAAACAGTAAATCACTTGCAATCAAATATTTTTATTTTAAGCGCGGCGCAAAAAATCCTGCACAAGATTATTATTTGAAAGGAAAAAGATTTTTGAGCGCAAAGAAATCCTGCAGGCAAATTTACAGAAGATATATCAAGATTTGTAAAGGAGGAGAGAGAAAACTCACAGAAATTTCCAGTGGCGGAACAGTTTTTTTTTTTTTTTTTATCGCGCTTCTGCCACTTTTTTTTTAAGCGCTGATTCGACCAGACCGCGGCGGTTCCACGGCCAAAAGAGGGCTGGAGCGGCGGTTCCGCCGCGCTTTGGTGGGTTCGGGGTTTTTTTTTTTTTTTTTTTTTTTTTGACCAGATCACCACGGTTAACTTTTAGACTCGGTCCTCCAAATTTCTTCTGTTCCTCGGTTGTTATGATCTTCTGTTGTTCCGATCTGTTTTTTCCTGTTTTGATCTCTGTAGATTTCCAGATCCGATTTTCGTATATCCTGCAAAATTCAAACAACAAAGTATCCCTTCCAAAAATAACAAATGCTATATATTTTTATATTTTATGATTTTTTCAGATTTTTATGAATTTTTTATTTTATTTTATGATTAACCCGAAATCGCGAAAAGGAAATAGCACGCCATCCCCGGCAACGGCGCCATTTGATTTAAAAGAGAGATTTAGCGTGCTTGCGCTTTCTAAAAGATAGATCAAAAATATTTGTAACCGCAATCAAGAACGGCGTCGCTTTGCAGCTAGCCGGTGAGTACGGGTCGGTCCACAGGGATTTTGTGAATTTCCGATTCGTTCTTACGAGTTAATTCCGAAAGGTATTCGGACAGATTATTAAATCTAAAAATCTAAATTATCCTAGGGCAATTATCTAGATCTACTCTTGCTAGGGCTACGTTTAGGGATGGTTTGGAAATGTAATTAAATCTCACCACTTTCAATACCCGAATGAAGATCTGTGAGGAGTTATGGTAATTATCAATAAAGTGGATTAGATCCGTTCGAGAAGGTGTTCCTTCCTCTAGGTTCTTGTCCTTCCTTTAGAGATCCTTACCCTAACCTCCATGGAAAACATCACACCCGGGCCTTTATACTACGGTATCACCGCTACCTCAAGGGATAGAGTGCCGTAGGGAGCGGTATGTGCATGTATGCATGGAGTCCTATTGTAAATATTTGGTGGGTAAGAAAGGGATGAGAGATCTCATCTATCAAAATCCTTTCCAAACGCTAAACCCTAAACAAGTTCCTAGGGCATGAAATTAAATCTACCTAGGGCAAGGAATTTAAATCTACACTAAGGCAAGAAATTAAATTACTTACAGATGCAGCCCTCCAATCATCCATGCAGGGTTGTCAGATCTGAATTTCTGAATGGAGAAGAAACACCGATGCTCTCCAAAAGATTTCTAAATTTTATTTATTAAAGGGAGGCATGAAGAATTACAATGATTAGAGTTCCTATTTATAAAGAATAGGAAACCCTAGGGTTATATTTGTTTCGCATGTCTGAAATTACAAAAATACCCCTAAGAAAAGACCTAGTCAAAGCCACCTCACAATTTGGTAAAAATTAATTCACTGTTCCCTTAAGCCCGCCGCGGAACCGCGGCCCAAGGCCTGGTTTGGCCGCGGTTCCGCGGCCAAAAAGTAGAATTGGGCTTTGCATTTTCTTGGGCTTATTTCTGGTGGCTTGGGCTTCTTATTTCTATATATCTTTTCTCAGTTTAGGTTCTGGTTCTCTTCCAGATTTCCAGTGAACATTGTAGTGGACTCCTACCCGTTTGCTTTGTAATCTTGGACCTTGCGCTGCCCTTTGTTCTTTGTAAACTGATATTTTTGTAGGCTTTATCAAGAGTCTTCTGTTTGTTGGTCAAAGTCCACTTTTGCATTGTCTTTTCATTGTTTTCACTGTTTTCTGTCCAAGAACCTGTAACCTGTAACATGTAGCAGACATGCGTCAAACGCACCCGTTTATTTGTAAAATATATAAGAATGGGGAATATAATAATGCGATATTATGGTCTGAACAAGTGGCTAATGGAATGTCAAACCAGATTGAATGTTTAGGTTCTTATCAAATCTTCAGTAATCGTTTGCGGTTCTGGAATCACTTCCAGTTCTACCATACTTCCACTTCTGTTTTCTGAAAAAATCCATTTTTATTAAAACTGTGGCGAGTCAAGAACAATATCACTATTGATCTTCCAGATGGTAGAAAATCAACCCTCGTCATAGCCCGGGTCAACCCACAAACAACCATTACAGAAACGTGCCTTGAGTTATCCAGAGTCTGGTTTTAAGCATAAGCTGGACAACTCCCCGTACCTTAACAATGTCAAGATATGAACTGTTCTATATCCAATATAGAAACAGAGGCATTGATTTAATTGAACCGGATTCAAATCATGCAGCTGTCTCCAGTGCATGTCAACTAAATGGAAAGAGGCCGATCAGCGTTGCTCAACTTAGGAATACTTCCAATTATGAGTAACCTGAAAGAGAAGCCTGTTCTCTTAATCATTACTATCAACTGAATACCATTCACAAGTATCTATATCTTTGACCACCTTGAAGAATCCCGATACTTGCAATACCTGGTTCTCTATTTTACTCTTATACCTATAACTTCTCAAAACATGGACCCTGCGTTTCTACGAAACACCTGTCTAAGAACTAGAGAAGTCACAAGTAAACAGAATATAGTACGAGTACCTACCCCTCTGTTCTAATGGACACTGGACAACATACAATACTCTGTATAAGTCCCTTGAGTCTAATGACTCATTCACTGTGTGTCGTAGGTTGAAAACTGTACTTATGGTTAAGAAGAATTACACCGCTGTTCAATGCTCCTTACCTAACCATCCACTGATATTGGTAAATGTCATAGACATAATTTCAAAAGGTATATCTCACTCTATAAAAATAGACGTACAGATATATCAATTTGAAATTGGTGCATAACAACGGATATTCAAAACCAAATATTTGCCGTCCGGCAAACAACCCAGGTGACTTCCTCAAATATCACCAATTACAACGAATCCTGATATAATGAGGATAATCACCTAATTCCCAATAACTTACTCCCACTCATCATCTGTAAAACTATACAGATGTGAGAATCAAACCTGGTAAATACATACCCTGGAGCAAATGTCTAATTGGGAAATCAGTTTTCTTTTAACAGTACACAGTGAAACTGAAACATTGAAATGTTTCGATGGGGTATCCTGGTATTCCTAGTAATGCCTCTTCCATTGTCCAGATTCACAACTGTAACCGTATAATTCTTTGCCACCTCTCCAAATCCCTTTATATGTCTTTAGTCATTACCTTCTGCACACCCCTTTAGGCCAAATGGTTTTCTTCCTTCCCTACCGTTCGGCACCAGTCTATGGTTTGGAAGAAGACTATCCAATAAGCATAATGGATGTACTGTCCTAATCCCAGGAGCACTCGCAATGCGAGAGAAGGTGAAGATAAAAGACAACCGAATAAACCTTATTCCTATTTCTCCTGAACCAGGATCCATCCCCGAACTGGAACAAGTTCCTTTCGAGTTCGTATATAACCATACGATGGATTATCCAATAAACTTGGGATCTTCGTAATGATACGGAGTGTCCTGGAGAAATACAAAGGTGATTTAGGATTGGCAAAGAAATACTTGGTTTGGTCGTGAATAGCAGTCGCAATTTACTTTGCCCTCTTACTAATCCCTTGCTTTGTCTTAATTTAATACCTTATGTACACCATTTAGGCTAATTGGTTTTCTTCATTCCCTACCGGTCGGCACCTGCCTATGGTTTGGAAGAGGACTATCCAATTTACGTAATAGGTGTACTATCTCCTAAACCAAGGAGTACTCGCAATGAGAGAAGGTGAAAGGAAAAGACAACTGAATAGTCCTATTCGTTTTCTCCAGAACCGGAAACCATCCTCGAATTCCTTCGAGTTCGTATATAACCATACGATGGTTTTGTCCAATGGAAGTGGACGACGTTCATAGTAATACGGGGTGTCCTGGAGAAAAGGGTAAAAGTAGGAGTGGCAATGAGGTTTGCAACTCTGACAATCCAAAAGCCAGTGTTAAGAAGGTTCGGTCAACTTGGTCACTGAGTCATAGTCTAGGGTCGGGTCAATGGTCGCTGCCAAAGAGAGAGAGAAAAGAAACACTCAGCGTGCACTCTAACCTAGATCAGAATGGTTATCACTTTATCTAATCTGGAAACCTCCCACTGTAACGTCAAATTCTTCCCCAAACCTAAAAGAAGAATTAGCCGGGATCACCCGAGGAGTAAACCAACTCATCAGTGGGAATCGGGATCCAACTCTGATCGCATGATAACGTGACGGAATCCGCTCACGTTATCACACTCCAGAAGGTATGCGCATATCTGGCAAGTTTCAGTTCTTTTGAAACTCCCGATGTGGATTTTTGCCCCATGCTCTTATGACCTTGACTAAGGCCAACAAATCATAAGTCACATGTCAAGTTCTACCCGTCATTGTCCAGGTTGATTTGAACCCACCCGTACAAGCCCTTGACTAGGGCCAACAAGGCTATACGACTGTCCCAAACCAACACATCTATCTATGCAGCATATGAACATCCAATAGCTACCAAACACTGTGCCTTGACTATGGCCAACAAACACAACTTGAATACTATTGACTATCCATATGAAACGACGGAGGGCTACGAATGGTTTCTGGCGAAAACCTTTAACGTAATGAACTTGATATCGTTGAAGGAACATGATAGCTTTTAAAAAATATAGCGACGAAAACCTTTGCTAAAGAGGTCACTCCCGGTGAAGGGATCTCGGCTCTTTCCCCGTAGAATGAGGTGCAGGATATTCCAACTGAATACCATGATGCAAAGCAAAAGTAATAGGCTATAGTGAAGTTATTGCCTTGACGCAAACTTCTGTCCAAGGGGTCACTCCCGGTGAAGGGATCTCGGCCCTTGCCTCGTCGACTGAGGAGCAGGATATTCCAACTGAATACCACTCTGCAAAACAAAAAAGAACGCCCTTGCAATAACAGCTTTTTGAAAAGTGTTCCAACAACATCAGAATAGGTTTGTTTAGCTTGCATTGATCCGAATCAACGCAGTCCCATCATTGATCACACCACAAAAGAACGAAAATAATGATGTACGTATATGCTATCCGCATTCGCCACTGGGTCCCGTCATCACCCGTTAGGTTACTTAAGACAGAGCGGGGACTGGACTAGCGCGGATGCAAAACATATACAACATCTACTAGTATATATATAATATATAATTTTCGCTCAAGGCGTGATAAAATGCAACATCATATAAATGTACAGCATCACAGAACAATACAGATATCTGGGATCCTCGGGTTTCATAGAGCCGCTACTGAAACCCGACGTTCCCCTGGTCGTGTGGATAGCCTGTGCAATGAAATCCTAGACCCCTACGGGCGCGGCAAGTTATCCGCCGAAACCTGAAGCGAGGCAGCCCCCTTCAGCAACGTGAATGGACCACCCAGCACTTCACGGAATTCGGTAACTTGGGCACCCCTCCTGGGTCAATCCTATACCCCCTACGAGTGCGGCGAATAGCCTGCCAATTCTAGAGTGAAGCCCCCTCCGTCTCAATGCCATGAGATGAGGGCCCGTTGCCCTCTAAAACCCGGCTATCCGTGCACCCCACCGCGGGGTAATCCTAGTACAGAAAGTAAAATATACATACAACGGGTACATCGACCGCAACCTGGTCGTGCCCCAAAAGAATAATACAAACAGGCAGTGACGGCAGTCCACATGTCGGACGCTCGCCCCGCAATATCAAATGTACATATAAAACAAAACTGTACTAACATTGCAACCAGGCTATCCCCACGACCGATCCACAACATCATAGAACAACACAGAACATCAACGTGAATGTCACGTTCGTAAATCCGTCTAAAAGGGCTATAGCAGATAGACTGGATTTACCGATCGAGTGACATTCACGGTCGCAGATATAATGTAAATACTGTGAACTAATGTGTTTAAAATATCCGATCGAACAAATTTATCAAAGTGGGCCCCAAGCAGTACTGTAGCACTCACAGAAAATCTGGGCCCAAAAAGAATATCCCAAAACCCCTATTTTTAACTCATAAGCTATCTGCAAAATTTTGATCAAGTGATCAATCAAAAGCGCGGCAGAACCGCGGCCCAAGCATGGGTTTGGCCGCGGTTCTGCGGCGGTTTGGAGAGATCGCGCGACCAAATTTTCACAGATTGCTTCGATATCCATGCACAATATTCTGAGACAACCTGAAAAATTTTTGGAGCCAAAAAAATTTCGACAGAGAACACATGTGCATTGGAAAATACGGTTTTTGGGGATTTTGATCGATCAAGGCTTTAAACATACTAGAGCAAGCTAGGCATGGTTAATGGCATGGCTCTGATACCAATGTAAGCCCGCGGCGGCGCCCCGGCCGTCGATCCGATTCCAGAAACGCGGAAACAAAAACTTTGCAAACTAGCAAACCGGCACCACCGCGCACTTTTCACCCGGATCGGGCCATTAACCTAGCTACTAGCAAACTAAAAGATGAGTAGAGAAGTATACCAAGCGATCCGTGTCTTTCGGTCTTCGTCTCTACTCCGATCTCCTGCGGAATCTCCGTCCGTCACGTCCTCGTCGGAAAGGGCACCACGTAGCCGGATTCGTTTACGGGCTCCCACCTCATAACCGAGGCAACTCGGGCACGAAGTTGGCTAGCCGACGCGTCCAAGATTTGCTGTAGAATAGTGTAGAAGCTTGTCTCTTTTGGGGTTATGAGGTTGCCATGATGATGTTGGAGGTGGAGAATGAATGAAGGAGAGAAGTTTGGAACTTTAGCAAGCAAAGAAGCATGAAATGAGATGAATCAATCACTCACATAAAATGAGCACTCCCATTCTCCCCAAATATGTGGCCGGCCCCCATCTAGAGCAAGAATGGTGGAGAAAAAAGAAGCAAGTGGAGAAAAAGAAAATGATAAAGCTAAATTAAAGTCACACCAATTCTAATCCAAATCAATTCCTCATCTAATCTCATCATATCACATAACCATCGCATGAAAAGCAAATGAATGGACTAAAAAAGAATCTCATGATGATAAGAACACTCATGATGCCTCACATATGCATGAAAACCCTCCACAAAATGTTATTTGCAAACTTGCAAATAATCCCCTTCCAACGGAAAGTCCGGCCGCGAAAGAACAAAGGAAAACCGGCCGGAACGGAATGCAAACTGGCAACTTCAGAAAACTGATCCCGTAATAAATTACAGGAAAACCCCGCAACTGCAAATACATGCCCGCATTTGTATTCCCACTGAACACAAATGCAAAGAGACAAAATCTACACTATCTAATATTAGGATCCGGCTTAAACCAAAGCCGTCTAGTAAAAACCGTCCGATCACGATCCGTGCAATACCGCACGTATCTGATCGAACCCTGTCATATCTCCATACGGCCCCTACAGCGTTTCGCCCGAAACTTGAGTAACTGTGTGTGTGGTGGACTCTAAAGACTCGTCAATACTATGGCTGTGGATTTAACCACTAGCACGTCAGAGGTATCAGCCATACGTGACGGGCCACCAGCTATTGACCAAAAGGGACGTCGATGAGTGAACTCATCCTGACACCCTACTGAGCCTGTCAGTGACAATATCCGTACAGTCCGGTCCGTTCGTCTATGAGCATCGCATGGCGGGCCTAGGGGGTTGGTAAAAGTCAGACCCCCAATAGCGGTACAAGTCGTGTCGGAGTGTAGCCCAGAACACCCTGAGATACTACTGGAATACCTACCAGTAAATCTCCTGCCTTGGCCAAGGACTTTTCATGTTCTGGCTCTCCTAGACATAGCGCGACCTCACCCCCAATACCGGGAGAGAAGAACCCCTGCAGATCCGCTCACTGCC
This sequence comes from Agapanthus africanus, assembly GCA_030015575.1. Lineage (NCBI taxonomy): Eukaryota > Viridiplantae > Streptophyta > Magnoliopsida > Asparagales > Amaryllidaceae > Agapanthus > Agapanthus africanus. The sequence continues at coordinate 417,381,839 of JASDDO010000029.1, forward strand.
TCCATGTGGCTCGGGACTGTACCCAACTAAAACCTGTTTGCACGACTCTTTTGAGCCGTGGTAGGGTGGTAATCAAAGCACAGTGGGAACTCACACGAGACAAATGACGATCTCAGGTCGATGAACTAACCTGTACACATGTCACCAGGGAACTGCTATCTGACGTCAGGTATAATACCAACTAGCAGGCTCCCGGCGAGTCCTGTCCGGTGTACTCATAACCCAATGAGCACCTGTATACATCTTAGGTGAACCAACTGACACCAGTGGCTTGTGAGACCGGTCACCGCCCCTCGTCGGGGTCTCGACTGTATACACTAGTCTACTCTGGAGAATCGATGCCCTGTCTCGAAACTCCCATGACTAGGGACCTTTTAAGGATGTGCTTATAGACCCCAGCTCCCACTTATATGATCGCCCTCATACTGCTGGAAGTCAAGCAAGAATCCTAGGGGCTCTATCAACGTGTAATAGCGACTCGTAAGGTCACCTAAAGCAGTACACGATGATAAAGATAAACCAGATAGCATACTATCATCTCGAGTAAGACTGTCCTACCGGCATAGGTCCTCCTCAATCATTGCAATCACGTGCCTGTGATCCAATAATTGACTCTGAGGGCACTATATCCAACAGTTAAAGCCTGTCGAGCGCATGTTCGGCGCCATGCCAGACTTCTCTTTCCACTTTGGTCTCCGTGGACTGGTAGAAGATGATCGCCTTTTCATCTTAGGAGGGACATAGAAGGTCTGCAGCTCTTGCACGCTGTATGTATCAAGCGCATCGAGTTCTTTATAATGCCGCTGCGAAACTATGATTATTTGTAAACTCTGATCAGCTCCCGTGAAGGTTTGCATTATGGACGAACAGAGAATACCGTGTTGACTTCATCTTCAGAGTCGCTGCCAAAGACCAAAATAGAAGTAGATGGTCCTGGCCTGCTGCCTTGGGGTTTCCCCGAGAAGACTATCTCTTCATCCTCCTCGGTATCACTCCCAAAGATCGGGATGGTGGCGACGGCTTTCTGTTTATTCTCCAATTTACGACATCTTTCCGTGTCTTCGAAATCTGGTAGGAGGTACTTAGCATCTTCATACTTGCGGACTTCATTTATGGAGAAAGGGTTTAGCTTCCCTGTAACTGTGTACTCGAGGCCATCTTTGAAGTACTTTATACACCGATGTTGTGTAGAAGGAATGATGTTGTACTTGTGTAACCAAGGCCGGCCGAGCAAAGCATTGTAGCAAGTCTTGGCGTCGATGACGTGAAACTTGATGTCAGTGACGAGCATCCCGAAGCGTAATGTCAATATTACAGATCCAAGCGTCCATGATGACTGCTTGTCGAACCCGGAGATAGTAATTTTTGTTGGGTTACGGGGGCGCCCCGGCCGTCTGAACGACGCCAAACGCGGAACAAAAACTTTTTACAAAACCGGCGCCTCCGTAGCCCAAAACCCGGATCGTTCCATTAACCGTAAACTAGCAAAATGTAAAAGGGTTTGGAAAGATTATACCGATCGATATGTGTCCTTCCGTCTTCAATCTCTACGCCAAACTCCTCGCTGCTGCGCCGACGAAGTCTGCTCCTCGATCTCGCTCGTCAAAGTGGCTCCACGTCGATGAATCTTTATACGGGCTCCCGCCTCAATACCAAGGTAACTCGGACATGAAGTTTTCTAGCCGACATGTCCAAGAATGCAGTAGAGAGGGTGTGGAATATTTTGTCTCAAGATGCCCAAGCTGATTGGGCGGAAGTAAAAGGGAGTTGCCAAGGAGATGATCATATGAGCATAAAAGTTTTCATCAAGAAAAGAGAATGAGCTTGCTAGGGGGGGGGGGGCAAAATGCACTCATGGATGATGGGAAAAACTCTCTGGGGATTTCATCATGAGGTCATCTAATATGAGTGGCTCTCTATGGAATAAAACCAAGAAGTGAAGAGGTTGCAAAATGAGTAAATTAATCATCCAAAATAAATCCTATTCCCGCAGAAGAAGGCAGGCCAACACCACGGGAAACACCCTGCAAGTTATTTAGCTTGCTTGCGAATTTGCAAGGAGCCCCCTGCAGGCAAAAAACGGCCCCACTCAAAACAAAAAAAACAATCAATAGTTAACCCCCTTTCCCACTCTCACCCGTTCCCTTGCCCTTGCCCATGCCCATCAACAGTGCTCGGCCGGAAAACAATGGGGAGAAAATGTCAGGGTCAAATAGTCAAAATGCTCACAATGAATAAACAAGGGACAAGATATTAAAGACGGAAAAAGGAAACTGACAACTCCCAAAAATAATCCCGTGGCGAATTACGAGATTACACCTCAACTGTAAATACATACCCGCATTTGTATTCCGACCGAACACAGATGCAATGAGACAAAAATATTCCTACAATATAATACTAGGATCCGGCTTAAACCAAAACCCGCTAGTATTATCCGTCCGACCATAATCCGTGCACAAGTACACAGATATGATCGAACCCCGCCATATATCCATACGGCCTCTACAACGTTTCGCCCGAACTTAGGAAACTGTCTGTGGGGGACTCTAATGACTCATCAATACATTAGCACTGGGTATAACAACTAGCACGTCAGAGGTACTAGCTGTACGTAACGGTTGCCCATGTATTGATCGGAAGAGAAGCTGACGAGTGAACTCATCCAGAATCCCTACTGAGCCTGACAGTGACAATATCCGTACAGTCCGGTCCGTTCGTCTATGAGTATCGCATATAGGGCCTATGGGGCTGGTAAACGTCAGACCCTCAATAGCGGTATAAGTCGTGTTGGAGAGAAGCCCAGAACACCCTGAGATACTACTGGAATACCTACCCGTAAATCTCTATTACCCTGGCCAGGGATTTCGTGTAATGGCTCTCCTAAACACAGCGCGATCTCACCCCCAATACCGGGAGAGACGAATCCCTGACGATCCGCTCACTGCCTCCATGTGGCTCGGGACCGTACCCAGCTAAAACCTGTTTGCATGACTCCTTTGAGCCATGGTAGGGTAGTAATCAAAGCACCGTGGGAACTCACACGAGACAAATGACAATCTCAGGTCGACAGACTAACCTGTACACATGTCACCAGGGAACTGCTATCTGACGATATGTATCATACCAGCTAGCATGTTCCCGGCGAGTCCTGTCCGGTGTACTCATAACGTAATGAGCACCTGTATACATCTTAGGTGAACCAACTGACACCAATGGCTTGTGAGACCGGCTACCGCCCCTCGTCGGGGTCTCGACTGTATACACTAGTCTACTCTGGAGTATCGATGCCCTGTCTCGAAACTCCCACGACTAGGGACACTTTAAGGATGTGCTTATAGACCCCAGCTCCCACGTATATGATCGCCATCATACTGCTGGCAGTCAAGCAAGAATACTATGGGCTCTATCAACATGCAATAGTGAACTAAAGCATGTATACGATGATAAAGACAAACCAGATAGCATACTATCATCTCGAGCAAGACTGTCATATCGGTATAGGTCCTCCCTCAATCATTGCAATCATGTACCTACGATCCAATAATTGACTTTGAGGGCACTATATCCAACAATCTCCCACTTGCACTTAAGGCTAATTATTGCGATGTCGCGTACTCACAGCTCGTGTGATACCGAACATCCAACTCCTCTACTAATCAGTTTCACAAAGCTCGTTTGTAAAACTATTGTGTTCGAGAAATAGCCTCAGTGAGTGGATCCGCCCTGATGTTTCTTTCCATGTCTCTCTTTTCCTCAAGTTCGCGGAGAAAGCCATCTCCGAATTGAGTAATACCTGTCTTAGAATATGTCTGGATATCTGATGGGACCCAGTTCATAAATGAACTCCAAATCCAGCAAACTTCTTAGACTGTATCGTCAACTGAATTTAATCAGTTTCCTGCACCATGCCTCCCTCAGTATCCGCTTGGACTACCTGTCTAAACTACCGTCCCTCGTCAGAGGAAAGACTATAACTCTGACAGTCACTCTGTCATCTGGGTCACCTTGGAAGTCTGGAATGATAACTGTCTCCCGAAGGAGGCTGTCGTTATCAAATCCCTAGAACAACCACTTATGTTCATAAGCTGCTTTCAAACATTTCTCCAGGATTGCAATAATATATCAACCTATTGCATCTAGTGCAAAAAACAACATATGATATTATATCCATATCCTATGTGGAGAAACTACTGTGTAACAACCACGGTATAACCGATCGTAGTGTAGGAATTTCACTTCCTACTATGTGTATGTCATCCAAGTACCAGGACATCACACCCTACTACCTTCTTAACAGATCCATCTCCTATTCTGATGAAGTCAAAACCTATGATTGTCACATCAAAAATAGATGATCTATCTCCGCTATATCTGCTTTAGTCTATAAATAGATATAAACTACTTATCCACTATGCTTCTGCTGCTCCCTCTGACTACAACAACCCTCTGGCAGAGTCATATACACGTGCACTTCTAAAGCTAGTTTAGAACAACGCTATACTCATCCTCCTGCCGGGTCTCATAGTCTGGAACAGCAGTAATGGCAAGTCTGGGTAAACAAGAACCTCCCTATCATCGTCCCTGAGGATACCGAAGTACCTCTCGGGTGCCTGAGGTTACCCACCATATCTGCGGAGTGGCTAATGGAATGTCAGTCCTGATTGAATCTTTAGGTCTTATTAAATTTTCCGTAATTGTTTGCGGTTCTGGAATCTCTTCCAGTTCTACCATACTCCCACTACTGTTTTCTGAAAAAATCCATTTTACTAAAACTGTGGCGAGTCAAGAACAATATCACTATTGATCTTCTAGATGATAGAAAGTCAACCCTCGTCAAAGCCCGGGTTAACCCACAAACTGCCATTACAGAAACGTGCTTTGAGTTATCCGGAGTCTGGTTTTAAGCATAAGCCGGACAACTCCCCGTACCTTAACAACGTTAAGACACGAACCATTCTATATACAACATAGAAATAGAGACACTGATTTAATTGGAACCAGATTCAAATCATGCAGCTGCCTTCAGTGCATGTCAACTAAATGGAGAGAGGCCGATCAGCATTACTCAACTTAGGAGTGCATCCAATTATGAGTAACCTGAAAGAGAAACAAGTTTCTCAAAAACCATTACTATCTACTGAATACCAACCATAAGTATCTACATCTTCGATCAGTTTGAAGAATCCTGATACTTGCAACACATGGTTCTCTACTTTATTCATGTACCTATAACTTCTCAAACTTGGACCTTGTATTTCTACGAAACACATGTCTAAAACTCGAGAAGTCATAAGTAAACAGAATACAGTACGAGGACCAATCCCTCTGTCCTAATGGACACTGGACAACATATAATACTTTATATAAGTCTCGTGAGTTGAATAACTCAAACCCTGTACGTCGTAAGTTGAAAAACTGTACCCAGGCGATTTCCTCAAATATCACCAATTACAACGAATTCCGATATAATGAGGATGATCACCTAATTCCCAATAACTTACTCCCACTCATCATCTGTAAAACCATACAGATGTGAGAATCATACCTGGTAAATACATACCCTGGAGTAAGGGTCTAATTGGGAAATCAGTTTTTCAATTAATAATGCACAGTGAAACTGAAACATGAATATATTTCGAAGGGGTTTCCGGGTATTCCTAGTAATGTCTCTTCCATTATCTGATTCATGACTGTAACCGTATATTTCCTTACCATCTCTCTAATTCCCTTTATTTGTCTTTAGTCGTTACCTTCTGTATACCATCGTTAGGCTTAATGGTTTTCTTCCTTCCCTACCGTTCGGCACCAGCCTATGGTTTGGAAGAAGACTATCCAATAAGCATAATAGGTGTACTCTCCTAATCCTAGGAGCACTCGCAACCTGAGAGAATGTAAGGATAAAAGACAACTGAATAAACCTTATTCCTATTTCTCCTGAACCAGAATCCATCCTCGAAAAAGTTCCTTCGAGTTCGTATATAACTATACGATGGATTTATCTAATGGAATTGGATGTTCGTAGTGATACGGGGTGTTCTGGAGAAATATAAAGGTGAAGCAGGAGTGGCGATAAAATACGTGGTTTGGTCGTGAATGATAACAGTCGCAATTTACTTTGCCCTCTTTCTGATCCCTTTATTTGACTTTACTTATTACCTTCTGTACACCCAACTTAGGCTAATTGGTTTTCTTCATTCCCTACCTTTCGGCACCTGCCTATGGTTTGGAAGAAGACTATCCAATAAGCCTAATAGGTGTACCCTCTCCTAATCCTAGGAGCCCTCACAACCTGAGAGAAGGTAAAAGGAAAAGACAACTGAATAGTCCTATTCAATCTCTTCAGAACCAGAATCCATCCTCGAAGAAATTCCTTCGAGTTCGTATATAACCATACGATGGATTTATCTAATGGAATTGGATGTTCGTAATAATACAGGGTGTTCTGAAGAAACTCAAAGGGTAAAAGAAAGAGTGGCAATGATGTATACAACTCAGACAATCCAAAAGCCAGTGTTTTAAGAAAGTTCGGTTAACTTGGTCACTGAGTTATAGTCTAGGGTCGGGTCATGGTCGCAGTCAAAGAGAGAAAAAGTAGAAACACTCTGCGTGCACTCAGACCTAGATCAGAATGGTTAATCACTTTATCTAATCATGATGTCTCCTACTGTTATCTCAAATTCTCCTCCAAAGCTGAAAGAAGCATTAGTCGGGGTCACCCGAGGAGTAAACCAACTCATCAGTGGGAATCGGGATCCAACTATCATCGCATGATAACGTGATGGAAGCCACTCACGTTATCACACTCCAGAAGGTATGCGCAAGCCTAGCAAGTTTCCTGTATGTTTGAAACTCCCGATGTGATTTTACCCCTAACGACCTATAACCTTGACGCTTGCCAACAAGTCATAGGCCACCAGTCAAGTTCAACCCGTCATTGTCCTGGATTAACTCGAACCCACCCGCACAAACCCTTGACGCTTGCCAACAAAGCTGTACGACTGTCCCGATCAATCGCATATACATGCTACAAATAAGTAATATTTAGCTACCGTACATTATGCCTTGACGCTTGCCAACAAACATAACACGAATACTAAATAGTACTTACAAGAAATGACGGAGGGCTACGACTATTTTTTGGCGAAAAACCTTTAGCGTAATGAACTTGATATCGTTGAAGGAACCAGATAACTTTTATAAAAATGTAGTGGCGAAAACCATTGGTAAAGAGGTCACTCCCGGTGAAGGGATCTCGGCTCTTTCCCCCTCGAATGAGGTGCAGGATATTCCAAACTGAATACGACGATGCAAAGAAAAAGGTAATCGACTATAGTGAAGTTATTACCCTGGCACAAACCTCTGTCCAAGGGGTCACTCCCGGTGAAGGGATCTCGGCCTTTGCCTCGTCGAATGAGCTGCTGGATATTCATAACCGAATACCACTGTGCAAAACAAAAGAGAACGCCCTTGTAATAACAGCTTTTTGAAAAATTGGTTCCAACAACATCATATATAGGATTGTTTTCCTTGCATTGATAAAAATCAACGCAGTCCCATCAATTGATCACACCAGAAAAGAACGAAAATATGATGTACGTATATGCCATCCGCATTCGCCACTGGGTCCCATCATCACCCGTTAGGTTACTTAACTAACGACAGAGCGGGGACTGGACTAGCGCGGGTGTAAAACATATACAACATCTACTAGTATATATATCAATATATAATAATCACTCCAGGCATGATAAATGCAACATCACAGAAAAGTAATAAGCATCACAGAACAATACAGATAATCTGGAAGCCTCGGGTTTCATAGAGCCGCAAATGAAACCCGACGTTCCCCTGGTCGTGTGGATAGCCTGTGCAATGAAAACCTAAACCCTTACGAGCGCGGCAAGTTACCCGCCAAAACCTGAAGCGAGGCATCCCCCTTATAAAACGTGAATGGACCACCTAGCACTTCACGGAATCCGGTAACTTGAGCACCCCTCCTTGGGTCAACCTGTACCCCCTATGAGTGCGGCGAATAACCCGCCAATTCTAGAGTGAAGCCCCCTCCGTCTCAATACCATGAGATGCGAGCCCGTTACCCTCTAAAACCCGGCTATCCGTGCACCCCACCGCGGGGTAATCCTAGTACAGAAAAGAAAATATATACAACGGGTACATTGACCTCATCCCGGTCATGCCCCAAAAGAATAATATACAAACAGGCAGTGACGGCCGTCCACATGTCGGACGCTCGCCCCGCAATATCAAATGTACAAATAAATCCAAACAACACTACCGTTGCACAGGAACTATCCACCATGACAAATCCGCAATATCACAGCACAACACAGAATATCAACGTGAATATCACGTTCGCAAATCCGTTTAAAGGGACTACAGCGATTAGACAAGATTTACCGATCAAATGATATTCACGGTCGCAGATATAATGTAACCACTGTAAACTAACACATTTAAAATTTCGATCGACAACAATTCCCGAAGTGGGCCCCAAGTACAAATCCAGCACTCAAAATAAAATTTGGGCCCAAACAGAATATTCCAGAAACCCCAATTCCAAGTTAAAGACCTAAAGCCAAAATTTAGTGCATTGAAAACTCAAACCTGCGGCGGAACCGCGGCCAAAACGTGGGTACGGCCGCGGTTCCGCGGCGCTACAGAGGGATCATGCAACCAAAATTTGCCAGTTGTCTTATAAAAGCCTGCCTGATTTTCTGAAACACTCAAAATAATTTTTTTCAACCAATTTACAAATTCGACAGAAACTTAAATTTTGAAATTGCGGTTTCGGAAATTTTATTCGATCGATATTTTAAACGTGTTAGAACAAGCTAGTATATGTTAATGGCGTGGCTCTGATACCATGTTGGGTTACGGGGGCGCCCCGGCCGTCTGAACGACGCCAAATGCGGAACACAAACTTTTTACAAAACCGGCGCCTCCGCAGTCCAAAACCCGGATCGTTCTATTAACCGTAAACTAGAAAAATGTATAAGGGTTTGGAAAGATTATACCGATCGATCTGTGTCCTTCAGTCTTCAATCTCTGCGCCAAACTCCTCGCTGCTGCCGACGAAGTCTGCTCCCCGATCTTGCTCGTCAAAGTGGCCCCACGTCAATGAATCTTTATACGGGCTCCCGTCTCAATACCGAGACAACTCGGACATGAAGTTTGCTAGCCGACATGTCCAAGAATGAAATAGAGAGAGTGTGGAATATTTTGTCTCAAGATGCCCAAGCCGATTGGGCGGAAGTAAAAGGGAGTTGCCAAGGAGATGATCATGTGAGCATAAAAGTTTTCATCAAGAAAAGAGAATGAGCTTGCTGGGGGGGGGGGCGGGCGGGCGGGCCAAAAATGCACTCATGGATGACGGGAAAAACTCTCTGGGGATTTCATCATGAGGTCATCTAATATGAGTGGCTCTCTGTGGAATAAAACCAAGAAGTGAAGAGGTTGCAAAATGAGTAAATTAATCACCCAAAATAAATCCTATTCCCACAGAAGAAGGCAGGCCCACGCCACAGAAAACACTCTGCAATTTTTTTTAGCTTGCTTGCGAATTTGCAAGGAGCCCCCTGCAGGCAAAAAATGGCCCCACTCAAAACAAAAAAAACAATCAATAATTAACCCCCTTTCCCACTCTCACCCATTCCCTTGCCTATGCCCATCAACAGTGCTCGGCCGGAAAGCAATGGGGAGAAAATGTCAGGGTCAAATAGTCAAAATGCTCACAATGAATAAACAGGGGAAAAGATGTTAAAGACGGAAAAAGGAAACTGGCAACTCCCAAAAATAATCCCGTAGCGAATTACGAGATTACACCTCAACTGTAAATACATACCCGCATTTGTATTCCGACCGAACACAGATGCAATGAGACAAAAATATTCCTACAATATAATACTAGGATCCGGCTTAAACCAAAACCCGCTAGTATTATCCGTCCGACCATAATCCGTGCACAAGTACACAGATATGATCGAACCCCGCCATATATCCATACGGCCTCTACAACGTTTCGCCCGAACTTAGGAAACTGTCTGTGGGGGACTCTAATAACTCATCAATACATTGGCACTGGGTATAACAACTAGCACGTCAGAGGTACTAGCTGTACGTAACGGTTGCCCATGTATCGATCGGAAGAGAAGCTGACGAGTGAACTCATCCAGAAACCCTACTGAGCCTGACAGTGACAATATCCGTACAGTCCGGTCCGTTCGTCTATGAGTATCGCATATAGGGCCTATGGGGCTGGTAAACGTCAGACCCCCAATAGCGGTATAAGTCGTGTTGGAGAGAAGCCCAGAACACCCTGAGATACTACTGGAATACCTACCAGTAAATCTCTATTACCCTGGCCAGGGATTTCGTATAATGGCTCTCCTAAACACAGCGCGATCTCACCCCCAATACCGGGAGAGACAAATCCCTGACGATCCGCTCACTGCCTCCATGTGGCTCGGGACCGTACCCAACTAAAACCTGTTTGCACGACTCCTTTGAGCCATGGTAGGGTAGTAATCAAAGCACAGTGGGAACTCACACGAGACAAATGACGATCTCAGGTCGACAGACTAACCTGTACATATGTCACCAGGGAACTGCTATCTGACGATATGTATAATACCAGCTAGCATGTTCCCGGAGAGTCCTGTCCGGTGTACTCATAACGTAATGAGCACCTGTATACATCTTAGGTGAACCAACTGACACCAATGGCTTGTGAGACCGGCCACCGCCCCTCGTCGGGGTCTCGACTGTATACACTAGTCTACTCTGGAGTATCGATGCCCTGTCTCGAAACTCCCACGACTAGGGACACTTTAAGGATGTGCTTATAGACCCCAGCTCCCACGTATATGATCGCCATCATACTGCTGGCAGTCAAGCAAGAATACTATGGGCTCTATCAACATGCAATAGTGAACTAAAGCATGTATACGATGATAAAGATAAACCAGATAGCATACTATCATCTCGAGCAAGACTGTCATATCGGTATAGGTCCTCCCTCAATCATTGCAATCACGTACCTACGATCTAATAATTGACTTTGAGAGCACTATATCCAGCAATTTTGTCCCGAGCCAGGTGTTGAACATTCATGCAAATCTCCTTCAACACTCTCACACTGAGAAGATTGACGGAGGACCCGTTGTCAACCAGAATCTTCCCTATCTTGATGTCGTGGAAGTACCCAGTGACATACAGAGGACGGTTGTGCTCACACGTTCTGAGGAGGAGATCTTCATCGCGAATGTGATGTCAGCTGTATGAACCTCTGCCAGCACGTCCTTCATCTTTTTTCCATATGGAAAGCTTGGAACTGATTGGGCTATTGTAATGCCTTGATCAGGGAATCTCGTGCCTCTTTAGAAAGGAGGAGAGCATCCAGTATGCTCAGTTGTAAAGGCATCTTCCTCAGGCGTACCAGGACATTATAATCCACCCTTTTTTTCTTAGGCAGGTCCTTAGCTGTGAGCTCTTCGACGACTCTATCATCGAGGGCAATTTCCTCAGAGACCTTTTCCTTCCCCTTGTCTCTCTTACCCGAACCTTTGTTTGAGGGTCCGAGATTCTTTTCAGGCAACGTACGGTTACGCAGCTGGATGTTCTCACAGTTCTTCACCTCTTCTTCTTTTCTAGAGGTGGATTCCTTGAAGAGAGGGCTGAGGATTATTTCTTCTTCAGAATCACTCCCAAATGTGAGAACTTGGGTTTTCGCTTTTGTCGAAATGGTATCAACTATATGACAGTTGTCAGTCATTTTTCCGTGCTCATCTGTCGCACTTTTTCGCCGTCGATGAGCTTCGTGCTTCATCCGCTTGAAGTATTGTCGGTGGACAACGTATCCCTGCCACCACTTCTTGAAGGCATCGCACTCTTCGGTGGGGTGTGTGACCCTCCAATGGTATAAACAGTAGTTCGGATGTTCATCTGCTTCATCGAGGCACGTACTCCCGGAAGTATTTTCTTTGAAAGGTGGCAGTTTCATTCCTATTGACAGAGCTTTGGCGAACTGCTTCCTTATCTTGATTCTGCTCTTGCCGGTGACAGGGGTGCTTCGATCTGGTTGAGGTACTTTATGGCTTCTCATTACCGGAGCTTCTTCAGCCTGACACCGACTCTTGGCTTTTTCATATATGGCCGCTTTACGTTCTCGGTCGGCTTTGCTCTTTTGAAGAGCTTCACTCAGCAGCCTGTCGATCAGGTCGTCTGACGGTTCCAGGGATTTTGGCTTTGGTTCTGCCCCCAGTTTCTCTACGTCAGGAGCTTCTTTGCCATATACCGACGAGTGAGAGATCATGTGGCAACTCGCCCCGTAATCCTCGGGTTCTTCTGACGAGCCGTCTCCTTCATCAATGTCACTGCCTTCATTCTCAAGAATATGCTTGAGGAACTCTTCCAGTATGACCGGGGTCTACGCCTTTAGGTTGTATTCCTCCAGCGCGTCAATGTACTTTTGCAGGTCCGTGCGCTTGTCATCAGGATGCACAGGCTTCTTGGTCTTCTTCTTTTTCTTCGAAGACTTTGAAGGCTTGACCTGGGTGTTTTGCCCATCGCTACCAACTTTCGGTGTTGGACACGGTTTCAGCATCCCATCAATGATCTCGGGCTCCAGCGGGTTTTTCCACCTGATTACCAGGCATGCTTGAAGATCCTTCAGCATTCTTTTAGTTTTAGCTGAAAGGAAAACTTTCCACGGAGCTTCTTCTATAAATGAGCATGATGCCCCCGGCGTGTCCACCTTTTAGGAGCGTGCTGCAGTGGCGGGTTTACTTTCCAGTTTTCGGACAGTGCGAATTTACCTAGTTGGTACTGGTCCTCAACCCAGTTTTTGAAGACGTAGCAATCTTCGATTTGGTGGCCCATTACTCTGTGTTAGGGGCAGTAGTTGGGACTGTTGACGTCACCAGATTGCAGTGGGCGTCTCGGATCCGGCAGAGTGATAAGCCTGTTGTGCACCGCTAATTCGAACAACCTCCTCGTTTTATCCTGGGGAAACGAATAGGGACGTCTCAACTTTTCTTCGAGTGATCGTGGTTTGTTGCTTTGGCAAGCAACCGGTTTCGGGTCACTCGGTTGTTGTTGAGCGGTGGCGACGAAGGTCTCTTTCCCTTTGCCCTTTTCATTCCGGAGATCCATTTTTGACGAGGACGGCCTATGGCCCATCTGGTCCATTTGGGCCAGCTTGTCAATCAAGGCCTGGAAAGTGGTCGACTTGAAGAACATCATAAACTAGGATATAGTTGCCTGAGGATCAAGGGTTCCCACGAACATGCCCACGGCAGGAGCTTCTTCTATGCGCTGTTCGCATTTTGACCATAGGTTACGCCACCGAATTGCGTATTGAACCCAGGTCTCTCCTGGCTTCTCCCCGGCATTGATCAATGTCGTGATTGGGGTTCTCTCACTTGCGCTCGCGAATGGTTATGTGAATAGTAATTCCATCTCCGTGAATGTTTTGATAGAATCATTTGGGAGCTCAGAGTACCATTCAAATGCCGTCTCCGACAAGCTGCCAACAAACTGTCGAAGCAACAGTTTGTTATCGCCCCCGGTATCACCACACAAAGCTCTGAATTGAGCAACGTGTTGGTGTGGATTGCCCGTCCCCTTATACACATGGAATTTGGGGATCGTATATCCTGGCGGGTACTTAATTTGATCGTATCAGCCTGGATAAGGTCGCCCAGTCCTGACGACTTGGCCTGCTGCTTCGCTCGCTTGATGAGCTCATATTTGTTGAGCTATGTAGTCATCAAGGGCCGCTTTGGAGATTGTCTCCTCCCTGGCTGCTGATAAAGCCGGAGGAGGGATTGATGTCTCCCCTCTGTCGTCTTCAACGGTTATTGGAGGGTCTTCGGCTGGAGGATCTGGCTGGATCATCATCCCCACCATATCTTGGAACAGGAGTGCCATTTGTTTTAAATTAGCCGCTTGTTCCGCGGCCTCTTTATCTTTCTTTTCAAGCACTCTTCGTAGGAACTCCGTATCGGTCTCCTGATCCTGGTGCTGCTCAGACGATGCGTTCGGGCTTTCTTTCTGCCTAGCAAGTGCGGCCATCTTTTTCAACATCTCCTGGAGCTTTTGTTGTTGCTCATGAGTTTTTGTCACATACCGTGTAAGTGGTCGATGACCTGTGGAAGTACGGCTTTCCTCTTTCCCGGAAGACATGTACACCGTGTGTACTACCATGCCCCCAGACTTGGGGCGTTTGGGTCCACTGCCTTTGATATTTGCCTCCGGCACGGGGATCTTCTCTGGCCTTCTCCTCTTGTGGGAGGTTGAAGTTGTGGGGGCCGTTGCGGCAGGCACCCTTGCAGATGATTCCTTCCGTGGTACGATGGAGGGATTGTCCTCCTCTTGCCGACTATTCATTTTCTTCAGCCGGCGAGAATAATCTTCATCAATCACAGAGACTTGGACTCTCCGCCAGACCCTGTGGATCTTGGAGGACAACCGCCGAGGAGGATGTTCCGGCTTCACCTGTGTCATGTTTTCAGCAGGCGGAGGAGACTTCTTCAATATGGCGGTTGGAGAGTTTTTGCGCACCTTCCTGAGCAGTTCGAAGCTTTTCTCAGTTGGAACAGCAACGTCAATTTCCACCATCGGAGCTGGTGAGGTAAGTCCAGAAGGGGAACTGCCCCCAGTCCTCCTTACTCGGCGCCAGTGGCGACGTTGAGCATGTCGTGCGGATGGGACCACCTCTTTTGTGGAAGCGACCTTGTCATGCCCCTTGCTTTGATGAGAGGCTAATGTCGGTATCAGCCTGTTGAAGACTGACATCCGCTGAGAGGGAACGGTCAATCTGTCGAAGGCAAATTTTCTGGCAGGGGAAGCATTTTTAACGACCTCGCCTGCAGCAGGGGTTGGAACGGACAGTCTTGCGAAAACCGATCCTCTAGCAGGAGAAGCCCCTTCGACGACTTCGTCTATCAGAACAGGAATGGCTATCCGCTTTGGGATAACCCCTTCAGGTATTGCGAGCCTCTTTGTGGGCCCACTGAAGCTGTGGCTCAGCCTGTTAAAGACTGAGGCGTTGGAATTGGACGACTCGTTGAGAGGGGTCGTAGTAGTTGCAAGCCGATCGAAGACCGACTTCTTTGGAGCCTCTTGTGATGGTATTGAAGAATTGAAGCTCATTGGCGGGAGCATAGTCCCGAAGAACAATCCAGTGGTGGCCTGAGTCACCTGCTCCACTGGCATTGCAAACATGGAGGCCGCTTGGGGCCCATAAGTCACGCCTCCGGCGGGGACAGAGTGGGAGTTGCTGTTGCAGTTAGCGCAACTGGAGGCCATCGATATCTCCTTTTCTGCATGGAGTAAGACACCAAATCTTAGTACCTCGAATCCAAGGGCAACCATATTAAACCGTGATTCGTTTGCGAACATGACACATGAAGTGTGGAGTGGAAAGAGGAAAAGGTCCCACCGGGCGTGCCAGAATCTGTTTACCGCCGAAAACGAGGAAGAAAAACGTCTTGCCTGAATTTAGGGGCAGATACTATTTGGGTTTATCCGTCCACCTCTCCGAAGATGCCAAGTTGATTTATGGCACCATGTATCGGAGGTTTGGACGGATGCGGCCGTTGTAGCAGACTTCGTCAGATTCCCCCTCATTTGCGAGGGGTTTTTGATTGTGGGGACGCTCTTCCATGCAGTCGCAAGCCCATGCAGTTAATTACGTTATCGCGTAGCGATAACCACTTTCTCCTGCTCTAGAAGATCACTTCGTTTCGTGTGTGTTTGTTTTATTTTTGGTTGCCCATGGATTGTATACGGAGACTAATTTATGTTGTCGCCCGTAGGGCGTGGATTATTCTAAATCCGTATATTCTTAGATTTGCGTTTGGTTTGATTTAAGGATCGTTAACCTTGTTTGAGATTAAGACCAACTTAAATGTTTGTTAAGGATACGTTAGTCCGATATTGGACTAAGATCTACTTAACGGGGGTTCGGGATCATTTTTGATCCAACAAAAGAGCGTTTGGGCTCTATCGTTTTAGTTTAGGGACGTTACGGTCCATAGCTCACCATTTTTTTGGGGTGAGGGTTTAGTTTAAGGACGTTGCGGTCCATTATAGTTTAAGGACGTTGTGGTCCGTTGTTAGTTTAAGGATATCTCGGTCCATTGGGATGTGCTCATGGGTTTGGGAGTGCACCAAATAGCTGTTGGTTGTCGGGACCCTCCACCTCTCTGAAGACTTTGAAGAATTACAACGACATGTATCAGAGGTATCGAGAGATGTACCCATGAACCAAACTCCGGATTGAAGGGAGAGATCATGGTGGAATGAATACCATTTTAGATACCATCTGTTAGGGGATCATTAGTCATCTTTGGAATTGAGATCGATTTGGGGAGGCCTGAGCATAGGAAGGCTCGGTTAATTGGTGATCAAAAGAGTTTTGGTCTCGGGAGACTTTTCTAGTTTAGGCTAAGGTTGGCCTATCATAGTGTTAAACACTAAAATTTTCTCGGCGCTCACGTGCTCCCACGTGAGGCTCTAAAGCAGTGTTAAACACTAAAATTTGGAGCGTTCACGTGCGGCACGTGAGGCGCCCCAGAATTGGGCACTGCTTCTTAGGATTTATTCCCTCTTTCTTTTATAAGTGCTAAGCATTATTGGGGGTCACGTGGGATCATGTGAGGCGTCCAAAAAATGGGAACTATCTTTGATTTATTCCCTTTCTTCTTTCATAAGTGCTAAGCACCATTAGAGGGTCACGTGGGATCACGTAAGGCGGCCCAAAATGGGAAATGCCTTTGATTCATTCCCCATTTTCTTTCATAAGTGCTAAGCACCATTAGGGGGGTCACGTAGGATCACGTGACTCGATGTCAGTTGTTCCTTTTGTTCCTCATAGGTGCTAGAGGTTCTCACGTGTGGACACGTGATCTTTTGCCATAGCATTGTACGCTAATCATTTTTTTATGTGCATGGGGATCTTGATCTTAGTTTTGAGAGTTTCAGGTCCCTTGTTTTATAAGAATTAAATTCTTATGCAGGGTTAAACTGTAACATTTCAGAAAATATAAAATATTATTTTTGGAAAGTAATATTAAAATAATATATTTCGCGAAAACTACCCGATTTGCGAATTTGGGGTTTTCGTAAAATGGTATAAATATATATCAATATTTGTGAAATAGTTGGAGATTTAAAATTATTTATTCATTTAAATATATATTTATTGGGTTTGGAATTTTTATAATTAATTATATGCAGTTTAAATTAAACTTGATTAGTGCACTAGTAATCGCGATTAAGCCAAATCCATATTTCTACATTTTTCCATGGTGAGTGCACCATGACATGTTGCATTTTTGTTACATGTTTGTTCTTTTGCTTTTGGTTCTATTTATTGTGAGAAAAGAAAAGAAAAGTGAAGCTATGAGAGTGAATTATTGAGGTGAAAGAGAGAGGGGACCACATGATGGCATGGACCCGGTAAGCACCGTCTGCAGGTACATGGTGGATCCGGTGAGGTACCCCGAGGCAAGAAGACTCGTATAGTTAGGCGGTGAGCCTGGCAGGGGAGCACTACCTACCGGTGATAGTATTTGGACTCGGCGGTTATCCGGAGGATACCGATCGGAGTCATGAGATGGATGTGGGTCGATCCAGACTGATGGAGCCTAAGATATGAGGATTTGCGTGTCGATGCTGGATATGGGTTTCATGATATTTCGAGTGTCGATGTTGGACACTCAGGTTCCATGATTTTATGTGTCATTGATGGACACACGTTGGTTGATATCCTCATATTTACATACATATGCTTTCATGATATTTCGGGTGTCGATGTTGGACACTCAGGTTCCATGATGTTGTTGTGTCATTGATGGATACGTGGATGATATCCACATGCATACATGCATTTATTATATTGTTGGCATATATGCAGACACGGTCACCCTAGATATCATAGTATTACCTTTATGATATAGTTGACCTAGGAATCGTTGTTTTATTCGATTTCTTCTTGCTGATGTTTTCTACTCACGAGTTGGCAACTCACCCCCGTTGTGCCGCAGTTCTTCTAGGTTGACCGTCTGGATCAGTAGCGGTATCGCTGGCACACAACTTGCATTCGGGTGATTTGCTTGGGTAGGTGGGACAGATTGGATCGTGCCCACTCTTGTATTATTATTCCTGTTGTATCTAGTTAACTCCATCAATCAGAAACTAGTATTTGTATACTAGTAAGACTTAGCAAGACTTGCGGTTGCGAGACTTAGAGCGATGGGTTATATGTTCGCTTGGTGGGTTGATGTCTTGTTTTATTCATTATCCTTTGTGTTGATTTTCGCCGTTGGGCATCGTATATATATATTCCTGACTTGCGTGGTTGTGATTTCGCCGATTGGCGAAGTGCTAGCTCCCGCTTGGGGATGCCTTTTATATTATCATGTATATGTGGTTTTGGATCAAAATATACAAGAGAGGTGCTGCCCAAATTTTTAACATAAAAAAGATGAAACATGTTTTTCAACTAGTATAATCCACTTGCATTTTTCATGTTCCATTATCTATGCATTTAAGAAAATATTTGATTTCATCATACCTTTATTTCAAACTTCACCTCTGTTATTTTCTTTAAAAAGGTTTAGATTTCTGGGTTTCGGCTTACTTAATTTACGTTATACTTTTAGACGTTGCGTGATTTAAGCGTCGGTTACGAACTAAATTTTAGGTTGTGACAAAGTTGGTATCAGAGCGTTAGGTTTGTTAGTTGTATGTATGCCCTAGAGGCCATTATTGTACATGAGATGTATATGATAGTGGATGCTGGGACATATATAGGGAGGACTTTCTTGCTCGACATGATAGTACGCTATCTGGTTTCTTTTTATCTTAACATGTATACTTGCTGTCTCTCTGTTACATGTTGATAAAGCCCTTAGGATGTGTACTCGACTTCCAGGATTACGATGCAGATCATACTAGTGGGGCCTGGGTAGTCCATGAGTACATCCTTCAATATTCCTAGTCGTGGGAATATTGAGACGGGGCATCGATATTCCAGAGAAGACTAGCGTATATCTTCTCGACCCATGTGATGGGCAATAGATGTTCCCATATCCATTGGTGTTTGACATCAGAAATGGTATACGGGTGCTCAGTGGAGACTGGGTACACTGAACGGACTCGCCGAGAACTCCCAGATGGTATTATACCTCACGTCAGATGGTAGTTCTCTGGTGACACTGGTACAGCTTAGTCTGTTGACCCGCGATCGTCATAGAGTCTTGTGTGTCTCCCACTGTGCTTTGATTTCCACCCTACCACGGCTCTACTGAGTCGTGCAAACATGTGGTTTTTGGGTACAGTCCCGAGTCACATGGAGGAAATGAGCGATAGGAGGGGATTCGTCTCTCCCGGTATTGGGGGTTGATGTTGCGCTATGCTCGACTGGCCATAACTGGAAATCCTTGGCCAGGGTTGCTGTGATTTACTGGCAAGTGTTATCAGTAGTTTCACGACCGTTATGGAACTTACATCGGCATGACTTATCAAGCTAATGGGGTCTGACGTTTATCACCCCTAGGCGAGATATACGACATATCAGACGAACAGACCGGATTGTGCGGTAAGTGTTACTGATCGAATTCGCAGGAGTGTAAGAAGGCTTACTCGTTGATCTTCTGATCGCTCAATACCCGGGTGGCCGTTACGTTTAGCAGACCGCTTGCGGCTTGTGGGTGACTGATATGATCACCACCTACTGCCGGCGTATTGACGAGTCTTTAGAGTCCTACACAGAGGTTTTCTGGCTCAGGCAAAACGAAATAGGAGTACGTATGTGATATGTGCGGGACCAAGAATAATACTAGTATGTGATACTGTATTCTGTTCTCGAGATTTGTATCATCGGTTGGTTATATGCGATATAGCTGGGTTACCGAATCAAGTGTTGATTCGATATATTGGTACACTAGATATTAGTCGGTTATATGCAATATGACCGGATCATTAAATCAAGTGTTGATTTAACGATTTAATGTATAATTATATATTTGATATATTACTTTAGATTAACTAGTATCGGTTCACTTAAGATTGCTTTTCTCACTTGATGTGCACGTAATGTATATGTGATATATGTTTGTGTACATGATTGTATCATGCTTGATGATACATGCAAACATGGGTGTGTGTATGACTTACACGATATTTAAGATAATGGTTAGGGTTTATATTTATTTTGTAATTCAAAATGGTAGCTTTCTTTGTCTTGACTTAAAGTTTCATGAAGCTTAAAGCATCTTTGACAAAGTCCTCACACTTTGTTTTACTTAAGATATTTTTTAACCAAACCATTAGCTTAAACTATGGTTTAGTCTCTGCAAAGGTTAGTGGATGATACTAACTCACCCATGGTGGCATAATCGATCATAATTCACTTCACTTGAGTTTCTATTCTTCTTCTTCTTCTTCATCCAAAAGAAAAGCTTTCTAGGTTTTTTCTAAGTGGTGAAAACAAGTGAGAAATCAAAATTTAAAGTGAACTCACTTCCTATTTCATCATCCTCTACTACTTGCCATTTAGTTTAGGGTGTTCTCTTCACAAAGTTCTTGACCTAGTGAAGGGTTAGCTTGAGTTTGAGTCACCTCGACATAGATCATCTTCAGCCTCGAAGACTACGAGCAATCTTGTTCATTTCTCCGGGGAATTCCATACTAGAGTCCGGGAGTTCGATGATCGCGGTAAAGGGACGTCAACACAGAGCTTTATAAGTGAAGGACCGGATCTACAAAGGTTGTATTTTTGTTCACTTCTCTTTGTGATGATAGATTACATGTTTTGTTACCCTAGTTTTCTAGCATGATTCTTAGTTTGATTGCTTAGCAACCCCTTGAATTTTTGTTGTGGCATGTGTGATGCTTGCAAACCCTAAGCTAGATGCTAAGGAATCCCAACAAGGTTTAACCTTGGTTCGAGTCTAGGTTTGACTATGCGGAGTCTGGGGCGTAATCTATTTCGGAACCTAGGCTTGACCTTACGGAACTTAGACTTGAACAGGGGGGTATTAGACCCGAACTTTTGTTACATAGGTTGACCCTGATTGATGGAGTAGGTAACTCAAGTATAGTGACGTACCGTGCGTATGTTCCGCGTCATACTTACGATACGATACTCCGTTTAAGTGACCTTAGGATGTACTTATCTTGAGATCCTTGATTCTATTTGTTCCAATGATCATACTCTCATTGATTCCGTTCCTCCTTATGATCATGTATCCATTCTGGATCTGTTGATTCCTTTCATTCCTTTGATCTATCTTTATTGATACATGCTTGAGGTTCCTGTCACCATGGTTTGAGCGCAGATTGAGCTGCTGCTAGTGATACGGTCAGGGCGAGATCGTCATGGACGAGGACTGACCATCGTGTTTTCTGGTGACATGGGAACGTCTCGATTTAGTGTTTGTGTTGTGACCTCTCGTTTTAGGCGACTGTTCGGTTTTGCACCGGATGATCGGTCCATTGTTAGAGGCTGCCAGTTGTGAGAGGACTGTTGATATACAACCTACCTCAGAGATCGTGATGTCGTCTACCTTGCCAAAAGATGACCCAGCTGTTGCTGAGATTGATGGGATGTCGATTCCAGAGTTTACGAGCTGAGATCGCTGGAGCTTTCAAGCAGAGATGTAAAAGTAAATAGCTAGTGTATCTCGAGTCGAGCGACTGATATGATTCGCCAGATTCGATGCGTCGACGCAGGCCCAGTTAAGTTGAAGATTTCCAGTGTGGAGAATCTTACTCAGATCTAGAGTAGATCGATCCAGAGATGACGTTGTTCGTTGGATGCTCCGATCGGAGATCAGTAAGTTGACCACCTTCGGATAGAAGGACCTTACCAGATGCGTAGTGAGTTAATCGAGAACGGACGAATATAGAGTATTCCTCCGATGGTTGGGACGAGTTCCCGAGGACGTGTTCAGCTAGATATCTTCTATAGAGTGATGAAGATACCAAGTTCGTAATTTCGAGTTCGTGTGAGAGACTCCGGATTGACTGTAGCCGAGAACAATTGCAGCATGCAGATAGCATGACGTGACGTCGAAGAGGACGAAAATAAAGACGAGTTGAACAAGAGGTTCGTGTGAGATGTTAACGAGTTGTTACTCCCCGTTGAGATTAGATATCTGATATGTATACAGAGGTGTTGGGATACGGCCAGTTCCTGAGGAAAAGCTGTGCTGAGAATGCAGATGTCCAGAAAATGAGAAAAAAATTATGTAAGAGTACCAGCCTCCGTATAGTTCGGCATAGGCGAGATTGGAAGAGACCTTGAGCAGGTTCCTTCCAGGACACTGCTGCGATAAGATTTGCACCCAGGATCAGTTGTGTCACGTGTATTCAGAGGGCCGGAGGCTGACACCAGTGACGTGCTGCTTTACGAGTGGTCATACTAATTGGCCGAGAGATGACCAGAAGAGTGTCAGAGTGGAATCGTTTCCGTTAGTACACCTGACCGGGCTGACCAGCCGATGGATTGCGAGATTGGTAATCCACAGAGAAATGAGAACCCAGAGACAGAGGACGCTAGACCGTGAGCAGGAGGCAAGCGGATGTTCTTGCTCTACCAGTTTTGGGCGCACTGACATATTTTTCGACATTGTAGGAGGTGTACCTGAATGTCATTTATTGCGATTTGTGTTTTGTGATCAGAGTATCACGTTTATATCGTTGGGATTGAGTTTTGATGATTGAGTTTCATGATATTTTTTTCGTGCACCATGGCTATACCTACTGGGTATTTACATTTTGTGCATAGTTATTGCACCTGATATATGTTTATACACCGTTGTCTTGGGTTATGATTTGGGCATATCTATTGCACTCGATGTCGATTTTGTGCCTTGGCTGCACGTATTTATGGTTTCGTGGATTCGATACCGTTGATTTGATTTCGTGCATGTTGTATGCACTTGCCTTTATGTAACATTTCAGAAAAATAAAATATTAATTTTCGGAATTTTTATAATTAAATAATAAATATTATGATTATTTTAATAATGCGGTATAATTAAATACCGATAAATCGGGAAATATTTGGAAATTATGTTAATTATTGAATTTGAAAGAGATTACAAGATTTGATGCATTATAGATTATTATATAATTGATTTTATTCCATTTTAATGCTAACCGCGATTAAATATCGCTAATCGTGCATTAAACTTGTTTTGTGCACATGACATGCACCATGACATTTTTCACATTTCTACATTTTTCTACCATGATTCTTTTGTGTATGGTTTATTGTTTTGGAGTTTTAAAAAGATAACAAAAGAAAAGAAAAAGGAAAATGAATTTAGAAGGGGTATGGGCATGAGAGAGAGAGGGTGAGGGGTCAACCTTGGACTTGGTCATTGTTCTTCCTTCATCTTCATCACTTTCTTCTTCTCATTCTCTCTCCCATGGCTGCCTCTCATTTCCCCCTCCTCTTCAACCCTTGCAAACACCACTAAAAACCCATCAAAACCTCATCACCACTTCACAAAAAACTTGCCCAAGCTCACTACATGCACTTTGGACCAAGAAAAATCGGATTTTGAGCATTTGGGGCAACTCAAGAAAATTCTTGAGTTGCCAAATGAGATATTTCCTTCACCATTAGAATTGTATTTCATTTCCTTTAACATTTATATAAGTTTAGAATCGATATTGTTTAGTTTTGTGAGCTTGGAAAATTCCAAGACGAGGTTAGGGTTTTGGTTGAGTTGTGATAATGTAATTGATGTTAATAGGGACCATATAACCCCTGTAGTGCTTGATTGGAGACTTAAAACCAGAGATAGAACCCCAAACCCCAAACTTAGAAACCCCGACATCGGAAATTGTGAGAATTGTGATAGTATTTAAGAATCCGGAGTGACTCGGAGACCTGGAAAATTATTTAGCAAACACAGAGAGATGTGCAGGCAACCTAGAAGCTACCCTGAAGACCAGAGCACAAACCATTGCAACTTGGCCGCAAATATATCCATTCTGGCCGCAAATTGCGGCCAGAGCAGGGAATTACGTGTTAGTGATCTGTCCAGGGATTTATCTCCAGTAAAATAGACCCTCCATGTGTGCAAATTGGCTAATTTGGCCTAGGGTAAAATCTGGAAGTGTTTTGCATCGTTTCTGATTTCGTTTTGCGAATTCTGTTAACTTGAAATTTGGGTTTTTGTGTTTGTCTCGATCACTTGACGTTTGCACGTCAATCTCGAGGGTTGTTTGGTCGTTCTTACAAAAGTAAACTATAGGTTCAAACCTATGTGTGATACTCGTGCCGATTTGGTTTTCGTACGTGATTTCGGTTTACGATATCTTGTGTGTGCATATGTAGGTATCCCCATGTGGACTTCGGATGATGAAGAAGAGGATAACGACATCGACTTCGGCGAACGATGATCAAAGTGAGTAGATATATATTTACGGGGGAAGTCGGGTGGATGGCGTATAGCACCCCCGCAGTTTCGTAGTATAGAACGCGAATGCGTTATGATACACACACACACACACACACACTTATGTGGTTATGAGATATGCATACTTAGCAAGTAATGATTATGTGATTTTGGGTTAGTTTAGTATAAGTAGAAGTAACTTAGTTTAGCTTCTTAGTCGCGTAGAGTTAAGATTTGCATACACGCACACACACACACACACTTGCATACATTTTATATTATTTGTGCGTATATGGGGATATGTATATATACACACACATAGGTATGGGACTATGTATGTATATATATATATACGTTTACATATACATGGATGATGAGGATAGTATATGATACATGGAGATGAGTTGATGAGATTAGGCATGATGCCACGAGATCGGTGATATGATTTGGTTCGTATTATGATATACGACATGATGTTATAGCGGATCCTTAGGCAATGTGATTTCATACACACCCATAAATATATGTAAATGGTATCAGTACGTACTAGACTTAACAGTTCACGATATGTGATGATGAGGATACCGGATAAATAATGAGATGAATGTGATATTTGACCCGTACTCAGATTTGGGATGCCGTACGATAGATTTACCGCACGAGCTATATTGATGATAGATCCGCACTCTTGACTCGAGAATGTCATATTATACATAGTGTATCGTATGTAATACTATTGAGGCGGGATCACCGACTATTATATATATATCGACTCAGACTTAGGTGGTTTTCCTTACCCTTTCGATCAGTCTGTTAGTTTAGTCCAGTAGTTTACTTGTAGATGTTAGACTAGACTCAGTCATACCTATTTCAAAACTAATGAATCGTGAGTATTTTAAAGATAGGCCAAGGGATTCTACGGATATTTCAAAGGACGTACCTTTTCTTAAAAATATCGTAGCCCTATTTGTTAAACACCATGATTCGTGTTATTTCAAATGGCAAAATTGTATGACCCACATATGTTAATGTAGATTCTTTATTGTTGCATTTATTATTCAGTTTCTGCATATTTTTGTTGTTCGCATCGCATCGCATGCTTATATCGTGTTTTCATCTGTTATTATGAAACCGTGCTGTCAGGACACCAGCACCATTATCGATGATGCGTATGTTCCATGTACACTTGCTTGCCGGCTCACACACATCTTCATCGGTAATTGCCATGTCACGTACACATTAGAAAATACTATTCATCAGTATAAGTGTTAGCTGATAGTTTCGACATGGTACTAATTCGCTTGCTTTTATATGATAGCTTAGACATTGCATCTATTACTGTGATTTTCATGCATATCTATATATCCATTGTCATGCATTATTATTAGGGCCAGTCCGGATTGCCGGAGCCCAATATTTTGTAATTCATTGTTTATTTACTTTGATGATTGATATTTCGGATTTCCATGAGATTTCTGGATTTGGAGAAACCGCAAAGATTTATAAACTGATTATCATTTTCAAAAGATAGAAAATTACGGTTTTCTCCTGATATGATTTGAGAAATGTCCACCATGAGTTTTATCGGCTCTTGAGCGATATCATACACCCAATTCGAGGAGGAGGAGGAACCGTCTGTTGGTGCATGGTGGACCCGGTGCGGTATCCCGGGGCGAGAAGGTCGCAGATGATGGTGTTGAGCCTGAGACAGGGGAGCACTACTGACCGGTGGTTTTAGTGTGACTCGACGGATATCCGGAGGATACCGATCGGAGTCGGGCCAGTCTGGATAGCCGGAGCCCAGGGGCCAGTCTGGATAGCCGGAGCCCGAGATATTAGATATTTGGATATATGTTTTGTGTCGATGCTAGACACTGTTTTATGTTGATTTCATTGATGATACCTCGTTTTAAATATACAGAAATATCACTATATTATGAAAACAGTTTTCCTTTCATGATGTATTCTGTTTTCATTTCGATGCATTCATACCTCATATTTATGATATGTTATTACGTGAGGCACTGACACGAGCACTTGGCATTACACTTATGTATAGATGTTTACCCTTGCCACCTTATCATGCTTCAGACCTTATCATATTGAGGATATTTTTTACTGATCGTTTTGACCTAGGATTGAGTCATACATACGATTTCTGCTCTGTGATGTTTTCTACTCACGAGTTGGCAACTCACCCCCGTTGTGCCACCGTTTCTTGCAGGTTTTGCCGTACAGGTTTTCATTGCGGCTTTGCTGGCACACTGCTTCTTCCGGGTGATTGCTTTGGTAGGTGGTTTCACTTGTATCGTGACCACCATTGTACCTTTTATTTATTTCAGTTGTATCTAGAAACTCCATCAACCAGATATGTATATTATTTGACTTAGAGACCATTGTTTATTCTTTCGACCTTAGAGTCGCGCGTTGTACTATTATGGGTTTTCGTGATGATATTGAGTTTCCTTTTGAGTTTTGATCCTCGCCCTTTGGCATTGTATATTATATTGCCTGTGTGGTTGTGACCGTCAATTGACGAAGCGCTAACTCCCGCTTGGGGATGCCTTTATATATATTATGCATGTTGTACCCGTTTGGGGCCAGTATTTACAAAGGAAACTCTACCGAAATTTTCAGAAAAGATTTATGATTTTAAAAACGCATAATTTGGCTTATTTTAATAAAACACTTTCTTCAAAATGGTTTAGATTTCGAGGATTTTTGGCTTACTTGAATTAGATGGGGTCCTATATACTTCATATGATTCAAGGGCCAGTCACGTGCCATTTCGGGTCGTGACACTTTACATATGCACTCGGTATAACTTATATGTGCTTGCAGTGCATTGATATGGATTTTGTGCACGCAGTGCACACGTTTATGATTTTATACACCTTGGTACACTCGGTGTTGTTTTTATACGCAGTTGAGTTATTGATGAGTTTCCATGCACTTGTTGCACCCGATTTGTATTTTGTGCATTTGTTGCACAAGATTTATACTCCGTGCATTTGTTGCACCGGATTTGTGTTTCTACATTGTTGCACCCGATTTATGGTTTTGAGCATTTGTTTCACCAGATTTATGTTTTTGTGTGCACCGGATGTACTTGATTTAGATTTGATTCGTGCATGTTGGATGCACTTGATTTAGATTTCATTCATGCATGACGGAGGCACTTGATTTGGATTTTCGCACATGTTGGACGCATAATATGAGATGTGGTTTTGTGCACACCGAGTGTACTTGATTGAGATTTTTATTCGTGCATGATAGTTGCACTGGATTGAGATTTTCGTGCACTATAGATGCACTTGATATTATTGCCGTGCACATCCGTTGTACTGGACATATGCTTTTGTGCACACCCGTTGTACTTAGTTTGGTTTTGTGCACTTTCGTAGCACTTGTATTTGGCTTTGATTTCCATGTGCACCAGACGCACGTGATTGTTGGATACGCCTTTTGAGGCTGATTTTGCTCTTGAGCACTTTGTTTTAATGATGTGCACTATATTATGTAGTAGCCGCACATGACTGATCTGAGAAAAGTACCTGAGTACTCTGCATGCATAAAAAGCTTACCAAGGGGTTTTCAAAAAGGAGCTATAGTCTGGCTATTTCTTACGTGTCCGCGAGTGACACAAACGTTTATAAAGGAAAACCTTTTGGGATATTTCAAAACGGCGGGACGTATATTTGAGCAAAACATATATGAACGTATATCTATTACTTTACAAATGAGCGTCCGTCACTTGTGCCATGAGTTACGCATCACACGGTGATTCAGAAAAGATTTTGCATGTGTTTTATTCAGTTTTAGGAGATTTTTTCCAAGGATGCGTGCTATATACGTATTATAGTATTCGACTAGTGTGTATTGGATTTCAGTAGTGGATTTCGAGATCAGTATCTCCATTGTAACTCCGATGATTGCGTGACGCTTGATGGAGTTCGATTTTGAGTTCATACTCGTTTTCAGGCGCACACGATGCGCTGTGGTATTTCTGTATCTTCCGTGATTTCGGAGCCCCGTTGATTTGAGCTAATTATTGAAATATTTTAGCATTTGGGGGTTTAAATTTAAATTCGGGGACCGAATTTATTTAAGGGGGGAAGATTGTAACATTTCAGAAAATATAAAATATTATTTTTGGAAAGTAATATTAAAATAATATATTTCGCGAAAACTACCCGATTTGCGAATTTGGGGTTTTCGTAAAATGGTATAAATATATATCAATATTTGTGAAATAATTGGAGATTTAAAATGATTTATTCATTTAAATATATATTTATTGGATTTGGCATTTTTATAATTAATTATATGCAGTTTAAATTAAACTTGATTAGTGCACTACTAATCGCGATTAAGCCAAATCCGTGTTTCTATATTTTTCCATGGTTAGTGCACCATGACATGTTGCATTTTTGTTACATGTTTGTTCATTTGATTTTGGTTCTATTTATTATGAGAAAAGAAAAGAAAAGTGAAGACATGAGAGTGAATTATTGATGTGAGAGAGAGGGGACCACATGATGGCATGGGAGCATGCCATGAGAGAGAGTGAGAGTGAGAAAGAGAGAGAGAGCCCTTGACCAATTATTCATTTCCTTCTTCTTCATTTTTATTTCCTCAACTCCTCCTTCATCTTCTTCATCTCTACCTCCACCTCCTCTATCTCTATGGATCACCTCATAAACCTTGCTAAAACCCTATACTCCCCTCATTAAAAATGATCCCCACATCATCCTACACCTAATGGACCTTCCAAGCTTGGATTTTGAAGACTTTAAGCAACTCAAGAAAATTCTTGAGTTACCAAATGAGATATAATTCTAGACTTTAGTTAAGTAATTATGTTTAGTATATCCTAGATGTAGTTTAGAGTTAAACAAGTGTGGATTGTGACCTTAGAAATTTCCTAGATGAGGTTTAGGGTATGAGTTGTGTTGTGGTGATGTATAGTGGGTGTTTACTTAACCCTTAATGATGTTTTTACTGGCCAAGAACAGAGGTTTGAACCCGATACACGAACTTAGAAACTTTCTGTGTCGGTTTTGTGATATTTTGGAGGTCTACAGGGAATCTGGAGCAACCCGGGACCTTTATAAAAAAATCAAACATATAAATTAACCTAGTTAGACCAATAGGAGACCACCATGAGAAGAAGAGACCCAAATTCCTAGGTGAGGCCGGCGGGGGCGGTTACTGTAGCAGTTAGGCCGGCCAAAATTTGGGCATTGGTGTTGGGGTTTTGCCTGTAGCTCACATACCTTATAACATAGCTACAGTATTTTTTGTTTTGCCCCAGATTACCTGAGCAAGAATCTGGGAGAGATTCCTTCAGTTGCCGTTTTATGTTTTCTGGTATTTGAAACTTGGTTTTGATATTTGAATTTGGATTTGGTCGTTGGACGTTTGTACGTCAACGACGAGGGTTGTTTGGTTATTTTTGCATGCGTAGGTTATAAATTCTAATCTATAGGCAATTCGTGTGCCGTATCAGTTTTCGGACTTGGTTTTCATAACATTGCGATATGTGTTGATTTGTAGGTACCCTCGTATGGATTCCGAGACGAAGAAGCACATCGACTACGGCTGAACAAGGAGTTCCGCAGGTGAGTAGATTTATATTTACTGGGGAAGTCGGGTGGATGGCGTATAGCACCCCCGCAAATTATAAATGGAACCCAATATATATAGAATATGGTTGGAGAAACCATGTGAGAAACTTATGGATATGGTTAAAAGAGTTAGTAAGCGATGGGATAAGATAATACGAGCGGATATGATTGATATACGATATGAAGCGAGATGTATAAGGATATGACATGAGATCGATGAATATGATAAGATTGAGATAGATGTGTTATGAGACCGGTCAAATGATATATATATATATATATATATATATATAAGATTACTTGATGTGAGA
Organism: Agapanthus africanus; assembly: GCA_030015575.1. NCBI lineage: Eukaryota > Viridiplantae > Streptophyta > Magnoliopsida > Asparagales > Amaryllidaceae > Agapanthus > Agapanthus africanus. The sequence continues at coordinate 417,412,217 of JASDDO010000029.1, forward strand.
TATTGATGTGATGAAAAGAGTATACGATGAGATATGATGACTTGGTTTGATATGTCGTTATACGGATGTAAGGCGATATGAGATAATTGATACCTTTGTCGGTCCCATGATATGAGATTGATACGGATGTGACTTGAGATATAGGTATATATATATATAATTATGTGAATAATGAGTAATATGACGTACGAGACGTTAGATCCGTACGTAATGTTGTGAGGCGGGATGCCGATTGATAGATTCACCGACTAGGATATGTTATAGATATTTAATCCCGGTCTACACCGCTTAGTTTAGCATTTACGTAGATGTCAGATTGGATACGTATACCTTATAGCATTTCGCTTATGATGTACTTTATGCTACGTTCATGATATTCTCATTGCATTACATATACCTGTGCTAGTACACCTACACAATTATCGATGATGCGTATGTTACACTTACACAGATTGCCGGCTCACACACCTTCATCATCGATAATTGCTATGTCACTTACACAGTAGAATTTCCGCATCACTATTCTATGTTGCATGATATACTGATATGCTCATATCACTATTCTATGTTGCATGATATACTGATATGCTCATATTACTATTCTATGTTGCATGATATACTGATATGCTCACATTTCTGTTCTATATTTGCATACATCATGCTTTACGATTATATGTATTGAGATGCTGTTTTCATGAGATTCTGGATTTGAGAACCGTGATTATATTTCAAAGGAAATTATGTATTGTTTTAAAAACCCAGTTTCTCTTGATATGATATTTCGAGACGTCCACCATGAGTTTTCTCGGTTCTGAGATTGGTATATGAAACCCGATTCGAGGAGCGGTAGGCACCGTCTGCGGGTACATGGTGGACCCGGTGAGGTATCCCGGGGCAAGAAGACTCGTATAGTTAGGCGGCGAGCCTAGCAGGGGAGCACTACCTATCGGTGATAGTATTTGGACTCGGCGGTTATCCGGAAGATACCGATCGGAGTCATGAGATGGATGTGGGCCGATCCGGACTGACGGAGCCCGAGATATGAGGATTTGCATGTCGATACTGGACACGGGTTTCATGATGTTTCGAGTGTTGATGTTGGACACTCAAGTTCCATGATTTTATGTGTCATTGATGGACACACGTTGGTTGATATCCTCATATTTACATGCATATGCTTTCATGATGTTTCGGGTGTCGATGTTGGACACTCAGGTTCCATGATGTTGTGTCATTGATGGACACGTGGATGATATCCACATGCATACAGGCATTTATTATATTGTTGGCATATATGCAGACAAGGTCACCCTAGATATCATAGTATTACCTTTATGATATAGTTGACCTAGGAATCGTTGTTTTATTCGATTTCTACCTGCAGATGTTTTCTACTCACGAGTTGGCAACTCACCCCCGTTGTGCCACAGTTCTTGCAGGTTGATCGCCTGGATCAGTAGCGGTATCGCTGGCACACAGCTTGTATTCGGGTGATTTGCTTGGGTAGGTGGGACAAATTGGATCGTGTCCACTCTTGTATTATTATTCCTGTTGTATCTAGTTAACTCCATCAATCAGAAACTAGTATTTGTATAGTAGTAAGACTTAGCAAGACTTGTGGTTGCGAGAATTAGAGCGATGGGTCATATGTTCGCTTGGTGGGTTGATGTCTTTCTTTATTCATTATCCTTTGTGTTGATCTTCGCCGTCGGGCGTCGTATACATATATTCCTGACTTGCGTGGTTGCGATTCCGTCGATTGGCGAAGAGCTAGCTCCCGCTTGGGGATGCCTTTTATATTATCATGTATATGTGGTTTTTGATCAAAATATATAAGGGAGGTGCTGCCCAAATTTTTAACAAAAAAAGACGAAACATGTTTTTCAACTAATATAATTCACTTGAATTTTTCATGTTCCATTATCTATGCATTTAAGAAAACATTTGATTTCATCATACCTTTATTTCAAACTTCACCTCTTTTATTTTCTTTAAAAAAGTTTAGATTTCTGGGCTTCGGCTTACTTGATTTACGTTACGCCTTTAGACGTTGCGTGATTTAAGTGCTGGTCACGAACTAAATTTCGGATCGTGACATAAACCCTAATTTTATCAGAGGAATTAAATTCCTATATCTTTGGGAAGAATTAAATTCTTTAAACTTAGTTCTTTCCTCTAAATTTTGAGTCTACATGACAGAATCTCTCCGATGAGAATTAAATTCTCAACTTGTGGGGAGATCTGCTTCTGCAGACATCAACCAGAGTGAGATCTAACTTCTCTTTTTTTTTATAAAAGAGTTAAATACTTGAAGCGGTGAAAAAGAGAGAAAATGATCTTTAGGTCTTTCTTCTTACCTAGGCTTTCTTTTCTTAAATGAGAACTCTTCTTTTTTTTGTTTTCTCAAATCTTATGGGGGGGGTTACTCTGTACAAGACTTGAAGTCTTGGGTCCTTTATATAGTAGAGGCATGTTTGTTGATTTAGTTAAAGAAATCTCTCATTGAGATATCTTAATTGATTTGGGGATTTTATCCACCGTTGGATTTTTGATTCAAGGACTTCTGTTTTGCAGAAGATATTTTTCTTTTTTTTAACAAGATTGGGGAAATATTTTCCCATACAGAGCTTATTCTGTAGCTTGGTGATTTTTTAATCACCATTGGATTTTTAATCCAATAGTGCTCTGTTTTACAGAGAGTAATTTTTCTTGTTTAGAAAGATTTAAGGAAATATTTTCCAAATAGAGTTTTGATCCCTTTACTTAGAATTTAATTCTATCGGCTTAGAAGGCATTTGAGACCACTCACGTGGAGCACGTGACCCCACAGAGTTAAACTCATTTGCTTATGTGCAACAGCCTAAAAAGGGCATCACGTGCTGACACGTGAGCTTCTCTGACCTGTTATTTGTTTTAAAAAGGCGACTATATACTTTGTATATAGATGCTCACGTGCTTGTACGTAAGGCTCGATTTTAGCCTTAATTGTTAAGCGCAATACCTATGAATTTTGTTTATAGGCGCATCACGTGTGGGCACGTGATGCTCCATCAGAGGAATTTTTTCATTATGTGTTTATTTTCTTTCTCTTTTTTTATAAGGGAACAATTTCCTTCGCTAAAACTATAACGCCGTTGTTGTTTCAATACAGAGGTATTAGATCAACAATGGACGGAACCACTTGAAGTTCTGTCACGAACTTCCTGATCGAGACTGCTTCTTTCGCGGCGTCACATACAGCGATATACTCCGCTTCCATCGTCGAGTCAGCAACGATGTCCTGCTTGGAGCTCTTCCAACAAAATGCCCCTCCATTGAGAGTAAAGACATAACCTGACATGGACCTGGAGTCATCCTTGTCACTCTGGAAGCTGGAGTCGGCGAAGGCTTCGACCTGGAGGTCTTCTATACCGTACAGCAAGAAAATCTCTTTAGTCCTTCTCAAGTACTTGAGAATGTTCTTCACTGCTGTCCAGTGCTTCTCCCCTGGGTTTGACTGATACCTGCTTACAATGCTCAGTGTGTAAGCTACATCTGGTCTGGTACACAACATCGCATACATTATAGAGCCTACCACAGAAGCGTAGGGTATAATAGATATGCGACCCCTTTCCAAATCAGTCTTTGGAAATATCTCTTTGGAGATGGTGATTCCGTGACAAGCCGGTAGATTACCGCGTTTTGAATCTTCCATACTAAATCTTTTCAGTATGGCGTCGATATACTTTGACTGTGAAAGTCCTAATATCCGTTTATATCTATCACGATAGATCTAGATCCCCAGAATGTAGGAGGCATCACCTAGGTCCTTCTTCGAGAACCTTTATGACAAGAATCCTTTGACTGATTGTAGCATAAGAATGTTATTTCCTATCAGGAGAATGTCATCCACGTACAAGACGAGGAATACCACAGTTCTCGCTACAATTTTACTATAGATACATGGTTCATCTGGATTTTTGATAAAGTCGAATTCCTTGACCGTTTCATCAAAACAGATGTTTCAACTCCGCGATACTTGCTTTAATTCATAAATGGATTTAAGCAACTTGCACACTCTTTCGCTGCTCCCACTCTCTATGAAACCCTCCGGCTGATCCATATAGACACACTCTTCCAAATTTCCATTCAGAAAAGCGGTCTTTACGTCCATCTGCCAAATTTCATAATCGTAGAAGGCAGCAATGGCAAGAACGATCCGAATGGATTTGAGCAAAGCCACTGGAGAAAAGATTTCATCATAGTCCAAACCATGTATTTGATGATAACGTTTTGCAGCAAGTCCAGCCTTATAGGTTTCAACCTTTCCATCTACACCAATTTTCTTTCAGAAGATCCATTTGCAGCCTACGGGTTTTACCCCTTCTGGAGCAATGTCCAAAGTCCATACTTTGTTGGTGTTCATAGACTCCATTTCGGTCCGCATTGCATCAAGCCATTTTACCGAGTCTCTGCTCTGAATGTCTTGCTGGAAGCTAGTTGGCTCATCATCGTCGATGATGCAATCCTCTCTATCCCCGTCTATGAGAAAACCGTAATATCTCCCAGGCGGATAAGACTTCCTACTAGTCTTGCGGAGTGGCGCAGGGATGTCCGGTTCTTTCGAAACTTCTTGTTCCACCATGTTTTCAGTAATAGTTTGTGGTTCTGGAATTTCTTCCAGTTCTATTGCGCTCCTACTTATTTCTTTTTCAAGAAATTGAGTTTTCAAAAAGTGGGCATACCGAGAAACAAAGACTTTTTGTTCCTCCGCATAATAGAAAATATACCCCTTGGAGTTTTTTGGGTATCCTATAAACTTACACAGTACTGAGAGTGCCTTGAGTTTGTCTGCATGCTGCTTTTTTATAAAAGCTGGACATCCCCATGTCTTAAGGTACTTAAGATAGGGTTTCTTCCCATTCCACATCTGATATGGTGTGGTAGGCACAGACAAAGTAGGAACCTTGTTCAAAAGATATGCAGCCGATTCTAGTGCATAACCCCAGAAGAATCGCGGCAACTCAGCGTTACTCATCATGGAACGTACCATATCCAATAAGGTTCTGTTCTGCCTTTCCGATACACTATTGTGTTGAGGTGTGTATGGAGGAGTAAGCTGAGAGAGAATTCTATTCTCTTTTAAGTAATCCAGGAACTCGGCACTTAAGTATTCACCACCTCGATCAGATCTAAGTGTCTTGATACTTTTGCCTGTTTATTTTTCCACTTCATTCTTGTATTCCCAGAATTTCTCAAAGGTCTCGGATTTATGTTTCATCAAGAATACATGTCCAAATCTTGAGAAATCATCTGTAAAAGTAATGAAGTAGGAATAACCACTTCTTGCATGTGTAGACATTGGACCACACACGTCGCTGTGTATGAGTCCGAAGAGCTCAGTGGCTCTTTCTCTGTGTCCAGTGAACAAAGTCTTTGTCATCTTTCCTTTGAGACATGATTGATAAGTTGCATAGGATTGAGATTCGAACGGATCTAAATATCCCTCTTTATGTAACTTCGTCAACCGTGTTTCATTGTTGTGACCCAGTCTACAATACCATAAGAAAGCCTGATTTAATTCTGGAGACTTTCTTTTAAGTGTTTTCTGAACGTTCAAAACCTGAACTTGATTTAATACGTATATACCGTTCTTTAGTGTACCTGACCCAATCAAATTTTGATTTAGATGGATGTGGACCATATCGCTTACAAATGTAAAATCATAACCTTCTGTATAAAGTAAAGATACAGAAATGATATTACAAGCCAGACTAGGTACACACAAACAATTACGCAAAATCAAAATCTGCCCACTTGTCAATCCTAGGTGATATTCCCCTATGGATACAGCTTCCACGCTCATTCCGTTAGCAACCCTGAGAGTCATATCACCTGCCTTGATAACTTTACGGTTTCTCAGAGCCTATAATGAATTATAGATATGAGATCCTGATTCGGTATCTAGTACCCAGGAAGTAGAGTTAATTGACAGACAGTTATCAATCATAAATACACCTGAAGCCGAAGCCACAACGTGCTTCGAATCCTGGTTTTCAGCTTTTCAAGCCCTGCAGTCTCTCTGCCAATGCCCTTTCCTGTGACAATAGAAACATTCCTCCTTCCCTACTGTTAGCCCCGAATCTTTTGCCCTGCCCTTTTCCTATGCCTTACTGACACCGCCTATCGGTTTGGTAGAGGACTTCTTCTTCTCTCCCTTGGCTTTCACCTTGGATCTAGAAGAGAAAGATTTCCCAATAAGCAGAGCGGGTGTCTCCCTAAATTTCTGCAGGGTGCCCTCAGCCCTCCTTAACATGTTGAGCAGTTCTGGAAGTGAAACTTCCTTCCCTTGAATGTTGAAATTCAAGATAAACTGGGCGTAAGTAGAGGGGAAGGACTGTAGAATTAAGTCAGTATATAACTCGTTCTCCAACGTGGTCCCAAGGTCCGCGAGCTCTTCAATATAGCTAATCATCGTAAGAACGTAGTCCTCTACAGATGACCCAACAGCCAATCTCGTCTGAAACAATTTTTTCGAGGTCTCATATCTTGCGATCGAGATTGCTCTCTATATAAATTCTTAGTATGGAGGAAGATGGAAACTAATTCCATCTTCTCGTACCGCCTCTGGTGTTCATAATCCATTGAGACTAACACGAGGCACTTGGCTCTCGTACTGTCTTTTTCCCATATCTTACGGATATCAACATCCGCGATGGTGGAATCTGGACCTGCGACGACGGAGGCTTTAGTAGTAAGGAGGTAGCCCAGGTTGTCATAGGTAATGGCCATCTAGACATTCCTTAGCCAATCTTTATAGTTTGGCCCAGTCAATTTATTACTATCTAGCAGTAACTTAAGCCCAGTTATTTTGGTCGCTGCAATTAGGAGAGAGAGAAGAAATACTCAGTATGATACTCTTGCAAGTTTAGATTGGTTATTAGTTTATCTAAACAGGATGGCTCCCACTGTTTCTCGAATCCTTCCTCAAACCATAAAAGAAGAATTAATCAGGATTAATCTCACTCTTACAATTCTTGCTTAACCTTTCAACCGGGCTAGTGTTGGTACTTCGAGGGAGGTTTTCCAACGCTTTCATGAAGTTCCTTAATTACATAACCTCTTTTCCCTGGAGGCGTAGCCCCGCTAACACCGTTCTAGACACCTCCTTGGTTTATAACATTGATTGTTTTAGTGAAAAATCTTCCAAAGAGTAGCGGATACTCACAATAGGTTCGGGATCCAAATATCATCGTTTGACAATCTTGAAGGAATCCTACCAAAATCATCACACTCCAAATAGTATGCAACACTAGCAGGTTTCAATTTTCTTAGAAACTCCTGATGTGGATTTTTGCCCCAAGCTCTTATGATCTTGACGAAGGCCAACATATCATAAGTCGCAAGTCAAGTTCTATCCATCATTGTCCAGGTTAATTTAAACTCACCCGTATATACCCTTGACGAAGGCCAAAATAGTAGTACGACTGTACCAAATCAACGTATCTATCTATGCTACAGATGAATACACAGTAGCTACCAATCACTATGCCTTGGCGAAGATCAAAATATATAGCTTGAATACTACCGAATACCCATCTGAAATGATGGAGGGCTACGAATGGTTTTGGCGAAACCGTGAACGTAATGAACTTTATATAGTCGAAGGAACCGTGATAACTTTTCTTAAAAGGAGTGGTTTAGGCTCCGCATTTAAAAGTTGCTTTTCAAGAAAACCGAGTGGTTTTGAAATTGTTTCAACGATCTAAACTTATGTTTGTTTTCTTTGCATTAATCAATATTAATGTGGTCCCATCATTTAACCCTATCATTGCAGAAAAGAAACGAAAATAGAACGTACACTTATACCATCCGCATTCGCCACGGGGTCCCGTCATGTACCGTTAGGTTACTTAACTAACAGCAGAGCGGGGGCTGGACTAACGTGGGTGCAAAATATAAACAACGTTTATTATATACAATATATATATATATATATATATATATATATATATATCCATTCATCTCACGCAATAATAGACATTCCAGATCACAGATGAATATATTGGATATACTAGGAATTCCGTGTTTCGTTTAAACTCAGAATGAAAGACAGATTCCACGGTCGTGATGAATAGCCAAGCTCTACCCTCGACCCCTACGGGTGCGGCAAACTACCCGCCAAATTCCCGAAGTGAAGCAACCTTCCTCAATAAAATGAGTAGGCCACTCGGCACTTCAAGAACCCGGTAGTTTGTGCTCCCCACCTTAGGTCTATCCTAGGTGTAAGAAACAATAAATGAAATAATATAACGATGGCTACAACCTCAACCCGGATGTGCCCCGCAAAAATAATATTATATCACATTTACAAATTTACATGAATGAAAGAAAAGAAAACACTCTTCTCACATCCCCCGGCGATTCATCCACAACGATCCAATACTCCATATACACAAACCATCACCAAATCACAGATATGTGCAACCCCCACTAATCGACGTATAGCGATTAGTAAACGTTTAGCACCATATATACAAACACAGAAACTTATAAACGATGTTAAAATTGCGACTCCGAATTGCTCCAACACAAAGATAACAGAATATGAAATCTAGGCAAAAAAAACAACACCTGAAACCCTAAATCCAAGAGTACAAAACACCATAGAAAATCCAGCACCTTACACTTGAACAGAACCGGCCAGTCCGGGAATTTGAAGCTTTTGGCCGGCCAAAATTTTAAATCCTGGGCTCGTTTTTCTTTGGTGTTCTAGTTAAATCATGAGTAGCCTTCTGCACTTGTTTAAAAAAATTTTAGAAAACTTTTTAAAATTGACAGAAACTTGGATTTCGGTTTCGTTGTTTCGGAGTTATTTCGGTTTCGTAATTCTAAACTTCGCCTAAAATGTTAGTTAAGATTTAGTAGGCTCTGATACCACTGTAAGTCGATATCGCGAACCCCGCGGGTTCGCAGGGAGGCGGAATTTACAAAAAAAGGATTTTTACAAAGCTCACAACACCGACTAAACTCCAGGATCATAACAGAAACCTTAACTAGGTATTCTTCTAGGAGGTTCTAACTACTCGGTTAGGATTTATACCTCTTTGAACCATGTCCTTCCGGTCTTCTTCTCCTCCTCTCCTTGAGCTCGTCGAAGATCCGGATCGAGCTTGCCACGTCGGCCTCCTCGCGCCAAAGACGATCCACTCGAGAGTATGTGCTTCAAGCTCCAACCTCAAAACCGAGGTAACTAGGATACCTAGTTCACTAAAATAGATAGACTAGAAGATGTAGAGTATCTAATGTAATCTTTTATCTCATGAGACTCTATGTTTCATAACTCATGTGAGGGATAGAGTCTTTGAGGAAGAAGGAGAGGAATGGGGAGAGAATGCAAAATAGCAAATGAACTAAGGTTATGGCAAGTGAAGAATGGCCCATGCTCTTCACTCATTGAAGCATGAATTATTTTCACATAGAAAATTACAACTATGCTTCAATAGTGCATCCAAACAAATAAACAAATACTAAGAGCCATGCTTCACCCCATGCCACAAAAATCTCCATTTCCACCTCATTAATCTATTTGTCAAAAATAGATAAACCAAATAATGAGATGTCCCCTTCTAGAAGCATGTCATGTAAAATTACAAGAATGCCCTCACCGTATATACATACCCGTATTCGTATTCCGAAAAGTACGAATACAATGAGATGATAACAATCCAATAATATAATACTAGTATCCGGCTTAAACCAAAGCCCACTAGTATTATCCTTCCGAACAACATCCGTGTAGCCAGTACACTTATGTGATCGGAACCCTGCCGTAAAACCATACGACCTCTATATCGTTTCGCCCGAAGAAGGGAAACCCTTTGTATGTGACTCTAAAGACTCGACAGTACGCTGACAGTGGGTTTAACCACAAGTCCGTCAGCGGTACTAGCTGCACGTAACGTCTACCCAGGTATCTGTCGATAATAAGGCCGATGAGCAAACTCATCTGAACTCCTACTGAGCCTATCTGTGACAATATCCGTACAGTCTGGTCTGTTCGTCTAAGATACTTGCATATTGGGCCTAGGGGGATAGTAAACGTCAGACCCCTAATAGCGCAATAAGTCGTGCCGTAGTAGAGCCCAATACACCCTAAGAAACTACTGGAGTACCTACCAGTAAATCTCGCTTGCCCTGGCCAGGGACTTTATGTAATGGCTTTTCGAACACAACGCGATATCAACCCCCAATACTGGGAGAGACGAATCCTATCTAACCGCTACCGCCTCTAAGTTCTTCAGGACTGCACCCAACTACTACCTGTTTGCACGACTCCTTTGAGCCGTGGTAGGGTAGTAATCTAAGTGCAGTGGTAACACACTTGAGATAAATAGCGATGTCAAGTCAACGGACTAACTTGTTCTCATGCTACCTGGGAACTGCTACCCAACGATAGGTATAATACCAACCAGCAATTCCCAATGAGTCCGTCCAGTGTAACTCATAACCCAATGAGCACATGTATACTATCTCCAGTACGACGTACTAATGGCTGTGGGACAGACCATCTCCCCTGCTGGGATGAAAAGCGTATACACTAGTCTACTCTGGAGTATCGATTCCCCGTCTCGATAATCCTACGACTAGGGACTAGTATAAAGATGTGCTTATAGACTACCCAGCCCCCACTAGTGTGACTGTCATCACAATACTGGTAGTCAAGCAAAGATTCTAAGGGCTCTACCAATATGTATAAGCGATATTGTAACGACCCTAAAATTCCTATACCTTCATATAATTCTTCTTTTTATAAAAATACTATATTTATTTGTTTTTGGGTATCTCCGTATATTTTCTCTCTATTAAATATATTAGTTTATCACTCCTTCTATTTTGCCTATTTTATAATTTTTCAAAGCCCAAACCTATGCCAAGACAAATCCATTTGATTTCTTTCTTTTCTTTTTCTAAGCCCACTTTCTTTTCAAGGTATGACATATATTTAAATCTTATTAAATATATGCATGAATAACCTTGTAGCTCATTGGTTAATTCCTTGCAATGTTATTTTATAAGTCACATATTCAAATTCTCATTCTTGCAATTATTTTTTATCAATTTTTATTCTTCTCATAACCTATAAATGAGATCTTTCATTTCATCTTCTTTTTAACTCCAAAAATAATTAGAATGTTTATGAGCTATAATTTATTAGAATTACGGTGGGCATAAACATTTTTTATATGTCACTCTTCTTTCTTTTCTTCATCTCACAATTCTATCATTTCTCATCTCTCTCTTCATCTCTTCTTCATCCCACCTTAGCCATTTCCTTTTGATCAATTCTAAAAATAAAATAAAATAAAACATCTTTTCCCTTGAGCTTGGAGAAGCACCGGTTCCATCAAGCTTCAAAGACTCGATTGAGGATTTTATCTAAACAGTGACCCGGTTGTTATACCGACTCACACAACCTGTAAGTCTCATTTCTCCCTCTCCATCTCTTTCACTCTGTTATTGTGTTTTCTCCATGATTTCATTTTCTTGACCGTGGTACCCAATCGAGTACGTGCGTGAGCGCGCACACACACATATATAAATGAATATAGTTACATATATATATATAATATTGTTTGTTTATACTTAATCTTCATGTTTATTCATTGTTTTATTATAGAATAAAAATGACTCCATGTCATAAATTTACTTTTACGTTAACTAGGAATATTATGGACTGAATATAAATAAACGATGCGCGATAACATAACTTTACATAAGCTCTCTTGAAATTAAGACTTTCCTGGTATAGAACGTTGTCGAAATTCATGATCCATATATTGACATTAGGGGATCCAATTTGAAGTATATATTGCATGTGCCGTTTATTTTATAATTGTTTAATTTTTTATATAAAAGAGAAAAACAAAACTGCAAATAAATCCAGTAGTTTTGTCACATTTAAATACGGTCCTAGATAACTTTTGTCCTTAAAATAATTTTTAAAAATTAATTTTCATATCTGGAAATCCTAAGAAAATTAGAATAAATAATAGATATAATTTCAGGTTTATAGTAAAAATTTCATATCAAACCGAATAACGGTTTAGAAGTTGCGTGGTTTTTTTTATTCACCTTTTTTAAAACCAGAAAACTACCAATAGGGGTCTTCTTCGAGAGACCATAACTCTGTAATCGTTGATTCAAATTAAATATTTTCAGATGTTTTGAACATCTATATCAAAATATCTATATTTTCTTAGTTCTAAGTTTTTACTGAAAACCGACGTAAAATATTGAAAACTGTGTTGCAATATTAAGCAACGAATCTGGACAGAATCTGTTCTGATTCGCACACTGTTTTTAAATAGGACATAACTCAAACTCTCGATATCCGTTCATGACAAACTTTAGATGTGTAGATGGATAATTGATAGAAATATAATTTCCTGTATGTTAGATTACTTTAAAACGCATGAAACAACGCGATATAGGATTTGCAATATAACTTATAGCTGCTATACAGAAATATGAATTTCTGTTTTAAACGCTGATATTAAAACGATCATAATTAGAACATCAGAAATTGAAATCGCATGAATCTTAGTGTTTTGGATAAGTATATCAAAAGACCTACAATTTTATAATCATTTTTGTAACCTGAAACCCGATAGAAATTAACTCAAACCGTGTTTTAAAAATGTGTGACGGTGCTGAACAGATTCTGATCTGTTTTGCGCGACGATACGAAAACATGTATATCTCCCAAACCGGTAGTCGTATTTAGGCTAGACTGAAACTCACGTGTGCAGAACACTTAAGTTTATGTTTTCGTTTATATTCTGATTTCAAATGACTTGATTAACTAGTCATACATATCACATATTCACAACATTGTTTTGGACGTTACTTGTATACTTATCTCATATCATGTTCCGTAATTGCTTATTTATTTTTATTTATATGACTTGTGATTAAATCATTACATGTTAGAATTGACTTGATCTTGATACGACTCAATCATGAATACTTGAACCCAATATGTACACTTGAACCAATTTGACTTGAACCATGAAAACAATTGGCATGACTTGCACTTGATATGACTACATGAGCTCAATCTTGAAAACATGATATCATACATCACATTTTGTATTCATGTATTCGATCAAGACTCATAACATTAATCATAAACTAATATACACGGGGTGTTTGGGGTAGTTTGAGTATGAATCCAACGGAATCTCATGAGTCCCATTAATACAAATCATGTTGGTGTGGTACCGGGCTGAAACGATACAAATCATGTTGCCGTGGTCCGGGCTGAAACGGTACAAATCATGAATTCACGAATGAGGGCCCGTGTTTCCAAGCCCCTAGATGATAGCATGTTAGGTTTGGAATACTTCAATAACAATTGAAGTACCGCTATTTTGGGCCCGTGATTCCTTACCCCTGGACGATAGCCTTGGGTTCGAAAATACTCTTGAGATTGGTTGACATTCGCACTTGAACTCACGTTAGTTGTTTTTACCCTTCTAGAGACCTTTTAGGACACTTACATTCACTTCATGTTCACTATACCTACACTCCACGGTCATGCTATACTTGTTTACTATGCTCATGTTATATTGTCATGCTCACATAGTTGTCATTAACATTACCATGTTATACTTATTCATGTTTTATTTCCATTCATACTATATCACATGCCACCTTGCATATTCATTTATATACTTTCACATCCCACCTTTCTTGGGGACTTACCGAGCGCAAGTTCGCTGGCGGGCATTCCACCCATTTCTTTATTTTCTTGGAATGTTCGTCAGATAATCTAGAGATTGAGGAGATCGAGCCAAGTCAGAAGGATTACTCTTAGCTTGCGGAGCAGACCGACTACTAGTTCTTTCTTTTCAGTTTTTACTTCCTGTATGCTATCTTTTTAGGCACTTTCTTTTATGCATCTTTATTTTCAGATATCATGTATTCAGTTTAAAACTTGTGAAAGTTGGGAATGTAAATATATAAAGTTGGATTTTTATTATCATATCTTTTCTTGTCATTTTATATTGCTTATATACGCTTAGCGTATTTGTTTCGAGAAATGGCCTTCTCGAAAAAAATACGTCACGGGTTTGTCACATGCCGTTACCGCTCTTTTGGGAAGCGGGACGTGACTAATATGCTAAAAGAAACACATGCACGTATTGAGGTAGAATCAAACCAGATATCATACTGCCATTTTTAGCAGGACTGTTATTATAACTGTGAATATCTCAAGCTTCCAATGTGTAATATACAATCCAGTATGATACAATAATGGCCTCTAGGGCATATATCACTAACAATTGAAACCCGGCTCGTTTAGGGCTTGCTTAGGCTCGGCTTGAGCTTGGCTTTTTTAGGGATCGTATCGACTATGTAGGTTCACTTGATAGTCCTGCCTTGTAGAGTTTAGATTTCCATATTGAAATAGTCTTATATAGTTGTATTAATCAATATAATTCATATCCATATTAGGCAGATTAAAATTAGCTTAAACGAATTTTAAGCGAGCTTTATCGGCCCTCGAGCCCAAGGTAAATGATTCGAGCTTTTTACACGTGCCGAGCGAACCTACCTCTCACAAGCTCGAGCTCGTTTTCAGCTAAACGAGCACAAGCCGAACTCGAACTCAGGTTCAACTAAATGCATACGAGCCTAACAAGGCCAGGCTTGCTTGTTCGACTCGTTTACAACCCTAACTATCAACTTCTTATTTTCCAAATAAATACAAAGATTACATTTTTAAGACAATGTGTCTTTTTGTCTCTTGGAAAAACCAAACATTTGTTAGCAGACCAGAAGATCTCTGCATATGAAACTGTTCTAAACTAAAAAAATGTTATGAGGATAATGATATTGTTAGGAAGGATGCTAGGGTCGCTACGATAGCGGACCGTGGCAGAATAATCAACAAAAGTAATCAAGAACATAGCACCATTTTCCAAGCCCAAAATCATTCAAATTCTGGTAGTAATAAAAAACAAAGAGAGCAAGTTTTTATGCTATAAGCTTTGTAGCGTGTTTGCCACCTCTCCTTAGACTCCGGTTAGTCTCCACGAAATCCAGAACAACTTTGGTTAATGATCTCCTGCCGAAGATGATCCGTCTTGAGATAACTCCAACACACGCTATAGTTTTAAATTGATCTCACCAAAATGAAGCAACCCACTAATTAAACTTGTTAGGAATGATTAGTAGGAGATGTAGAATAATTTGCTCACTAATTTCTTCTCTTTTCTTTTCTTTTATTCACTTGAGAAAAACTCAAGAGATGAGCCATGAAGATGAGATGAAGAAGAAGATGATAAGGTTCAATATGAGAACAAAACAAAAAAATGAGTCATCAAAAAACACCTCATGAAATCTATAACCTTCCAAATCTATGACTCATATTAAAATGAAATATAAGAATAACAATGTTCTCATTTGAACCACATGATTCTTATACACCCATCTCATATGTATCAATATACATGTCACAATATTTATATCAAATATAAAAATTAATAAATAAAAGAAAATAATAAAATGAGCGTGATATTAATTAATATATAAATATATCAATATACAAACATACATTTAATTATTAAATCAACACTTGATTTAATAATCCGGCTATATCATATATATACCGGCTAATATCAATAAACACCCGATTAAAATACGTGTATCAAATACTCGTATTTAATTGATCTCCTGCACGTATCCTTATACATACCCTATATCGTTTCACATATGCTGGGAATCCTCTGTGTGGGACTCTAAAGACTCAATAATACGCTGGCAGCTGGTTAGGATTATATCCATAGCCCACAAGCACGTCAGTGGTACTAGCTGCACATAACGGCTACCCGGGTATTGATTGAAAGAAGGTCAACGAGCAAGCTCATCTGAACCCTGCAAAGACTATTAATGACATTACTGTACAGTCCGGTCTCTTTGTCTAAGAGTATTGCATATCGGGTTTAGAGTTTGGAATCTGTCAGACCCCAATAACAGAGAACTCATAACCAACCGGAGATACAACTAATAACATTTATCAGTTTATCTCCACTGCGATGACCATCGACTTATGGTTGTAGTCATGTCCTGCACAGCGTGACATCAACTCCCTATACCGGGAGAGACGAATCCTCTCGACCGCTCACTGCCTCCACGTATGTAACAACTCTGAAATCCCTGTACAAAATTATTTGTTTAAATGTATAGAAAAGAGTATTTCAAACTGTGTAGGAGTTATAAGTTATTTTTGTTCAATAAAATTAAGAAGAAATTTATATCCCACTGGTAAAACCTCTACACTGCTGTGACGTTGTAACAACTCCATTTTTAGTGTACAAAAATTTGCTTTAAATTTGAAGTATACTTGGAGTATTTAATGTTACTGTTACCACTTTAAGTATTTATTTCACACCATAATTACAAGAAGGAGCTTGTAGCTCATTGGTAATACCTTGCACTGCTGAACCAAGCCACCAGAGTTCAAATCCCATACCCCAAATTATTTTTAATATTGATTTTTTAAAAAACCTTTAGAATACCAAGGGTTTACACGTGCATATCTCACAAAAACCCCACTACACCCAAAAATGTAACATTGCCAGGGGTTAGATGAACCGTCGGGGGGAATCCCAGCCGCCTGACTCGGCCGGGAATCGGCCAAATCGTCCTCGACTCGGCCGACTCAGTCCTCCGACCGAGTCACGGCCGCGTCACGGCCGAGTCGGCCGATTCCGGCGACGACCCCAACATGAAAGTTGTGTCTTTTCACATTCTCTATGCACCTGCAAAATTGTAGCCTCAGACCATTTCCAGAGCTCTTTTAAAACCCCAATTACTCCACTTTTAATATATTTTATCACATTTTTCATTTTAACCTTTCATCTACCCTAATCCTATAAATACCACCCCTACCCTCTACCCTCTCACCCCTAACTCTGAGCCAACTCTCTAAAAAAATTCCAAGAATCTTGTGCACTTTGAAAACGAGATCGAGGCGAAGCTCCGACGAATTCCCGGCGGAACTTCCGGCGATCGTTTTAGGAACTACCGGCAACGACGCAACACATCGGCGTTTCCCCTACTTCTATTTCACTTTCTTGTGTGATCTAAAACCCGTAAGTCTCAATTTCTACCTATCTCTTCTATCTAAAAATACGGATTTACAAAACCCGACGGAATCGGAACAAATCCGATTTCCGATTCGGTTTCCTATAAAATTCTACTTCTCACTAATACAATCATACTTAAAATTCCTCATATTGACTATTAAACACTAATCAAACAAATTGATCAAGTTTCATTACATAAAATGGTAGCTATTTCCATTCATCGTATTTTTCACTTAAATACCACATTGTTTCAATCCTACATTTAACTCCATCAAACTTGCTATACATTTAAAGTAGATCACGAGGTAACGACCTACTTCCTCACACACTCACATACAACCTAACACGATACTCTCGAGAACTCAGAATACGGAAAACAAACATTTTCATTTAAATACCCTTTACTAAATAAAGTCATTTCTAAAAGATTTAGTATTGATACACTTTTTAAATAAATACCACTTATTATGAAACTAGGA
This sequence comes from Agapanthus africanus, assembly GCA_030015575.1. Classification (NCBI taxonomy): domain Eukaryota; kingdom Viridiplantae; phylum Streptophyta; class Magnoliopsida; order Asparagales; family Amaryllidaceae; genus Agapanthus; species Agapanthus africanus. Next base: position 417,429,831 of record JASDDO010000029.1, read on the forward strand.
TAAGTTGTGGACATCAGTCGTTTATCTAAACCTGACTTTGTGGTGTCTAGGCTAGGCAAGTGAGAAAGATAACTTTAAAAGGCCCGTCTCACGGTGATTTGTGAGCTGATCCCTCCTTTCTTCACTTGTACTTACCTGGCCACAATTGGCGGTGAAGAGGCGATTTGAGGTATCTCACAACTTGTCGCTTGGACCAGTTAGGAGCAGTCTAGTTGATTTAGGAGACCCTAGAACATAGAATACGGGAAAACGACACTTTTTCATTTAAATACCATGATTAATAAAACTGTTTTCCTTAATGATTAGTATTTATATAAATCTTTGCAAAGCGCCGCTACAACCTATTTTGGGGAACCCGTTCGGGATGGTGCGGATTATCGCACATCCTCGGGCTTAGTAGTGCGAGATTCAGACCTCCGCAAGGAGCATCCGGTCTCGAAAGATTTAAAATACGACATCTTAAGAAAATGAGATTTTTAGAATATAAAAAATATATTAAAATTATTTTTGTATAAATATATGTATATTTATCATTAAAATACCTATTTTGTTATGATACAAATATTCCACCTTTTTCTAAAAATCACAAGAATCAATTTTACACTAAAATACCATGAATTCCATATAAATCAATATTACAAATAAATACCTTTATTTCTGAATTTAGAATATTTTCATTAGAAATATCACAATAAAAAATCCACATTCATTACAACCCTAAAGACGAATAATAAATGCTTGGGGTATATTTTGAAAAGTATATAAAAGTATTTTTACATAAAACCCCCTCAAGTTCTATAAATTACCCTAAGGACCCTAGTAAACATAGGTTTAAGCGGAACCAATCTCTTGAGCCTCAGGGAGCTGGAGAAGTGGGTGCTTGCCTATCTAAGGTAGAAAAATTAATAAAAACAATCAGGACTTCAATTTACTTTGCTAATTGTCTGACTCAGTTTGAGTCTCAATATAATCTGACTTGAATATGATTCAAGTACAATATACAATCTTCAATATTACAATTCAACATGAATCCATGAATCCAATTATCAATCTATACAACTTGACTGAACCGAACCATGGATATACATTTCATTTACATGGTTCTCCAGCTATTCCATTTACATCATTCTACGGTTACATCCGTTTACTGATATCATGGTTTCGGTCAGTCAACCAATTATACAATCAATACAATTTACAAGGCAAACAATACAATCAAAACACTACGGGGTTTAAGGGGTAGATTGGTACGGAAGGTGTTAAAGGTGGCACGAGACGGTAAGATTAAGACACCTAACCTATATTCCGTTGCTGTTGTACCGTGGCTTAACGGTTCTTTGTACATTCCGTTTGCCCTGGTCTCTAGCATATAGAGACCCCTCTCGTATATACTGGCATCTTTCTGTACCAAGCTACAAACAACAGCGTTAACACAACATTACAACAATATAATACAATTTTAAAAGATACTTTCTTATTCTGTCTATTCTACTTTCCTTTTATCTTTGGGACTTACTGAGCGACCTGTTCGCTGACGATATTCTATTTCTTTCTTCTTTGAATGTCGTCAGGTGATTTGGATCCGTCAGAGATCGAGCCAACTGCAGAAGACTTGGATCACTACAGCGAAGACCCTGAGCTCTAGACATTGTACATTTTCTATTCAGTACCTTTAATTTCCTGTCATGCCATTGTTTAGGCATTGTTTTTATTTCAGTTGTATTTCCTTTTCATGTATTGTACAAAAGAATGTTAATAAATAAAGTTGATGTCTTTATTATATCTTGTCTCTTGTGCATTTACTTTTATATTGCTTAGTTACGCTTAGCGTATTTGCTTCTGAGTAAATACGTAGCGGACCAGTCGCGTCCTCTTCGCCGTATACTGGGAAGCGGGGCATGACAGACGTAGCCTGTTGTTCACCACCGAAAACAGAGACGAACTGGGATAGATCGTATTGCCTGAATTTGGGGGCATATGCTATTTGGACTTCTCCATCCACCTCTCCGAAGATACCAAGTTGATTTATGACACCATGTATCGGAGGTTTGGACAGATGCGACCGTTGTAGCAGATTTCATCAGATTCCCCCTCATTTGTGAGGAGTTTTTGATTATGCGGACACTCTTCCATGCAGGCGCAAGCCCCTGCAGTTAATTACGTTATCGCGTTGCGATAACCACTTTCTCCTGCTCCGGAAGTTCACTTCGTGTCGTGTGTGTTTTTGTTTGTTTTGGTTGCCCATGGATTGTATAAGGAGACTACTTTATGCCGTCATCCGTAGGGCGCGGATTATTCCAACTCCGTATATTTTATATTTGAGTTTGGGTCAAGGATTTGCTTGATGGGGTTTTGAACTTAGGTTGTATATTCCTACAGTTCAGAAATATTTTTGTTTTATTTAAGGACCGTTAATCTAGTTTGAGATTAAGATCAACTTAAATTTATAAGTGAGCATTTGGGCTCAGTTTGTTTTTGCTAACGATACGTTAGTCTTATTTGAGACTAAGATCAACTTAGCAACATTTTAGGATCATTTTTACTTAAGATCCAGCAAAAGTGCATTTGTGCTTAGCTGCAAGAAAACTTCATAGACTTAGCCAATTTGGGCTTAGTCTACTTAGTCTTTTTTTTATTCAAAAGTGCTAAGCACTTATTTGGGCTTTGTTTGTTCAGCCCTTTTCTTTTTATGTAAAGTACTAAACACTTATTTGAGCTTTGACACTCACATGTATGTCATGTGAAACATTCAGTCATGGACGCTGCCCAATAAGTATTGAACATTTTAGTCGTTTTGACTAAATCATGAAGTGCCAAGCATTTTCTATGGCGTCCACGTGAGATGCACATGCGGCACTGGGCGCTGCCCAATTAATGCTAAGCACTCAGCCGTTTTGGCTGTATACAAAGTGTTAAGCACTTTTTATATGGCGCCCACGTAAGGAGCACGTGAGGCGCTGGACGCTGCTCAATCGGTGCTAAGAACTTAGCCGTTTTGGCTGTATATGGAGTGCTAAGCACTTTTATTCAGCGCCCACGTGTGTTTCATGTGAGGCGCTGGCCTTCTGTTTTGGGTGCTCGGGTGTTTTTCACGTGAGGCGCTAAGCTCTATTAAAAGGGCGTCCACGTGGGAAGCACGTGAGACGCTGGTCTTTTTTTATGGAGATTTAATCTCTGTTGATATTTTCAGAGAGGTTAAACCTCTGTCAATGGTATTTTGACCATTAACGCTCACCAAAACCACTATTTTTGAGAATTTTGGGTTGAGTTTTTAAAGAACTAACTTCTTGATTTGATGGAACTGAGTTCCTGGAGTATTATGTACTCCATCTTCTTTTGTTTTAAATTTGTTCTTCCCTGAATGTTTGATTCTCAAGAACAAGATCTTCCCGATGAGAATTAAATTCTCAACTTATGCAAGACTTGTCTTGTGGATCTCAGATCCAGAGAAAAAACTAAGTTCTTTTAAAATAGTTAAACTCTCAGATGTGATATGATAAGTAATAGAGATATTTTGATCTCTGTGTTTTCTTTATCTCGGTTCTTTTTGAAAGGGAAGTCTTCCTCTTTGAGAATTAAATTCTCTGTTGTTTTGAAAGCTTTCTGTCACGCCCCGCTTCCCAGAGTACGCTGAGGTAGGCACGTGACATAGCCAACCATGCTACCCGTGGATAGGAATTATCCTTCCACAGTCACATTACGGCTGTAGAGATATCAAGAACAAATAAAACTATCTAGCACATGTCCATAAGCCAAAATAAAATGAGTCAAGAATAAATAATGCGGAAACAAAAGATCCAATACAAGAATAACTGGAATGTATGTCCCATAATGCGGGCTCACATCAGGAATGAAATACTGAAAATAAAAGAACTAACTACTAACGAGTCCTCACTGCTCAGCCTGCTGACTGAAGTACTCCTGCTCGGACTGCAGCAAAGGAAAGGAATCTGGGCCATGCAAAACCCAGACGTCAGCGCGTCATAATATCAAGCAATAATATTAGCAGGGGTAGTAAGACATGCAGGTATGAGTATGAACAAGAATATAATGAGAATATATAACAGTGAATGTGTCGGTACAAGTGACGTGCAGAGATATCTAGACTGTGCTGCGGGGTTATCTATTCTATGTCTTCGAAACCAAGTAATGTAATCCTCATCGTAACTCGTCGGTGGTTATTCCGTAACGCCCGGAAAGACGGCAAACAATAGTTATTCCGTAACGCCCGGAAAAACGGCAAACAATGGGTATTCCATAACGCCCGGAAAAACGGCAAACAATAGGTATTCCGCAACGCCCGGAAAAACGGCAAACAATAGAATGGCCCTTTGAGTTACGTTCGGTTACAATACTGATTTCCCCATCCCCAAGTTATATATGTTCAAGTCAAGTATTAAATAATCTAGCACTAATGCCAACACATGATCAGGCAAGTACAGGTTTGTCTGGATAGACAACAGGAACGGTCCGTGAGGACTACAGGACAGGTCGGTTGGCATTAGACGCAAGATCAGGTAACAGGTAAAGCCATGGTACGTTAGGTTAAGCCGGGTAGTGTATATAAGTGTCATGTCATATCAAGAGTCATACGGTACCATGTCGGGTCAGGTAATATGTGTAGCAAGTCATGTCAGGGTATACAAGGTATCATGTGGGTGCTCATAATCAACTAGAATAATCATGGTTATAAATAAACCAGCATGGATACTATCAGAATAATAAACTGGAACATGTAATATGACATGCAAATAGGTACAGGTTAAATTATTAGATGTACGGTTATCAGTTTGAGTTTAAGAGATAGTTTCAACATTACATGCATACATTATGGCAATTATGGATGTTAAAAACATGTTAATAAGTATTAAGTAATTTAGGGATGCAATGATATATATAGTATGTTCAATGGATGCAATCATAACTCAACAGGTTAAAATGCACATGGGTGTCCAATAGAGTAAAACTATAGAAAGAGTACCATAGGTTATGTCAATAGTTAAAGTGTGAGTAAAACATATAAATGTGGTTATTAGGTTTAGTAAAGTAAATGCAACGGGTAGATTTCAAGTTTTGAAACTAAATGTAAACGAAATATCGCACTGTTAACTTGGAATTCTTAACTTTGATTCTAACTATAGATTTAACATGAAATTAAATAAATAAATATAGGAATATCATGAATAGCATGTAGCAAGTTTCACTTGCCTCGACGGATCAAGAAACGGTAAACGGGACGTCTCGCGTCGGCGGGAAAAGTCGCGACGCGCGCACGGTACACGGATTGAGTCCAAACAACGAACAGTGGGATCACATGGGTCAGAGGTCCTCGCTGGGTCGTCGGGATCGTCGGCGTCAAGCACAGCTCCGGCGAACTACGGAGAACAAAGTATTCAAGAATGAAGAAAGAGAAGGAATAAAGAAGAAGGAAGAAGAATGAGAAGAAAGAAGAAGAAGAAGGCTTACAGTGCTTGTGCTCTGTGTTTGCAGAGGGGGTGATGATATCGACGGCCGTGATCGGAGCTCCGGCGAAGAGGGTTGTTTGTTAGGGTTTGGGGTCGGCTGAAGTTGGTTGGGTGTTAGGCAGAGGGTGCGCGGGCTAGTTCAAGGAGAATGAGGGAGATGAGGAGAGAAGGGAGAGAGAAAAGCAGATGAATGAGGAGGCGACGACGAGGGGTGGTCGGCGACAGAAAGAGGTGGCTGCGAGGTCGGGTGTGCCGGGTTTCCTGAGCGCTCGGGAGAGAAGAAAGAGGAGGAAGAAGAGAAGATGGAGACGACAAGGGTGCGGAAAAGGCTTGACGAGGTGATGAGATCAAGGAAAGAGGAGGAAGCCGCAGAGCTTCAAGGGTTAGGGTTTCTTTCAATGGGTTCGAGACGCTGGAAAAATATAGAAGAAGAAGAAAAAGAATGGGCTGTGACGATAAGGGGGAAGGGCGGTGTTCGGACTCCGCTTACCGAGAGAGGAGCGAGAGGGGAACGCGAGAGGAGAGAGAAAGGCTTGAGAGAGAGAGAGAAAGAGAAGGAGAGAGAAGCAGAGGGAGAGAGATTTCGTGGGGCCACCAGCTCGAAAGGGGAGAGCTGATTGGTGGAGCAGAAGGAGAGAGAAAAGAGTTTGTTGGAGAAAGATTTCATAGATTAAAAAAATATTTGTTGGCTTAAAGAAAAGTTTAAACTGTTTAAAGAAAATCTTTTACTATATAACGTATTAAGCAAAATTTAGATTTTCCCGGTAATTACAAATGTAGTCCAAAACGTGCCCGGGTCGGGTCCAAATATTTGGATTTAAAAATATGAAATTTAATTGTAAGTTCCAAAACTTAAAATGAAGGATTATGTAATAGAAAAGCATACCCCCAAGAACGGACGCACGTACGTGCGCGTAGCCATCCAAACACGTCTGTTTCACTGAACGGAACGAGAACACGATGCAAGGACGCTACCACAGGGTTAGGAGTATCAGGCAGGCCATGAAATGCAATTTTAATTTATTTTACATGATTTAAATCGTTATATGCAACAGATGCGATACTAGATAAACTACCAGCATATACTAAATTATGAGATGCACTAGTCCGTGCAACAAGTCAAGGTAAACTATAAATAAAAGTTAACCAGGTTCAAGCAAGCGGGTCGGGTCGAATACGAAGTAATATGTAAAATACCATTCGTACCCAAACACGCTAAATCAAGAAAACCATGGATAGGTAAATATGGAAACTGGAATTGGTATAAATGAACTCGGGTGTTACACTTTCTGTATTTTTTCAGAAGCTTATAAGGGGTTTCTTCTATCTCTCGAGACTTGAAGTCTCGGATCCTTTATATAGTGGAGACAAATTGTTAATTGGTTTTGAAAAATCCTCTATTCGAGAGATTCCAATTGATTTAATTGGACTCAAAATTAATTTGGGGAATTTTACCCACTGTTGGATTTTTGATCTAAGGACTTCTGTTTTTACAGAATATGTTTCTTGTTTTTAACAAGTCCGGGGGAATATTTTCCCATATATAGAATTTTATTCTATTAAACGGTATTTTTATCACCATTGGATTTTTAATCCAAGGGTTCTCTGTTTTACAGATAGCAATCTTTTTTTGTTTAGAAAAATTGAGGAAATATATTCCTAAAATAGAATTTTATTCTATTATTGGATATTTGATCCAACCGAGAGTATCTTTCTTATTTAGAATGGTTTGGGAGATATTTTCTCCTAATAGACTTTGATTCTATATTTTGATAATTTATCATCTCCGTTGGATTTTTGATCCAACGGCTCTGTTTAACAGAGAGTATTCCAACTTTGTTAGGGAAACGTAGAATTTAATTCTACTTGGGTGTCGGTGCTCACGTGTTGTGCACGTGGACGCCACTTAAGAATTTTATTCTTATTATGGGTATTCCCATGCTTTGCACATTGGCGCCCGCGTGATGAGCACGTGCGGCGCCATATAAAAATTTAATTCTTACTCAGAAAGCGCTTCTGTGCTTTGCACATTGGTGCCGGCATGAGGAGCACGTGCGGCGCCATCGTAGGATTTAATCCTAAGAGATTGGCGGTGGCACTGGCGCCCTCATGAGGGGCACGTGAGGCGCTGCCCCAACAAAATTTAATAGAGCTTAGCTCTTTTTATATTGTTTGAATTTTGGGGGAACACATGTGTGTTCGAATCCCATCGGTCCTAAAAATTTTAAAGATTTTCTTTTTAATTTTCGGAATACCAAGAGTTGCACGTGCAATTCACAGAGAAACGAAAAGTTTCAGAAAAATCAAACAAGCGCAAAGAGTAGCAAACATGAAACTAGACACGTGGCATGAATCTCGAGGCAAACTTTCAAGATCCGACCGCCCATTCCTCCCTTATGGCCGCCGTCGCCGATCCCGATGCCTCTAAAAGCCTCCGTGCTTTGCACACTCGTCCCTTCAACTCCCCTGCACTGTTTGATTTTCCTGCAATCAAACATGGACTCTTCAAATCCCTAATTAACACTATTAAATCTATTTTAATTTATTTTATTTCACACCCTCTCTCATTTTTACTCTATAAATACCACCACATGTCCTAGCTCTCCTCTATTCTGAAAATTCCTCAAAAATTCTTTAAATTCAAGAAGGGTTAAGGCTATTCAAATGGAGTTATGTAAGCCAAGGGGAGTAGCGATCAAATTCCGACGACCGGAGCATCTCCGACGAGACCAAGACCCCCTCCCTCTTCCTTATCCTCTTTCTAACACTACACAACCAGTAAGTCCTTTCATCTCGCTCTCTTTTCACTTCAATATAATTTTTGAGACATATCGACAAAAGCGGAATTAGCATATAATTTTTGTCTTTAAAACAATTTTTGTCACTTTGCCATGTTTAAAAGTTTATACAAATTCTCTAATGTCAATTCAAGCTAATATTTACATCAATTGCCTTTTGACGTAACAAAAATTTCATGTTCAATAATCATATAAATGAATTTTTTCATTAAAATACCATGAACTTTAATGTAACAATAATTTCAGTAACCAGAGTATAAACCTTTAGATCATTCACGAGGTAACGACCTACCCCACACGCATACTATGGTTCTATAGCACGAGATTCTAAACATAGGTTTTACATTAAAGTACCACATTTTTTCAAAATGGGTTTATTTTAAATCGATATTTTAAATTCTTGGCAAATACGCCTCTACAACCCTCGTTAGGTGACCCGCTAATGAATGGTGCGGATTATCACACATCCTTGGGATAGTAGAGTGAGATGTAGAACTTCTCACGGAGTATTCGGCCTTGAAAGCAAATAAAAATACGGTTGATAAGAAATACGACTTTTCTAAACAAAACTAAAACTTTGGAAAATTATATAAAACTATGAATCCGTATTTTCAATAAAGATATATTATGAAACTATATTTTTAAAATGAAAGATTAAAATGTTAATAAAATACCATCAAGTTTCCAAAAGAACTAGTTTTCATAAAAATACCATAAACTTTTAAAATCTAGGTTTTTATCACTAAAACACCCCAACAATTAAAATATATGTTCATGAAAACCCTAAATATTATAAATCACCCTCGAGATTTATTTCTAAACAATATTAAAGTATTTTTCATAAAACCCCTCGAGAGATGCAAACAATATAAATATTTAAGAACTATAGATTAATATAGGTTTAAGCGGCATCATTTCTCTTGAGCCCCAGGGAGCCGGAGAAAGTGAGTGCTTGCCTATTCAGGTTAGACAAGTTTAACGGAGTTATTAATGATAATTGTCTTGGAAAAAGACACAAATCCTGTTGTCCATGTGCAATAGTTGTCGATTACTCCCGAACCTAAGAAATTCAAGATCTAAATCCTTTTATAAGATTCTGACTCCAACCTGAATTCAAACTCAAACCAGAATCCAAAATCAAACACGAACTTGAATACTTGATCATGAACCCGAACACTCGAATTCAAATATCAAACTCAAACTTGAATACTTGACTCGACTTGATCGAACCATGGTTATAATTTGACATGAATAGCTGAACACATGATTACATCTTGAACATGAACCTGTACATTTTATATACATGGATTCGGTCAAGACCTGTAATCTTAATCTATATAATACAATACGCGGGGATAAAGAGGTAGATTGGTACGGAACGTATATCGTGGTATGAGAGGTCACTTTAAAAGACACCTATATGAATTCACGTGCCATTGTCCCGCGGGTTATGACGGAGCTGTTTCCCCCCAATAAAGGAGCAAAGCTCTGTTCAAAATTTGAAAGAGGCAGCGCCTCACTGCCTTACACGAGGGCGCCAGTGCCAAGAGTTAAAAACTCTGAGGCAGCGCCTCATATGCATTGCACAAGGGTGCCAGCGCCAAGAGTTAAAAACTCTGAGGCAGCGCCTCACGTGCACCGCACGAAGGCGCTGGCACCAGAACTAAAGTTCTCTGCCGTTGTATCAAAGATCCAACGGAGATTATAAATCATCAAAGCACAAAATTAAATTCTGATTGAGGAAATACTCCTCAAATCAGACCACCGTTGGATTAATGATCCAATGGTGATTAAAAATCACCAAGCTATAGAATAAGCTCTGTAGGGGAAAACATTTTCCCCAATCTTTCTAAACAAGAAAGATTGTGCTCTGTAAATCAGAGCACCGTTGGATTAAAGATCCAATGGTAATTAAAAATCAGCAAGCTACAGAATAAGCTCTGTAGGGGAAAACATTTTTCCCAATCTTTCTAAACAAGAAAGATTGTGCTCTGTAAAATAGAGCACCGTTGGATTAAAGATCCAATGGTGATTAAAAATCACCAAGATACAGAATAAGCTCTGTATGAGGAGAAAAATTTTCCCCAATCTTTCTAAACAAGAAAGATTGCGCTCTGTAAAACAGAGCACCGTTGGATTAAAGATCCAATGGTGATTAAAAATCACCAAATTACAGAATAAGCTCTGTATGGGAAAATATTTTCCCAATCTTGTTAAAAACAAGAAAAATATCTTCTATAAAACAGAAGTCCTTGGATCAAAGATCCAACGGTGGATAAAATCCCCAAATCAATTCATGATCTCTCAATGAGAGATTTCCTTAACTGAATCAACAAATATGCCTTCACTATATAAATGCCCCAAGACTTCAAGTCTAGCAGAGAGGAACCCCCCATAAACTTTAAGTTCAAAAAGAAGAGCAAGCAAAAATAGCTTGAAGAGAGAAGAAAGAAGAAGAACTTTCTTCAAGGTAAATAGAGATCATAGTATCTCATCTGCATACCCGAGGGTTTAACCCTTATAAAAAGAACATAGTTCTTTCCTTGGATCTGAGATCCATGAGACAAGTCTCCCACAAATGAGAATTTAATTCTTGTAGGGATGAATTTGTTCTTGGTGATTGAAGATCCAGGGGAGAACAAAGAATTGAACTCTTCAGAAAAATGCATAAAGAAGGAAACAGCGCCGAGCGCCTCACGTGCCCTTCACGTGGGCGCTGCTTAATAAAGAGTGCCTAGCACTCAGCGGTTGGCGCCGAGCGCCTCACGTACCCCTCATGTAGGCACTGCTTAATAAAGAGTGCCTAGCACTCGGTGGTTGGCGCCCAGCGCCGAGCGCCTCACGTGTCCCTCACGTGGGCGTTGCTTAATAAAGAGAGCGCTTTGCATTCAGTGGTTAGCGCCCAGCGCCAAGCACCCTACGTGCCCCTCACGTGGACGCTGTTTAACCTAAAGCGCTCTGCCCATAGAGCCCAACGTCACAAAAAGTGTTTAGCACTGCATAAAATACAAAGCAATAGGGTGAGAGTCAGAGCCCATATCAATGCTTAGCATTGTTGCACATAAAAGGGACCGAGCCCAAACAAGTGTTCAACACTTAATTCAAAACTGAGTGGACTGGGCCCAAATTGACCACAAGTCCCTAATTCAGATCAACCGAGCCCATGTGCTCACAATTTCTCTAAATTGGTCTTAGTCCCAAACCCGACTACAGATCTCCCAACCGACATTGGTTCAAGGTTACATCTTCCCACACCTCTGATACATGTCGTTGTAATTCTTCAACGTCTTCAGAGAGGTGGCGTGGTCCCGACAACTAACAATTCTATGGATCGTAATGTCCTTAAACTAGCCCAATGGACCGTAATGTTCTTAAACTAACAATGGACCGTAATGTCCTTAAACTAGCCCACGGACTGTAATGTCCTTAAACTAGCTATTGACCGTAATGTCCTTAAACTAAAACGATAGAGCCCAAATGCTCTTTCGTTGGATCAAAAATGATCCCGAACCCCTGTTAAGTAGATCTTAGTCTAATATCGGATTAACGTATCCTTAACAAATATTTAATTTGATCTTAATCTCAAACAAGATTAATGATCCTTAAATTAAACCAAACCCAAATCTAAGAAAATACGGATTTGGACTAATCCACGCCTTACGGGCGACAACACAAATTAGTCTCCGTATACAATCCACGGGCAACCAAAAATAAAACAAACACACACGACACGAAGTGACCTTCTGGAGCAGGAGAAAGTGGTTATCGCTACACGGTAACATAATTAACTGTAGGGGCTTGCGCCTGCAGGGAAGAGCATCCCCACAATCAAAAACCCCTCACAATGAGGGGGAATCTGACGAAGTCTGCTACAACGGCCGCATCTGTCTAAACCTCCGATACACGATACCATAAATCAACTTGGTATCTTCGGAGACATGGACAGACAAAACCAAATTGCATCTGCCCCCAAATGCAGGCAAGATGTTTGTCTTCCCGGTTTTCTGCGGTAAACAGATTCTGGCATGCCCAGTGGGACCCTTTTTCCTCTTTCCACTCCACACTTCGTGTGTCGTGTTCGTGAACGGATCGCGGTTTAGTATGGTTGCCCCTGAATTCGAGGTACTAAGATTTGGTGTCTTGCTCCGTGTAGAAGAGAAGATGACGTCGATGAATTCCAACTGCACCAATTGCAACAACAACTAACTCCGTCCCTGTTGGAGGAGTGACTTATGGGCCCCAAGCGGCCTCCATCTTCACAATGCCAGTGGAACAGGTGACTTAGGCCACCACTGGACTGTTTTCGGGACCATGCTTCCTCCAATGAGCTTCAATGCCTCAATGCCATCACGGGAGGCTCCAAGGAAGTCGGTCTTTAATCGGCTCGCAACCACCATAGCCCCTCTCAACGGGTCGTCCAATTCCAACGCCTCAGTCTTCGACAGGCTGAGCCAAAGCTCCAGTGGGCCCATAAAGAGGCCTGCAATACCTGAAGGAGTTATCCCAAAGCGGATAGCTATTCCAGCTCCGATAGACGAAGTCATCAAAGGGGCTTCTCCTGCTAAGGGATCGGTTTTCGCAAGACTGACCGTTACCAACTCCTGTTGCAAGCGGGGGTCATTAAAAATGCTTCCCTGCCAAAAAGTCGGCCTTTGCAAGATTGACCGTTCCCTCTCAGCGGGCGTTGGTCTTCGACAGGTGGACACCAACAACACCTCATCAGAGTAGGGGACATGACGAAGCCACTCCCGTAGCTGAACCATTCCTATCTGCACGACATGCTAGACGTCGCCACTGGCACCGAGTACGGAAGGCGGGGGGCAGTTCTCCCTCTGGACTTACCCCACCAGCTCCACCGGTGGAAACCGACGTTGCTGTTCTAACTGGAAACAGCTTTGAGCTGCTCAGAAAAGTGCGCAGGAACTCTCCAACCATCCTGAAGAAGTTTCCTTTGTCTATCGAAAACACAATACAGGTGAAGCCAGAACAGCCTTCTCTGTGGTTTTCCTTCAAGATCCACAGAGTTTGGCGGAAAGTCCAAGACTCTGTAATTGATAAAGATTACCCTCGCCGGCTGAAGAAGACGAAGGCTCGGCAAAAGGAAGACCATCCAACCGCCATACCACGAAAGGTATCATCTGCATGGGTGCCTGCCGCAACGGCCCCTTCAACTTCGGTCTCCCACAAAAAGAGAAGGCCTGAGAATCTCCCACCACTGGCGGCAAATATCAAAGACAGTGGACCCAAACGCCCCAAGTCTGGGGGTATGGTTGTGCATACCGTCTACATAGCATCCGGAAAAGAGGATAGTCGTGCTTCCGTGAGTCATCGACCACTCACACGGTCTGTGATGAAAGCTCAGGAGCAACAACAAAAGCTCCAGGAAATGCTGACAAAGATGGTCGCACTCACTGGGCAGAAAGAATGCCCGGAATCATCGTCTGAGCAGCGCCAGGAACAAGAGATCGACACCGAATTTCTGCGGAGGGTGTTAAAGAGAAAGGATAAAGAGGCCGTGGAACAAGCAGCTAATATAAAACAGATGGCGCTTCTGTTCCAAGACATGGTTGGGATGATGATCCAGCCAGATCCTCCAGCTGAAGACCCTCCAGTAATCATTGAAGACAACAGAGGGAAGACATCGAACCCTCCTCCGGCTCTATCAGCAGCCAGAGAGGAGACGATCTCCAAAGCTGCCCTTGACGACTACATAGCTCAACAAATATGAGCTCATCAGGCGAACGAAGCGGCAGGACAAGTCGTCAGAACCGGGCGACCTTATCCAGGCTAGTACGACCAAATTAAGTACCCGCCAGGATATACAATCCCCAAATTCCATGTGTATAAGGGGACGGGCAATCCGCACCAACACGCTGCTCAATTCAGAGCTCTATGCGGTAATACTGGAGGCGATAACAAACTATTGCTTCGCCAATTTATCGGCAACTTGTCGGAGACAGCATTTGAATGGTACTCCGAGCTCCTAAATGACTCTGTCAAGACATTTGCAGAAATGGAGCTGTTGTTTACACATCGGTTCGCAAGTGCAAACGAGCGCACCTCGATCACGGCATTAATCAACGCCAGGGTGGAGCCGGGAGAAACCTGGGTTCAGTACGCAATTCGGTGGTGTAACCTATGGTCAAAGTGTGAACAGCGCATAGAAGAACCTCCTACTGTGGGCATGTTCGTGGGGACCCTTGATCCTCAGACAACTATATCCCAATTTATGATGTTTTTCAAGCCGACTACCTTCCAGGCCTTGATTGACAAACTGGCCCAAATGGACCAGATGGGCCATATGCCGTCCCCTTCAAAGACAGATCTTCGGAATGAAAAAGGCAAAGGGAAAGCGACCTTCGTCGCCAATGCTCAACTACAACCGAGTGACCCGAAACCGGTTATTCTCCTAAATAGCAGACCGCGAGCCCTCGAAGAAAAGTTGAGACGTCTTTACTCGTTTCCCTGGGACAAAACAAGGAGACTATTCGAACTAGCGGTGCGCAACAGGCTTATCACTCTGCCAGATTGGAGACGCCCGCTGCAATCAGGCGACGTCAACAATCCCAATTACTGCCCCTACCACCGAATAGTGGGCCACCCAATCGAATATTGCTACGTCTTTAAAAACTGGGTTGAAGACCAATACCAGCAGGGCAAATTCGCGTTGTCCGAAAACTGGAAGGTAAACCCACCACCGCAACACGCTCCTAAAAAGGTGGATACGCCGGGGGTATCATGCTCATTTATAGAAGAAGCTCCCTGGGAAGTGGTCCTTTCAGTTAAAACTAAAAGAATACTGAAAGATCTTCAAGCATATCCGGCGATTAGGTGGAAGAGCCCGCTAGAGCTTGAGATCATTGACGGAATGCTGAAGCCGCGTCCAATGTTGAAAATTGGTGACGATGGGCAAAACCTCCAGGCCAAGCCTCAGAAATCTTTAAAGAAAAAGAAGAAGGCCAAGAAGCCCGTGTAGCTCGACGACAATCGTACGAGTCTGCAAAAATACATCGACGCACTGGAGGAATACAACTAAAAAGCGTGGATCCCAGTCACACTGGAAGAATTCTTTAAGCATGTTCTTGAGAATGGAAACAGTGACACCGATGAAGGAGACGACTCGTCAGAAGAACTCGAGGAGTATGTAGCGAGCTGCCACATTGTAACAACTCCAATTTTTGTATACATAAATTTGATTTAAATTTGAGGTATACTTGGAGTATTTAATGTTGCTGTTATCACTTTAAGTATTTATTTTCCCACAATAATTACAAGAAGGAGCTTGTAGCTCATTGGTAACACCTTGCACTGCTGAACCAAGCCACCAGAGTTCAAATCCCATGCCCCACATTATTTTTAGATTATTTTTCTTTTAAAATTCTTGGAAGCCCAACAGTCCACAGGCCATAACTCCCAAAAGTTGAACTGAACCCTAAAAAGTAAATATACCAGAGCCTACGTCAGAAGAATCCCCACCCAACGGCATCCCGACTCGGGCGGGCACCGCCGGCCGGACTCGGCCGGACGGCCGAGTCGTCTAAACGAAAGTTGTGTCGTTTCGTCTTCTCAACTCTCCTGCATACACCATTTTATTAGATCGGTTTCCGAGTGTTAATTACACCCTATTTACTACAAATTTTAATGTTTTTTCTTTAATTTTTACAATTTTTTAAATATAAAACCTTTCACCTACCCTACCCTAGCCTACCCTATAAATAGACCCCCAACCCTCTACCCTCTCATCCCAAAACACTAGCTTTACTCCCTCAAAATTTTTACAAGAAGGGTGTACTTTGAAATCGAGTTCACGGCGAAGCTCTGATGGAATTCCGGCGACGTTTTTTAAAACAATCGGCGTCGAAGCAACGCCTCGACAACTCATCTAGTTCCCCTATACTCTTTAGTATAGATCGAAACCCGTAAGTCCCATTCTATCTCCTTTTCTATTTCTCAAAAATATGAAATTACGAAACCCGACGGAAATCGGAACAAACCGATTTCCGATTCGGTTTTCTATAAAATCTCACTTATCACCAATTCCATAATGCTTAAACATATTCATGTTGACTATTAATCACATAACAACTAATTTGGACAAAGTTTCTCACATGAAATGATAGCTTTTGCAATATCGTATTCTTTTTCACTTTAATACCATAATGTTTATTTTTTTCACTTCTAATCAATTCAATCATGTCTAAACATCTTTATCATGATTATTAAACTTGTAAAAATCAATTTGAATAAGTTTTCACACATGAAATGATAACCTTTTCAATTTACCGTATTTTTTCACTTTAATACTATCATGTTTCAATTTCACATTTAACCCTTTAACTTTACTATACCTTAAAATAGATCACGAGGTAATGACCTACCTCCTCATACACACATATGCAACCATAATACGCTATCTTGAAAACTCTTAATACGATAAAACAAGATTTTATATTAAAATACCTTTTCCTTAATAAAACCTTTTATAAAAGTTTAGGTTTGATACATTGTTTAAACAATATCTTTAATAGGAAAAATACGATAAGTTGTGAACATCGATCGTTTATCTAAACCTGACTTTATGGTGTCTAGGCTAGGCAAGTGAGCTTAGGTAACTTTAAAAGGCCCGCCTCACGATTCGTGAGCGAATCCCTTCTTCCTCACTTGTACTTACCTAGCCACAATTGGCGGTGAAGAGGCGATTTGAGGCTTCTAAAGACTTGTCGTTTAGACCATTTAGAAATAGGCTAGTTGGCTTAGGAAACCCTAGAATCTAAAATACGGAAAATTACACTTTGCAAATAAATACCTTTTACTTTATAAAACCGTTTTCTAAAGGATTAGTATTTTACAATCTTTGCAAAGCGCCACTACAACCCATCTTTGGGGAACCCGTTCGGGATTGTGCAGTTTATCGCACACCCTCGGGCTAGTAGTGCGAGATTCAGACCTCCGCAAGGAGCATTCGGTCTCGAAAGGTTTAAAATACGACATCTTAAGAAAATGAGAATTTTGGAATATAAAATATTTATTAAAATTATTTTTGTATAAACATAGGTATATTTATCATTTAAATATCTATTTTATTATAATATAAATTTTCCACCTTTTCCTAAAAATCACAAGATTATATTTTACACTAAAATACCATGAACTTCAAATAAATCAATATTACAGATAAATACCCTTATTTATAAAACTAGGATATTTTCATTAGAAATGTCACAACATAAAATCCACCCTCATTACAACTCTAAAGACGAACAATAAATACTTGAGGTGTATTTTGAAAAGTATATAAAAGTATTTTTACATAAAACCCCCTCAAGTTTATAAATTACCCTAAGGACCCTAGCAATTATAAGACTTCGATTCACATTTCCGATTGTCTGACTTGGGTTTGAGTCTGATTAATCTGACTTGAATATGATTCAATTCAATCTATAATCTACAAGATTCTAAGTCAATATGAACACATGAATTCATGAATACAATCATCAATTTACACAACTTGACTGAACCGAACCATGGATATATATTCCGTTTACATGATTCTCAGTATTCCATTTACATGACTCTACGGTTATAACCGTTTCCTGATATCATGGTTTCGGTCAGTCAGTCAATCAATCATACAACCAACACAATTTACAAGATAACAATACAAACAAGATATCGCGGGGTTTAAGGGGTAGATTGGTACGGAAGGTGTTAAAGGTGGCACGAGGTGGTCAGACTTAACACACCTAACATGAATCCAGTTGCTGTTGTACCGTGGCATAAACGGTACCTTGTACTATACGTGCCCTTAGTCTCTGACATATAGAGACTCCCCTTGTATACACTGGCATCCTTCTGTACCAAGCTACAAACAACAGCGTTGACATAACATTACAACAATAGCTTACACTTTAAAATGTATCTTCTTATCCTGTCTTTTTCTACTTCCCTCTTACCATTGGGACTTACCGAGCGACCTGTTCGCTGACGACATTCTGTTTCTCTCTTCTTTGAATGTCATCAGGTGATTTGGACCCGGCAGAGGTTGAGCCATCGCAAGAAGACTTGGAGCAGTTTACTGAAGACCCTGCACTGTAGTTTTATTGTACACTTTTCCTTTCTGTATTTTTTTCATTTCCTGTTATGCCACTGTTTAGGCATCTTTTTATTTCAGTTGTATTTCCTTTCATGTATTGTACAAAGAATGTTAATAAATAAAAGTTGCTGTTATTTTTATTTCTTGTGTCTTGTGTATTTATTTTATATTGCTTAGATACGCTTAGCGTATGTACTTCTGAGTATATACGTAGCGGACCTCGTCGCGCCCACTTCACCGTACACTGGGAAGCGGGGCGTGACACACATGATCTCTCATTCGTCGATAAATGATAAAGAAGTTCCTGACATAGAGAAACTGGGGGCAGATCCGGAACCAAAACCCATGGAACCTTCAGATGATCTCATCGACAAGCTCCTGAACGAAGCTCTTCAAAAGAGCAAAGCTGATCGAGAACGTGAAGCGGCCATCTATGAAAAGGCCAAGCATCGGTATCAGACCGAAAAAGCTCTGGTGATGAGAAGCCATAAAGTACCTCAACCAGATCAAAGCGCCCTTGCCACCAGCAGGAGCAGAATCAAGATAAGGAAGCAGTTCGCCAAAGCTCTATCAATAGGAATGAAGCTGCCACCTTCCAAAGAAAATACATCCGGGAATACGTGCCCCGACGAACCGAATGTCCATCCGAAATACTGCTTGTACCATCGGAAGGTCACGCACCCTACCGACGAGTGCAATGGCTTCAAGAAGTGGTGGCAGGGATATGTTGCCCATCAACAACACTTCAAGCGAGTAAAGCACAAAGCCCGTCGGGAGCAGAGAAGCACGACAGACAAATGTGAAGGAACGGCCGGTAACTGTCATATGGTGGATGCCATCCTGACCAGAGCAAAACCTCAAGTTCTTACCTTCGGGAGCGATTCTGACGAAGAAATAGCCCTCGGCCCTCTCTTCAAGGAATCTACCTCTGAAAAAGAAGAGGAAATGAAGAACTGTGAGAACATTCAGCTGTGTAACCGTACGTTTCCTGAAAAGAATCTCGGACCTTTGAACAATAGTTCGGGCAAAAGGGACAAAAGAAAGGAAAAGGTCCCTGAGGAGATTGCCCTTGATGATAGAGTCGTTGAAGAGCTTACAGCCAAGGACCCACCCAAAAAGAATAAGGTGGATTACAACGTCCAGGCATATCTGAGAAAGATACCCTCACAATTAAGCATTTTGGATGCCTTTCTCCTGTCTAAAGAAGCACGAGATTCCTTGATCAAGGCGTTATAAGAGCCCGACCAGTTTCAAGCCTTCCTGGCAGAAGAAAAGATGAAGGACGAGCTGTAAGAAGTTCACACGGCTGATATCAGCTTCAGCGATGAAGACCTCCTTCTCGGAACGTGTGAGCACAACCGTCCGCTGTATGTAACCGGATATTGTCACAATATCAAGATAGGGAAGATCTTGGTCGACAACGGTTCCTCCGTCAACCTTTTCAACGTAAGGGTGTTGAAGAAGATTTGCATGAGCGTGCAACACCTGGCTCGGGATAAAATTACCATCTCCGGTTTCGACTCGCGGTCATCACAAACGCTCGGGTCCGTAATATTGATGTTATGCTTTGGGATGCTTGTCACCGACATCAAGTTCCATGTTATTGACGTTAAGACTTGCTACAACGCTTTGCTCGGCAAGCCTTGGTTACATGAGTACAACATCATCCTTTCTACACAACATCAGTGTATGAAGTATTTTAAGGATGGCCTCGAGTACACAGTTACAGGGGAGCTGAACCCATTCTCCGTAAATGAAGTCCGCAAATATGAATACGCCAAGTACTTCTTACCAGACTTCGAAGACGTGGAAAGATGTCGCAAACTGGGAAATAAACAAAAAGCCATCGCCACTATTCCGATATTCGGGAGCGATACCGAAGAAGACGAAGAGATGGTCTACTCGGGACAATCCAAGGAAATAGGCCAGGACCATTTGCTCCTATGCTGGTCTTTGGCAATGACTCTGAGGACAAGGCCAACGCAGTATTTTCCGTCCGCCCGTCAATACAGACCTTTGCTGGAGCTGATCAGAGTTTACAGATTGCCCTGGTCCCGCAGCGGCATTACAAAGAACTTGATGCACTTGGTACATACAGCGTGCAAGAGGTGCAGACCTTCTACGTCCCTCCTCGCCAAAGAAGTGAGAAGGCGATCCTTTTCTACAAATCCACAGAAACTATCGTCGAGAAAGAACTATGGCACGGTGCCGAACCTATGCTCGACAGGCTTCAACCAATCCATCTGCCCAGATACTACGCAGAGGAAATGAAAAGGCTATTGAGACGCCAAGGCGTACCCTTCAAACAGACTACTCGACAAGCCCTGTTCTATAACAAGATTTGGGATGTTTCCGGGACTCAGCAGAAGATGCCCAACAGGAAAATGGAGACGACTGGCCTTGGATACGTTCGGTCCAAGAAACGGGAGCGATTCCATGGCTGCCATGTCATAAATAACTCCGGTGGAGAAGCAAATACATTTCCGGACAGCGTTGATGTCAAACCAGAACGAGATCCCGCCGTATAAATATCAAGTCCGTCATTCGAAGAGCAGATTGACAAGCTAATAAAAGAAGCAGGTCAAAGGGTTCGAGATGACCACGGCTGCGAAATGGTCATTTACGAAAAAGCCAGGACGTAACGTATCATTCAGCAGGCTACGGAGGATGATGATCCCTTTTCACCCCCAACCTGTTGTGCGCTCTCGCGGCAAAAAGAAAGCCCGACATAGAAATAACAACAAGGTCAAGAATGGGGACGGTATTCCAAGACAGCAAAGCGGATCCAAGAAGCCACGCGAGCGAGGAAAAGTCAGCCGGAACCCGTCTTTCATAAAGAAGATGGGTCGGGAATATTCTTTCCCTCAAGACAAGACAAGGAAAATACTCGACCTTGTCATGAAGCATCAAATGATGACGCTCCCAAAGTCTCGGCACCCTGAGGAAATAAAAGAGGTCTATCATCCGGCTTATTGCTCCTACCACCGAGCAATATGATATTCTCTTGAAGACTGCTTCACCATCAAAGACTGGATTGAAGATCAGTATCAGCAAGGAAGGTTTGCTCTATCCGACAGTTGGAGTGTAGCCCCGCCACGAAAGTATGAGTCGAGAGCAACCTACACTGCGAGGGAAAGTCTAGATCAGCATCAAGCTTGGAAACGAGCTCGTACCTGCCATATGATAACATACTCAAAGGAAGGAGAGCACGAGAATATGAACAACCTCTCCCGATGCTTTGCAAATGAAGATGAGAACGAGATGATCTCAGAATTTCCACCGGTGCCAAAAGAGCTGGAAGATGGAATACACACCACAGCAGACAACCTGAGAAAAATCGACTTGGGGACGGCAAACGAGCCAAGACCAACGTTCTTCAGTGAGCCGCTGTCTGAGAAGTAGGTGGCTACGTTAAAAGACGTGCTTATGCAGTATAAATACTGCTTCGCAAGGAACTATTCCGAGATGCCGGGATTAAATCCAGAGATAGCTGTGCATAAACTGGCAATATCGCCGGACGTCAAGCCAGTCAAACAGGCGCCAAGAAGAATGCGGCTCGAGCTTGAGATGAGTATCAATACCGAAGTCAAGAAGCTAATCGACTCCGGCTTCATCCAAGAAGTTCAATATCCTGACTGGATCGCCAATATTGTTCCGGTAATGAAGAAAAATGGGACAGTACGCATCTGCGTAGATTTTCGGGATCTCAACAAAGCTTGTACGAAAGATGACTTCCCAATGCCTGTCACCAAGTTGATGATCGATAACACAACCACCCATGAAGTCTTTTCCTTTATGGACGGATCCTCAGGGTACAACCAAATCAAGATGCATCCTGAAGACCAAAAGCACACTGCTTTCCGGACTCCGCAGGGCATATTCTGCTACAAAGTGATGACATTCGGTCTGAAGAACGCTGGCGCCACCTACCAGAGGACCATGACAAAGATCTTCGATGACCTCGTGCATGAGATTGTTGAATGTTATATCGACGACCTCGTGGTGAAAAGCAAATCATACGAGGAACACTGGGAGCATTTGAAAATAGTGTTCCAGCGTTTTCGGAAGTACAACCTGAAGATGAACCCTCTGAAATGCGCATTTGGAGTTTCCTCAGGAAAATTCCTGGGATTCTTCGTATGACACCGGGGCATCGAAATAGAACCTTCGAAGATCAAGGCGATTATGGAAATGCCTTCACCGAAAACTCTTAAACAATTGTGGTCTCTCCAAGGAAAGCTTGCGTATATCCGGCGGTTCATAGCTAACCTCTCCAGCAAATGCCGCCCCTACAGTCATCTAATGAAGAAAAGGATCTCGTTCGCTTAGGATCGTAAATGCCAAAGCGCATTGGATGAAATCAAGCAGTATCTACAAAACCCGCCGGTACTGACCGAGCCAGTCAAGGGAAAGCCCCTCATCCTGTACACAACAGCTCTTGAAGGTTCTTTAGACACGCTATGGGCACAGGAGAATGACCAGGGGAAGGAGAGAGCTCTCTATTATTTAAGTCGAGTTCTCCTGGGGGAAGAAACAACTACTCCCCTATCGAAAAGCATTGCCTGGCATTGATCTTGGCGGTAACGAAGCTCCGACATTACGCCGTGGAAAATGAGGTCCATCTCATATCAAAAGTGGATCCTCTCAAGTATTTAATGTCAAGAGCCATGCTAACAGGAAGGCTTGCCAAATGGGCCATCCTCCTGATGGAGTTCTCGATAATATATTGACCCCTCAAGGCAATAAATGGCCAGGCCATCGCCGACTTCCTCGCTGAACATCCGACATCTGCCGACTCTCTCTTGAACTGCGAATTGCCAGACGAACACGCGTTTGACGCAATTGACAGGGAGAAAGAAGGGAATGATACCCGATGGGAACTCTACTTCGATGGAGCGTCCTCCTTGAAGAAGCGAAAGCAAAACACCCCTATGATTAAAGCCGGGTGGGCCTTATCTTTGTAACTCCACAAGGAGGGATAATGCATTTTGCCCTTTCCTTAACGGAGCCAAGAACAAACAATGAAGCCGAGTATGAGGCTTTGATAGCAGGTCTCGAGATTGTTGTCAATATGGGAATCGAAAACCTCCTCATATACGAAGACTCCTAGCTGGTTGTTAGCCAAGTAAATGGCGACTAGCAGACATGCAAACCGGAACTGATTAGGTATGGCGAAAGAGTGCAGCAATTGCTGACGCAAATCCCTTCCTACACCCTGGAAAGCATACCGCGTGCGGAAAATATCAAGGCGGATGCATTAGCCAAGCTCGCTAAAGAACTAGCCGACGAAAACCTCGATGACGTAAAGATCATTGTGCAAAGTCGCCGGATTCTTGCACCAGCAGAAATATCTCCGAAGATGTCTAAAGGAGAGGAAGCAACCGAACAAGAGACCTTCCAATTGGAGGATGAAGAAAAGGCGAGAGATTGGAGAGAAGTCTTGATAGACTACTTCAAATCCCATCGAACGCCCGAAGACGCGTCGTCAAGACATCAGCTCATGAAGAGAGCCATGTCTTTCGCCTTCGTCAATGGTACCCTTTATAAGAGATCATTCGATTGTCTATGGCTGAGATGCCTAGGACCAGAAGAAGCAAAAAGGGTCATTCAAGAAACTCACGGACTCTGCGGTTCCCATCAAGCTGGGCCGAAGATGAAGCTGATGATCAAAAGAATGGGATATTATTGGCCCACAATGGTTCGGGACTGCCTCGAATATGAGAAGCAGTGTCACTCGTGCCAAATTCACAGGAACTTCATCCACCAGCATCCAAATCCGCTACATCCGGCATTGGCTAGCTGGCCATTCGAAATGTGGGGAACCGATATAATCGGGCCCATCGAACCAGTATCATCCAAGGGACATCGGTTCATACTAGCAACAACTGATTACTTCTTTAAATGGGCAGAAGCAATACCGTTAAGAGAGGTGAAGATGGAGAAAATCCTCCATTTCTTTAAGACACGTGTCATCTACCGGTTCGGCACTCCGCGACGGATCATCTCGGATAATGGGCCAGCCTACAGAAGCCACAAGATCAGTCGCTTCGCACAGCAGCATAAAATAGATTGGAGATATTCTTCAGTCTATAACCCCCGAGCTAACGGTCTAGCCGAGGCTTTCAACAAAACCTTGACGAAGGTCATAAAGAAAACGGTGTCCAGAAATAAAAAGGACTGGCATGAGAGATTGCATGAAGCTCTTTGGGCTTATCGAACCACGTTCAAGACAGCCATGAATACAACGCCATTCGCGTTGGTATTTGGCACGGAAGCAGTACTTCCCTTGGAGATAGAGCTACCCTCTCTAAGAGTAGCGGTTCGATACGAGCTGACGGATGACGAAAATGCCCATCTTCGACTTGAGGAGCTCGACACCTTCGATGAAACTCGTCTCAGGGCACAGCAAAACCTAGAAGCTTACAAAGCAAGGATGACGCGCTCATACGAAAGATTGATTAGGCCGAGAACATTCCGCCAAGGCGAACTCGTGTTAGTCGTAAAAAGACCTATGATCCCCAACCATGCCAAACGGGGGAAATTCGAACCGAACTATGAAGGCCCGTACATCATAGACAAGGTCTACCAAGGTGGGGCCTACTTGCTCATGGATATGCATGGCGAAAGACCCTTCCGGCCAATAAACGACCGATTTCTTAAGAAATACTATGCCTGACAAGTCACGGCTCAGGTTAATGATGGATGACGACGCTCGTGTTCGCTTGCTATCTCCCTGAGTCTAAACTCTATAAGTAGTATCCAGCGAAACCTCGCCTCGAAATACAACGGACCGAGATGTCCTTAAGCTAGCTATGGACCGTAACGTCCTTAAACTAACAACGGACCGCAACGTCCTTAAACTAGCAACGGACCGCAACGTCCTTAAACTAGCTATAGACCGTAACGTCCTTAAAACTAACAACGGACCGCAACGTCCTTAACCTAGCTACGGACCTGTTAGTTATGTATATGCCCTAGAGGCCATTGTTGTACATGTGATGTATATTATAATGGATGCTTGGATATATATAGAGAGGACTTTCTTGCTCGATATGATAGTATGCTATCTGGTTTCACTTTATCTTAACGTGTTAACAAATACTGTTTTGTGATCATATGTTGATGAAGCCCTTGGGATATGTACTTGACTACTAGGACTATGATGAGATCATACTGGTGGGGCCAGGGTAGTCAACGAGTATATCCTATAACTGTTCCTAGTCGAGGGTGTATCGAGACAGGGCATCGATACTTCAGAGTAGACTAGCGTACACGCATCTTGACCCATATGATGGGCGATGGATGATCCCATATCCATTGGTGTTGGACATCAAAGATGGTGTACGGGTGCTCAGTGGAGAATGGGTACACTGAACGGACTCTCCGAGAACTCCTGGATGGTATTATACCTATCGTCAGATAGCAGTTCTCCGGTGACACTGGTGCAGGTTAGTCTGTAGACCCGAGATCGTCATAGAGTCTTGTGTGATTCCCACTGTGCTTTGATTTCCACCTTACCATGTCCAAGAGGGTATGCAAAACGGTGGCTTTTGGGTTGTCACGCCCCGCTTCCCAAAATACGGAATACGAGGGGTAGACAAGGCCAGCCATGCTCCTACGGTCAAGGAATGTCCTGCCGTAGTCACACTTCGGCTTCTAGTTTTTCATGGTAAACAGTAAATGACGCGCAGGTAATGAGAAATGCAGTAACTGAAAGAAACAATGTAAAGACTGACCTGAAGTGGAACAAACAAATGTAACTCGGAACGGCAAGTCAAGAAGTCTGTGATGCACTGATCCAGGCTAAATCTTCTCCTCTCACTGAGCATGCATACTCAGGTCGTCAGGGCGACACAATAGCAATATAATATATACATAATCAAGTGACAGTTCTAACAGTGGTAATGGATATGAATAACAGTAAATCAATGACAGTATGAATATGGATGTGCGGTAATCAATGCAGCGGAACAGTAAAGCAGTATAACGATATGTCACGTATGCCAACACAGTATATAAGGAATATAAATGCCAGTACCCGTATCAGTCTCTAGGTCTTACTGTACGGGTCACTAAGCCTATCGTCAGTCCAAGTGTGAGAGTCAACCACTCGCGAGTGTCCTCCACCCAAGGGTAGAACCCAAGGGCAAGGGACCACGGGCTCAACATGTAACGAGTGTATCACGGTGTATATATCACGTACCCTGTAAATCTCCATATAACTCCCTAAATATAAGCCGGCATTGGACTCCCGAGATTCTGTTGAACTCACACTTAAACTACCCCACACCCTGAGGTCTACATCAAACGCTAACCACCAATCTAAATACTAATCGATCCGTGACAAGTCTGCGCGAGAACTGGAGGCAGGACCTCCATCAAGCACGTCCCGACTAAAACCTAAGATAAATGGCAGTGTCTGGTGTCTTATCTGTGACACCCGTGCAAACGCTTCCATAAATGTCCCATTCCACTTATTAGTCACACGTGCACGCATCCCACAGACGTCGACAATGCAATAGAATAATAGGGTCACTGTTTGTGTACGTATCACTTTCACTTAATCACGAATACACGAACACTGCCGTACTTGCCACAATCATCACTAAAATCCAACACTGGGTAAATGCACGATGTCACTAGGTTATCAATACGATGATATGGGTATGATATGATGCGTGAACAAGTATATAAACATGATGAGGATGCTATGAAACAGCATTCTTTCACTTGCACGATTTATCATGAAACATACGTATATAATTTGGCGAAATGATAAACAGGTAGTAATTAGTATGTTCAGTTGTCAATCCATAGAATTTAGTTTCAAGCCAATCTGGTTGCAGGATCATTAGTTATAAGCATTTCATTTTAAGCGCTCGCGGCTGGAAATCCAATTTTAGAATCAGAAGTCCGTTTCGCAACGCATTTTAATCCCAGTTGGAATCATATTTTAGCGATGCTACAGTTGGATGAAATCTAGGGTTTTCAGTAAGGTTTTCAACGCAATAGACGGATCTTCGATCTCGTTTGTACGTTAAGAGATATACAATGTTTAACACTACTATGTCGGTTCTGATTCTGCTGGGACTGTTATGTGTCCCGATCTATTAAATTACAGATTAAATATCAAACGGTAACGAAATAGTATGAAATCAATTGTGTTGTCTAGCTAACAGTTTTATCTAGAATAAACAGCAGAGTTCCGCAATCCACGAGTTAAGGAGATCTTGTGGTACCTATTACGGAACAGCAACCAATAACTGGAGTCGCTCTGGACTGCAGTCCAGAGTCGCACTCCGAACCAAATATCATCACTGTTTAAGTACAGGAATGTCAGGAAATCAGTATAGGGTTAAAGTTCGTTGAGTCGGCTTCGATTTGAGCCCTCGAACTCACCATTCTATTATGTATATGATTTATGGTGAATTTAACGGTTTTCAGGTACAAAAGAATTCCAGTTTTATGGTTAAACTTGGGGGTAGTCGTTTTAATCGTTAACGGTCATATTTTCTGATGAAATTCGCACATGTTAACCATCTCTACCAGGGCCAATATAATTTATCTTGTTCCGTCAAATTTAATAAAGATTTCCTAAGAGAACAAGTATCGAACAGTTGTGTTGAATAATCTTACGGAAAAGAGAAGCATAATTTATATACGATATTGATTTGTAACATATATAGAATAGCATGAAAGCAAATAAAAAATTGCCTGAGAAAGTCTAGGGGTTGTACGCTGACGGTAACGCCACTAACGCGACACGGTGACCACAAGCTTGGGCTCGGCTAGGATGCAGTCGAGGCTCGTGAAAGTTGGGACTCGCTATGTGTTCAGGCGATGTTGCGGCTGGGGGCCGCTGATGCTGTCGAAGCCGGTGGAGAGATTGCAGAGGAGGAGAGGGAGAATTTAGAGAGAGATAGAGTTAGAGAGAGAAAGAGAAATGAGATGGAGAGAGAGAGTGTGTGCATAGGCAGAGAGAGAGATGAGTGAAAGAGAGAGAGAAGACTGGGAGAGAGGGAGAACTGAGGGAGTGAGAGAGCAGTGAGATGTATGGAGAGTGAGGGGGAGAATAGAGAGAGACAGAGAGAGAGAGAGAGTGAGAGAGACAGAGAGGGAGAGAGAGAGAGACTGAGGGAGAGAGACAGAGACAGTGAGGGAGAGAGAGAGAGAATGGGGACTGAGAGAGAGAGAGAGAGACAGAGCGAGTGAGAGAGATAGGGAGACTGAGGGAGCTAGAGAGAGGGGAGAGACAGAGAGAGAGAAGGAGAACAGAGGGAGAGGGAAGAGAATTAGAGAGAGAGTGAGAAATTGAGAGAGAGGGGAAAACTGCAGGGAGAGGAGAAGAGCGAGGGAGAGGGAGGAAGTGATCGGAGGTCGGGGGAGTGTGGGGAGCTCGGGAATGGAGAGGGAGATGTAGGTGGTGACGGAGGTGGTGGTGACGACGAGGGAACGAGGGGGTCGGCGGTGGTGGATGGGTTTATTGGGTGCTCGGGTGTTGGGTCGTCGGGTATTCGAGGGAGGTGAGGAGGTGATGGGTGCAGAGTGGAGGAAGGCGAGGGAGCTCGGGTAGTTTGCAGTCGTCGACGTCGTCGGCGGCGGCGAGGCGAGTGAAGGGGTTGGCCGATGACGGGTGCAGGGTGAAGAAGAGAAGAACGAGGGAGGGGGCGAGCGAGGAGGAGGGTATGATGGAAGTGAGGGAGAAGAGATGGGGAGACGAGGGGATGAGCGTCGTGGGTGTAACGCTCGCGAGCGTGGCGCGCGACGAGCGGCGACGTGGGCGAAGGAGGCGGCGTGGGCGGAGGAAACGCGCGCGGGAGAAGGGGAAAATAGCCGTTGGGGGAGATGAACAGTGGTCGGGCGTGGGCCGTGAGCTGGGCCAGAGAAGAAATAAAGGAAATATTTGGGAATAAATGGAGTGGGCCGGGCCGATAGAATAATAAGGGAAATTCTTGTAAAAGAACGGGCCGAGCAATTAAAAGAAATGAGGAGTGGGCTCGGGTTGGAACGGAGGCAGGCCGAACCAAGGATTAAAAGAAAATCAGTGGAAAAATATAAATGAAGTGGGCCGGGAACTGCTGGGCTGAAGGGATAAATTTAATTAGGGATTTACTTAAAAATGAGTGGGCTGGGGTTTTTAAATTTTAAAGAATTGTTTAGAAAAAGAGAGTGAGGCCGGGCTGACAAAGAAAGGCTTGGAAAAAGATTTGTAATTTATTTATAAGGGAAGTGAGTGGGCAGCGGGAATTTTGTGGCCGAGAAAAGAAAAATGGAAAAGGCCAGGCCAGGAAATTTGGTAAGGAAGAGAATGGGTTGCAGAATCTAATGAAAAATCAGATGGAGAAATATATGGGATTGGGCCGGGGAAAGCAGTTGGGCTTGGGGAAAGTTAAAGGATAAATTAGATGGAAATAAAAAGGAGTGGGCTGAGCAATGGGCCGTAAGGAAAGAACCTGGAAAAATAAATTGAAGTGGGAACCGGGCTGTTGGGGAAAAAACTTGAGCTGGGAAAGATGGGTTTGTATAAATGGGAAGAAATAAAAATTTAAATAATTTAAATAAAATTCAAGAACACAAAATACAGATATTGGTATAATAAGAAGCTGGGTATTACATCATACCACCCTTAAAAAAATTTCGTTCTCGAAATTTAAAATAAACGATAAGTTATATAAATATAAGCGAAAGCTATTTAGATTGCACACTAACACCCAAGATCTATTAGCAGTACGTGGACGAAGAAATTTGAAAATTTATATATAAGTAAGATCAACATACGAAATGTAGGTCTAAATAGGTATAAAGCAAGAATAACTATAAGAGCAACTACGAGTATACGAGAATATAGGTATCAATAGCGAACAGTAATAATCAAGGTGTGTTTGATAAAAGTCGAAATCCAAACATGTGTACGTAAAAGTATATTAAAGATAGCACGACAGAAAACTAAGTATAAGGCACAATCATTTATAATAGGAATCATAGGCACACAACCCGAAGATAAGATAACAAGAATAAAGTAGTGGAAATTTAGTCGGTAGGTTAAACCATTTTATGAAAACGTATCGATCAAATAGTTTTAAAATAGCTTAGAAAACCCATATAGTGAAAATAAGAAACATGGAACAAAATAGGCGCGGTGCAAGATTGCGCTATCGAAAATAAAGATAATAGTAGGTTGCTTTGAAATACATAAAGCTAAGTAGTCAATAATACGCACTTGTCGACAAATACGAGATAATGAAAACCAATTTTTCGAATAATAAAGTCTTTAAATGTACATAGGGTAATAAGAAAACACACAAACATGTATAGGACTAGATAGGGTAAGGATCAAAGGTCGAGGTGTGTCGGCTTTAAGCTGAAAATCAAGAAGACTGGGATCGGGTCAGCACAGAAAATAATGGTGAGCAACGAAAGGACTACAAGGTAAAAATATGGGGGAGACTAACGATCGGTAAATCCTATGAATCAAGAATTTGAAAAGTTAATGAACTCAGTCACTCATAAGGAAGGTCCTCTTCTCAGAAGGGTCTCAAACGGGGTACCGGCGAAGGATGAATGGTGGCTCATTCCAAGGATCAGGGTGCGGTACTTTCTAGTCGAATCGAGGGTGAAGACTATTCAATGAGTAGGGGTGGACAGTCAGGGAACTCAGCAGCAAAAATAAATGGATATGGGCAGCGAACAAATATCGAGCGAACCAATAATTAAAAGGTTTACGAATTCAGGAGAAAGTTTGAAACAAGGCATTCCCAAAGGCGAAAAGTGGCCCTAAACTATACACATTTTATTTG
Organism: Agapanthus africanus; assembly: GCA_030015575.1. Classification (NCBI taxonomy): domain Eukaryota; kingdom Viridiplantae; phylum Streptophyta; class Magnoliopsida; order Asparagales; family Amaryllidaceae; genus Agapanthus; species Agapanthus africanus. The sequence continues at coordinate 417,460,984 of JASDDO010000029.1, forward strand.
GCCAAAAAGACAACACCAAAAGAAATTCCGTCAGTCGCGGTTGTGGAGATTTAGCAGGTGGCGGTAGGCTCGCGCACTCAGGTAGGAGCGTCCATTTCCATAGCGTCTCGTGGGCATCGCCAGTGGAAGTTCTTCCACCGCAGGGTCTTGATCTTCCGGTCTTTCTTCCTCGGATAGAGCTTCTTCATCGAGATCTGATTCCATGTGTTCCTCTCCTTCTGGATTCTCTTCCATCGGTTCCTCCTCGGGGTCTTCCTCTATCAGATTCTCTTCAAGTTCTTCCTCCTCTTCGTCGGAACCGCCTATCATATCAAACTCTGGGGCGGCTACTCCTTCGTCCTCTGGATCGTGGTTTCCGAAATTGACTTGGGACCGTTTATCTCGTCGTCAGAACTCATCAGCGTGCGGTCTAAGGAAACGCAAGATTGCGCATCTTCATCCAAATGCGGCGCTGCTCCCGGGTGGGCCATGTCTTGAAAAGAAAAGTCATGATTAGACAGTGGAACACATCAAGGAAAAAACTCATGGTACGAAGTATAGAAAAATATGCGGTTGCAGGAGTTGAAAGATCTAGATTAAAATACTGTGATAATGAGTAGAATTAGACAAAGAGGAAGCAAGAGAATGATACATGTATTACGATTCAAACTTTTATTGCATTCAATCAAAAGTTTAGCGAATACAAGATTTCAAACGGAAAGAAATATTCATAAAAAGATGACAATATTATACTGAAATTGGAAAACATAACATTCTTCTTTGATTGCCAGAACGCTGCATCATCGTCATGCGAGTTGAATCTTGGGTTGGGTCCGCTTTATCCTCGAAATTCGAACTACGCAGTAATCCTCACTTGGCATCAGTGGAGAGTGTGGATGAGTCTCCTCCTTTTAGCTCCTTCCTTTCAGGGCAACCGTTGATAAGATGTTTGTTGGATCCACAAATCAGACATTTCCCTTGGGCACGGCGACAATCCTTCTGAAGATGTCCTGGCCTTTTACAATACCCACAACATGGGGTCTTCTGCTGTTTCTGTCACGGGGAAACAAATTGGGGTTTCATCTTCTTCTCTTTTCTTCGTCTAACTGGGATCCTTTTATGATTTGAGACTCCCGCTGGTGCCTGATTCACCTGTCTTCTCAGTCCTTCAGCCAACAAGTCGTTTGTTCGCTCCTGGGCTTCCTTTAAACCTTGCAGTGCACTCAGAATCTCAACAGTCTGATTCTGGGGAGCGGATATAGATGAAGAGTCGTTGGAAGACATGATCCTGAGACAACAATCTTGAAGATGATATGAGGCACAAGCCATAAGATTCAAATATAATAAGGATTGGACACAGATTCAAGAATATTAGAGGTGATGAGTTTATTACAAGTGGGGATAAATCAACTGTATGACTTCAAGTCACTTAAACAGAGTATGGTAGTGTAATCGTGATGCAGTTCACAATTACAACCACGAAACCTTGCCTAGTTACCTGAAACCCTAATGAAAGGATGGCTGAACACACGATATGAATATGGATCAAGAATATCAAGTTTACAATCTAGACCAAGGAATTTCTTAGATTGCCAAGCTATGCACGGAAACTGCAATCCCAATCGATGCAAAACCTGGATCTGATACCAACTAAACCATGTCACGCCCCGCTTCCCAAAATACGGAATACGAGGGGTAGACAAGGCCAGCCATGCTCCTACGGTCAAGGAATGTCCTGCCGTAGTCACACTTCGGCTTCTAGTTTTTCATGGTAAACAGTAAATGACGCGCAGGTAATGAGAAATGCAGTAACTGAAAGAAACAATGTAAAGACTGACCTGAAGTGGAACAAACAAATGTAACTCGGAACGGCAAGTCAAGAAGTCTGTGATGCACTGATCCAGGCTAAATCTTCTCCTCTCACTGAGCATGCATACTCAGGTCGTCAGGGCGACACAATAGCAATATAATATATACATAATCAAGTGACAGTTCTAACAGTGGTAATGGATATGAATAACAGTAAATCAATGACAGTATGAATATGGATGTGCGGTAATCAATGCAGCGGAACAGTAAAGCAGTATAACGATATGTCACGTATGTCGACACAGTATATAAGGAATATAAATGCCAGTATCCCTATCAGTCTCTAGGTCTTACTGTACGGGTCACTAAGCCTATCGTCAGTCCAAATGTGAGAGTCAACCACTCGCGAGTGTCCTCCACCCAAGGGTAGAACCCAAGGGCAAGGGACCACGGGCCCAACATGTAACGAGTGTATCACGGTGTATATATCACGTACCCTGTAAATCTCCATATAACTCCCTAAATATAAGCCGGCATGGGACTCCCGAGATTCTGTTGAACTCACACTTAAACTACCCCACACCCCGAGGTCTACATCAAACGCTAACCACCAATCTAAATACTAATCGATCCGTGACAAGTCTGCGCGAGAACTGGAGGCAGGACCTCCATCAAGCACGTCCCGACTAATACCTAAGATAAATGGCAGTGTCTGGTGTCTTATCTGTGACACCCGTGCAAACGCTTCCATAAATGTCCCATTCCACTTATTAGTCACACGTGCACGCATCCCACAGACGTCAACAATGCAATAGAATAATAGGGTCACTGTTTGTGCACAAGTACGTATCACTTTCACTTAATCACGAATACACGAACACTGCCGTACTTGCCACAATCACCACTAAAATCCAACACTGGGTAAATGCACGATGTCACTAGGTTATCAATACGATGATATGGGTATGATATGATGCGTGAACAAGTATATAAACATGATGAGGATGTTATGAAACAGCATTCTTTCACTTGCACGATTTATAATGAAACATACGTATATAATTTGGCGAAATGATAAACAGGTAGTAATTAGTATGTTCAGTTGTCCATCCATAGAATTTAGTTTCAAGCCAATCTGGTTGCAGGATCATTAGTTATAAGCATTTCATTTTAAGCGCTCGCGGCTGGAAATCCAATTTCAGAATCAGAAGTCCGTTTCGCAACGCATTTTAATCCTAGTTGGGATCATATTTTAGCAACGCTACAGTTGGATGAAATCTAGGGTTTTCAGTAAGGTTTTCAACGCAATAGACGGATCTTCGATCGCGTTTGTACGTTAAGAGATATACAATGTTTAACACTACTATGTCGGTTCTGATTCTGCTGGGACTGTTATGTGTCCCGATCTATTAAATTACAGATTAAATATCAAACGGTAACGAAATAGTATGAAATCAATTTTGTTGTCTAGCTAACAGTTTTATCTAGAATAAACAGCAGAGTTCCGCAATCCACGAGTTAAGGAGATCTTGTGGTACCTATTACGGAACAGCAACCAATAACTGGAGTCGCTCTGGACTGCAGTCCAGAGTCGCACTCCGAACCAAATATCATCACTGTTTAAGTACAGGAATATCAGGAAACCAGTATAGGGTTAAAGTTCGTTGAGTCGGCTTCGATTTGAGCCCTTGAACGCACCATTCTATTATGTATATGATTTATGGTGAATTTAACGGTTTTCAGGTACAAAAGAATTCCAGTTTTATGGTTAAACTTGGGGGTAGTCGTTTTAATCGTTAACGGTCATATTTTCTGATGAAATTCGCACATGTTAACCATCTCTACCAGGGCCAATATAATTTATCTTGTTCCGTCAAATTTGATAAAGATTTCCTAAGAGAACAAGTATCGAACAGTTGTGTTGAATAATCTTACGGAAAAGAGAAGCATAATTTATATACGATATTGATTTGTAACATATATAGAATAGCATGAAAGCAAGTAAAAACTTGCCTGAGAAAGTCTAGGGGTTGTACGCTGACGGTAACGCCACTAACGCGACACGGTGACCACAAGCTTGGGCTCGGCTAGGATGCAGTCGAGGCTCGTGAAAGTTGGGACTCGCTATGTGTTCAGGCGATGTTGCGGCTGGGGGCCGCTGATGCTGTCGAAGCCGGTGGAGAGATTGCAGAGGAGGAGAGGGAGAATTTAGAGAGAGATAGAGTTAGAGAGAGAAAGAGAGAAAGAGAAATGAGATGGAGAGAGAGAGTGTGTGCATAGGCAGAGAGAGAGATGAGTGAGAGAGAGAGAGAAGACTGGGAGAGAGGGAGAACTGAGGGAGTGAGAAAGTAGTGAGATGTATGGAGAGTGAGGGGGAGAATAGAGAGAGACAGAGAGAGAGAAAGTGAGAGAGAGAGAGTGAGAGAGAAAGTTAGAGAGACAGTGAGGGAGAGAGAGAGAGACTGAGGGAGAGAGACAGAGACAGTGAGGGAGAGAGAGAGAGAATGGGGACTGAGAGAGAGAGAGAGAGAGACAGAGCGAGTGAGAGAGATAAGGAGACTGAGGGAGCTAGAGAGAGGGGAGAGACATAGAGAGAGAGAAGGAGAACAGAGGGAGAGGGAAGAGAATTAGAGAGAGAGTGAGAAATTGAGAGAGAGGGGAAAACTGCAGGGAGAGGGGAAGAGCGAGGGAGAGGGAGGAAGTGATCGGAGGTCGGGGGAGTGTGGGGAGCTCGGGAATGGAGAGGGAGATGTAGGTGGTGACGGAGGTGGTGGTGACGACGAGGGAACGAGGGGGTCGGCGGTGGTGGATGGGTTTATTGGGTGCTCGGGTGTTGGGTCGTCGGGTATTGGAGGGAGGTGTGGAGGTGATGGGTGCAGAGTGGAGGAAGGCGAGGGAGCTCGGGTAGTTTGCAGTCGTCGACGTCGTCGGCGGCGGCGAGGCGAGTGTAGGGGTTGGCCGATGACGGGTGCAGGGTGAAGAAGAGAAGAACGAGGGAGGGGGCGAGCGAGGAGGAGGGTATGATGGAAGTGAGGGAGAAGAGATGGGGAGACGAGGGGATGAGCGTCGTGGGTGTAACGCTCGCGAGCGTGGCGCGCGACGAGCGGCGACGTGGGCGAAGGAGGCGGCGTGGGCGGAGGAAACGCGCGTGGGAGAAGGGGAAAATAGCCGTTGGGGGAGATGAACAGTGGTCGGGCGTGGGCCGTGAGCTGGGCCAGAGAAGAAATAAAGGAAATATTTGGGAATAAATGGAGTGGGCCGGGCCGATAGAATAATAAGGGAAATTCTTGTAAAAGAACGGGCCGAGCAATTAAAAGAAATGAGGAGTGGGCTCGGGATGGAACGGAGGCGGGCCAAACCAAGGATTAAAAGAAAATCAGTGGAAAAATATAAATGAAGTGGGCCGGGAACTGCTGGGCTGAAGGGATAAATTTAATTAGGGATTTACTTAAAAATGAGTGGGCTGGGGTTTTTAAATTTTAAAGAATTGTTTAGAAAAAGAGAGTGAGGCCGGGCTGACAAAGAAAGGCTTGGAAAAAGATTTTTAATTTATTTATAAGGGAAGTGAGTGGGCAGCGGGAATTTTGTGGCCGAGAAAAGAAAAATGGAAAAGGCCAGGCCAGGAAATTTGGTAAGGAAGAGAATGGGTTGCAGAATCTAATGAAAAATCAGATGGAGAAATATATGGGATTGGGCCGGGGAAAGCAGTTGGGCTTGGGGAAAGTTAAAGGATAAATTAGATGAAAATAAAAAGGTGTGGGCTGAGCAATGGGCCGTAAGGAAAGAACCTGGAAAAATAAATTGAAGTGGGAACCGGGCTGTTGGGGAAAAAACTTGAGCTGGGAAAGATGGGTTTGTATAAATGGGAAGAAATAAAAATTTAAATAATTTAAATAAAATTCAAGAACACAAAATACAGATATTGGTATAATAAGAAGCTGGGTATTACATCATACCACCCTTAAAAAAATTTCGTTCTCGAAATTTAAAATAAACGATAAGTTATATAAATATAAGCGAAAGCTATTTAGATTGCACACTAACACCCAAGATCTATTAGCAGTACGTGGACGAAGAAATTTGAAAATTTATATATAAGTAAGATCAACATACGAAAGGTAGGTCTAAATAGGAATAAAGCAAGAATAACTATAAGAGCAACTACGAGTATACGAGAATATAGGTATCAATAGCGAACAGTAATAATCAAGGTGTGTTTGATAAAAGTCGAAATCCAAACATGTGTACGTAAAAGTATATTAAAGATAGCACGACAGAAAACTAAGTATAAGGCACAATCATTTATAATAGGAATCATAGGCACACAACCCGAAGATAAGATAACAAGAATAAAGTAGTGGAAATTTAGTCGGTAGGTTAAACCATTTTATGAAAACGTATCGATCAAATAGTTTTAAAATAGCTTAGAAAACCCATATAGTGAAAATAAGAAACATGGAACAAAATAGGCGCGGTGCAAGATTGCGCTATCGAAAATAAAGATAATAGTAGGTTGCTTTGAAATACATAAAGCTAAGTAGTCAATAATACGCACTTGTCGACAAATACGAGATAATGAAAACCAATTTTTCGAATAATAAAGTCTTTAAATGTACATAGGGTAATAAGAAAACACACAAACATGTATAGGACTAGATAGGGTAAGGATCAAAGGTCGAGGTGTGTCGGCTTTAAGCTGAAAATCAAGGAGACTGGGATCGGGTCAGCACAGAAAATAATGGTGAGCAACGAAAGGACTACAAGGTAAAAATATGGGGGAGACTAACGATCGGTAAATCCTATGAATCAAGAATTTGAAAAGTTAATGAACTCAGTCACTCATAAGGAAGGTCCTCTTCTCAGAAGGGTCTCAAACGGGGTACCGGCGAAGGATGAATGGTGGCTCATTCCAAGAATCAGGGTGCGGTACTTTCTAGTCGAATCGAGGGTGAAGACTATTCAATGAGTAGGGGTGGACAGTCAGGGAACTCAGCAGCAAAAATAAATGGATATGGGCAGCGAACAAATATCGAGCGAACCAATAATTAAAAGGTTTACGAATTCAGGAGAAAGTTTGAAACAAGGCATTCCCAAAGGCGAAAAGTAGCCCTAAACTATACACATTTTATTTGGCCAAAAAGACAACACCAAAAGAAATTCCGTCAGTCGCGGTTGTAGAGATTTAGCAGGTGGCGGTAGGCTCGCGCACTCAGGTAGGAGCGTCCATTTCCATAGCGTCTCGTGGGCATCGCCAGTGGAAGTTCTTCCACCGCAGGGTCTTGATCTTCCGGTCTTTCTTCCTCGGATAGAGCTTCTTCATCGAGATATGATTCCATGTGTTCCTCTCCTTCTGGATTCTCTTCCATCGGTTCCTCCTCGGGGTCTTCCTCTATCAGATTCTCTTCAAGTTCTTCCTCCTCTTCGTCGGAACCGCCTATCATATCAAACTCTGGGGCGGCTACTCCTTCGTCCTCTGGATCGTGGTTTCCGAAATTGACTTGGGACCGTTTATCTCGTCGTCAGAACTCATCAGCGTGCGGTCTAAGAAAACGCAAGATTGCGCATCTTCATCCAAATGCGGCGCTGCTCCTGGGTGGGCCATGTCTTGAAAAGAAAAGTCACGATTAGACAGTGGAACACATCAAAGAAAAAACTCAGGGTACGAAGTATAGAAAAATATGCGGTTGCAGGAGTTGAAAGATCTAGATTAAAATACTGTGATAATGAGTAGAATTAGACAAAGAGGAAGCAAGAGAATGATACATGTATTACGATTCAAACTTTTATTGCATTCAATCAAAAGTTTAGCGAATACAAGATTTCAAACGGAAAGAAATATTCATAAAAAGATGACAATATTATACTGAAATTGGAAAACATAACATTCTTCTTTGATTGCCAGAACGCTGCATCATCGTCATGCGAGTTGAATCTTGGGTTGGGTCCGCTTTATCCTCGAAATTCGAACTACGCAGTAATCCTCACTTGGCATCAGTGGAGAGTGTGGATGAGTCTCCTTCTTTTAGCTCCTTCCTTTCAGGGCAACCGTTGATAAGATGTTTGTTGGATCCACAAATCAGACATTTCCCTTGGGCACGGCGACAATCCTTCTGAAGATGTCCCGGCCTTTTACAATACCCACAACATGGGGTCTTCTGCTGTTTCTGTCACGGGGAAACAAATTGGGGTTTCATCTTCTTCTCTTTTCTTCGTCTAACTGGGATCCTTTTATGATTTGAGACTCCCGCTGGTGCCTGATTCACCTGTCTTCTCAGTCCTTCAGCCAACAAGTCGTTTGTTCGCTCCTGGGCTTCCTTTAAACCTTGCAGTGCACTCAGAATCTCAACAGTCTGATTCTGGGGAGCGGATATAGATGAAGAGTCGTTGGAAGACATGATCCTGAGACAACAATCTTGAAGATGATATGAGGCACAAGCCATAAGATTCAAATATAATAAGGATTGGACACAGATTCAAGAATATTAGAGGTGATGAGTTTATTACAAGTGGGGATAAATCAACTGTATGACTTCAAGTCACTTAAACAGAGTATGGTAGTGTAATCGTGATGCAGTTCACAATTACAACAGGTTACCTGAAACCCTGCCAAGTTACCTGAAACCCTAATGAAAGGATGGCTGAACACACGATATGAATATGGATCAAGAATATCAAGTTTACAATCTAGACCAAGGAATGTCTTAGATTGCCAAGCTATGCACGAAAATTGCAATCCCAATCGATGCAAAACCTGGCTCTGATACCAACTAAACCATGTCACGCCCCGCTTCCCAAAATACGGAATACGAGGGGTAGACAAGGCCAGCCATGCTCCTACGGTCAAGGAATGTCCTGCCGTAGTCACACTTCGGCTTCTAGTTTTTCATGGTAAACAGTAAATGACGCGCAGATAATGAGAAATGCAGTAACTGAAAGAAACAATGTAAAGACTGACCTGAAGTGGAACAAACAAATGTAACTCGGAACGGCAAGTCAAGAAGTCTGTGATGCACTGATCCAGGCTAAATCTTCTCCTCTCACTGAGCATGCATACTCAGGTCGTCAGGGCGACACAATAGCAATATAATATATACATAATCAAGTGAAAGTTCTAACAGTGGTAATGGATATGAATAACAGTAAATCAATGACAGTATGAATATGGATGTGCGGTAATCAATGCAGCGGAACAGTAAAGCAGTATAACGATATGTCACGTATGCCAACACAGTATATAAGGAATATAAATGCCAGTATCCCTATCAGTCTCTAGGTCTTACTGTACAGGTTACTAAGCCTATCGTCAGTCCAAGTGTGAGAGTCAACCACTCGCGAGTGTCCTCAACCCAAGGATAGAACCCAAGGACAAGGGACCACGGGCCCAACATGTAACGAGTGTATCACGGTGTATATATCACGTACCCTGTAAATCTCCATATAACTCCCTAAATATAAGCCGGCATGGGACTCCCGAGATTCTGTTGAACTCACACTTAAACTACCCCACACCCCGAGGTCTACATCAAACGCTAACCACCAATCTAAATACTAATCGATCCGTGACAAGTCTGCGCGAGAACTGGAGGCAGGACCTCCATCAAGCACGTCCCGACTAATACCTAAGATAAATGGCAGTGTCTGGTGTCTTATCTGTGACACCCGTGCAAACGCTTCCATAAATGTCCCATTCCACTTATTAGTCACACGTGCACGCATCCCACAGACGTCGACAATGCAATAGAATAATAGGGTCACTGTTTGTGCACAAGTACGTATCACTTTCACTTAATCACGAATACACGAACACTGCCGTACTTGCCACAATCATCACTAAAATCCAACACTGGGTAAATGCACGATGTCACTAGGTTATCAATACGATGATATGGGTATGATATGATGCGTGAACAAGTATATAAACATGATGAGGATGTTATGAAACAGCATTCTTTCACTTGCACGATTTATCATGAAACATACGTATATAATTTGGCGAAATGATAAACAGGTAGTAATTAGTATGTTCAGTTTTCCATCCATCGAATTTAGTTTCAAGCCAATCTGGTTGCAGGATCATTAGTTATAAGCATTTCATTTTAAGCGCTCGCGGCTGGAAATCCAATTTCAGAATCAGAAGTCCGTTTCGCAACGCATTTTAATCCCAGTTGGGAACATATTTTAGCGACGCTACAGTTGGATGAAATCTAGGGTTTTCAGTAAGGTTTTCAACGCAATAGACGGATCTTCGATCGCGTTTGTACGTTAAGAGATATACAATGTTTAACACTACTATGTCGGTTCTGATTCTGCTGGGACTGTTATGTGTCCCGATCTATTAAATTACAGATTAAATATCAAACGGTAACGAAATAGTATGAAATCAATTGTGTTGTCTAGCTAACAGTTTTATCTAGAATAAACAGCAGAGTTCCGCAATCCACGAGTTAAGGAGATCTTGTGGTACCTATTACGGAACAGCAACCAATAACTGGAGTCGCTCTGGACTGCAGTCCAGAGTCGCACTCCGAACCAAATATCATCACTGTTTAAGTACAGGAATGTCAGGAAACCAGTATAGGGTTAAAGTTCGTTGAGTCGGCTTCGATTTGAGCCCTCGAACTCACCATTCTATTATGTATATGATTTATGGTGAATTTAACGGTTTTCAGGTACAAAAGAATTCCAGTTTTATGGTTAAACTTGGGGGTAGTCGTTTTAATCGTTAACGGTCAAATTTTCTGATGAAATTCGCACATGTTAACCATCTCTACCAGGGCCAATATAATTTATCTTGTTCCGTCAAATTTGATAAAGATTTTCTAAGAGAACAAGTATCGAACAGTTGTGTTGAATAATCTTACGGAAAAGAGAAGCATAATTTATATACGATATTGATTTGTAACATATATAGAATAGCATGAAAGCAAGTAAAAACTTGCCTGAGAAAGTCTAGGGGTTGTACGCTGACGGTAACGCCACTAACGCGACACGGTGACCACAAGCTTGGGCTCGGCTAGGATGCAGTCGAGGCTCGTGAAAGTTGGGACTCGCTATGTGTTCAGGCGATATTGCGGCTGGGGGCCGCTGATGCTGTCGAAGCCGGTGGAGAGATTGCAGAGGAGGAGAGGGAGAATTTAGAGAGAGATAGAGTTAGAGAGAGAAAGAGAGAAAGAGAAATGAGATGGAGAGAGAGAGTGTGTGCATAGGCAGAGAGAGATGAGTGAGAGAGAGAGAGAAAACTGGGAGAGAGGGAGAACTGAGGGAGTGAGAGAGCAGTGAGATGTATGGAGAGTGAGGGGGAGAAGAGAGAGAGACAGAGAGAGAGAATGTGAGAGAGAGAGTGAGAGAGACAGTGAGGGAGAGAGAGAGAGACTGAGGGAGAGAGACAGAGACAGTGAGGGAGAGAGAGAGAGAATAGGGACTGAGAGAGAGAGAGAGAGAGAGAGACAGAGCGAGTGAGAGAGATAGGGAGACTGAGGGAGCTAGAGAGAGGGGAGAGAGGGGAGAGACATAGAGAGAGAGAAGGAGAACAGAGGGAGAAGGAAGAGAATTAGAGAGAGAGTGAGAAATTGAGAGAGGGGGGAAAACTGCAGGGAGAGGGGAAGAGCGAGGGAGAGGGAGGAAGTGATCGGAGGTCGGGGGAGTGTGGGGAGCTCGGGAATGGAGAGGGAGATGTAGGTGGTGACGGAGGTGGTGGTGAAGACGAGGGAACGAGGGGGTCGGCGGTGGTGGATGGGTTTATTGGATGCTCGGGTGTTGGGTCGTCGGGTATTGGAGGGAGGTGAGGAGGTGATGGGTGCAGAGTGGAGGAAGGCGAGGGAGCTCGGGTAGTTTGCAGTCGTCGACGTCGGCGGCGGCGGCGAGGCGAGTGAAGGGGTTGGCCGATGACGGGTGCAGGGTGAAGAAGAGAAGAACGAGGGAGGGGGCGAGCGAGGAGGAGGGTATGATGGAAGTGAGGGAGAAGAGATGGGGAGACGAGGGGATGAGCGTCGTGGGTGTAACGCTCGCGAGCGTGGCGCGCGACGAGCGACGACGTGGGCGAAGGAGGCGGCGTGGGCGGAGGAAACGAGCGCGGGAGAAGGGGAAAATAGCCGTTGGGGGAGATGAACAGTGGTCGGGCGTGGGCCGTGAGCTGGGCCAGAGAAGAAATAAAGGAAATATTTGGGAATAAATGGAGTGGGCCGGGCCGATAGAATAATAAGGGAAATTCTTGTAAAAGAACGGGCCGAGCAATTAAAAGAAATGAGGAGTGGGCTCGGGTTGGAACGGAGGCAGGCCGAACCAAGGATTAAAAGAAAATCAGTGGAAAAATATAAATGAAGTGGGCCGGGAACTGCTGGGCTGAAGGGATAAATTTAATTAGGGATTTACTTAAAAATGAGTGGGCTGGGGTTTTTAAATTTTAAAGAATTGTTTAGAAAAAGAGAGTGAGGCCGGGCTGACAAAGAAAGGCTTGGAAAAAGATTTGTAATTTATTTATAAGGGAAGTGAGTGGGCAGCGGGAATTTTGTGGCCGAGAAAAGAAAAATGGAAAAGGCCAGGCCAGGAAATTTGGTAAGGAAGAGAATGGGTTGCAGAATCTAATGAAAAATCAGATGGAGAAATATATGGGATTGGGCCGGGGAAAGCAGTTGGGCTTGGGGAAAGTTAAAGGATAAATTAGATGGAAATAAAAAGGAGTGGGCTGAGCAATGGGTCGTAAGGAAAGAACCTGGAAAAATAAATTGAAGTGGGAACCGGGCTGTTGGGGAAAAAACTTGAGCTGGGAAAGATGGGTTTGTATAAATGGGAAGAAATAAAAATTTAAATAATTTAAATAAAATTCAAGAACACAAAATACAGATATTGGTATAATAAGAAGCTGGGTATTACATGGGTACAGTCCCGAATCATATGGAGGCAATGAGCGATAGGAGGGGTTTCGTCTCTCCCGGTATAGGGAGTTGATGTTGTGCTGTGTTCGATTGGCTATAACTTGAAGTCCCTGGCCAGGGCTGATATGGAGATTTACTGGTAAGTGTTATCAGTAGTTTCTCGACCTGTTATGAGCCTTACATCGACACGACTTATCGGTTACTGGGGTCTAACGTTTACCACCCCTAGACTAGATATGCAACATATCAGACGAAGAGATCGGACTGTCCGGGAGTGTTACTGATTGGATTTGCATGAGAATGTACAGGCTTGCTTGTTGATCTTCTGATTTCTCAATACACGGGTGGCTGTTACGTTTAGCTGACCGCTTATAGCTTGTGGGTGTTTGATATGATCATCACCTGCTGCCGGCGTATTGACGATTCTTTAAAGTCCTACACAGAGGTTTCCTGGCTCAGGCAAAACGGAGTAGGAGCACATATGTGATATGTGCGGGACCGAGAATAATACGATATGAGATACCGTATTCTATTCTCGCGATATGAGATATCGGCCAGGTATATGTGATATAGCCGGGTCATCGGATCAAGTGTTGATTCGATGAATTGGTACATGTTATATTAGTCGGTTATATGAAATATAGCCGGGTTGTCGGATCAAGAGTTGATTCGATAATTTAAATGTATAATTATATATGTGATATATTACATTACGTTAACTAATATAAGCTCGCTTTATTGATTCATTTTCTCACTGGATAATACATTGATGTATATGCGATATATGTTAATTGTATTATTTTCTTTTGTTACAAAATATATTGTATATGTGATATATAATATTGTAACAAGTTAGGGTTACAAATGCAACATGGTTGTTAAGTTTAAACAAACTTAGGTTTTGGATTTGGGTTAGCTTTTTCATGAAGCTTCATGAAGCTTTCTTTTTTGTTTTCTAGCTTGATATTTTGTGTAGATATTTGTTAACCTAACCCAAACCCTTTACTTATGGTTTATTCTCTACAATGGTTAAGCCTTTCATTCTTAACCAAGGGTTGCAATTGTAACCATAACAATAATTCATTATTCATCACAAAAGCTTTCTTCTTCTTCTTCTTCCTCCTTGAAAAAGCTTTCTAGCTTTTTGACTTGTGATGATTTAAAGTGAGAAAATAAAAACAAAAGAGAGCAAAATTCCTACTTCATCATCCTCATCTATTCTAGCCACTTAGATTAGGGTGTTCACTTCACTAATACTTGATTAGAGAAGTGAAACCTTGATCTTGAGATTCTTCAAGGTAGATCATCTTCGAAAAGGAAGACTTCAAGCAAGAATGGATCATTCGACTTGTGGAGCCTCTCTTAAGTCCGGGAGATCATGGATCGCGGCAAAGGGACTACTAGACGGAGCTTATGAAGTGAAGGAATGGACTACAAAGGTTGTAATCCCTCTCTCTTAGATGTAAAATTGTTTACATGCATAGTTAACCCTAATTCTCTAGTTAAAATCTTGGTAAGGGTTTATTTAGCACCCTAAAAATTTTAAAGAAGCATGTTTGATACTTGCCAAAGCCTTGCTAAGTTGCTATGCTAACCCTACAAGACCGAGATGTCCTTAAACTAACATCGGACCAAGATGTCCTTAAACTAACGATAGACCGTGATGTCCCTAAACTAAGTACGCCGCCTCAAAACTCGGTGATAGTGGAATGCAAGTCCACAAGTCCCAACGGTGAGGACTGCAACTCAAATCCCACCGGCAAAACGGATGGATCACATGCGGCGAAACTATTCTCGAGAGTTTCATCGTGCAAAAAAAAAAGATACGTCCATAAGCGAAATGAGCACGGATGAAAACCCGAAAGGGCTCCATGAGTAAAAACAGCAGGACTACCGGCGAGTTTGTGAAAACCCGAAAGGGCGCAATCTCGTCAAAATAAAGACACCTGTAAGGTCCTCTCGACCTTGTGAGGAGAAAATACCTGCGTGAGATTCTTATGACTCATAAGGGAGAAACACACTTAGGGATCCCCATGATTCCTAAGGAGAAATTGCACTTACGAGATCCTCACGACTCGTAAGGAGAATTCCCTCTACGAGACCCTCATGGCTCGTAGGATTCGAAAGCCTTAAGTTATAGGGATCTGAATCTGTTCTTAAGCCATCACATTCCCCAAATTGCCCTACAAGCGGTTCAATATTGACCCTTGTATACAATCCACTGGCACAAATAAACGTATCCCTCACCAAGTCCCACCAACGACGAGGAATGTCCTCATGTGGTGAACGACACTTGTAAGTTATCTCGACTTATAAGGAGAAGATACTCTTATAAGATCCTTACGACTTATAAGAGAACATACACTTAGGAATCCTCACGATTCCTAAGGAGAAAAACGCACCTACGAGATCCTCACGACTCGTAGGGAGAAACATCTTCATGAGACCCGTACGGCTCATGAAGTCAAAAGCCTTAGTCGACAGGATCCTAACCCTGTTTGCTAAGCCACTTTTGTTCGAACCGACAAAGGCAAAATGATGATTCGCTCCTGGCAATGTCCCAGTGGTAGCGATGCTGATGCCTAAATCGGCATCAAATGCCAAGTCCTTTCACGGCAAATGATGATTCTCTCCAGGCAATATCCCAGTCACAGCGATGCTGATGCTAAGATTGGTATCAGGTCTTGAGTTCTATACTCACAGCAAAAATCAGCGAGCCAAAAATGCATATGAAATAGCCGAAATGATAGGGCAGCTTGCAACAAAAATCATCAAGTAAAATATATGCATACAAAAATAGCCGAAATGATTGGGCAACTCCCAATAAAAAGCAGCGAGTAGAGAAAAAGAAAAAATAGCCGAAATGATTGGGCACCGCGAAAAAATAGCCGAAATGATTGAGCAATCACGACTTTCGTGATATAAAAAGCTGAAATGATAGAGTATCGTGGAAAGAAATAAAAATAAAATAAAACCTTTGCCCTACAAGCGGTTCAATATTGACCCTTGTATACAATCCATGGGCACAGACACAAATGGAACCACATCGTCCCACCAGGCTTCGTCAAAGGGAAACCAGATCTCAATGGCTACATCTACAGCCTAAAAATCAACAACGGCGTTCCTTCTCGTTCCAACCAGAAGCAGATGTGACGTCAACAAACGGAGCCACGGAGAAATCCCCTAGTTCCAAATCTCGACGATTCACAGACAGCTTAAAGACTACACCAGAACCATGGCAAAGTCCCCTAGTTCCAAACCTCGACGATTCACAGACAACCTAGAAGCTACCCCGGAGCCATGGCGGAGTCCCTAGTTCTAAGTCTCAACGGCAGTATCCACAACCTAGAGATCAACAACAGCGTTCTTCCTCTCTTCAGCAGGATACAGACGCGACATCAATAAACGGAGCCATGGCAAAGTCCCCTAGTTCCAAACCTCGATGGTTCACAGACAACCCAGAGACAGCCTCGACATTCGACGCAATATTGCAGACACAATGTCAACCCACAAAGCCAAGGAAGATCCCTAGCTTCAGGGTCTTGACGGCAACTCAAATGAGACCTGAAAGACTATTGGAGACCATCCCACTCCAGCGCGGAGTGGTCATGACTCATTGGGGCTCCCAGACTGAGCCTAACCTTAAGTAAAA
Source organism: Agapanthus africanus (assembly GCA_030015575.1). Lineage (NCBI taxonomy): Eukaryota > Viridiplantae > Streptophyta > Magnoliopsida > Asparagales > Amaryllidaceae > Agapanthus > Agapanthus africanus. The sequence continues at coordinate 417,477,298 of JASDDO010000029.1, forward strand.
TGCGCCATGGAATATCCCTAACGCTTGCTCTTTCGACGGTAATATTACCTGGAAGATTACTTGAAGATTTCTTGTCCATCCCCCGAAAGGATCAGAGACACGACAGTCGTGGGGCCACACGAACAGCAAGATTGTATATCGGGGAATATATCGGCCAACGCGACGAGTAGAAAACCCTAGTACCAAAGACCCTAACGGACTTCTATTAGCAGGAGTTAACTGTGACGTTAGGAAACCCTTGCGAGAACTTCTTGATTCGTTTCGACTCGTGAGGAAATTAGTGTCCTCGCGAGAACTTCTCGACTCGTATCGACTCGTAGGGGAAAGCCTTAGGCAATAGGGATAAGGACCTATTTCCTAAGCACTGGGGCCCTGCAAGTCGGTCCAAGATGGACTCTTGCATACTATTCACGGGCCACACTCTCCAAAGTCGAATCTCGACAAGGAGGGAAACAACCACTTACGAGTCCTCTTGACTTGTAAGCGGGAAAAATTCTCTTGTGAGATCCTTATGACTCTCAAGAGAAAACGCACTTAGGAGTCCTCACGACTCCTAAGGAGAAAACACATATATGGGATCCTCTCGACTCGTAGGGAGAAAAGTCTTTATAAGACCCTCACGGCTCATAAAGTTGAAAAGTCTTAGGCGGCAGATCTGAACCTGTCTTCTAAGCCATCGCTGCCCTGCAAAGGAGATCAAGATAGACTATTTACAAAATACATTTGCCAAAGGGACACGCCCATATAAAATGAAGGATGTCTTTTATTTATAAATTCAAGTGAATACAAAATACATTTCACAAAGGAATCAAAATGAATACATGTTGTTCACAAACCGCAAGTTTACAGTAAAAAAGGGGTACAAAGACGGTTATTGAGGAGGAGGCATCTTCAACAAATCAGCCAGTCGCTCGTGCGCTCCTCTCAATCCTTTCTCGTGATCAGCCGTCGCGGCCAACTCCGCTTCAACTTGGGCCCGTTGTCGCAAACAAGACAAAAGCTTTTCATCGGTTCCTAGTAGGGCGGCTTCGCAGTCCTGCACGATCCGCTCAGTAGAGTCAAGCGTCTGCCTCAACATCAACCCATCCGAAATGCATCGCTGGAGATTGTCGAAGACAGCTTTTAACTGCGCAGCATTCGCTTCAACCTGGGCGCGTAACCGGGCAGATTCGCTTGAAGCTACTTCATGTTCCTTTCGCCTCAGGGTCGCCTCTTGTTCAAAATGGCGGATGAAAGAAACACTACTCTCGACCCACGCAGCCCGCTGGGAGTTCGAGGTTAATACTTCAGGAGCGAAACGCTTGAGCTCAATCTCATGCAGGCAAGCCTCGATCTTTCTGCAGTAATCAACCCAAGAGCCGACGAGATCTTCATCAAGGAAGTTCACAAGTGTCGCTAGTATTGGATTGACTTCAACAGCAAAATCCGTAGCAGAACTGAGGGAATCGGCATCGAGATCTTCGATGAATTCACTCAACATTCGTCGAATTTTCGCAGCGCCCCTGGAAGATGTGCGTTTAGCAAAGGGCCCTGCCGACATTGGGATGCGAGACTCAAAGGGAGCTGGAGCCGGTGCGATTACTGCAAAACAAATTATGGTCAAATTTCGACTCGAGAGGTAAAGAAAATACACGAGCAATGGAGTCTACTATACCGGCTGTGGCAGATGGCAAAATTGGGAGTACCGGAGGCGCGGCTATTCTCTCGTCTCCTCCTCCGATCCGTGACGCTGCGATCAATATAAAGAAGACTTAGTAACAATACGGCTATTCATAAAAGAAAGAAGGAAACAATAGCTGAAGGATATACTAACCAGTACCAGGAGGCGGAATGACTTCCGACTGGAAGGAGAAATGCGGGTTCAACACCTGGTATAGATGGTCGAAAAGGACTCCTGCAGAATTGCGACAATATACTGTCAATATAAGGAAGATGGTATCCACAATTAAACTAAATAAGTCGCAAACTCATACCTTCTAACATTTGAGAGGACACGGGAGAAGACGAAGGGTCGGCGACCGTCAGAGCAGCGACTGGTGACGCTTCTTTAGATGGCACAACCTCGGGATTCACCGCGCCTGTACTCAAGACAAACAACATATCATTAGAAGGGCTGAACAAGATTGAAAAGCTTGAAAATAGTGACTCAGCAATTACCTGATAAATCAGAGACCGAAACTATGGCGGAGGCATCACCGGGCGTAACGGCTTCTTCGCTCTCTCTCAGAGGAGCAGATTCCGTGCCCATAGCTTCATCCTCTGACTCGACGAGGGCCTTCATGACGCTTGCAACGCCCGCCGATACCAAGGAACCGCAGGAAGAAAGGGCAGCGGTCTGGACAGTCCCAGATTCCAGAGAGAAGGTAGCAACTTCAGGCACGGTAACCGCCAGGGTTTCACTCGTCATCCCATCGCCAAGACTTGGCCCTGCAGAAAATGCGTATGTCAAAATTCAAAGATCAAGTTCTAGTAAAAGACTCAGCGTTACGTTACCTTGGAGCAGCCTTTCAGTTTCTTCCTGAGCTGCACGCGCAACCTGCCTACGGGCGGTAGACAAAGCAGAGGGAACATCCGCCGAAGGAGTATCAGCAAGCGGAATGATGCTTGAGCATGCACCCACGGCCAAACTGGCATCGCGTTCCCTCACCACATGCTTCCTACGCTTCCTTTCGGTCTGAGCAGTGAGAAGCGATCTCCTCAAGACCTCTGATAAAGGGACGTCGTCGTCCAAACCAAGCTCTGCCTCTGGAGACGTTACGGCATTCTTCATCGGCTGTTTCAGCAAAGCCTCCTACGGGGACGTTGGGAGAACTGAAGCCACAACAGCTGGCTCCGAGAGTTTTGCCGGATCGCTGCTCGGGATTGGCACTACACTTGGAATAACCCGAGTCAAGGTAGTCCCTGCAACAAGATGAAAGAAAGGGTCAGAGCAAGAATAGAGAAAGGAATGAAGGCATAATGAACGGAATTTTACCAAGGCCCAAAGAAGCGCGGAGCCTCTCTTCCTCTTCGAATGTCTTGAGGGAAGCCGCGAGAGCCTCTTCGGCAGAAATACCTATTGAAGAAGAAAGCGTCAGTAGAAGCATAATAAAAGAAGATAGCCGCATAAGAATATAACTAAAGTATACCTGAGTTCACGATAGTGATCAGTGCCGCTTCATCGCGAGCCAGTCGCTCGGAAGCCACAAGGGCAGCCTGGAGATCAATATCATCCGCAGGCGCGATGAATAAACCCTCATTAGTCCCATACTTGCACAAACCCTCGCTGTAAGGAGCATGTGGCTCCTGGCCAAATATGACGTCGGCAGAAAATAGCGACTTCTTCTTCTTTTGCGAGAGAGCGCCGGCAGCCGATGGCAAGAGCTTGCGCTTAACGGGCAGTTTTGGGCGGCGGGTCCCGATTTCTACACCAACGCCAGACTCCGGGGACGCTGCAGCTACCGTTTCTACAGGAACACGGGGTAGAGGCTTCTCAGGAAAGGCGCGTGGGACCACAACCGCGACAGCTTCTCTTAAGGAAGGACGAACGGTGGTCCGTCTCTTTAAGGGAACAGCTGGATTACCAGCTGGGACAGCATCCTTGTGATCAAGTAATAGCCGTCTCTCTTCCCTGATAACAGCACTTATTGCATGCTGATACCACGCCACGTAGGCATTCGAAGCTTTCGGCACGTAGCTTGGCTCGCTAATGAGAAAGCTAGACCCCGTGGTTAGCTGCATGAAGTGGTGCAGCGCGCTGCGGATACCCTCTTCCGTAACAACCGGCTCAGTTAAGAAAGCTTCAAGCGGGACACCCTGATCGTAACCTAACTGTTGAGCAAAATGGTGCGGGTTATACCTCATGAACAATGCCGAGGCGCCCTGCCTGAACACTAGAAAGCCTGGCCTGATCGACTATAAGTGCAGGATCTCCCGGGCCTTCAACGTAGGAGCCCCGTCTTTGAAAGTATCGCGCAGCGGTTGCACTGCCTTAGTGGATTCCTTGCCGATAGTTAAGACCCTGTCGACAAAAGTCATACTATCCCAAACCATACGCGGGCGAAGGACCAGACGTCGAGCCTCTCGCTGCGACGGATCTAATACGGAAGCGTCGACTAGAGACATAACCCGGGAAAAGTTATAGCTGTCATAGAAGAGAAGCCATGAATAGACTCCAAAAGCACCAAGCACGTGCATTTCGACCCAAGACGTAAAGTAGTGCAGCAGAAGATGCACAGGTTTTACTCCGGGTTGAGTAGTATCCGCTGCTAAGCTCAGGCCGTGTTATAGATGAGCCAATCCCGCAATCCCAACAGCCACACGTGTCCCCGCAACCCTACGGTGGGCTGGGTAAAAGACTGACGGCCTCATATAGTGAGGGTGCATCGGAAGCATGAACCAGTTCAACCGCAAGCCAATAAACCCCAGGAAGAACGTCTCTTCATCGACGTCTGAAGCAGCAAACTATGCGAAAGGAACAACCGGGGTGTCCGGAATAAAGAAGCTTCTTAAATCTGCTTTCGCCGTCGGCTGGTTATCCAAACCAAAACCAAACGGGTCGTCAAGCTTGGCGAATTTCTCAGCCTGTTTTGATAAAACTTTTGGGTGAAGAAAGCGAGCGATGAAGTCTGTGAAGCTGACTCCATTCCCTCCAGACTCTAGAAATAGGCTCTCGTAAATGTTCAACACCTTGATCAGACTCGGGAATCGATGTTGAATGGTATTCTCCGGGGTAAGGCCCATCACCACTGTTTTGGTGGCGAATATGTACTCGTCAGGGGGAAGTATCTCCTTGTAATGTTCCCCTCTGACGGGTAAGCCGGAGATCTCCGCGAACTCCTCCAAGGAGATTGAAACTTCCCGATCTGATATAAGAAAGGTGTGAGTCGGGATATTCCATTGTTCCAAGAAACCTTTAACCCACCATACAGGGGGCGTGGAATACTGGAAAAGAGACGCATAAATCGTGGGGTACAACCTGAGCTTCAGCAGCGGCGATTTCTTGGCCGACAAGATGTATCGAGCCTACTGCAAATATCCGGCTGAATGGCGAGGAGTCAAGCCAATCATGTACACTTGTCCCCAAAGGCGCGACTCGCCTTGACATATGCGCCGCCCCAAAATATCCAAAGCCATGGGCGGCTGTATAGGTATTGAAGCTATAGAAGGCTGAAGGTGACCCTCTGAGGTCCAGTTGACCTCCTCTGCGGCGTAATTCACCTGAGGCGAGTCGGCATAGTGAATCGCTGAAATGAGCTCTGAGGGTACTGCACAAGAAAAACTACGCTGACCCTGGATGATTTGATTGTACCACAACCCCCATAGATGAAGAGATTTCTGCTCTGGGTCGTGATCTTTAATGAGCGCAAAGACTTCCCTATCTACGGGCGCGTCAGCGAAAGCGCTCTCTGAACGAACAAAAGGAAAGGAAGAATCGAAAGCCATGGTACCTACACGAAAAAAGGCGAGGGTTAGTTGCCAACGCTGTTCTGACACTTGGTACTTTAAAATTGTACCACACTGCAATGCAGGAGAAAGGGACCAATGGGGACCCACAAAATCAAAGTGACGGCTCATCATTGATGAGACAGTCACTCATTAAGGAGGAAATCCTAAAAGGATTCTCATTTAATGAGAGACTCATTGGGCCAAGGAGTTGAACTCCCTCGAGAGCAATGCTCTGCAGACAGAATTTACATCTGTCAATTAAGAAGGGAATAAAATTCCCTAAATATTTTTAAAGAGATATGCTCTGTAAAACCACAAGATCTTTAAAGATCTGAAGTAAAAATCCTAGAAACCCTAAGAGTTCTTCATCAACGGGTTAAGAAACCCTAAAAAAGATTTCTTTAAATCTATGATCTAAGAAGAGCAAAGCTCTGTTCTAATTAACGGTTTAAAGAAACCCTAAAAAAAATTTCTTTAGATCTATGATCTAAGAAGAGCAATGCTCTGTTTAAGAGGTTCGATTATGATCCTTACCAAAAAAAATTTGGGCAAAATTATAACTCTACAAGAGTTTTCTTGGGCAGAGATCTAAGCTCTGGAAAGATAATTGAATTCTCAGAAAGAAGGAAAATGGAAGATGAACAGTAGTCATCTCAAGGGCCAAAGGCCCTACTTATAGGCATGGGAAGACGATCCAACTTCCAAGAATATCCAACGGTGGAAAAGCTGTCACCGCTACACTCACGTGTAAGCCACGTGAGCGCAACAGTGGGGGGCATTTGTTTCCCCTCAATAAAGGAGCAAAGCTCTGTTCAAAATATGAAAGAGGCAGCGCCTCACGTGCCTTGCACGAGGGTGCCAGTGCCAAGAGTTAAAAACTCTGAGGCAGCGCCTCACGTGCGTGGCACGAGGGTGCCAGCGCCAAGAGTTAAAAACTTTAAGGCAGCGCCTCACGTGCCCCGCACGAGGGCGCTGGCGCCAGAACTAAAAGTTCTCTGCCGTTGTATCAAAGATCCAACGAAGATGATAAATCATCAAAGCACAAAATTAAATTCTGATTGAGGAAATACTCCTCAAATCAGAGCACCGTTGCATTAAAGATCCAATAGTGATTAAAAATCACCAAGCTACAGAATAAGCTCTGTAGGGGAAAACATTTTCCCCAATCATTCTAAACAATAAAGATTGTGCTCTGTAAATCAGAGCACCGTTGGATTAAAGATCCAATAGTAATTAAAAATCACCAAACTACAGAATAAGCTCTGCAGGGGAAAACATTTTCCCCAATCTTTCTAAATAAGAAAGATTGTGCTCTGTAAAACAGAGCACCGTTGGATTAAAAATCCAATGGTGATTAAAAATCACCAAGATACAGAATAAGCTCTGTATGAGGGAAAACATTTTCCCCAATCTTTCTAAACAAGAAAGATTGCGCTCTGTAAAACAGAGCACCGTTGGATTAAAGATCCAATGGTGATTAAAAATCACCAAATTATAAAATAAGCTCTGTATGGGAAAATATTTTCCCAATCTTATTAAAAACAAGAAAAATGTCTTCTATAAAACAGAAGTCCTTGGATCAAAGATCCAACGGTGGATAAAATCCCCAAATCAATTGAGGATCTCTCAATGAGAGATTTCCTTTACTGAATCAACAAATCTGCCTTCACTATATAAAGGCCCCAAGACTTCAAGTCTAGCCGAGAGGAACCCCCCCATAAATTTTATGTTCAAAAAGAAGAGCAAGCAAAAAGAGCTTGAAGAGAGAAGAAAGAAGAAGAACTTTCTTCAAGGTAAATAGAGATCATAGTATCTCATCTGCATACCCGAGGGTTTAACCCTTATAAAAAGAACATAGTTCTTTCCCTGGATCGGAGATCCATGAGACAAGTCTCCCACAAATGAGAATTTAATTCTCGTAGGGATGAATTTGTTCTTAGGGATTGAAGATCCAGGGCAGAACAAAGAATTGAACTCTTCAGAAAAATGCACAAAGAAGGAAACAGTGCCGAGTGCCTCACGTTCCCCTCACGTGGGCGCTGCTTAATAAAGAGTGCCTAGCACTCAGCGGTTGGCGCCCAGCACCGAGCGCCTCACGTACCCCTCACGTGAGTGCTGCTTAATAAAGAGTGCCTAGCACTCAGTGGTTGGCGCCCAGCGCCGAGCACCTCACGTGTCCCTCACGTTGATGCTGCTTAATAAAGAGAGCGCTTTGCATTCAGTGGTTGGCGTCCAGCGCCAAGCACCCCACGTGCCCCTCATGTGGGCGATGTTTAACCTAAAGCGCTCTGCCCATAAAGCCCAACGCCACAAAGAGTGTTTAACACTCCATAAAATACAAAGAAATAGGGTGAGAGTCAGAGCCCATATCAATGCTTAGCATTGTTGCACATAAAAGGGACCGAGCCTAAAAAAGTGTTCAACACTTTATTCAAATCTGAGTGGACTGAGCCCAAGTTAGCCACAAGTCCTTAATTCAGATCAACCGAGCCTATGTGCTGACAATTTCTCTAAATTGGTCTTAGTCCCAAACCCGAGTACAGATCTCCCAACCGACATTGGTTCAAGATTACATCTTCCCACACCTCTGATACATGTCGTTGTAATTCCTCAATGTCTTCAGAGAGGCGGTGGGTCCTGACAACCAACAATTTTATGGACCGTAATGTCCTTAAACTAGCCCAATGGATCGGTCTTGTCCTTAAACTAACAATGGACCGTAATGTCCTTAAACTAGCCCACGGACCGTAATGTCCTTAAACTAGCTATGGACCGTAATATCCTTAAACTAAAACGATAGAGCCCAAATGTTCTTTCGTTGGATCAAAAATGATCCCGAACCCCCGTTAAGTAGATCTTAGTCCAATATCGGATTAACGTATCCTTAACAAATATTTAGGTTGATCTTAATCTCAAACAAGGTTAATGATCCTTAAATTAAACCAAACCCAAATCTAAGAAAATACGGATTTGGACTAATCTACGCCCTACGGGCGACAACACAAATTAGTCTCCGTATACAATCCACAGGCAACCAAAAATAAAACAAACACACACGACACGAAGTGACCTTCTGGAGCAGGAGAAAGTGGTTATCGCTACACGGTAACGTAATTAACTGCAGGGGCTTGCGCCTGCAGGGAAGAGCGTCCCCACAATCAAAAACCCCTTACAACGAGGGGGAATCTGACGAAGTCTGCTACAACGGCCGCATCTGTCTAAACCTCTGATACACGATACCATAAATCAACTTGGCATCTTCGGAGAGGTGGACAGACAAAACTAAATAGCATCTGCCACCAAATGTAGGCAAGACGTTTATCTTCCCAGTTTTCGGCGGTAAACAGGAGCCTTGTACTATATGTTACCATAGTTCACGGGGTAATATGGACTTCTCTCGTATACATGAATACCTTCTTTATCAAACTACAAATAACCACGTTAGAATAACTGTCTTATACCGGTAAATAAACATGCTTGGATACTTTCTTATATAACCGTACCTGTTCACTTTTACTTAGTTTTTCTTCACTTTATATACTATCTTCTTTAACTTCTTTGGGGACTTACCGAGCGCTAATTTGCCGACGACATTCCTCTATATTATTTCTTTGGAATGTTCGTCAGGAGGACCGGATTCGGAGGAGATAGAGCCGAGCCTGGAAGACTTGGACTAGATTGCTTCTCAGCTTGATTTTTAGCTCCTGCTTGTATTTACTTCTGGTATGCCATTGTTTAGACATTTGCTTTATCATTGTATCTTTTTATTACAAACAGTTGTATGTAAATTTGAATGTAAATAATGTTGCTATTTCATTTTATTACTCTTGTTATTCTTGCACATTGTTATACTGCTTAATTACGCTTAACGTATTTTCATAGTAATACATTGCGGGCTTGCCACGTCACTGTTTCCATCTATTGGTAAGCGGGGCGTGACAACGTGCTTCGGGACTATACCCAACAAAAACCTGTTTGCATGACTCCTTTGAGCCGTGGTAGGGTAGAAGTCTAAGTATAGCGGGAACATACATGCGACACTATAGCGATCTCAGGTCTTAGGGACTACCATGTATCCATGTCACAAGAGAACTGCTACCTGATATTGGTATATTACCAAGTAGGAGTTCTCGGTGAGTCCATCCAGTGTAACTCATCCAATGAGCATCTGTATACAATTCTCGATGTCAAACACCAATACCTGCAGGATCAGTTATCGCTATTCAACCGGGTCAGGAAACGTACACACTAGTCTAAACTGGAGTACCGATATCTAGTCTCGATACTACTACGACTAGGGACATTTAAGGATGTGCTTATCGACTACCCAGGCCCCACTAGTATGATCTCCATCATCGTCCTGATAGTCGAGCAAAATTCTAGGGTTTTATCTCATATCTAAATGATACGTGATAGTGAATAAAACGCATCACTTGAAAGATAAAGACAAGCAGGATAACATAGTATCATCTCGAGTAAGATTGTTCTCTCGTATAGGTCCTCCTTCAATTACAATAATTGACTTCAGAGCAGCTATATCTAAAAGATATGATGTCACGCCCTGCTTCCCAAAAGAAGGTGAAGGATGACGTGGCATGGTCCGCAACTTAACTGTATTGAAGGTGGTGCATTCAATACAGTTATGTTAAGCGTATGAATATCTATAACATGCAGGATATGTACCAAAACAAAATAATAAAAGCGGAAAGCATTTATTTCTATTAACCAAACTTTATTGCATCCCAAAAGAATGAGTAAAATAAACTAAATAGTTTAATTACATCAAAGAAGGAAGCAAAAGCCCTAAACATGTGGGCAACAAACAAAAATATAACTAGTTAATCTTCCGTCGTCAAGTCCGCATAATCTTCATTAGTAGGCTCCATACCTTGATCCTCATCATAATACTCATCCTCATCTAACGGACATTCCAGAGATAGAGAAAAGAGAAAAGGAACGTCCGTCAGCGAGTTACACTCGAGTAGGATTGCCTCATAAGGAAGTAAGGGTACAAAAACGAGCAACTGTATATAGACATGATGTGTGTGTACAGATATGATGTATATGGGTATGAGGGTATGAGGTATATGTAAATAAAGGCATGTCGAATTAGGTATATGCAAATAAAGATATGTTGTATGAAGTATCCGTTAGGTAAAAGTTCAAGTTAAGTCAATGGGGTATTCAGTCTAAAAGTTAAAATAGGTTAAACAAGAAATGTATTGATGGAATTGACTGATGGATGTACTTGTATCCTTGAGGTATCGCATAACTAGCTGGAAGCAGTATGAGCCGACGCTCGTGACTGAAGTAACAAAAATAGCATGAATCAATGCAGTAGCGTGAACATCCCCGAAAGGTGTCCCGTGACTACGATGGAGTTTTGTCTAGCGTGAATATCACTCAAGTGTACAGGTATTTCCACCCTTCAGTTCCACGATAAACAACAAGTCTGAACTAGTAAAATATCCACATCCAAGATGCTGAATAATCCATGTCTCATAAAGAAAGGTAGATAAAGTAACATGTGGGTACAACGCAAGATATTATATGGGTTTAGTGGTGAACCTCAATAGGTATCTATTAAGTACTGTAATCGTTTTAGTTTGCCAAATAAGGGCCCGGATACTCACGATTATTCCGTTGTGGACACAGATCAACAACCACGGAAGTGAAAATATACCGTTTCACTTCCCGGGATCATGATCGAGTAGTAGGGGACTACGGGTTCCGCATCTCCTTATCTAATCAAACTACCCATCCCCGTTATTCAGTGAAAAGGTTTTGATGAATTAGAGTTGGTGTGTATATCATGTTAGTTATATGTATGCCCTAGAGGCCATTACTGTACACAGGATGTATATTGTAGTGGATGCTAGGACATATATAGGGAGGACTTTCTTGCTCGACATGATAGTATGCTATCTGGTTGATCTTTACCTTAACGTGTATACTGTTTGTCTCTCTGTTACATGTTGGTAAAGCCCTTAGGATGTGTACTTGACTACCTGGACTATGATGCGGATCATACTAGTGGGGACATGGTAGTCCATAAGTACATCCTTCAAAGTCCCTAGTCGTGGGTGTATCGAGACGGGGCATCGATATACCAGAGTAGACTAGCGTATACCTTCTCGACCCATACAGATGGGCGATGGATGATCCCATATCCATTGGTGTTTGTCATCAGAGATGATATACGGGTGCTCAGTAGAGACTGGGTACACTGGACGGACTCGCCGAGAACTCCCAGATGGTATTATACCTCACGTCAGATGGCAGTTTTCTGGTGACACTGGTACAGAGTAGTCTGTTGACCCGAGATCGTCATAGAGTCTTGTGTGGTTCCTACTGTGCTTTTATTTCCATCTTACCACGTCCAAGAGGGCGTGCAAAATGGTGGTTTTTGGGTACAGTCCCAAGTCACATGGAGGCAATGAGCGATAGGAGGGGATTCGTCTCTCCCGGTATAGGGAGTAGATGTTGCGCTGTGTTCGATTGGCTATAACAGGAAATCCCTGGACAGGGTTGCTGAGATTTACTGGTAAGTGTTACCAGTAGTTTCTCGAATTGTTATAGACCTCATATCGACACGACTTATCGTGCTATTGGGGTCTGACGTTTACCACCCCTAGGCAAGATATGCGACATATCAGACGATCAGACCGGACTGTACGGTAGTGTTACTGGTTGGATTCACAGGAGTGTGAGCGGGCTTGCTCGTCGATCTTCTGATCGCTCAATACCCGGGTGGCCGTTACGTTTAGCAGACCGCTTGCGGCTTGTGGGTGTTTGATATGATCATCATCCGCTGCCGGCGTATTGACGAGTCTTTAGAGTCCTACACAGAGGTTTCCTGGCTCAAGCGAAACGAAATAGGAGCGCATATGAGATATGTGCGGGACCGAGAATAATGCGTGTATGTGATACCGCATTCCATTCTCGCGATGAATGTATCGGAAAGGTTGTATGCGATATAACCTAGTTATCGATTCAAGCGTTGATTCGATAAGCCGATACATTGAATACTAGTCGGTTGTGTGCGACATGACCGGATCATTGAATCAAGTGTTGATTTAATGATTTAATGCATAATTATATATTTGATATATTACTTTGCACTAACTAGTATTGGTTCACTTTAAATGGATTTTCTCACTCGGTTGTGCGCATTGCATATGCGATATGATTTTGTGCACTTGTTTGTATCATATTTGATGATACATGCATATTAGGGTTTGTGTAAAGAATTAAACCTTGGTTAAAGAAATGGTTAGGGTTTTTATTTGATTATTCATTTATTCATTTGTTTTTATTTTTGGAAAATAAATTGCATAAAATAGAATGGTGGCTTTCTTTTGTTTTCTTTCATGAAGCTTCATGAACTTTTGACTTAGTCACCATTTTGTCTCATGCTTAACCCTAACCAATTCAATTAACTCAAGTTAATTCTCTACACCTAACCATGGTGAGAATTATGATAAGAATGGATTTTTATTTATTCTTTAATTCTTATCATAATAATTATCATCTTCTTGCTTTCTTCTTCTTCTTCATTTCAAGAAGAAAAGCTTGACTACATCAATGGTGATTGATGATAAAGAGTGAGAAATCCAATTCTAAATTGAACCCACTTCCTATTTCTTCATCCTCTACCTCTTGCCAAGTAGTAGAGTGTGTTTTCTTCACAAGTTTCTTGACTTGGTGAAGTCGGAGCTTGATTTAGCGATGCCTCGACGTAGATCATCTTCGGCATGGACATCGATGACCTAGCCCGTCCATTCTTCGATGAAGCCGACGCTAGAGCCCGGGACTTGTTATGGACAGCGAGGAGACTTCATTGCGGAGCTATGGAGGTGGAGAACCGGATCTACAAAGGTTGTATTTCCGTATCTCTTAGTTAAGTGTTAACTAGTTTTCTTTTCGCCTAGTTTTCTAGCAAACGATCCGTAGTCGGGTCTCTCGGCACCCGTAAATTTTTTATATTGGCATGGTTGATGCCTTGTGAGACCTCCATAGGGTGCCTAGGAACCCTACACTGGTATCAGAGCCTAGCTAGAGCCTTAGGCGAAGTCTAGACGGAATTTGAAGTCCGAACGACCCGAAAACCCAAACCTAAACAAGCTCTCTGTCCTTTTTCTAAAAACAGGGATTTTTCAGTATTAAAAATATGCAGAAAACTCAGCAGGGAATTATAAGAATTACGGTGCAATTTTTTTCCATGAACAGTACAAACCGCGGCAGAAGCCTGGCTTCTGCGGCGGTTCCGCCGCACTTTGATGACGTCATCCTCAATTGATTGCACAGTAACTTCAATTATATTATGCTGGAGTTTCTGGGTATTTTTAAAATTTATTCAAGAGTTGAATTTTCTGGAGTTGTTTTGGGGATTCGGTGTTTCGATCGGGGTATCAAATTTTGTCTATTTGGCTTTCCGGATAAATTTTAGAATATGTTAAAAAGTTCGACCGGATATAAATACCCAATTTTTCCCCTGTCAGGAAATTTCCAAGTGTTGGATTTTTCCGTAGTTTAACGACGTTCTAAGTAGTGCAAGTAACGCGATGGACCCTCTAGAAGACAACAAACCTTAACTCGATTATGTGACCGTCTTGAACTGCCCTTTGAACCTTCGGGTTTGGGGCAGTACGGCGTGCCACATGTGAGGCGTTGGCTTGACCCTTCTACGGCTGGACCGTCGGTGCTGAGGCACGAACTGAATGTTGTTAGACTTATTTCATGTGTTGATCTGTATCGGGAAAACTTGGGTGTTCGAATGTTCAATCGGAAAGTTTAACATTTTCTAATTATCTGGAATGGGATACAATAATTGGAATTCACAAGATGTTATGAGATAACGGAATGAATATTATAAACGTAGCAGTTTAGTCTCCCTTGATCGGTTGCCACGGAATTTTGATGTGATCAAAAGTCCGTCGCAATCACGTAGCGTACGCGGATACTCGCCGGGTAAACTTAATAGACAGCCTCACTCCATAACCCCGACCAAGTGACTGTAGGAGAACCCCGTCACCGAAAGCATCCGTTCGGGTGCTCGCGGTAGCGGTGTTCCGCCTTGGTGCACTTCGTCGACGGTATAGGGGGTGCGGCCGCCTACTGAAGTTGGCGACAAGTATTCGATCAGGATGTCGGGAATCTTGTTGAATTGCCCGACTTGATATTGAAAAGAGTTTTCGATAATGAGACTAAAATGCGGGGTTTATAATTGTTAGGCATGCGATGTCTAAGGAATTCATTTGGTCAGGCATGCGATGTCTGAGGAGGTTGCGGATTCCAACTGTTGTAGTTTTACACTTTCTTTTCTGTGACCGTAAGTGTAATATGTGATATCGCCGGTTTCGTTGCTATATGTCAACGACAATTGGGATGCGCATATTTACTTACGTTGATGACATGTGATGTTATGTGTTGCTGGATATGTAATATTGGATCGTCGTGTTTGAATAGCCGGGGGTTTTTATGTGAGATGAGTGTTTTTCATTTTCATTCATGTAAAAACTTGTATGTAATATTCTTTTATTGGGGCACTTCCAGGTTGCGGAAGATGTCACCGTTTGTATATTATTTACTTTTCCGCACTAGGATAGACCCAAGGAGGAGGGCACAAGTAACCGGGTTCTGGAGTCCAGTGGGAGACCAACTCGAGGAGTCGAGTCCGGGTCTCCTAACTCTAGAATTGGTAGGGTTGCTTGCCGCTCTCGTAGGGGTCTAGGGGTGTGGGTTTGGCTATTCATCGCGACCGTGGAATCCGTGTTTTATACTGGCTCGTATTGAAAACACGGACGTCCTAGTATATCCAATATTTCATATGTTTCTTCTGCTGCGATATCTGTGATATGATCATGTGATGTTCTATGATAGATACAGTATATAGTATATATGATATATTATATAGACGTTACTTATGTTTTACACCTGCACTAGCCCTGCCCTGCTCTGCCGTTAGTTACCTAACCTAACGGTGCACGAGGGGACATCGAGGCGAATGCGGATGGCATAAGTGTACGTCGTATTTATCTGTGATGTTTAGGTACTTAAATGATGGGACTTCATTAATATGATTAATGAAATAAAAGAAACCTAAGATGTTGTAGAATCGAATTTCAAAATAAAACAGGTAGCTACAGTTCTTGCTTTGCACAGCGGTATATATGATATATCCTGCACCTTATTCGATGAGGAAAGGACCGAGATCCCTTCACCGGGAGTGACTCCTTTAGCAATAACTGGCAGATGCTACACACTCGGTTTGTCTTTTGATTGCTTTTAAGAGTTTTTACTTTGCACAGTGATATATATGATATATCCCGCACCTCATTCGACGAGGAAAGGACCGACGATCCCTTCACCGGGAGTGACTCCTTTAGCAAAACTAGAAAAGCCTCAAAAACACTCCATTTCAAAATTCATTTGATTCTACAACGATATCAAGTTCATTACGCAATAGGTTTTCAGAAAAACCTGTCGTAGCCCTCCGTCATTTCAGATAAGTAGTAGTTAGTATTCGTGCTACGTTTGTTGGCCTGCGTCAAGGCGTAGTGTGCGGTAGCTAACTGGTGCTTATCTGCATAAGCATATGATGTGATTGGATTAGGGTAGTCGTGCGACTTTGTTGGCCTGCGTCAAGGGTCGTGCGGGTGGGTTTAATTCAATCAGGAAATGACGGGTTGAACTTGACTAGCGGACTATGGTTTGTTGGCCTGCGTCAAGGTCATAGGACGCTAGGGGCAAAATATTATCGGGAATTTCAAGTGTTGAAATTTGCAATGAGATTGCATACCTTCTATGAGATAGTTGGATCCCGATACCCGCTGCGAGTAATTGTTACTCCTGGGAGAGTTTTATACATTACAATTAGCCGATCAAGTAGGTGTCTAGAAAGGTGTTAACGAGGTTACGCCTCTGGGAAAACGAGGTTTACATTAATTAGGTTCGTGCGAAAGCACGAGGGACCTCCCTCAAAGTACCGACACTGGCCTGGCTGAAAGATTGGCGAACTTGTAGTGTGTAATTAATCCCGGCTAGTCTTTCCTTTTAGGGTTTGAAGGAAGATTTGATAAAAAGCAGTGGGAACCATCCTGATTAGATAAAATAATAACCAATCTATTCTTGACAGAGCGCACGCTGAGTGTTTTCTTCTCTCTCTCTCCAGGTAGCGACCATATCACGCCTTAATCAAGATAATAATACGGAATATTGACCGAACCCGCTTGTTATACTGAGCTGGGGAACGTTGGTCCCGCTCCAACTTATAATTGTTATAAGACAGAGCAGGAAATTGGGGAATACCAGAATTCCCGTGCCGCCCAAACGAAGAGAGTGCATGCTGATGCATCATCTTCGGGTGTGTTCATTACAGAACTGTTTCTCAGTATCCTCTATGTCCTGGGTATGTGATACCAGATCAGGATCCCAGATATGTAATATGTTACATAGGGCTACAAAAGGGTAGAAAAACTGAGAACGGGTGATAAGTTTCATGAGACAGAAAACGGGGCAAGTGTTGCAGCCAAGTCTGTTGGTCACTGTCACCCTGTATTACCAATACATTGATTCTGAACGAATGTTATTAGATACCGAACCTAATATACAAAATCATATCAGTCTCTTTATCAGTAAAGAAATGATAAAATTTTGTATTGTTGGATAATGTTTTGAACATTTCCTATATCAAAAGTTGATCGGTTCAGGCACGTTATCTAAAAGCATTAATGTTCTAAATCAAACTACAGTTCTTAGTATACGGAACACACACAAGAGGAAGAGTTCAGAAATGAACGAATCCTTCTTGAGGCATTGTAGACTAGGTCATATCAATGTGACCCGACTAGCTGAAGTTACATGTAGATGCATATTTAAATCGTTTTGAATTTACATCTTGTGAAACTTGCCAGTCATGTCACAGAGATAAGATGACCATAGCTCTGTTTACTGGAAACAGAGAAAGAGTTAGTGAACTCTTGGGATGATACATGTTGATGTATGTAAGGTCCCCAGTCTACACATGCCAAGACCGGTTCTTTGTACTTCATTACATTCTCTGATGATCTCTTTAGATTCAGACATATGTTCCTGTTGAAACACAAGTCCGAACCTTTTGAGATATTCACAGAATATAAGCTAGAAGTAGAGAACCAATACGGGAATAAGTATTATGTCCTTAGATAAGATCAAGGAGGAGAATACTTGAGCACGGAAATCCTGGACTATTCTAAAAGGAGAATGAGATTCTCTCTCAGCATTACTCCTCTGTATACACCATAGCACGATGGTATGTCGGGGCGGAGCAGATACACCGTATTTGATATGGTGTGCTCTATGATGAGTACTACTGAGTTACCTGTTTCCTTTTGGGAGTTATGCACTTATGAAGTTGCATACCTATTGAATAGGGTTCGAATCGAATCAGTGCCTACCACTTCATATGTGATATGGAATGGGAAGAGCCCATGTCTTAAGCTAGTTAAGATTTAGGGTTGTCCGGCCTATGTCTAAAAGCAAAATCCGGACAAGCTCGAGGCAAGGTCTGTAATGTAGAACTGGAAATGTTCCAGCCATACAAACTGCAGCTGATGATTTGGTAGAACCAAAGGATTCAGTAGATTCCAACGAACCTCAGCCTCTCCGCCGATCTAGTAGGGTTCCTCACCCACCTGAGAGTTACTTCGGTTTCTCTATGACAGTGGGAGCGAGGATTGCATCATGAGATGATGACCCAACTAGCTTCGAGCTGGCCATCAGGAGTAAGACTCTGTAAGAATGGCTGGATGCTTAGCGATCTGAGATGGAATCCTTATACACCAACAAAGTATGGACTTTGGTTGCTATATCTGAAGGGTTAAATCCCCATCAGGAGCAAGTATATCTTGAGAAGATTACTTGGTGTACATGGAAAAGTTGCGACTTTCAAAGCTAGACTTGTTAAAGGTTTTCGTTATCGACGAGGCGTGGACAATGATGAAACCTTTTCAAGTAGCTATGCTTAAGTCCATCCAGATCCTACTTGCCACGGCTACATACCATGACTACGATATCTGGCGGTTGGGTGCCATGACTGCCTTTCTAAATATTGATTTAGAAGAGAACGTCTGTGAGTACACAGCCAGAGGACTTCGTAAACAGTGGGAGCAGCGGAAACGTGAACAAGATGTTTTATGTGATAAAGCAGGCATCGCGGAGTTGGAACATCTATTTTGATGAATTAGTCAAAGAAGTTGACATCATCAAAATGGTAGATGAACCTTGTATAAACAAAAAGGTAGTAGGGAGTATGGTGACGATCCTCGTAGAGTACGTGGATGACATACTCTTGATAGGGAAGGAGTTTCCTATGCTACGCTCGGTCGATCTCCGCTTATCACAAGGATTCTCCAATAGGATCAAAATGATACCTACTAAATCCTGGGTTTTTGG
Organism: Agapanthus africanus; assembly: GCA_030015575.1. Classification (NCBI taxonomy): domain Eukaryota; kingdom Viridiplantae; phylum Streptophyta; class Magnoliopsida; order Asparagales; family Amaryllidaceae; genus Agapanthus; species Agapanthus africanus. The sequence continues at coordinate 417,496,159 of JASDDO010000029.1, forward strand.
ATCTATGAGATAGATCTAAATGGATGTTACGATACTCACTAGCTATAGTGAGATGGTATCAGTTGATCCTGGGGAGAATCACTGGAAGGGTTCCAGGGTGATAAAGACGACTGAATGTCAGTCACAGGCATTGTCTTTACCCTCAGTAAAGGGACGGTATGTTGGAAGAATTCCAAGCTAGATACCGTGACATACTAGACGATAAAGGCAGGATACATCGCTACATAAGATGCTACCAAAGAGGCTGTTTGGGTGTATATTGGTTCATAAGATGAACTTAGTTCCTGCCATTGTGTGACAATGGAGTTGTGGCTTATGCCAAGGAACGTCTGTCCCATCAGTGATCCAAACATATTCTAAGGCAGTATCACATGATCATGGAGATGGTTGATCTCCAGGGGATCGAGGTCAGGAGAGTAGACTCAGAGGACAACACAGCAGATCCACTCACAAAGGCCTGTTCCCAGAGAGAGACTTTTATGGGATGGTTGAGTATGAGATACTACAACCACTGCTACAGATGGCCTTAGTGCAAGTGGGAGATTGTTAGTTATATGTATGCCCTAGAGGCCATTACTGTACACAGGATGTATATTGTAGTAGATGCTAGGACATATATAGGGAGGACTTTCTTGCTCGACATGATAGTATGCTATCTGGTTGATCTTTACCTTAACGTGTATACTGTTTGTCTCTCTGTTACATGTTGGTAAAGCCCTTAGGATGTGTACTTGACTACCTGGACTATGATGCGGATCATACTAGTGGGGACATGGTAGTCCATAAGTACATCCTTCAAAGTCCCTAGTCGTGGGTGTATCGAGACGGGGCATCGATATACCAAAGTAGACTAGCGTATACCTTCTCGACCCATACAGATGGGCGATGGATGATCCCATATCCATTGGTGTTTGACATCAGAGATGATATACGGGTGCTCAGTAGAGACTGGGTACACTGGACGGACTCGCCGAGAACTCCCAGATGGTATTATACCTCACGTCAGATGGCAGTTCTCTGGTGACACTGGTACAGAGTAGTCTGTTGACCCGAGATCGTCATAGAGTCTTGTGTGGTTCCCACTGTGCTTTGATTTCCATCTTACCACGTCCAAGAGGGCGTGCAAAACGGTGGTTTTTGGGTACAGTCCCGAGTTACATGGAGGCAATGAGCGATAGGAGGGGATTCGTCTCTCCCGGTATAGGGAGTAGATGTTGCGCTGTGTTCGATTGGCTATAACAGGAAATCCCTGACCAGGGTTGCTGAGATTTACTGGTAAGTGTTACCAGTAGTTTCTCGAATTGTTATAGACCTCATATCGACACGACTTATCGAGCTATTGGGGTCTGACGTTTACCACCCCTAGGCAAGATATGCGACATATCAGACGATCAGACCGGACTGTACGGTAGTGTTACTGGTTGGATTCACAGGAGTGTGAGCGGGCTTGCTCGTCGATCTTCTGATCGCTCAATACCCGGGTGGCCGTTACGTTTAGCAGACCGCTTGCGGCTTGTGGGTGTTTGATATGATCAGCATCCGCTGCCGGCGTATTGACGAGTCTTTAAAGTCCTACACAGAGGTTTCCTGGCTCAAGCGAAACGAAATAGGAGCGCATATGAGATATGTACGGGACCGAGAATAATGCGTGTATGTGATACCGCATTCCATTCTCGCGATGAATGTATCGGAAAGGTTGTATGCGATATAACCTAGTTATCGATTCAAGCGTTGATTCGATAAGCCGATACATTGAATACTAGTCGGTTGTGTGCGACATGACCGGATCATTGAATCAAGTGTTGATTTAATGATTTAATGCATAATTATATATTTGATATATTACTTTGCACTAACTAGTATTGGTTCACTTTAAATGGATTTTCTCACTCGGTTGTGCGCATTGCATATGCGATATGATTTTGTGCACTTGTTTGTATCATATTTGATGATACATGCAAATTAGGGTTTGTGTAAAGAATTAAACCTTGGTTAAAGAAATGGTTAGGGTTTTTATTTGATTATTCATTTATTCATTTGTTTTTATTTTTGGAAAATAAATTGCATAAAATAGAATGGTGGCTTTCTTTTGTTTTCTTTCATGAAGCTTCATGAACTTTTGACTTAGTCACCATTTTGTCTCATGCTTAACCCTAACCAATTCAATTAACTCAAGTTAATTCTCTACACCTAACCATGGTGAGAATTATGATAAGAATGGATTTTTATTTATTCTTTAATTCTTATCATAATAATTATCATCTTCTTGCTTTCTTCTTCTTCTTCATTTCAAGAAGAAAAGCTTGACTACATCAATGGTGATTGATGATAAAGAGTGAGAAATCCAATTCTAAATTGAACCCACTTCCTATTTCTTCATCCTCTACCTCTTGCCAAGTAGTAGAGTGTGTTTTCTTTACAAGTTTCTTGACTTGGTGAAGTCGGAGCTTGATTTAGCGATGCCTCGACGTAGATCATTTTCGGCATGGACATCGATGACCTAGCCCGTCCATTCTTCGATGAAGCCGACGCTAGAGCCCGGGACTTGTTATGGACAGCGAGGAGACTTCATTGCGGAGCTATGGAGGTGGAGAACCGGATCTACAAAGGTTGTATTTCCGTATCTCTTAGTTAAGTGTTAACTAGTTTGCTTTTCGCCTAGTTTTCTAGCAAACGATCCGTAGTCGGGTCTCTCGGCACCCGTAAATTTTTTATATTGGCATGGTTGATGCCTTGTGAGACCTCCATAGGGTGCCTAGGAACCCTACATATCATCTAGGCATGAAATTTCCACATTGTATATCATCCACATATTGGATTATTCGCCCTCAAAGAAGGGTTAGTATTCGCCAGAATACCGGATTAGTATTCACCCAAAGACGTAGTCGTCCACACATTGGACTGTTCACCCTGCCTGTAGAGATATTCATTTATAAGTATTCCATACCTAGGTTCGCGCATTCTAACCCTAACTGTATCATGTGTCATGTATGTTATAACTTGTATTTAAATAATTGATCTCATTTAATATTGTATTCCACAACCACTCATTTTATCTTGTTTCCTTTTAACGTCTGTAAGGTGTATCATAATATTTTATAGAACCCTTAGTTAAAAAAATCATACCATTTAATAGTAGTTATTGTTTATAAGAAAATCATGATATTTTAGAGTAATTATAATTTTGGGAAACCCATGGTATTTTAATGAAAATATCTTTTTATTGAAAGTTTATGGTATTTATTTGAAATTATCTTTCAATAACGTTTTAGGTATTCTTTTTTTGAAAATATCATTTATAAAGGTTATGGTTTTTGCTGAAAATAGTCTTTTAGTAAAGATCAAGATATTTAAATGAAATTGTATCCCTTTTAGAATGGATTAAGATATTTTATTGTAAATAATAATTTATAAAATTGTGGAGTTTATTTAGACATAACATTTTAGAAATATATCCGTGTTGGCAACCGCTGCACATGGGCGGCAGGATTTGTGTCCTTTTGAGGGGCGATTGCCTATCAACCACGGGGTATTTACGTAAACATTATCCTATTTAAAATTGGGGTATTTTATTAAAAATGATATTCTACAAGAACAACTCCGCGTTGACAACCGCTGCACATGGACGGCAGGATTTATGTTCTTTTCATGGACGATTGTCTAGTAACCACGGGGTGTTTCATGTAAAATATTACCCTATTAGGGTATCTTATTAAAGCTTAGTTAATAGAATAAGAAAAATTAATATAAAAATATCCTCTCTAAGTGAAAGTGTGTTAAGTTGAAAACCATAGCATAATTATTTAGATTAGTATTACCTCTTTTCAAAAGGTAAAGGGATTTTAACAAAACTAAGGTAATTGGTGGATAAGACCGCGAGTAAAATTATATCATTTTAGTGTGACTAAAGTATTTTTTTTCAAATCGTCTTATATCATATGACTAATTTAATCAGATACAACATTTTAATAAAATGAAGGTATTTTGTGAAAGTAACCTATTTCGAGATCTTATTGATATCATAGGTAAGTGTGTATACATAAAGGGTTGATTGATACCCCGTGGGTTATAATATCAAGCATATTATTTTCCATGTAGAACGATGGTGCAATATTTACGCATATAAGGGTGATTTATTTATTCCATTTTAAGCATGTGTCAAATCTATACTTAGGAGATATCACAAAAGGCATACAGAATTATTCTTAATATCATTTTAAAATAAGGTTGGAAATTAGAACATGAAACTAAGACCACTAAAGGAAAGAAGGTGACAGACAAGTAGTGAGAGGCGGATCATACCTTTGTTTTGAGTTGGATGTCGATGGGTCGAAAGCGTAGACCTATACTAAAATCTCAATAACTCCGCGCTCGGATTTTTCCTCGATGATTGGGTGGAACCACAGCGTCGGTGTCGGCGATAAGAAGGTCTTGGTATTTTTTTTCAGAATTTTCGGAGTTGTGTGGTGTGAGAAAATAGAGTTTGAATGTCTCTATTTATAGGGTCTTTCTCCCAACAATAAAATCCAAAAAATCCAATCAAATCCCCAAAAATCCATGCCAGCAATCATTCCCAATCATCACCTGATGATTTGTCGCCACCGACCTAAATTGTGGCCATTGGATCTAAATCCAACGGCCCACGAGCCGCCACCCGCACTGTCATGTGGCCGCGTGAAAGATCACGTGTTTCCGCGTGGTCCCCACCACGTGGGCGCCGCCAGTCGTCCTGGTCCGTTGGATCTCTCATCCAACAATCCAGGTTAAAGGGAAATTTAATATATTTTTTAAAAAAATCTAAAACTGTTTTTAATGAACCGAATTTGTTCTGGAAATTTTGTTTAAAATATTGTAAAATACGGAAAAACATGAGAAAAATTCTAGAAAATATATTTTATTGTTATCTTCAGTTTAAAAATGATTTTGGGCTAAAAAATAAATAATATTCCTATATATATGATATTTACTAGTTATTATAATTATTTAAAAATATTTTTTATCCTTGAAAATATTTTAATTATGAAATAATTATTTTAATTGATAATAAAAATATGTAATTTATTTTAAGGTATTATAAAATTTTATTAGAACATTTTAAGCCCAAAAAATAGATTTTAGAAAATTCCTTTAATTATTTTTCAATGTTTTTTTATAAAAAAAATACCCACATCACTTTTTAAAATAAAAACATTAAGATAAAATATTTTTCCATCAAGTAAATATGAAATTAAATACTTGGTACTTATTAAAAGACGTTTTATTGGGTATTAGAAAACACGGTCGTTACATATGAGGCTACCGTTGCGGCATGTAGAGAGGGTCCTGGGTAAAACAGAAGGATGAGTGCAGCTCTGTTTTAAATTGGCTCAGTTAGTCATGTTCTCTCTGCATACTGCATAAAACGTCGGCACCCAATAATCCTTATGGTATTCTGCAATTTCTAAATGTATGGGCATGGTAATTTAGCATGGTCATAGTAATATATTTACCTACACTATTTCATGAATATATATTTCTTGAGCATTGTCATGCTTATTCAAAATGAATGGTAGTGCATGTATGCTAATCAAGTCACTGTTTCATGATTGTCATTTTTCGATTAAATTAATCATGAAATTTGATTGCATGTCTGTCGGGACCCGGTTCTTGCTCACAGAACAAAATGCCATACGAAACAAAGTGCCACACCAATTGTCACGCAAAGGGGGCGACGGCCACCTCTTAAATCTGTGGGGGCCACCTTTTGAGTCCATGGGAGCCACTGTAGAACAATGGGGAATTTTCGGAACACATTCAAAAAGAGGACCGAACTGCATTATAAATGTAATGATATCACTCTCAATTACAGAGGAGCTTTTTAAGTGAATCAGCAATACAGGAGCTTGAGAACTCCGTAGTTAAGCATGCTCGGGCCAAGGAAGTTTGGGATGGGTGATCTCCTGGGAAGTCGGCCCTGGTCGGATCCGGTTCGCTCTAAAGGGTGTATAAAACCGTGCGGTTTCGGTCAGAGCGGACAATACCATCTGTACTGGGGCGTGGGGCGTTACAATGTCCCGTAACATTGTCAAATACATATTGGGTTGTGCAAGCTGTATTGTTGATGGTATATATCGTCAGGATGAATAAAAATCTTGAAACATCAACCAAATTTCAACTTAGATTATAACAATCAACGCTTATTTTGTTGATCAACAGCAATCAAATGCAACTGTGACAAATTCATGCCCTTTAAAATGATACACTCCTGGTCGGGTTCGGTTCACTCTAAAGGGCAAAACCGTATGGTTTCGGTCAGAGCGGACAATACCACCTGTACTGGGACGTAGGGCATTACAATATCCCGTAACATTGTCAAATGCATGTTGGGCTGTGCAAGTTGTATTGTTGATCGTATATATCGTCAGGATGAAGAAAAATCTTGAAGCATCAACACTGGGACGTGCGGTTTCGGCTAGAGCGGACAATACCATCTGTACTAGGGCGTGGGGCGTTATAATGTCCCGTAACATTGTCAAATGGATATTGGGTTATGCAAGCTGCAGCTGTATTGTCAAATGGATATTGGGCTGTGCAAGCTGTATTGTTGATGGTATATATCGTCAGGATGAAGAAAAATCTTGAAGCATCAACCAAATTTCAACTCAGATTATAACAATCAACGCTTATTTTGTTAATCAACATCAATCAAATGCAACTGTGACAAATTCATGCCCTTTAAAATGATACACTCCTGGTCGGGTTCGGTTCACTCTAAAGGGCAAAACCGTGCGGTTTCGATCAGAGCGGACAATACCACCTGTACTGGGACGTTGGGGCATTACAATGTCCCGTAACATTTTCAAATGCATGTTGGACTATGCAAGTTGTATTGTTGATCGTATATATCGTCAGGATGAAGAAAAATCTTGAAGCATCAATACTGGGGCGTGCGGTTTCGGCTAGAGCGGACAATACCATCTGTACTAGGGCGTGGGGCGTTATATTGTCCCGTAACATTGTCAAATGGATATTGGGCTGTGCAAGCTGTATTGTTGATGGTATATATCGTCGGGATGAAGAAAAATCTTGAAGCATCAACCAAATTTCAACTCAGATTATAACAATCAACGCTTATTTTTTCGATCAACAGCAATCAAATGCAACTGTAACAAATTCATGCCCTTTAAAATGATGCACTCCTGGTCGGGTTCGGTTCTCTTTAAAGGGCAAAATCGTGCGGTTTCGGCCAGAGCGGACAATACCATCTGTACTGGGACGTGGGACGTTATAATGTCCCGTAACATTGTCAAATGCATGTTGGGCTGTGCAGGCTGTATTTTTGACGGTATATATCGTCAGGACGAAGAAAAATCTTGAAGCATCAACCAAATTTCAACTCAGATTATAACAATCAACGCTTATTTTGTTGATCAACGGCAATCAAATGCAACTGTAACAAATTCATGCCCTTTAAAATGATACACTCCTGGTCGGGTTCGGTTCACTCTAAAGGGCAAAACCGTGCGGTTTCGGCCATAGCGGACAATACCATCTGTACTGGGACGTGGGGCGTTACAATGTCCCATAAAATTGTCAAATGCATGTTGGGCTGTGCAAACTGTATTGTTGATGGTATATATCGTCAGGATGAAGAAAAATCTTGAAGCATCAACCAAATTTCAACTCAAATTATAACAATCAACGCTTATTTTGTTGATCAACAACAATCAAATGCAACTGTAACAAATTCATGCCCTTTAAAATGATACACTCCTGGTATTTTTGCATGTGTTGTACATGGGATACAAATTTCTTGTTTATATATGAAAATATATATTTAAAATTTGAAAATGTAAATAGAAAAGATGTTATATATAGAGGGCGAGGAAGATAGAGGGATATATGTAACACAGAGCTGGAAGGGGGGAAGGGGGAGTGGGGGCGGGACGATGATAGGCCTCTTTTCGAGAAAGAGAACGAACTCCATAATTTTAATGGAGGAAGAAGAAGATGAAATAGAATTTTAGGCAAATATTTCTCTGCCTTCGATTCGCTAGAGACATTTTTTTATTTATAGCTTTCCAATTCTAACTAGTTGCAAATTATAACAAATCTAAAGAGGCAACAAACCTATAACAACTAAAAAGATTTCCTATAACAAAAAAGGTAACAAACTTTTAATAATAAAGATTTCTTATAACTGAATCAATTAGTTATGAAATATTTATATCAATGGGGTGTTTTCCTGGCTCTTGGGGAGACATGTGTTGTGCTTATATCCAATGGATCCCTAACATCCCCTCCCCATCAGAAACAACCTTGTCCTGGAGGTTGAAGGTTAGGTAGCGTTACTGTAAATCATTTATGTCTTCCCATGTAGCCTCAGAGAGAGGTAGGTTGGTCCATTGAATTAAAACCTGTTGACGGAATGAAGAACCTTTCCGAACGGACCTAGTTGCTAACAATTACTCGGGTTTGACGATATCAGTGATTGGTGGGAGTGGTGAGTGTTCGGTTGGGGCAGTTCCTCGAAATGGCTTCAATAGGGAGACATGGAAGACTGGATGTATACGAGAACCGTCTGGAAGATGTAGTCGATAGGCGACCGGCCCAATGGGTATGACCTTGAATGGGCCATAATATCGCCGAGCAAGTTTATTTGATGGCCGATTAGCGATAGACTTCTGTCGATATGGTTGAAGCTTAACGAGCACCCAGGCATTGATTTTGAATGATCATTCTGTTCGATGCTTGTCGGCTTGAATCTTCATTCGGACATGAGCTCGAACGAGGTTAGACTTTAGTTGGCGTAAGAGTGCGTCTCGGTCAAGGAGCTCGGTGTCCACGTGATTTACCTTGGTTAAATTACGAATGTAATCTGGAATTGTAGGAGGTGGTCGGCCGTATAATGCTTGGAAGGAGGTCATATTGGTGGCAATATAGTTTGTAGTGTTGTACCAAAATTCCACCCATCCAAGGTACTTGAACCACTCTTTTGGTTTATCCATTGTAAAACAACGAAGGTACTGTTCGAGGCATCGATTCAAAACCTCGGATTGACCATCTGTCTGGGGGTGATAGGCTGAGATCAAACGAAAAGTAGTACCTTAAAGCCGAAAAAGTTCCTGCCAAAATTCGCTAATGAAGATTGGGTCTCTATCGCTGACAATGCTTCGGGGAAGACCATGGAGTTGTTAGGGATATGTATACCCTGGAGGCCATTATTGTACATTGATGTATATTATAGTGGATGCTTGGACATATATATAGAGGACTTTCTTGCTCAACCTGATAGTATACTATCTGGTTCTCTTTATCTTAACATGTACAATTAGTATTATTATACAGTCTCTCAGATACATGTTGATAAAGCCCTTAGGGTGTTGGCTTGACTATCAGGACTATGATGCGGATCATTCTACTGGGACCTGGGATGTCTACAAGCACATCCTTTAATTGTTCCTAGTCGAGGGTATATCGAGACAGGGCATCGATATTTCAGAGTAGACTAGTGTGTACGTTTCTTGACCATGTATGGGGGCGATGGTTGATCCCATAGACATTGGTGTTTGACATCAAAGATTGTACACAGATTCTCATTAGAGAATGGGTACACCGAACAGGACTCGCCGAGAACTCCTAGATGGTACTATACCTATCGTCAGATAGCAGTTCTCTGGTGATACTGGTACAGGTTAGTCTGTAGACCCGAGATCATCATAGAGTCTTGTGTGGTTCCCACTGTGCTTTGATTTCCTCCCTACCACGGCTCAATGGAGTCGTGCAAACAGGTGTATTTTGGGTACAGTCCCAGGTCACATGGAGGCAATGAGCGATAGGAGGGATTTCGTCTCTCCCGGTATAGGGAGTTGATGTTGCGCTATGCTCGATTGGATATAACAGAAAGTCCCTGGCCAGGGTTGTTGATGAGATTTACTGGTAAGTCTTATCAGTAGTTTCTTGTACCGTTATAGGCCACACATCGGCATGACTTATCAAGTTATTGGGGTCTGACGATTCCATCCCCAGACTCGATATGCGACATATTAGAAAAAGAGACCGGACTGTACGGTAAGTGTTACTTATAGGCTTCATGGGAGTTTGGACAAGCTTGCTTGTTGATCTTCTAATCGCTTAATACCTGGGTAGCCGTTACGTCCAGCTAGTACCACTGACGGCTTGTGGGTGACTGATATGATCATCACCTACTGCTGGCGTATTGACGAGTCTTTAGAGTCCCACACAGAAGTTTCCTGGTTCAAGCGAAACGAAGTAGGGCACATATGTTGATATGTGCGGGGGCTTGATTAAATACGAGTATGTGATACCGTATTCTAATCTGACGGTTATTTGTTATCAGATAGATTATATGTGATGTAACCGGATTATTGAATCAAGTGTTGATTTGATAATATGATATACAGATAAATGATATTAGTCGGTTATATGTGATATAACCGGATTATTAAATCAAGTGTTGATTTAATAATATGATATATATTTATATTTGATATAATTATATATTAACTAATATTATTAGCTCACTAATTATTCTTCATAATATATATATTAATATATATATATATATATATTATATGAAGCATGGCATGGATGTTCTATTTTGGGAAAATAGAAAATGAGGTGGAAAATAGAGATACTTTTTATGGAATTGGCAAGCATGGCTTTGTTATTTATTTTATTCATTTGCTTGTACTATTGAAGCATGGTTATAATTTTTAATGGTTAAAAATTGTATGATTCAATAATGTGTGATCTTTGAAGAGCCATTCTACACTTCATTCCTCACTTAAGTGATTTTCCTCACTTGAGCTCCTTGCTCTCTAGCTCTCTCCATTTTCTTCACCTCCTCCTCCAACCTCAATCCCTCATATGTGTTGTGAAACCTTGAGCTTGTGAGAATCCTAGTGAGCAAACAAAACCCCTACTTCACAATCCTACACTAGATTAGCACTTTGGTGTAGTGTGTTTCCTTCACTAAAGAGTTTAGTGAAGAGGTAGCTTGGATTAGCGGACTTTGGGTGGATCATCTTCGGCTCGAAAGTCATCGGAGCAAGTTCGTTCAACCTTCAAGTGGAGCCTAGTGGAGTCGTAGGGACTACAACCTGGAGCTTTAGATGAGAAGGACATGGTCTACAAGGGTTGTAGCCACCTTTCTCTTAGTATAGTTTTAGTTATATCATTGTTATACCCCAATCATCTAGTTTCGATTCTTGTTTAGTGTTGATTAGCACCCCAAAAATTTTAAAATGGCATGCTTGATGCTAGTAAAACCCAGTGGTAGTGCTAACAAACACTTTCATGATATCAGAGCAAAAGCTAGAAGTTTATACGGTGTTATTAAGATTACGAAAACGAAACAACTCCAAAACCGAAACTCAAGAAACCTAGTTTCTGTTGATTTTCAAAAGCACTCTGAAATTTTTTTAAACATGTGCAGAATGTTACATGTGATGTAACTAGAACACCAGAGAAAAACGAACACATAAAATTGTTTTTTGGCCGGCGAGAATGCCAAAATGGATGGTGTCGCCGGTTCTTTAGTGAAAGAATGGGTTCGTTTTTGTTTGGTGTTCTGTGGTGTTGGGTTTAGGGTTTCATGGTTATGTTTGATTGGCCAAGTTTGCATGTGATGTTAACTATTCTGTTAGGGCTAATCGGAGTGTTTCGTAGTCGTGTTTTTAACGTCGTTTCGGGTTTAAGTTTGATATGTGATGCAATGATTGGAATCCACATTAAATTAGTTTTGTGAAAACTAGTTTGTTTGTAAATCTAGCATGTTAGTCTCTATTGATCGATTGCCATGAAGTTTCGATTCGGATCGAAACTCCGTCGCAATCGCGTATTGTATACGAATACTCACCAGATAACTTTACTAGGTAGCCACGCTCCATAGCCCCGACCAAGTGACTTTAGGAGAACCGCGTTGCCAAAAGCATCCACTCGGGTGCTCACGGCCACGGTGTTCCGCCTAAATGCACTTGGTCGACGGTATTGGGGGTGCGGCCATCTACTAAAGTTCCCGACGAGTATTCGATCGGATAGTCGGGAATCTTGTTGAATTACCCGACTAAATTATTGAAAAGAGTTTTCGATATGAGATTAAAATGCAAGGTTTATAGGTTAGGCATGAAATTCGGCATATGAGATATTCCAGGTTTATGATGTCTAAGGAAATGCGGATTCTAATTATTGTAGTTTTTCATTTCTTTCTGGGACCGTAAGTGTAATATGTGGGGTGTTCTCTTCCGAACACAGAGACGGAACCGCGTAGGTCCGTCTTGCCTGAATTTGAGGGCAGATGCTAATTGGTGCTATCCGTCCACCTCTCCGAAGATGCCAAGTTGATTTATGACACCGTATATCAAAGGTTTAAACGGATGCGGCCGATATAGCAGACTTCGTCAGATTCCCCCTCATTTAAGGGGTTTTTGATTGTGGGGACGCTCTTCCCTGTAGGCGCAAGCCCTTGCAGTTAATTACGCTACCGCGTCGCTGTAACCACTTTCTCCTTCTCCAGATGGTCACTTCGTGTCGTGTGTGTTTGTTTTGTTTTTTGGTTGCCCGTGGATTGTATACGGAGACTAATTTATGTTGTCGCCCGTAGGGTGTCGATTAGTCCAAATCCATATCTTCTTAGTGTTAGTTATATGTATGCCCTAGAGGCCATTACTGTACATGGGATGTATATTGTAGTGGATGCTGGGACATATATAGGTAGGACTTTCTTGCTCGACATGATAGTAGGCTATCTGGTTGCTCTTTATCTTAACATGTATACTTTCTGTCTCTCTGTTACATGTTGATAAAGCCCTTAGGATGTGTACTCGACTTGCAGGACTATGATGAAGATCATACTAGTGGGGCCTGGGTAATCCATGAGTACATCCTTCAATGTTCCTAGTCGTGGGAATATCGAGAAGGGGTATCGATATTCCAGAGTAGACTAGCGTATATCTTCTCGACCCATATGATGGGCGATGGATGATCCCATATCCATTGGTGTTTGACATCAGAGACGGTATGCGGGTGCTCAGTGGTGACTGGGTACACTGAACGGACTCGCCGAGAACTCCCAGATGGTATTATACCTCACGTCAGATGGCAGTTCTCTGGTGACACTGGTACAGCTTAGTCTGTTGACCCGAGATCGTCATAGAGTCTTGCTTGTCTCCCACTGTGCTTTGATTTCCACCCTACCATGGCTCTACTGAGTCGTGCAAACAGGTGGTTTTTGGGTACAGTCCCGATTCACATGGAGGCAATGAGCGATAGGAGGGGATTCGTCTCTCCCAGTATTGGGGGTTGATATTGCGCTATACTTGACTGGCTATAACTGGAAATCCCTGGCCAGGGTTGCACTGATTTACTGGTAAGTGTTATCAGTAGTTTCATGCTTGTTATGGACCTTACATCGGCATGACTTATCAAGCTGCTGGGGTCTGACGTTTACCACCCCTAGGCGAGATATGCGACTGTTCCCCTCCGAATGGCGGCCAGGACATGACGTCTTGCCTGAGATTCGGGGCAGATGCTAATTGGTGCTATCCGTCTACCTCTCCGAAGGTGCCAAGTTGATTTATGGCGCCATATATCGAAGGTTTAAACGGATGCGTCCGATGTAGCAGACTTCATCAGATTCCCCCTCGCTTGAGGGGTTTTTGATTGTAGGGACGCTCTTCCCTGCAGGCGCAAGCCCCTGCAGTTAATTACGCTACCGCATGGTGGTAGCAACTTTCTCCTTCTCCAGATGGTCACTTCGTGTCGTGGGTGTTTGTTTTGTGTTTAGTTGCCCGTGGATTGTATACGGAGACTGAGTTATGTCGTCGCCCGTAGGGCGTGGACTAGTCCAAATCCGTATCTTTCTTAGATTTGGGTTTGGGGGGGTTGTGTTTAAGGATACGTTAGTCTCATTTGAGACTAAGATCGACTTAAACGTTTGTTAAGGATACGTTAGTCCGATTTTTAGACTAAGATCAACTTAACGGGATCGTTTAGATCCGACAAGAGAGCGATTAGGGGAGTCCTATTGTTTAGTTTAGTGACATTGCGGTCGATAAGTAGTTTAAGGACATTGCGGTCCATAGGTAGTTTAAGGACATTGCGGTCCAATGTTAGTTTTAAGACGTTGCGGTCAAGGTTAAGGACCTCATAGTCCGTGGATTTAAGGACTCCACAGTCCGATGTTAGTTTTAAGAAATCGCGGTTAAGGTTAAGGACCTCATAGTCCGTGGATTTAAGGACTCCACAGTCCGTTGTTAGTTTTAAGACATCACGGTCAAGGTTAAGGACCTCATAGTCCGTGGATTTAAGGACTCCACAGTCCGATGTTTGTTTTAAGACATCACGGTCAAGGTTAAGGACCTCATAGTCCATGGATTTAAGGACTCCACAGTCCGTTGTTAGTTTTAAGACATCACGGTCAAGGTTAAGGACCTCATAGTCCGTGGATTTAAGGACTCCACAGTCCGATGTTAGTTTTAAGACATCACGGTCAAGGTTAAGGACCTCATAGTCCATGAGTTTAAGGACCCCACAGTCCGTATCAATGTGTGGTCATCAGGACCCGTCACCTATTTGAAGACGTTGAGGAATTACAACGACAAGTATCAAAGGAGTGAAGAGATGTACCCTTAAACCGAGGTTGATTGAATAATCTTTGGCCCAATTTGGAACCAAGACCAATTAATTATATTATGAGCCCATTGGCTCAGTTAAGTTTGAATTGAGGACTTATGGCCAGCTTGGGCTAAGTCCAATCATGTTTGGAATATTGGCTTTTTGTTGGTCTATTGAAGGAGAGGCTTTGCCTCTAGAACTTAGCCAATTGGGCTGAAGCTAGTGTTGAACACTAAAGACCAATCAGTGTTGAACACTGGGGATGAGATTGACAAGTTAGTGTTTAACACTAAAAGATAGTTGGTGTTGAACACCAGCAACAGGGCTTTCAAATTAGTGTTAAACACTAAAACAAATCAGTGTTAAACACTGGCAACAAGGATCTCAAATTAGTGTTAAACACTAAGATAATCAGTGTTGAACACTGGGAACAGAGTTTTCAAATTAGTGTTAAATACTAAGACAAATCAGTGTTAAACACTGGGAACAAAGATCTCAAATCAGTGTTAAACACTAAGGAAATCAGTGTTAAACACTGGGAGCAGAATTTTCCAAATTAGTGTCTGACCACTAAGAAAATCAGTGTTAAACACTGGAAATGGAGTTTTCAAACTAGTGTTAAACATTATGGAAATCAGTGTTAAACACTGGGAACAGATCATCAGTTTGAGGCTAAATATTGTAAGAGAAGAGATCACGTGGGGGCACGTGATGGGGGCTTACGCTTTGATATGTTAGAATTTTCATTAGGGGTCACGTGGTGACACGTGAGGGTGCCCTAGAGCTTCTTTTCTTTTGCTTTTTCTTTGCGCGCTTTGGGGGTCACGTGGAGCACGTGAGGCGTTGCCTCAAAGTTCTTCTCTATAGATCTTTACAGGGGTCACGTGGTAGCACGTGACTCTGTTTCTTTGCCTGTTTGAAGATGTGTTTATCTCTTTAAGAATTAAATTCTTCATAGGGTTAAACCCTAACAATAAACTTTAGAGAAATTAAATTCATGTTTTCTTCTGAAGAATTATATTCTTAGATAGAGTTGAACTCTAACTTGTCTTCTGTAAGAATTGAATTCCCATACATGTGAGGAATTAGGTTCTGTCATAGGGTAAAACCCTAATTTCTTCTTTCTTAAGGGAATTAAATTCCTGTTATTTTGACAGATTTGAGTTCTTAACTAGGGTTAAACCCTGGTTCTGTTCATTTTGAAGGAATTAAATTCCTATAACATAGGGTTAAACCCTAATTTTATTTCAAAGGAATTAAATTCCTATAGTTCTGTGAGAATTAAATTCTCAAACTTCCATTTCCTCCCTATGCTTTGAATCTGCATAGCAGGATCTCAACCCAATGAGAATTAAATTCTCAATTCATGGGAAGATGTGCACTTCGCAGATCCTCCACTAAAGAGAGAACTAAGTTCTTCTTTTTTAAGATAAGAGTTAAACTCTTTTGAGAATTAAATTCTCTTTTGAAGCCTCTCCTTTCTTACCTAAGGTTTTCTTCTGCAGCAGATCAAATTCTTCCAAAGTCTCATGGCTCTATTTCTTTTTCTCACTCTGTCCTTTTCTTCTCTGTATGTCTCTTGGCTCCTATTTATAGGAGAAGGAGCAGAATCAATTAGTTTTAGTGAATCATTCATTGAGGGATTTGATTTGTATTCATTAGAGATTTGATTTGCATTCATCATTCATTTGGACCTTTGGATTATTAGGTGAATTTTATTCACTATTGGATTTTAAATCCAAAGATATTCCTTTGTTATTTCGGTTAGATTTTAAGGGGAAATCTTTCCAAGTTCAAGATTTTCCCATGAATAGGTGATATTTAATCACCTTTAGATTTTTAATCCAATCGGTTCCAAATAATCATTCTCCTTTGGAAAGATTTGAATGCCTTTCAGAATTTAATTCTGTTAAATAGAGAGGCTTTGAAAGCCGGTCACGTGTGACCACGTGACCCTTGGTCACGTGTAGGCACGTGACCCCCTGGAACGAGCTTTCTTCTCCTTTCTGCGCTCTTTTTTCTGGCCGCTGTTCAACCGTCACGTGCCAACACGTGACCCCTGGTCACGTGTGAGCACGTGACCCTTTCTGGAGCCTTTTCTTTGATTTAATCAGGGAGCTGACTCTGCCTTTGCCGCTGCTTTTAAATGTCACGTGCCAACACGTGACTGCTGGTCACGTGCTAGCACGTGATGCCTCCTCCGTAAACTTTCCTGATTTTAAATCAGGAAACAGCGACATATCAGACAAACAGACTGGACTGTGCGGTAAGTGTTACTGATTGGATTCGCAGGAGTATGAGCAGGCTTGCTCGTTGATCTTCTGATCGCTCAATACCCGGGTGGCCGTTACGTTTAGCAGACCGCTTGCGGCTTGTGGGTGATTGATATGATCACCACCTACTGCCGGCGTATTGACGAGTCTTTAGAGTCCTACACAGAGCTTTCTTGGCTCAAGCGAAACGAAATAGGAGCGCATATGAGATATGTGTGGGACCGAGAATAATACCAGTATGTGATACTGTATTCTATTCTCGCGATTTGTATCATCAGTCGGTTATATGAGATATAGCCGGGTTACCGAATCAAGTGTTGATTCGATACATTGATACACTAGATATTAGTCGGTTATATGCGATATGACCGGATCGTTAAATCAAGTGTTGATTTAATGATTTAATGTATAATTATATATTTGATATATTACTTTACATTAACTAGTATTGGTTCACTTAAGATTGATTTTCTCACTTGATGTGCACAAGTTGTATATGTGATATATGTTTGTGCACTAGTTTGTATCATGATTGACGATACATGCAAACATGGGTGGGTGTGTGACATACACCATGTTAATTATAATTTAGGTTTTTATTTATCTTAATTATTCAAAATGGTGGCTTCTTTTGTCATGGCTTGAAGCTTCATGAAGCTTGAAGCAACTTTGACAAAGTCCACTCATTTTGTTTTGATTAAGATATTCATTAACCAAACCATTATAATTAACTATGGTTTAGTCTCTACAAAGGTTAACTCACCCATGATTGCATTATGATAGACTTCACTTGATTACTCTTTTTACATAATTCATTCTTATTCTTTTCTTCTTCTTCCTCTTCTTCAAGTGAAGAAAAGCTTTCTAGAAAAATTTCAAGTGAAGAAAAAGAGTGAGAAACCCAGATCCAAAGTGAACCCACTTCCTATTTCATCATCCTCTACTACTTGCCATTTAGTTTAGGGTGTTCTCTTCACAAAGTTCTTGACCTAGTGAAGATGGAGCTTGAGTTTGAGTCTCCTCGACGTAGATCATCTTCGGCCTCGAAGTCAACGACCTAGCCCGCTCATTTCTCCGAAGAAACCATCGCTAGAGTCCGGGATCCCGATGATCGCAGCGAAGGGACGTCAACACGGAGCTTTAGAAGTGAAGGACCGGATCTACAAAGGTTGTAATCTCTTTCACTTGTAGTTAAAATGTTTAACTTGCTAGTTTTCGCATAATCTCTAGTATACGATCTTGGTTAGGGTTGTTCGGCACGGCTATTTTTTTTTTGAATCGGGCATGGTTGATGCCTTGTAAAACCTTGTTAGAGTGCCTAGGAACCCTACAGTGGTATCAGAGCCTAACTAGAGCATTACGCGAAGTCTAGACAAAGTTTAAAGTTCGATCGAACCCGGAAACCCCGACGAATACCCTTCTCTGGATATTTTTTAAAAATGTGATTTTTTATGAACTAAAAATTCTCAGAAAATTAATCAGGAAAAACTAAGAATTACTGTGAAGTACGGCCCACTGATTCGTCTATATGACCGCGGAACCGAGGCCAAACCAAGGGTTTGGCGGCGGTTCAGCGGCCCAAATTATGACTTAGTCCCTCATACTTCATATATTTATTTTTAGGTCCTTTCTTGTCAATTTTTTCTGGGAATTTTTTAATTCCACTCAAGTGTTGAGTTTTCTTAGGGTTGTATTGGGGACTCGTTGATTCGATCGGATAATTTAACTTTGTTTAGTTTGTCCGGGTAATTTTTAGATCGTGTTAAAAAGTTCGACAGGATATCAATAACTCACTTTTTCCCGACCCGGAAAATTTCCAAGTGTTGGATTTTTCCGTAGTTTAAGAACGTTCTAAATCGTGCAAGTTACGCGATGGACCCTCTAGAAGAAAACAAACCTTAACTCGATTATGTGACCGTCTTGAACTGCCTTTTGAACCTTAGGGTTTGGGGCAGTACGGCGTTGCCACATGTGAGGCGTTGGCTTGACCCTTCTACGGCTGGACCGTTGGTACTGTGGCATGAAATGGATGTTTTTAAACTTATTTCAAGTGTTGAGCTATTTGGGAAAACTTGGGTGTTTGATTATTCGATCGGAAAGTTTAACATTGTCTATTTATTTGGAATGTGATACAATATTTGGAATCCACAAGTAGTTATGAGATAACTAATTTGAATGTTATAAATCTAGCACTTTAGTCTCATTTGATCGGTTGCCACGGGATTTTGATGTGATCAAAAGTCCGTTGCAATCACGTAGCGTACGCGGATACTCGCCGGGTAAACATAATAGATAGCCACGCCCCATAGCCCCGACCAAGTGACTGTAGGAGGACCCCGTAGCCAAAAGCATCCATTCAGGTGCTCGCGGCAGCGGTGTTCCGCCTTAGTGCACTTCGTCGACGGCATCCAGGGGTGCGGCGTCTACTAAAGTTTGCGACGAGTATTCGATCAGGATGTCGGGAATCTTGTTGAATTGCCCGACTAGATATTGAAAAGTGTTTTCGATATAGAGACTAAAATGCGGGGTTTATAATTTTTAGGCATGCGATGTCTAAGGAATTCATTTGGTTAGGCATATGATGTCTAAGGAAGTTGCGGATTCCAACTGTTGTAGTTTTACACTTTCTTTTCTGCGACCGTAAGTGTAATATGTGATATCGCCGGTTTCGTTGCTATATGTCAACGACAATTGAGATGCGCATATTTACTTACGTTGATAACATGTGATGTTATGTGTTGCTGGATATGTTATATTGGATCGTCGTGTTTGAATAGCCGGGGTTTTTTATGTGAGATGAGTGTTTTTCTTTTTCATTCATGTAAAATTCATTGTATGTAATATTCTTTTATTGTGGCACTTCCGGGCTGAGGATGATGTCGCCATTGTATATTATTTACTTTTCCGCATTAGGATAGACCCATGGAGGGGAGCATAAGTAACCGGGTTCTAGGGTCCAGTGGGAGACCATCTCGAGGAGTCGAGTCCGGGTCTCCTAACTCTAGAATTGGTAGGGTTGCTTGCCGCTCTCGTAGGGGTCTAGGGGTGTAGGATTGGCTATTCATCACGACCGTGGAATCCGTGTTTTATAGGGGCTCAAAATAAAATACGGACGTCCTAATATATCCAATATTTCATATGATGTTTTCTGCTGCGTTATCTGTGATGTGATCATGTGATATGTTCAGATAGATACTGTATATAGTGTATATGATATATTGTATAGACGTTGCTTATGTTTTTGTCACGCCCCGCTTCCCAAAATACGGAATACGAGATATGACTAGGCCAGCCATGCTCCTACGGTCAAGGGATCGTCCCGCCGTAGTCACACTTCGGCTTCTAGCACTACATGGTAATCAGTAATAAAGCACAGTATTAAAGGAATTACATCACTAATTTATTACATTAAGATTTCATTGTTCACAGATTACAGATAATAAAAACGATAACTAACCAAGTTCAATCTCACAATCTCTTTTATGGAAAGAAGTAAATGAAGTAGGTACACCAACTATATCTCCGTGAACTCAAAGGATAGATCCGTCTCCGGTGCTGGTCCTCGCGCGGAATCTGAGCATGCATACTCAGGTCGTCAGAGCGACATAAATAATAATATTATTATAATCAGGTGTAACAGGTAAATGAGGTAATACTGGTATGAGAATAATGCAAGTAATCACTATGTCACAATATGATGCAGAATATGTTATGTGTCCCTATCGGTCTCTAGGTCATGTTTGAAATCACATAGTGGAAGGAGGATCGTGTTTAAAAGGAGTCTCGTACATACCCGAGACAACGGCCCACATGCCCGGAACATAACCCTGTCAGCCGGATCGCTAGATCCTGTCCTACACGTATAAGTATCACGGTTCGAATGATCATCCTCTAAACACGGTCCCGCTAAATACGATACTCTTTCCACTTTGATTTCCCCTTTTTCCCCAGATTACACTATTTAAGATATTGATTTAGTTGTGTACGAGTATACCAATGGCACGGTTTCATCACTGTCCACTGTATCAATCACTGTCACGAATATTCACTTTCCATTGGTGTACTCGTCACTCCTAAACCAACATCTATCACGCACGATAATGCAATGTCCACACGCACTAACACTGTGTAAATGACAAGGGTATGATATACGTATTGTATGCTACCAATAAGCACGGTATGTTATGAATTAGCATGCATATCATGAATTGAAATAAATTGCACAAATTAATATGTTACGAATTCAGCAAAAATGATGTAGGTAAGATATATAGAACAATCAGTCAATAATTCATCAAAATTTGTTTCAGTTCAATCGGAGTTTCGGTTTTCAAGATATAACTGTTTCAGTTTAAGTGTTCGCGGCTGGAATTTCAATTTCAGAACTGAACGTCTGTTTCGCGACACGAATTGCGCCCAGTTGGGCTCAGAATTTAGCGATGTCACAGTTAGATGAAATTTAGGGTTTTCGATAAAGTATTCAACGCAACATACGGATCTTCAATCGCATCTGTATGTTGAAAGTTATACACAGTTCAATCTCAAATGTCATTTCAGAAAGTGTTCTGGACAGCTTTACGTTCTGCCTTTTTAAAATAAGTTTAAAATAACAAACGGCGATGAATCGGAATGAAACCACTTGTTTTCTCTCACTAACAGGAATATCTTATAACTACTGTAAAGTTCCGTATCATGCGATTTTAGGAAACACGGGGACGCAGGACTTTAGACAGAACACTCTAATCAGAAACGCTCTGGACTGCAGTCCAGAGTCGTGTTCCGATCCATTTATCTTCAGGGTTTCAGAACAGAAAATATTAAAATTCTACATAGTATTAAAGTTCGTCGAGTCGGCTTCGATTTAAGCCCTCGAACGCATCTTTCTAATATGTATATGATTTATGGTGATTTTATTCGTTTTCAGTTACGAGGGAAATTCTAGTTTTAACGACATATTTGGGGGTATCGATTTTCGTTACTAACAATCGTGTTTTCCAGCAAATTTCACACACGTTATACATCATTCAAAGGGCCAACAGCATGTATAGGTTACCGTCAAATTAGACGATTATTTCTATTGGTAACTAACATCGAGCACTTAGGTTTTAACACGTATAGGAAATCGGAAAGTTGTAAACTACATGATCTAGATGGGTAACACTATTATTATAGCATGAAGCAAGTAAATACTTGCCTGGAGAACGCCTCGGGGTCGTACGGCAACAGTGTCGTCGCGAACGCGCGATATACGCCACGTTCCGGATTCTCGCGAGCCTAGATCGAAACACGGGTTTTACGTCGGGGTTTCCCGGAGTCGTCTTGCGTGCGCTGGAAGCTTAGGGGTGCTCTGTGATTCGCCAGAGATGTGTTGGGGTTGCCGACGGTCGACGGCGTCGCTCCGGTGATGGGCACCGTGGAGTTAACAGTGAGGAAAAACCGTTTTTGAAAAGGAAATTGGAATTGTGGAGAGGGGGAATAGGTTGGGCAGTGGCTGGGAATTGTTGTGATGACGACGATGTTGAGGAAGTCTCAGGGAGATCGGCGATGTGGTGGGGGTTCACCGGCGTCGAGGGGTGTCGAGCTTGGTTGCAGTGGGTCGGGTCTCGAGTTGGTGGGTGCTCGGGTGATGAAGGGAGGAGTCGTGGAGGAGAAGGTTGGCAGAGGAGGAGTGAGCGGGGTTGTCGAAAAGATGGGTGATCGCCGTCGGTGAGATAAAGTGGTTTCGATGGAGGTTTTTGGGTGTTCGCGTTTTTGGGCTCGGTGAAAGTAGAGGAGGGAGATGAGGAGACGAGGTGAGTAAGAGAGAGATGAGGGCGACACTGTTGACAACGTGGGGGCAACGGCAGGACGAGGGCGTGGGCGACGGCGGAGGAGGCGGGTCGCGCGCGCGAGTCACGGAGGTTACCGTTGGGAAATATTTGAAGGAGAAGATGAACAGTGTATGGGGGGGAGAGTTGGGCTGCGTAAGTTTTAAACGATTCCCTTTAAAAAAAATTTCATGGGCTGGGCTCGTTTTAAATTTTAAAACAATTTCCTTTTTTAACTACATTATGGGCTGTAGGTGAAGAAGGCTTCAAAATTAATTGGAGAATAAAATATGAAGTGAAAAATATGAAGTGTGGGCTGAAAATAGAGTGTGGGCTGGGTAAATCTTATTAAAGGGTTTATTATTAAAAGAATCAGGGTGGGCTGAGGGAATGATAGATTGGGCCGAGGGAAAAATAGTGAGGGGCCGGTTAGGTTTAATTTAGGAATTTAATTAACAGTTTTGAATGGGCTGAATGTTAAAAATAGGTTTAAGTTTTAAGTATTTTACTCACTTTGGTTTAATTCGGCTTTGGTTTTAGGTTAAGGAAAAATATACATATTAAGTTTAAACAACCAAATCAAAATATGAAGGAAAAAGAGAGGAAGTCACTGGGATTTAGGGAAAAAGAAACCTTTATTAGAGTGGAAACGGGGATTTACATTCTACCCCCCTTAACAAAATTTCGTCCTCGAAATTAACAGAGATACAAGAAACAGTGTACTAAACAAAGAGATGTGGATAACGATCACGTATATCTTCCTCCCGCTCCCAGGTGGATTCTCCTGGGGAACGACCGCCCCAAGACACTCGGACTAACGGAATGACCTTATTCTTCAGCACTTTCTCTCTGCGGTCGAGAATGGTAGTAGGCTGCTCCTCGTATGACAGATCGGTTCCCAAAACTATTTCTGAATGGTCCAGGACATGGCTCTCATCCCGGACATAGCGTCGTAACTGAGACACGTGGAAGGTATTGTGCACACCAGCTAGCGATGGAGGCAAGGCAAGTCGATAGGCCACCTCTCCTACTCGCTCTAGCACCTCGAAAGGTCCGATAAAACGGGGACTAAGTTTTCCCCGACTTCCGAATCTGATAACTCCACGAGTAGGGGAAATCTTCAAGAACACATGATCTCCAACTTCGAACTCAAGTGCCCTTCTGCTGGTATCTGCCCAACTCTTCTGTCGATCTTGAGCCGTCTTAATACGTTGTCTGATCGTTTGAACCTTGTCAACTGTCTGAACGATGAGTTCGGGGCCCAGTAATCTTCGTTCTCCCACATCATCCCAGCATACTGGGGATCGACACTTCCGTCCATATAGCGCTTCAAAAGGAGCCATCTGAATACTAGCCTGATAACTATTGTTGTAAGAAAACTCGACTAGGTGCAGATGGTCCTCCCAGGAACCCTGAAAGTCCAACATACAGGCTCTCAACATATCCTCGAGCGTCTGAATTGTACGCTCGGATTGTCCATCCGTCTGTGGGTGATAAGCTGTGCTGAGTTTAAGGCGGGTTCCCAAACTCTCCTGTAAGCTCTTCCAAAAGTGTGACAAGAATCTCGTGTCCCGGTCTGACACAATGCTGACTGGAACACCGTGAAGTCGCACAATCTCCTGCATATATCTTTCTGCCAGTGATTCTGTCGACTGTCCCACTCGGAAAGGTAGAAAGTTTGCAGCTTTTGTGAGGCGATCGACGATAACCCAAATAGCGTTATTGCCTCTAGGGCTCCGTGGTAAGGCCGTCACAAAATCCATAGTAATGTGCTCCCACTTCCATTCAGGGATCGGCAATGGTTGTAATAATCCTGCTGTTCTCTGATGTTCCGCCTTCACCTGCTGACATACCAAGCATCTGGATACGAACCTCGCAATTTCCCGCTTCATTCCGTTCCACCAAAAGTGCTGCTTCAGGTCCTGATACATTTTTGTACCTCCTGGATGCACAGAATAAGCTGAACTGTGGGCTTCAGCCAAAACTTCTTCTCGTACATCTCCTTTAGGTACGCAGAGTCTGCCACCGAATCTCAGAGAGCCATCTTCATGTATAATCAAATCCGTTCTCAGTCCAGCTTCCACTTGCTCTCTGAACTTTTGCAGTCGGGGGTCATCCGCTTGTGCAATCTTGATGCGATCCACCAGGGAAGATTGCACCTGTAGTTGCCAAAATTGACTGAGTGCGTTCGGCGTAACGACCTCAAGTTCAAGTCTCTGAAAATCCTCAATAATGCTCCTCTGATCGGTCAACATCATGACCGCTGGTTTGCGACTGAGCGCATCTGGTACAACATTGACCTTCCCCGGATGATACTGAAGGTCCAAGTCATAATCTGCCATCAGCTCTAGCCATCGGCGCTGCCTCATGTTCAGTTCCTTCTGAGTGAAAACATATTTCAGACTTTTATGATCCGTGTATACCTCCACTTTCTCACCCAATAGATAGTGCCTCCAAATCTTCAACGCAAAGATTACAGCGGCCAACTCCAAGTCGTGCGTGGGGTAGTTCTTCTCGTGGTTCCTCAGTTGTCGAGAGGCGTAAGCAACCACTCGGCCGTGCTGCATCAAAACACAGCCTAAACCCTTTCCTGAGGCATCACTGTGTATCACCAAACCACCGGAATTATCTGGTACTGTAAGTATAGGTGCTGTGGTTAACTTCTGCTTCAGAGTGTCGAATGCCTGAGTGCACTCTTCTGTCCATGTAAACGGCACGTCCTTCCTTGTCAGCTTCGTCAATGGTTCCGCGATCCTTGAGAAATCTTGGACGAATCTCCGATAATAACCTGCCAATCCCAGAAAGCTCCTGATCTCTGCTACTGATTTCGGCGTCGGCCAATCTCTGACAGATTCTATCTTTGCCGGGTCCACTGAGATGCCTTCGCCTGAAACAATATGTCCTAAAAACTGTACCTTGTCGAGCCAGAATTCACACTTGCTTAGCTTTGCATACAGCTTCTCTTCCCGAAGAACCTGCAGTACCGTGCGCAAATGCTCAACATGCTATTCCCGGGTCTTTGAATAGACAAGTATGTCATCGATAAACACAACGACAAACGTGTCCAAGTATTTTGCGAACACCCTGTTCATTAAATCCATGAATATTGCTGGGGCATTGGTAACACCGAACGGCATCACCAGGAACTCGTAATGTCCGTATCGAGTCCTGAAAGCCGTCTTGCATACATCCTCGGCTGCTACTCTGATTTGATGATATCCAGAACGGAGATCCAACTTCGAGAAAACCTTGGCTCCACTTAGCTGATCGAATAGGTCATCGATACGCGGGATTGGGTACTTGTTCTTTAT
This sequence comes from Agapanthus africanus, assembly GCA_030015575.1. Taxonomy (NCBI): domain Eukaryota; kingdom Viridiplantae; phylum Streptophyta; class Magnoliopsida; order Asparagales; family Amaryllidaceae; genus Agapanthus; species Agapanthus africanus. Next base: position 417,522,166 of record JASDDO010000029.1, read on the forward strand.
TGTGACCTTGTTCAGCTCCCGGTAATCTATACACATTCGCAGCGATCCATCCTTCTTCTTTACTAACAGAACTGGTGCACCCCACGGTGAAGCGCTTGGCCGAATAAATCCCTTCTCCAATAATTCTTCGACATGTTTCTTCAATTCCGTCAACTCCACTGGTGCCATTCTGTATGGGGCTCTGGATACTGGGGCTGTACCTGGAATCAAATCGATTGAGAACTCCAAAATTCGAGGAGGTGGTAGACCTGGTAGATCCTCAGGAAATACGTCTAGAAAGTCCCGAATAATTTCTGGGGCTGGGCTCTTATCAATCTCCATAGTTGTCAGTTCCTTAGGCTTTGCTCTGTACTTAGCTGGTTCCAAGATTCGCTTCCGCCCTCGAAAATAAACTCCGGGTGATTGGGGATGCGGAAGATCACCTTCCTTGCCCGACAGTCGATAACTGCATGGAAAGTGCTCATCCAATCCATCCCGAGAATTGCGTCGTAACTGCCTGTCCCAATTAGGAGGAAATTCGCATAGAATTCTCTACCACATACTACAACCGGGCATAATCTACATTCCCGACTAGATATAATAATGCCATTACCCGTATGAATTTCCCATCCCTTGGTTAGTGGTTCATGTGGTATTGAGTGTGTATTTGTGAAATGCTCAGACAAGAAACAATGCGATGCTCCTGAATCAAACAGTACTCTAGCTGGCAAGGAATGTACTAGTAGAGTACCTGTAACCACATCTCCTGACGCTTCTGCCTGCTCGGCGGTCAAGGTGAAAGCCCGTCCCTGACCGCGACCTGTAAATGGTTGTCTCTGTTCCTGCGGCCTCTGCTGTGGCGGTCCAGAACCTCCCTGTATTTCTGCTCGCTCAGGGCAACTGTTAATCCTGTGTTGACTGGAACCGCAAATCAAGCTCTGTCCCTTGGCACGGCGACAGTCCTTCTGAGTATGTCCTCCTCTACCGCAATAGCCGCAAGTTATGCCCTGTCTCTGGGGGCGATGCTGTGGTACAAACGGGCGCTTCATTTGCGTCATCTCTGCTCTGTGAACCGGTATAGCTCCTCGAGAAGGCGCGTGGGTACGTGCTGGAATGACTGGGGGTCTCCTGAATTTGTTAATCAATTGCTCCTGAACTCTCGCCGCGTTGAGTACCTGTGCGAAAGTCTGTAGATCCAACGATGCAATCAGCTGCTGCAACTCAAAATCTAACCCCTGAAGAAAACGTCTGGCCCTGGTGACTTCTGATTTGACCATGTATGGAGCAAAGCGGCTCAAACGGTTGAACTCTGCCGCATAAACGTCCACTGGGCGTCCATTCTGCTTTAAAAGAATAAACTTTTCCTCCATTTCTGCCTTGGCTGTGGGAGGAAAATAGTGATCTAAGAAGCACTCCTTAAACTTGTTCCATTCAATCGGCTCTTCAAGTCTGCTTTCTTCTACCGACCACCATGTACGGGCCTCGTCTTCTAATTGTATCTTTATTACATCCACTCTGTCTTCCTCTGGAACCCTGGCAGCCGTCAATAAATTTTCCATGTTTACCAGCCATTGTTCAGCCTCAAGGGGTTCAGCTAGCCCTGTGAACGCAGCTGGGTGTAACCGTCGGAAGTCTGACACAGTACCAGCCCTAGCCTGATAAGCTGGTGGAGTAGCGCCCTCGGGGGCGGTAATAAGTGCGGAGGGTCCTCCTGCAGCGGTAATCGCCCTGAGTCCCTCAGTAAGCAAATCTGTCTTCCTCTCCTGAGCTTCCGCGAGAGTGGTCAGTGCACTGAGTATTCTTTCCGTGCGGTCCTGAGAGCTGGAGTCCGAGGAGGGGTCGTTCGGGGACGTCATATCACTGGAAGATTCAAAAGGATAGGTTCAGATTCAAAAGATAGAAATCAAGGGTAGTAAAAACATGAATAACGTAATACAGTTTAGTTAATGTTATCCCTTGATACTAAACACAGGCTCTGATACCAACTAAACCATGTCACGCCCCGCTTCCCAAAATACGGAATACGAGGTATGACTAGGCCAGCCATGCTCCTACGGTCAAGGGATCGTCCCGCCGTAGTCACACTTCGGCTTCTAGCACTACATGGTAATCAGTAATAAAGCACAGTATTAAAGGAATCACATCACTAATTTATTACATTAAGATTTCATTGTTCACAGATTACAGATAATAAAAACGATAACTAACCAAGTTCAATCTCACAATCTCTTTTATGGAAAGAAGTAAATGAAGTAGGTACACCAACTATATCTCCGTGAACTCAAAGGATAGATCCGTCTCCGGTGCTGGTCCTCGCGCGGAATCTGAGCATGCATACTCAGGTCGTCAGAGAGACATAAATAATAATATTATTATAATCAGGTGTAACAGGTAAATGAGGTAATACTGGTATGAGAATAATGCAAGTAATCACTATGTCACAATATGATGCAGAATATGTTATGTGTCCCTATCGGTCTCTAGGTCATGTTTGAAATCACATAGTGGAAGGAGGATCGTGTTTAACAGGAGTCTCGTACATACCCGAGACAACGGCCCACATGCCCGGGACATAACCCTGTCAGCCGGATCGCTAGATCCTGTCCTACACGTATAAGTATCACGGTTCGAATGATCATCCTCTAAACACGGTCCCGCTAAATACGATACTCTTTCCACTTTGATTTCCCCTTTTTCCCCAGATTACACTATTTAAGATATTGATCTAGTTGTGTACGAGTATACCAATGGCACGGTTTCATCACTGTCCACTGTATCAATCACTGTCACGAATATTCACTTTCCATTGGTGTACTCGTCACTCCTAAACCAACATCTATCACGCACGATAATGCAATGTCCACACGCACTAACACTGTGTAAATGACAAGGGTATGATATACGTATTGTATGCTACCAATAAGCACGGTATGTTATGAATTAGCATGCATATCATGAATTGAAATAAATTGCACAAATTAATATGTTACGAATTCAGCAAAAATGATGTAGGTAAGATATATAGAACAATCAGTCAATAATTCATCAAAATTTGTTTCAGTTCAATCGGAGTTTCGGTTTTCAAGATATAACTGTTTCAGTTTAAGTGTTCGCGGCTGGAATTTCAATTTCAGAACTGAACGTCTGTTTCGCGACACGAATTGCGCCCAGTTGGGCTCAGAATTTAGCGATGTCACAGTTAGATGAAATTTAGGGTTTTCGATAAAGTATTCAACTCAACAGACGGATCTTCAATCGCATCTGTATGTTGAAAGTTATACACAGTTCAATCTCAAATGTCATTTCAGAAAGTGTTCTGGACAGCTTTACGTTCTGCCTTTTTAAAATAAGTTTAAAATAACAAACGGCGATGAATCGGAATGAAACCACTTGTTTTCTATCACTAACAGGAATATCTTATAACTACTGTAAAGTTCCGTATCATGCGATTTTAGGAAACACGGGGACGCAGGACTTTAGACAGAACACTCTAATCAGAAACGCTCTGGACTGCAGTCCAGAGTCGTGTTCCGATCCATTTATCTTCAGGGTTTCAGAACAGAAAATATTAAAATTCTACATAGTATTAAAGTTCGTCGAGTCGGCTTCGATTTAAGCCCTCGAACGCATCTTTCTAATATGTATATGATTTATGGTGATTTTATTCGTTTTCAGTTACGAGGGAAATTCTAGTTTTAACGACATATTTGGGGGTATCGATTTTCGTTACTAACAATCGTGTTTTCCAGCAAATTTCACACACGTTATACATCATTCAAAGGGCCAACAGCATGTATAGGTTACCGTCAAATTAGACGATTATTTCTATTGGTAACTAACATCGAGCACTTAGGTTTTAACACGTATAGGAAATCGGAAAGTTGTAAACTACATGATCTAGATGGGTAACACTATTATTATAGCATGAAGCAAGTAAATACTTGCCTGGAGAATGCCTCGGGGTCGTACGGCAACAGTGTCGTCGCGAACGCGCGATATACGCCACGTTCCGGATTCTCGCGAGCCTAGATCGAAACACGGGTTTTACGTCGGGGTTTCCCGGAGTCGTCTTGCGTGCGCTGGAAGCTTAGGGGTGCTCTGTGATTCGCCAGAGATGTGTTGGGGTTGCCGACAGTCGACGGCGTCGCTCCGGTGATGGGCACCGTGGAGTTAACAGTGAGGAAAAACCGTTTTTGAAAAGGAAATTGGAATTGTGGAGAGGGGGAATAGGTTGGGCAGTGGCTGGGAATTGTTGTGATGACGACGATGTTGAGGAAGTCTCAGGGAGATCGGCGATGTGGTGGGGGTTCACCGGCGTCGAGGGGTGTCGAGCTTGGTTGCAGTGGGTCGGGTCTCGAGTTGGTGGGTGCTCGGGTGATGAAGGGAGGAGTCGTGGAGGAGAAGGTTGGCAGAGGAGGAGTGAGCGGGGTTGTCGAAAAGATGGGTGATCGCCGTCGGTGAGATAAAGTGGTTTCGATGGAGGTTTTTGGGTGTTCGCGTTTTTGGGCTCGGTGAAAGTAGAGGAGGGAGATGAGGAGACGAGGTGAGTAAGAGAGAGATGAGGGCGACACTGTTGACAACGTGGGGGCAACGGCAGGGCGAGGGCGTGGGCGACGGCGGAGGAGGCGGGTCGCGCGCGCGAGTCACGGAGGTTACCGTTGGGAAATATTTGAAGGAGAAGATGAACAGTGTAGGGGGGAGAGTTGGGCTGCGTAAGTTTTAAACGATTCCCTTTAAAAAAAATTTCATGGGCTGGGCTCGTTTTAAATTTTAAAACAATTTCCTTTTTTAACTACATTATGGGCTGTAGGTGAAGAAGGCTTCAAAATTAATTGGAGAATAAAATATGAAGTGAAAAATATGAAGTGTGGGCTGAAAATAGAGTGTGGGCTGGGTAAATCTTATTAAAGGGTTTATTATTAAAAGAATCAGGGTGGGCTGAGGGAATGATAGATTGGGCCGAGGGAAAAATAGTGAGGGGCCGGCTAGGTTTAATTTAGGAATTTAATTAACAGTTTTGAATGGGCTGAATGTTAAAAATAGGTTTAAGTTTTAAGTATTTTACTCACTTTGGTTTAATTCGGCTTTGGTTTTGGGTTAAGGAAAAATATACATATTAAGTTTAAACAACCAAATCAAAATATGAAGGAAAAAGAGAGGAAGTCACTGGGATTTAGGGAAAAAGAAACCTTTATTAGAGTGGAAACGGGGATTTACAGTTTTACACCCGCGCTAGCCCTGCCTCGCTCTGCCGTTAGTTACCTAACCTAACGGTGCAGACGGAACATCGAGGCGAATACGGATGGCATAAGTGTACGTTGTATTTATCTGTGATGTTTAGGTGGACTTAAATGATGGGACATTCATTAATGAGATTATTGAAAGAAAATAAACCTAAATGATGTTGTGGAATCGAATTTCAAAAATCAGGTAGCTCTAGTTGTTGCTTTGCATAGCGGTGTTCCTTGTAGAACATCCAGCACCTTATTCGATAAGGAAAAAGCCGAGATCCCTTCACCGGGAGTGACCTCTTTAGCAATAATTAGCAGATGCTACAACCTTCGGTTTGTCTTTTGACTGCTTTTCTAGTTCTTGCTTTGCATAGTGGTATTGTAAATATCCAGCACCTCATTCGACGAGGAAAGAGCCGAGATCCCTTCACCGGGAGTGACCTCTTTAGCAAAACTAGTAAAAGCCTCAAAAACACTCCATTTAAAACCATTTGATTCTGCAGCGAGATCAAGTTCAAAGCGTTAAAGGTTTTCTTAAAAACCATCCGCAACCCTCCGTCATTTTAGGAAGTAGAGTACTTAGTATTCGTGCTGTGTTTGTTGACCATAGTCAAGGCACAGTGTACGGTAGCTAAGTGATGTCTTCCTACACAGCATATGATGCAATTAGTTAGGACAGTCATGTGACTTTGTTGACCTTAGTTAAGGTTCATGTGGGTGGGTCTAATTAATCACGAAATGACGGGTAGAGCTTGACTAGTGCTTATGATTTGTTGACCATAGTTAAGGTCATAAGTGCTAGGGGTAAAAACCTTTATCGGGAGTTTCAAGTGTTGATATTTGCAATGAGATTGCATACCTTCTATGAGATAGTTGGATCCCGATACCCACTATGAGTAATTGTTACTCCTGGGAGAGTTTTGCACTTTGCAATTAGCAGATCAAGTAGGTGTCTAGAAAGGTGTCAACGGGGTTACGCCCCTGGGAAAACGAGGTTTATTTTAATTAGGTCCGTGCGAAAGCACGGGGAACCTCCCTCAAAGTACCGGTACTGGCCTGGCTGAAAGATTGGCGAACTTGTAGAGTGTAATTAATCCCGGCTAGTCTTTCCTTTTGAAGGAAGATTTGATAAAAACAGTGGGAGCCATCCTGATTAGATAAAATATATAACCAATCTAATCTTGCAAGAGCGCACGCAGAGTGTTTTGTTCTCTCTCTCTCCAGGTAGCGACCATGTCACGCCTTAATCAAGATAATAATATGGATGTATTGACCGAACCCGCTTGTTATATTGAGCTGGGGAACGTTGGTCCCGCTCCAACTTATAATTGTTATAAGACAGAGCAGGAAATTGGGGATTACCAGAATTCCCGTGCCGCCCAAAAGAAGAAAGTGCATGATGATGCATCTTCTTCGGGTGTGTTCATTACAGAGAACTGTTTCTCAGTATCCTTTACGTCCTGGGTATGAGATACCGGATCAGGATCCCACATATGTAATTTGTTACATGGGCTACAGATAGGTAGAGAACTGAGTACGGGTGATAAATTTCATCAGATAGAAACGGTGCAAGTGTTGCAGCCAAGTCTGTTGATAGTTATCACCCTGTATTACTAGAATACATTGATTCTGAACGAATGTTATTAGATACCGAACCTGATATACAACATCATATCAGTCTCTTTTTATTAAAGAAGGATATAATTTTGTATTGTTGGATAATGTTTTGAATATTTTCTATATCAAAAGTTGATCGGTTCAGGCACGTTATCTAAAAACATATACATTCTAAATCAAACCACAGTTCCTTACGTACAGAATACACACAAGAGGAAGAGTTCAGAAATGAACGAATTCTTCTTGAGGCATTGTAGACTAGGTCATATCAATGTGACCCGACTAGCTGAAGTTACATTTAGATGCATATTTAAATTAGTTTGAATTTACATCTTGTGAAACTTGTCGGTCATGTCACAGAGATAAGATGACCACAGCTCCGTTTATTGGAAACAGAGAAAGAGTTAGTGAACTCTTGGGACTGATACATAGTGATGTATGAAGGTCCCCTGTCTGCAGATGCCAGGACTGGTTCCTTATACTTCCTTACATTCAATGAGAATCTCTCAAGATTTGGACACATATTCCTGTTGAAACAAATGTCTGAAACTTTTGAGAAATTCAAAGAATATAAGATAGAAGTAGAGAACCAAAAGCGGGTAGAAGTATTATGTCCTTTGATGTGATCAAGGAGGAGAATACTTGAGCACGGAATTCCTGGATTATTCTAAAAGAGAATGAGATTCTCTCTCAGCATTATTCCTCCGCATACACCACAGCACGTTGGTGTATCGGGGCGGAGCAATCACACCCTATTTGATATGGTGCGCTCTATGATGAGTACTACTGAGTTTCCTATTTCCTTTTAGGGAGTTATGCACTTGTAAAGTTGCATACCTATTGAATAGGGTTCCGATCAAATCTGTTGCCTACCACTTCATATGAGATGTGGAAAGGGAGGAGCCCATATCTTAAGTTTGTTAAGATTTAGGGTTGTCCAGCCTATGTCTAAAAGCATAATCTGGACAAGCTCGAGGCAAAGTCAGTTCTGTAGAAGTTTGTTGGATATCCCAAGCATACGCAAGGGAATATCTTCTACCAAACCGAGGAACAAAAGATGTTTTGTTTCTCAATATACCACCTTTGTGAAAGGGAATTTCTTATGAAGAAATTAATGGTCATGAGGTAGAACTGGAAGGAGTTCCAGCTATACAAACTACAACAGATGATTTGGTAGAACCAAAGGATTCAATAGATTCCGACGAACCTCAGCCTCTCCGCCGATCTAGCAGGGTTCCTCATCCGCCTGAAAGATACTTCGGTTTCTCGATGACAGTGGGAGCGAGGATTGCATCATGAGATGATGACCCAACTAGTTTCGAGCAGGCCATCAAGAGTGGGGACTCTATAAGAATGGCTGGATGCTTAGCGATCTGAGATGGAACCCATGTACACCAACAAAGTATGGACTTTGGTTGCTATATCTGAAGGGTTAAATTCCCATCAGGAGCAAGTATATCTTGAGAAGATTACTTGGTGTAGATGGAAAAGTTGAGACTTTCAAAGCTAGACTTGTTAAAGTTTTTCGTCATTGACCAGGCGTGGATAATGATGAAACCTTTTCCAGTGGCTATGCTATGTCCATCCGGATCCTACTTGCTACTGCTGCATACCATGACCGCGATATCTGGTGGTTGGGTGTCATGACTGCTTTTCTAAATACTGATTTAGAAGTAAGCGTCTATAAGTACACAGCTAGAGGGCTTCGAAGACAGTGGGAGCAGCGGAAACGTGTGCAAGATGTTTTATGTGATAAAGCAGGCATCGCGGAGTTGGAACATCTATTTTGATGTGGTAGTCAAAGAGTTTGACTTCATCAAAATAGTAGACGAACCTTGTACATACAAAAAGGTAGTAGAGAGTAAGGTGGTCATCCTCGTATTGTACGTGGACAACATACTCTTGATAGGAAAGGAGTTTCATATGCTACGCTCGGTCAATCTCCGCTTATCACAAGGATTCTCCAAATAGGATCAAAGTGATACCTCCTAAATCTTGGGTTTTGGATCTATCAGATAGATCTAAATGGATATTAGGATTCTCACTAGGTGTAGTGAGATAGTATCAATCGATCCTGGGGAGAATCACTGGACAGCTTCCAGGATGGTAAGGTTGACTGAATGTCAGTCACAGGCATTATCTTTACCCTCAGTGGAGGGATGGTATGTTGGAAGAGTTCCAAGCTGAGATACCGTGGCAAACTAGACGATAAAGGCTGGTGACATCGCTATCAAAGATACTACCAAAGAGGCAGTTTGGGTGTATATTGGTTCATGAGATGAACCAGGTTCCTACCATTGTGTGACAATGGAAGTGTGGCTTTAGCCCAGGAACCCCGGTCCCATCAGTGACCCAGACATATTCTGAGGCAGCATCACCTGATCATAGAGATAGTTGATCTCCAGGGTGATCGAGGTTAGGAGAGTAGACTCAGAGGACAACACGACGGATCCACTCACAAAGGCTTTTTCCCAAAGAGAGACTTTTATGGGATGGTTGAGTATGAGATACTACAACCATTGCTACAGATGGCCCTAGTGCAAGTGGGAGATTGTTAGTTATATGTAAGCCCTAGAGGCCATTACTGTACATGGGATGTATATTGTAGTGGATGTTGGGACATATATAGGTAGGACTTTCTTGCTCGACATGATAGTGGGCTATTTGGTTGCTCTTTATCTTAACATGTATACTTTCTGTCTCTCTGTTACATGTTGATAAAGCCCTTAGGATGTGTACTCGACTTGCAGGGCTATGATGCAGATCATACTAGTGGGGCCTGGGTAGTCTATGAGTATATCCTTAAATGTTCCTAGTCGTGGGAATATCGAGACGGGGCATCGATATTCCAGAGTAGACTAGCGTATATCTTCTCGACCCATGTGATGGGCGATGGATGATCCCATATCCATTGGTGTTTGACATCAGAGACGGTATGCGGGTGCTCAGTGGTGACTGGGTACACTAAACGGACTCGCCGAGAACTCTCAGATGGTATTATACCTCACGTCAGATGGCAGTTCTCTGGTGACACTAGTACAGCTTAGTCTGTTGACCCAAGATCGTCATAGAGTCTTGTGTGTCTCCCACTGTGGTTTGATTTCCACCCTACCACGGCTCTACTGAGTCGTGCAAACAGGTGGTTTTTGGGTACAGTCCCGATTCACATAGAGGCAATGAGCGATAGGAGGGGATTCGTCTCTCCCGGTATTGGGGGTTGATGTTGCGCTATGCTCGACTGGCCATAACTGGAAATCCCTGTCCAGGGTTGCACTGATTTACTGGTAAGTGTTATCAGTAGTTTAATGCTTGTTATGGACCTTACATCAGCATGACTTATCAAGCTGCTGGGGTCTGACGTTTACCACCCCTAGGCGAGATATGCAACATATCAGACGAACAGACCGGACTGTGCGGTAAGTGTTATTGATTGGATTCGCAGGAGTGTGAGCAGGCTTGCTCGTTGATCTTCTGATCGCTCAATACCCGGATGGCCGTTATATTTAGCAGACCGCTTACGGCTTGTGGGTGATTGATATGATCACCAACTACTGCCGGTGTATTGACGAGTCTTTAGAGTCCTACACAGAGCTTTCCTGGCTCAAGCGAAACGAAATAAGAGCGCATATGAGATATGTGCGGGACCGAGAATAATACCAGTATGTGATACTGTATTCTATTCTCGCGATTTGTATCATCAGTCGGTTATATGAGATATAGCCGGGTTACCGAATCAAGTGTTGATTCGATACATTGATACACTAGATATTAGTCGGTTATATGCGATATGACCGGATCGTTAAATCAAGTGTTGATTTAATGATTTAATGTATAATTATATATTTGATATATTACTTTACATTAACTAGTATTGGTTCACTTAAGATTGATTTTCTCACTTGATGTGCACAAGTTGTATATGTGATATATATTTGTGCACTAGTTTGTATCATGATTGACGATACATGCAAACATGGGTGGGTGTGTGACATACACCATGTTAATTATAATTTAGGTTTTTATTTATCTTAATTATTCAAAATGGTGGCTTCTTTTGTCATGGCTTGAAGCTTCATGAAGCTTGAAGCAACTTTGACAAAGTCCACTCATTTTGTCTTGATTAAGATATTCAATAACCAAACCATTATAATTAACTATGGTTTAGTCTCTACAAAGGTTAACTCACCCATGGTTGCATTATGATAGACTTCACTTGATTATTCTTTTTACATAATTCATTCTTATTCTTTTCTTCTTCTTCCTCTTCTTCAAGTGAAGAAAAGCTTTCTAGAAAAATTTCAAGTGAAGAAAAAGAGTGAGAAACCCAGATCCAAAGTGAACCCACTTCCTATTTCATCATCCTCTACTACTTGCCATTTAGTTTAGGGTGTTCTCTTCACAAAGTTCTTGACCTAGTGAAGATGGAGCTTGAGTTTGAGTCTCCTCGACGTAGATCATCTTCGGCCTCGAAGTCAACGACCTAGCCCGCTCATTTCTCTGAAGAAACCATCGCTAGAGTCCGGGATCCCGATGATCGCAGCGAAGGGACGTCAACACGGAGCTTTAGAAGTGAAGGACCGGATCTACAAAGGTTGTAATCCCTTTCACTTGTAGTTAAAATGTTTAACTTGCTAGTTTTCGCATAATCTCTAGTATACGATCTTGGTTAGGGTTGTTCGGCACGGCTATTTTTTTTTTTGAATCGGGCATGGTTGATACCTTGTAGAACCTTGTTAGAGTGCCTAGGAACCCTACACTTAGATTTGGGTTTGGGATTGGGTTTAAGGATACGTTAGTCTCATTTGAGACTAAGATCAACTTAAACGTATGTTAAGGATACGTTAGTCTAATTTTTAGACTAAGATCAACTTAACGGGATCATTTAGATCCGACAAAAGAGCATTTGGGCTCTATTGTTTAGTTTAGGGACATTGCGGTCCATTAGTTTAAGGACATTACGGTCCAAGGTTAAGGACATCATAGTCCATGGGCTTAAGGACCCCACAGTCCGAAGTTAAGGACATCATAGTCCGTGGGTTTAAAGGGACCCCACAGTCCGAGGTTAAGGACATCATAGTCCGTGGATTTAAAGGGACCCCACAGTCCGAGGTTAGGGACATCATAGTCCATGAAATGTATGGTTGTCGGGACCCGTCACCTCTCTGAAGACGTTGAAGGATTACAACGACAAATATCAGAGGAGTAAAGAAATGTACCCTCGAACCAATTTTGGTTGAGAGATCTGTAGTCTAATTTGGGACTAAAGTCTGTTATAAGATTTGTGAGCATATGGGCTCAATTAATCTGAATTGAGGACTTATGGCCAATCTTGGGCTAAGTCCAATCAAGTTAAAAATGTTTAACATTTATTTTGGGCTGTTGAGCATCTATTTGGGCTTGGCCCTTTTAATAATGCTGAGCATTGACTTGCATTCTGACAATATTTTGTCTTTTATTGAATGCTGAGCATTCATCAGAGCTCTGGGCTTATTAAAGAACAATTTATGTTCTATCAACGCAGCACATGGTGTGCTTGGTGCTTTGCACCAATCAAAAAGCGCAGTGCGCTTCTGCCGAGTAGCGCACACGTGAGGGACGCGTAGTGCGCTTGGCGCTGAGCGCCGGTCTATGAGCGCATTGCGCTGATTTATGAGCGCAAAGCGCTATTTGTTCAGTGGCGCATACGTGGGGAGCACGTGGTGCGCTTGGCGCTGAGCACCAGTCCATGAGCGCTTAGCGCTAATCCAAGAGCGCAGAGCGCTAACTGTTAAGTGACGCACACGTGAGGAGCACGTGGTGTGCTTGGCGCCGAGCGCCAGATAATGAGCGCAGTGTGCTTCTGTTGATTGGAGCGCTAAGGTTATGCAGCGCTTTGCACTAGATGTGGAGCGCTGGAGCGCTTTGCAACTTAGATCAGTTTGCACCCTGAGAGTTAAATTCTCTTTTATAAGAGACTTTGTCTCAAAGTTCTAAGAACAAAGTTCTTATTTTATAAGAGATGTTTCAGTCTCTTATTTTAGTGAAAGGTTTTGCCTTTATGGATCTTTCATCCTAAGAGAATTGAATTATTCTCCCCTTTTATGATGAGATGATCTCTGAAAGAAAATTTGTCTTATAGATCTATGATCTGTGAGAAGAATTACGTTCTTCTTTTTATGATGAGATCTTTTGATCTCTTAGTGAAAGACCTTGGTCTTATAGATCTATGATCTTTAAAGAAGTGGATTCTTCTTTTTAATTATGAGATGGTTTCATATCTCTGTTCATCATCATTTTTTTACCTTGAAGAAGATCTTCTTTCTTTGAGAGCTTGGCTCTTCTTTCTGAGATCTCTCAAAGCTCATGGGAGGGGTTCCTCTCTTTTTTCTATGTCTCTTCTATATCTGAGACTTGAAGTTTAAGGGCCTTTTTATAGGGCAAGCCGATCAGTTCAATCAGTTAAGAAGATCTTCTCTCCAATTGATTTGGGGAATTTTCCATCGTTGGATCTTTAATCCAAGGGCTTTTGATTTACAGAAGGTAATCTTCTTGTTATTAACAAGATTGGGAAATCTTTTCCATACAGAATTTATTCTGTATTTTGGTGATTTTTAATCACCATTAGATCATTGATCCAATGGTGCTCTGATTTACAGAGCACAATCTTGTTGTTTGGAAAGATTTTGAGGAATCTTTCCTTAACAGAATTTAATTCTGATTAATTAATGATTTATCATTATTATTGGATCTTAGATCTGTCGGTGGAGAGCTTTTAGTTCTAGCGCTAGCGCACCCGTTCTTTGCACGTGATGCGCTGCTTAGGGCGCAGCGCACCTAGCGCTAGCGCACACGTGCTTTGCATATGGTGCGTTGCTTAGGACGCAGCGTACCTAGCGCTAGCGCACACGTGCTTTGCACGTGGTGCACTGCTTAGGGCGCAGCGCACTTGGCGCTGCTTCTGAAGCATTGCTTCATTTCAAAATTTGAATTTTAAACAGAGCTTTGCTCTGATTGGGGGAAACAAATGCCCCCCAACCGTTGCGCTCACGTGGCTCACACGTGAGTGCAGCGGTGGCAACATCTCTACCATTAGATCACCTTAGAAGTTGAAACGGCACTCGGTGCCTATAAATAGGACCCTTGGCCTTTGAGATGATTTCTATTCATCTTCTTTCTTCTGAGAATTTTCATTCTCTTGCAGAGCATAGCTCTTTGTCTTAAGAACTTCCTTAAGGACAGAACTCTGTCAAAATTTTTAGGTAAACATTAAATCTTTTAAAAAACCTTCTAATAATATAGGGTTTCACCCATTAACAGAGCTTTGCTCTTCATAGATCTTTAATCTAAAGAAAAACCTTTTTAGGATTTCATCAACGGAGTTTTGCTCTCTTGAACCCATAGATCTAAAGAGATCTTTTCTTGGGGTTTCTTAGCCCATGAACAGAGCTTTGCTCATAAAGAACTCTTAGAGTTTGTTCATAGATCTTGAAGATCTCAGAATTTTTCATTCATTAAAACTCTTATTTTAAATTTCCTGATGGTTATTCCATCGTTTTTACAGAGCAAGGCTCTTGAGAAATTTTTATTCCTTCATCATTAGAGTTTGACAATGTTACTCTGTTACAGAACACTGCTCTCAAGGGGAGATTTACTCCTTAGCCCGAGGGGTTCTCATCAAATGAGAATCAATTGAGGATTTGCTCATTTAATTAACAGTCTCATCAAATGATGAGACTGTTTTATTAATGATGAACTGTCATCTAAATTTTGTGGGTCCCCATTTGATCCCCTTTTTGCTGCATTGCAGTGTGGTACAAATTTAAAGTACTTAATGACAGTGCTTAAACTGTAGCATTGGCGGCTGACAATTTGTTCTTTCCCCATGCAGGTACTATGCCTTTCGACACTTCTTTCCCGTTCGTCCACTCGGAAGGCGGGTTCCCCGAAGCGCCCGTAGACCGAGAGGTTCTTGCGCTGATCAAAGACTATGACCCGGAGCAAAAGAGTCTTCATCTATGGGGTAGATGGTATGATCAGATTATCAGAGGTCGCCGGAGCTTTTCTTGTGCGACACCCTCGGAACCTATCTCTGCAATCCCTTATGCAGATACACCCCCGATAAACTATACTGTGGAAGAGGTGAACTGGACTTCGGAAGGACTCCTTCGGCCTTCTATTGCCGCAGTACCCGTGCAGCCGTCGGTGGCTTTGGATACTTTAGGACGGCGTATATGCCAGGGTGAATCGCGCCCTTAGGGACAGCCCTACAACATAGGACTAACTCCCCCTCACCCGACCAGATACTTACAGTGGGCCCGATATATTTTATCGGCGAAGAAGTCGCAGCTACTGAAGCTCGGATTGTACCCTGCGATCTACGCTTCCTTGTTCCAATATTCTGCACCTCCTATATGGTGGATCAAAACGTTTTTAGAGCAGTGGAACATTCCGACCCACACCTTCCTCCTATTGGATCGAGAGATCTCCATTTCCTTAAAGGAATTTGCCGAGGTCTCTGGTTTACCCGTTAGGGGAGAGCATTATGAGGAGCTGCTTTCTCCAGACGGGTATATTTTTGCCACCAAATCAGTGGTAATGGGTCTTACCCAAGAGAACGCCATTCAACACCAGTTCCCAAGCTTGATAAAGGTGTTGAATATGTATAAGAGCCTCTTTCTCGAATCCGGAGGCCGCGGGGTTACTTTTACGGATTTCATCGCTCGTTTTCTCCGTACGGAAGTTTTATCGCGACAAGGTGAAAAGTTTGCCAAACTTAATGATCCTTTCGGCTTTGGCTTGGATCGCCGGCCGATATTGGAAGCCGATCAAAAGGATTTCTTTCTTCCAAACGTCGCGATCGTCCCCTTTTCAGAAATTGCCGCTCCGGGCGTCGATGAGGAAGCATTCTTTTTAGGGTTCCTCGGTTTATGGTTAAGCTGGTTCGCGCTTCCTATGCACCCTCGCTACATGAGGCCTTCTGTCTTCTACCCAGCGCATCGAATGGTTGCCGGGATACAAGTGGCCGTCGGGATCGTTGGGTTAGCCCACCTGTATCATGGCCTCAGCTTGGCAGCGGATACTACTGAGCCAGAGGTGCAGCCTGCCAACTTCTCAATGCATTATTTCACCTCATGGCTCGAGTTGCACGTGCTTGGGGTCTTTGGTATCCACAAAAGACCTTCCTTTTACGACAGATGTAAATTCCCTCGAATAATGAGGCTAGTCGACGCATCCATCGTAAGTCCGACACCGCGGGAAGTTAGGGGTTTACTCCTTCGTCCATGCACGGTTGGAGATAGTATGTCCTTTACTGATAAGATTTTGACCGTCGGCCAGGAATCCACGAAAATGGTGCTGCCATTGCAGGACATCTTTAAGGACGGGGCCTCTGTCTTGAAAGCTCAGGAGATTCTTCATCTGTACTCCATCAGGCCGGGCTTTCTCATATTTAAGCAAAATGATGCGGCGTTATTCATGAGATACAACCCGCATCATTTCGCCCAGCAGCTGAGCTATAATCAGGGCATCCCGCTTGAGGCTTTCTTGGCAGAACCTGCTGCTACAGAAGAGGGAATACGAAGCGCGCTGCATCATTTTATGCGTCTGAACACGAGGTCCAACTTCTTTATCAGCGAACTGAGCTGTGTTCCGAAGGCCCTGAATGTGTATGTGGCCTGGTATCAACATTCGATGGGCGTTGTCATTAGGGAGGAGAAGCGATTGCTGTTTGATCGCAAGGGCACCGCTCCGGCCGGTAACCCAAATGTTCTTCTGAAGCGACGGACCATTGTCCGTCCTCCCTTAAGAGAAGTTGCTGCGGTCGAGGTCCCGCATGATAGACCCGAACTACCGATACCCGTGCTCCCGTGGAAACGGTGACTGTGGCATCCCCCGAGTCCGGCGTGGGTTCGGATATCGGGACTCGTCTTCCCAAGGTGCCTGCCAAGCGTAAGCTTGTGCTGGCGGCGACCGGTACTCGCTCGTAGAAGAAGAAAAAGAAGTCGATTCTTTCTGTCGACGTTGTATTTGGTCAGGAGCCTCATGCTCCTTATAGCGAGGGCCTGAGCGAATATGGGACCAACGAGGGTCTATTTATGGCACCGGACGATACCGACCTCGAGGCTGCTATTGCAGCTTCCGAGCGATTAGCAAGCCACAAAGCGGGACTGGCCATCCTCGCTCAATCAAGTAAACTTCAGCCGTATCTCTTGTCATTGCATTACATTTTATTATCATGTCTTGACTGACCCTTTTCCTTCAACAGGCATTTCCACTGAAGAGGCTATCGCGGCTTCCCTCAAGACTTTTGAGGAGGAGGATAGGATTCGCGCTTCGCTGGACGTTGGTATATTTCGGCTCATTATGCCTTCATTCGCCTTTCTTATGGATAATCTAACCCCTTTTTCATCTTATCGCAAGGACTACCTCGACTCAGGTCATGCCCGGTACAGTGCCAATCCCGCAGGGTGATGCGAAGATACTTCCAGGGCAAGCTATCGAAGTCCCGGCCTCCTCAGCATTGCCAAAAGAGGTTTTACTTAAGCAACCGATGACGGACGCCATAACGGCTCCAGAGGTAGCTTCTGGCGTGGACGATGACATCCTGTTGACGGAGGTCTTAAGAAGATCAGCTCTCACGGCCCGGGTGGAAAGGAAGCGCAGAATGCGTGCAGCGAAGGAACGTAACGCCGCCTTGGCCGTGGGTGCAGGCTCGAGCGCTGCTACCCCTATCCTTGCTCCTTCAGAGGGTGCTTCGGCCGCGCTGTCTACCGCTCATAGACAGGCAGCACATGTGGCTCGGAAGGCAATTGAAAGACCGACCCAAGGTAACGTAACACTGAGTTCTTATGTCAAAGTTTTAATCCTCAGATTCTCATATATCCTATCCTGCAGGGTCGAGTCTTGATGAGGAAGCAGTAGGTGAGATGGCGGCAACCGCCGAGCCTGAGGTAGCAACTCTTTCTCAAGAGTCTAGCACTGCCCCAATCGCCACTTTTCCCCTTGCGGTTCCTTGCCGTTGCCGGGCGCTGCGAGTGTCACGACGATTCTCGTGGAGTTGGGGGATGAAGCTACGGGTGGCAAAACCATTCCGACGGAGGAGGGTGAAGCAGTCGCTGCTCCCAGTGACGCCCTTGTCGCGGTTTCGACCGGCAACTCACCAGGTAGATTTTGGGTTATTGCTTTCTCTTTTATTCTGCAATCCATTTCAATCTCTTCTGATAGTATTTCTCTCATTTCTGATGCAGGCGTTGTGAGCGTTGAGGTTGTGCCATCCGAGGAAGCATCACCAGTTGCTGCTTTGACGGTGGCCGCCCCTTTGCCTTCTCCTGTGTCCTCCCAAATGCTGAAAGGTACGGGTTTGTGACTATTGGTTTCATTGTAAGTGATATACTTTATGTACTGACGCTGCATTATTACACCCTTGCAGGAGTTCTATTTGATCATCTATATTAGGTGCTGCACCCACATTTCTCCTTCTAGTCGGAGATTGCTTCATCTAGTGGCGTTGGTGAGTACAGCCTCTAGCTAATGTCTTCTCTTTTCTTTTACGGACAGTCAAATCGATTCTAGTTCTTCTTTATTTTGACTGCAGCACTACAGATTGAGGGAGGAGATGAAAGAATAGTTGTGCCACCGGTACTCCCGGCCTTTCCACCTGCCGCAGGCGGTATCGTAACTCCATTGTTCATGTACCTTCTCTATTTCTTGAACCATCATTTGACTGTGCTTCGTTTTGTAGCGGTGACACCGACTTCAACTCCGTTCGAGTCTCGAATCATAATGCCAGCAGGCCCCTTTTCCAGACGTCCATCTTCAAAAGACGCTGTGAACAGTCTGCGCATGTTGAGTGATTACATCGAGGAGCTTGACGCAGAGGCCCCTACATTCGCTGCAGATTTTGCTGCCGAGGTTAATCCAATGCTGGCGATGCTTGTGAACTTCCATAACGAAGGCGTCGTTGAGTCCTGGCTTAACCACTGCAGGAAGATTGAGGCCTGCCTGCATGAGCTTGAGCTTATGCGTCCTGCTCCTGAGATTCTGGCTGTGAACTCCCAACGAGCTGCATGGGTCGAGCAGAGTGTGTCCTTCCTCCGCCATTTTGAACAAGAAGCGACCTTGAGGCGGAAAGAAAGCGAGGAGGCTTCAGATGAATCTGCCCGGCTACGCGCCCAAGTTAAAACGAATGCCGCGCAACTGAGAGCTGCTTTTGACACCTTGCAGCAGTATATCTCGGACGGGCTTGTATTGAGGCGGAAGCTCGACTACATTGAGCGGGTTATGCAGAGTTGCGAAGCTGCCCAACGGGAGGTCGATGAGAAGATTTCATCGTGCTTGCAGCAAAGGGCTCGAATTGAAGCGGAATTGGCCGCGACGGCTGATCACGAGAAGGCACTGAAAGGAGTGCGCGAGCAACTTGGTAACTTAATGAAAACGCTTCCTTCTCAGTAGCTGTTTTGTATAGATTGAACACTTGTAATTTTTGAATAACATATATCCATTTTTTATTCTTTCATATGATTCAACTTGTACTCTATTGAATTTATGAATAAAAGATACACATTTGTATTCTACTGTTGCTCTCTTCTCTTTGTTGTGTCATTGCCGTGTGATTTTAGTACGTGTGGCCTATAGATAATAAGTAAACAGTCCATCTTGGACTCTTTGCTGGGTAACAATGGCTTAGGAAACAGGTTCAGATCTGCCGCCTAAGACTTTTCAACTTTATAAGCCGTGAGGGTCTCATAAAGATTTTTCTCCCTACGAGTCGAGAGGATCTCGTAGGTGTATTTTCTCCTTAGGAATCGTGAGGATCCCCAAGTGTGCTTTCTCTTGAGAGTCATAAGGATCTCACAAGAGAATTTTCCCTCTTACAAGTCGAGAGGACTCGTAAGTAGTTGTTTCTCTCCTTGTCGAGATTCGACTTTGGAGTGTGTGGTCCATGAATAGTATGCAAGAGTCCATTTTGGACCAACTTGCAGGGCCCCAGTGCTTAGGAAACAGGTTTTTTAATCCCATTGCCTAAGGCTTTTCCTTACGAGTCAAGACGAATCGAGAAGTTCTCGTAAAGACACTAATTTCCTCACGAGTCGAGACGAGTCGAGAAGTTCTCGCAAGAATGTCCTAACGTCACAGTTAACCTCTGCTCTTTACGACAGAGGTCCGTTAGGGTCAGTGGTTCTAGGGTTTTGCCTGTCGTACCATCGCGTTGGGTGATGTATCCCTCAATAGGCAATCTTGCTATTTGAGTAGCCTTGCGAATGTCGTGTCTCTGATCCCTTCGGGGGTTGGACAAGACGTCTTCAAGCAATCTTCCTAGGCAGTTTGACCGTCGGAAGAGCAAGCGTTAGGAATTTTGCCATGCCGCTTTTTACTTGAGGTTAGGCTCATTTTGGGGAGCCCCGATGAGTCATAACCACTTCGCGCTAGTATGGGATGATCTCCGATAGTCTTTCAGGTTTTATATGAGTTGACGTCAAGACCCTGAAGCTAGGAATTTGGCCTTTGCTTCGTTTGCCGGCATTGCGTCTGCTGTATTGAGACGAATGTCGCGGTTGTCTCTAGGTTGTTGGTGAACCGTCGAGGCTTGGAACTAGGGACTTTGCCGTGGCTCCGTCATTTGATTGTCGCGTCTGAGTCCTGCTAGAGGAAGGAATGATGTGGTGACATCCCGTCTATTGTATCAAGACGAACGTCGAGGTGGTGACCACTCTGCGCTGGTGTGGGATGATCTCCGATAGTCTTTCAGGTTTTATATGAGTTGCCGTCAAGACCCTGAAGCTAGGAATTTGGCCTTCGCTTCATTTGTTATAGCGTGTCCGAATCCTATTGGAGGAAGAACACTGTGGTGACATCTCGTCTGCTGTATCGAGACGAACGTCGAAGTGGTGACCACTCCGCGCTTGTGTGGGATGATCTCCGATAGTCTTTCAGGTTTTATATGAGTTGCCGTCAAGACCCTGAAATTAGGAATTTGGCCTTCGCTTCGTTTGTTTTAGTGTGTCTGAATCCTGTTGGAAGAAGAACGCTGTGGTGACATCTCATCTGCTGTATCGAGACGAACGTCGAGGTGGTGACCACTCCACGCTAGTGTGGAATGATCTCCGATAGTCTTTCAGGTTTTATATGAGTTGTCGTCAAGACCCTGAAGTTAGGAATTTGGCATTCGCTTCGTTTGCTTTGGCGTGTCCGAATCCTATTGGAGGAAAGACGCTGTAGTGACATCTCGTCTGCTGTATCGAGATGAACGTCGAGATGGTGACCACTCCGCGCTGGTGTGGGATGATCTCCGATAGTCTTTCAGGTTTTATATGATTTGCCGTCAAGACCCTGAAGCTAGGAATTTGGCCTTCGCTTCGTTTGGTTTGGCGTGTCCGAATCCTGTTGGAGGAAGGACGCTGTAGTGACATCTCGTCTGCTGTATCGAGACGAACGTCGAGGTGGTGATCACTCCGCGCTGGTGTGGGATGATCTCCAATAGTCTTTCAGGTTTTATATGAGTTGTTGTCAAGACCCTGAAGTTAGGAATTTGGCCTTCGTTTCGTTTGCTTTGGCGTATCCGAATCCTGTTGGAGGAAGGACGTTGTAGTGACATCTCGTCTGTTGTATTGAGACGAACATCGGGGTGGTGATCACTCCGTGCTGGTGTGGGATGATCTCCGATAGTCTTTCAGGTTTTATATGAGTTGCCGTCAAGACCCTGAAGCTAGGAATTTGGCCTTCGCTTCGTTTGCTTTGGCGTGTCCGAATCCTGTTGGAGGAAGGACGCTGTAATGACATCTTGTCTGCTGTAACGAGACGAATGCTGGGGTGGAGCTAGGATTTTGCCATCACTCCGCTTTGTTTCAACCGTGAGGTTTTTCGTTGACGTTGCATCTGCATCCTGCTGGATTACGAAGGAACGCCGTTGTTGACATTGCGTCTGGTATAACGAGACGAATGCTGAGGTGGAGTTGGGATTTTGCCATCACTCCGCTTTTTTTCAACCATGAGGTCTTTCGTTGACGTTGCATCTGCATCCTGCTGGACTGCGAAGGAACGCCGTTGTTGATATTGCATCTGGTGTAACGAGACGAATGCTGAGGTAGAGTTGGGATTTTGCCATCACTCCGCTTTGTTTCAACCATGAGGTCTTTCGTTGACGTTGCATCTGCATCCTGCTGGACTGTGAAGGAACGTCGTTGTTGACATTGCGTTTGGTGTAACGAGACGAATGCTGAGGTGGAGCTGGGATTTTGCCATCACTCCGCTTTGCTGACGTTGTGTCTGCTGTAACGGGACGAATGTTGAGGTGGTCTCTAGGTTGTCTGTGAACCGTCGAGATTTGGCTTCTTTTTCTGATGGAGCCTGGTGGGAAGGTATGGTTCCCTTTTTGTTTGTGGCCCTAGATTGTATACAGGGATCGATGTGATCTCACCTGTAGGGCAAAAAGTTTCATTTTATATATTTTTCTTTCCGTGATGCTCTATCATTTCAGCTTTTATATCGCGAAAGTCGCGATTGCCCAATCATTTCGGCTATTTTGTATGCATACATTTTTACTTGCTGATTTTGTTACAAGTTGCCCCGTCATTTCGGCTATTTCGTATGCATTTGTGGCTCGCTGGCTTTTCGCCGCAAGTTTGGGATTTGATACCGATTTAGGCATCAGCATCGCTGCAACTGGGATATTGCCAGGAGCGAATCATCATTTGCCTTTGTCGATGTCGAACAAAGGTAGCTTAGCGAACAGGGTTAGGATCCTGTCGACTAAGGCTTTTGACTTCATGAGCCGTAAGGGTCTCATAAAGGTATTTGTCCCTACGAGTCGTGAGGATCTCGTAGGTGCATTTTCTCCTTGGGGATCGTGAGGATTCCTAAGTGTATGTTCTCTTATAAGTCGTAAGGAACTTACAAGAGTGTTTTCTCCTTATAAGTCGAGAGGACTTACAAGGGTTGTTTACCGTGCGAGCATATCCCCGGTCTCTGGTGGGACTTTGTTAGGGAAATATTTATTCGCGCCCGTGGATTGTATACAAGAGTCGATATCGAGATGCTTGTAGGGCAGTATTGGAGATTGTGATGGCTTAGGTCCCTGTAGCTTAAGGCTTTTGAATCCTATGAGCCGTGAGGGTCTCAAAGGGGAATTCTCCTTACGAGTCGTGAGGATCTCGTAAGTGTAATTTCTCCCTAGGAATCGTGAGGATCCCTAAGTGTGTTGCTCTCTTATGAGTTGTAAGGATCTCACGCAGGTGGTTTCTCCTTACAGGGTCGAGAGGACCTTACAAGTGTATTTTAACGAGCTTGAGCCCTTTCGGGTTTTCACAAAGCTCGTCGGTAGTCCTGTTGTTTTTACTCACGGAGCCCTTTCGGGTTTCATCCGTGTCCATCTTGCTTGTGGACGTACCCTTTTTTTTACCACGTCAACCTGGGGATGCCGCGGGTTTGTAATAGTTTAAAGACGTTTCGGTCATCAGCCAGTTTTAGGACATAGTGGTCCATTGTTAGTTTAACGACGTTCTGGTCTGTCGTTAATTTAAGGACATCTTGGTCCGGCGTTGCCGTATTTGAGGCAAATTTCTAGTTTACAGACTTTTCGGTCCATGGGCTTTCTCTATGAATGAGCACGATGCCCCCGGCATGTCTATCTTTTTCGGATCATGTGGTTGTGGCGGGTTCATCTTCCAGTTTTCAGACAGCGCGAATTTGCCCAGTTAGTATTGGTCCTCAATTCAGCCTTTGAAGACGAAGCAATCTTCGATTGGATGGCTTACTGCTTGGTGGTAAGGGCAGTAATTAGGATTTTTGACATCGCCTGGCTGCAATGGACGTTTTGGGTCCGGCAGATTGATGAGTCTGTTGCGCACCGCCAGCTCGAACAGTCTCCTCGTTTTATCCCGGGGAAACGAGTAAGGACGTCCCAGTCTCTCCTCGAGGGATGGGTGTGGACACATGTTGTTTTGTCGAACAACCGGCTTTAAGTTGCTCGGCTGTTGTTGAGTATTGGCGATGAAGGTCGCTTTCCCTTTCCCTTTTCATTTCGAGATTCCAGCTTCAAAGGAAATGGTCTATGACCCATCTGATCCATTTGGGTCAGTTTGTCAATCAAGGCTTGAAAGGTGGTAGGCTTGAAAAACATCATGAATTGGGAGATGGTCGCTTGAGGGTCAAGAGTGCCCATGAACATGCCCACCGCAGGTGCTTCTTCAATGCGCTGCTCGCACTTCGACCATAAATTCCGCCACTGTATCACGTACTGGACCCAAGTTTTGTCTGGCTTCACCCTGGCATTGATCAGTGCTGTGATTGGGGTGCTCTCGCTAGTGCTCGCAAAACGTTGGGTGAACAGCAATTCCATCTCTGCAAAAGTTTTGACGGAGTCGTTGGGGAGTTCAGAATACCATTCAGATGCTGTCTCCGACAAGCTGCCGACGAACTAGCGAAGTAGCAGTTTATCGTCACCTCCAGTGTTGCCACATAAAGCCCTGAACTGAGCGACATGCTGGTGGGGATTGCCCGTCCCCTTATATACATGAAACTTAGGAATCGTGTATCCTAGCGGATACTTGATCTGATCGTACCATCCTAGATATGGTCATCCAGTTTTGACGACTTGGCCAGTTGCTTCATTTGCTTGATGAGCCCGTATTTGCTGAGCTATATAATCATCCAGGGCAACTTTTGAGATGGTCTCCTCTTTGGCTGCTGAACAAGCCGGAAGGGGATTTGACGTCTCCGCTCAGTCATCTTCGAGGATAATCGGAGGATCTTCGGCTGGAGGGTCGGGGTGGATCATCATCCCGACCATGTCTTGGAAGAGAAGCGCCATTCGTTTTATATTAGCCGCTTGTTCTGCTGCTTCTCTGTCTTTCTTTTCGAGGACTCTGCGAAGGAAGTCGGCATCGGTTTCCTGTTCATGACGCTGCTCTGGTGAGGCTTCCGGGATTTCTTTTGGCCCGGTGAGTGCGGCCATGGCTGTTAGCATTTCTTGAAGCTTTTGTTGTTGTTGCTCCTGAGCCCTAGTCATTGATCGCGTAAGCGGTCGATGACCTGCGGAGATACGGCTATCCTCTTTTCCGGATGCCATATAGATGGTGTGCACTACCATGCCCCTAGACATCGGGCGTTTAGGTTCAGTTTCTTTGTGATTTTCCAAAGACGCAGGGATCATCCCCGGCCTTCTCCTCTTATGGGTAGTCGAAGTTGAGGGAGCCGTTGCAGTGGGCACCCAAGTAGCTGTCGCCTTTTGTGGCTTGACGGGATGATCCTCTTCTCGCTGAGCTTTCATCTTTTTCTGTCGGCGGGGATAGTCTTGATCTACCACGAAGTCCTGGACCTGTTGCCAAACTTTATAAATTTTAGAGGACAGCCGCTGAGGGGGCTGCTCCAGCTTCGCCTTTATAGCGTTCTCCACAGGTGGAGGAGATCTTTTTAGCACAGCAGTCGGAGAGTTCCTGCGTACCCTGTTAAGTGGTTAAAAGCTGTTCCTAGTTAGAACAGCAGCATCAACTTCCACCATTGGAGCTGGCGGAGTCAGTCCAGAAGGAGAATTGCCCTCAGCCTTCCTTACTCGGCGCCAGTGGCGACGTCGAGCATGTCGAGCCGTTGGGATTGTCTCAACTGTAGGGGTGACTCCCTCATGCCCCCTGTGTTAGTCAGAAATTTTCGTTGTCAGCCTATTGAAGACTGATGTCCGCTGAGTGGGGATAACCAACCTATCGAAGGCAAACTTCCGAGCAGGGGAAGCAGCCTTGACGATTTCGCCTGGAACATGAGCTGAAACAGTCAGTCTTGTGAAGACCGACCCTTTGGCAGAAGAAGCCGCCTTGACGACTTCATGAGCAGGAATGGCTATCCGCTTCGGGATGGCTGCTTCGGGTATCGCGGGCTTGTTCATGGGCCCGTTAGAGCTTTGGCCCAGTCTGTTAAAAACTGAGGCAGTGGGGTTGGGCGACCAGTTGAGAGGGGTCGCAGTAGTGGTAAGTCGATCAAAGACCGACTTCTTTGGGGCTTCCTGCAACGGCGTTGGGGCATTGAAATTCACGGGTGGGAGCATGGTCCCGAAGAATAGCCCAGTGATGGCCTGAGTTACCTGCTCCACTGGCATTGTGAAAAGGGAGGCCGCTTGGGGCCCGTAGGTTACACCTCCAGATGAGGCGGAACGGGAGTTGCAGTAATTGTTGCAGTTGGCGCAGTTGGAAGCCATTTTCTCTGCACGGAGCAAGACACCAAATCTTAGAACCTCGAATCCAGGGGCAGCCATGTCAAACTGTGATTCGTCCGCGAAACACGACACACGAAGTGTGGAGTGGAAAGAGGAAAAGGTCCCACCGGGCGTGCCAGAATCTGTTCTCCTCCGAACACAGAGACGGAACCGCGTAGGTCCGTCTTGCATGAATTTGGGGGCAGATGCTAATTGGTGCTATCCGTCCACCTCTCCGAAGATACCAAGTTGATTTATGACACCGTATATCGAAGGTTTAAACGGATGCGGCCGATATAGCAGCCTTCGTCAGATTCCCCCTCATTTGAAGGGGTTTTGATTGCGGAGACACTCTTCCCTGCAGGCGCAAGCCCCTGCAGTTAATTACGCTTCCGCGTCGCGGTAACCACTTTCTCCTTCTCCAGATGGTCACTTCGTGTCGTGTGTGTTTGTTTTGTTTTTTGGTTGCCCGTGGATTGTATACGGAGACTAATTTATGTTGTCGTCCGTAGGGTGTGGATTAGTCCAAATCCGTATCTTCTTAGATTTGGGTTTGGGGTTGGGTTTAAGGATACGTTAGTCTCATTTGAGACTAAGATCAACTTAAACGTATGTTAAGGATACGTTAATCTAATTTTAGACTAAGATCAACTTAACGGGATCGTTTAGATCCAACAAAAGAGCATTTGGGCTCTATTGTTTAGTTTAGGGACATTGCGGTCCATTAGTTTAAGGACATTACGGTCCAAGGTTAAGGACATCATAGTTCATGGGCTTAAGGACCCCACAGTCCGAGGTTAAGGACATCATAGTCCGTGGGTTTAAAGGGACCCCACAGTCCGAGGTTAAGGACATCATAGTCTGTGGGTTTAAAGGGACCCCACAGTCCGAGGTTAGGGACATCATAGTCCATGAAATGTATGGTTGTCGGGACCCGTCACCTCTCTGAAGACGTTGAAGGATTACAACGACAAATATCAGAGGAGTAAAGAGATGTACCCTTGAACCAATTTTGGTTGAGAGATCTGTAGTCCAATTTGGGACTAAGGTCTGTTAAAAGATTTGTGATCATATGGGCTCAATTAATCTGAATTGAGGACTTATGGCCAATCTTGGGCTAAGTCCAATCAAGTTAAAAATGTTTAACATTTATTTTGGGCTGTTGAGCATCTATTTGGGCTTGGCCCTTTTAATAATGCTGAGCATTGACTTGCATTCTGACAATGTTTTGTCTTTTATTGAATGCTGAGCATTCATCAGAGCTCTGGGTTTATTAAAAAACAATTTATGTTCTATCAACGCAGCACATGGTGCGCTTGGCGCTTTACACCAATCAAAAAGCGCAATGCGCTTCTGCCGAGTAGCGCACACGTGAGGGACACGTGGTGCGCTTGGCGCTGAGCGCCGGTCTATGAGCGCATTGCGCTGATTTATGAGCGCAAAGCGCTATTTGTTCAGTGGCGCACACATGGGGAGCACGTGGTGCGCTTGGTACTGAGCGCCAGTCCATGAGCGCTTAGCGCTAATCCAAGTGCGCAGAGCGCTAACTGTTAAGTGGCGCACACGTGAGGAGCACGTGGTGCGCTTGGCGCTGAGCGCCAGATAATGAGCGCACTGCACTTCTGTTGATTGGAGCGCTAAGGTTATGCAGCGCTTTGCGCTAGATGTGGAGCGCTGGAGCGCTTTGCAACTTAGATCAGTTTGCGTCCTGAGAGTTAAATTCTCTTTTATAAGAGACTTTGTCTCAAAGTTCTTATTTTATAAGAGATGTTTCAATCTCTTATTTTAGTGAAAGGCTTTGCCTTTATGGATCTTTGATTCTAAGAGAATTGAATTATTCTCCCCTTTTATGATGAGATGATCTCTGAAAGACAATTTGTCTTATAGATCTATGATCTGTGAGAAGAATTATGTTCTTCTTTTTATGATGAGATCTTTTAATCTCTTAGTGAAAGACCTTGGTCTTATAAATCTATGATTTTTAAAGAAGTGGATTCTTCTTTTTAATTATAAGATGGTTTCATCTCTCTGTCCATCATCATTTTTTTTACCTTGAAGAAGATCTTCTTTCTCTGAGAGCTTGGCTCTTCTTTCTGAGATCTCTCAAAGCTTATGGGAGGGGTTCCTCTTTTTTTTCTCTGTCTCTTCTGTATCTGAGACTTGAAGTCTAGGGGTCATTTTATAGGGCAAGCTGATCAGTTCAATCAGTTAAGGAGATCTTTTCTCCAATTGATTTGGGGAATTTCCCTTCGTTGGATCTTTGATCCAAGGGCTTCTAATTTACAGAAGATAATCTTCTTGTTATTAACAAGATTGGGAAATCTTTTCCATACAGAATTTATTCTGTATTTTGGTGATTTTTAATCACCATTGGATCATTGATCCAACGGTGCTCTGATTTACAGAGCACAATTTTGTTATTTGGAAAGATTTTGAGGAATCTTTCCTTAACAGAATTTAATTCTGATTAATTAATGATTTATCATTATTATTGGATCTTAGATCTGTCGGCGGGGAGCTTTTAGTTCCAGCGCTGGCACACTCGTGCTTTGCACGTGGTGCGCTGCTTAGAGCGCAGCGCACCTAGCGGTAGCGCACACGTGCTTTATGTTAGTGTTTATGCCCTAGAAGGCCATTACTGTATCATACTAGTTTGTATATTACTTAATGGAAGCTTGTGATATTCACATGTATATAACAGTCTTGCTAAACATGGTAGTATGCTACTTGGTTTTTCTATCTTAATATGTGAGTATACGTATTGATAGAGCTCTTAGGATCTTGCTTGACTACCAGCGTTGTGATGGCAGTCACACTAGTGGGGGCTGGGTAGTCTACAAGCACAACCTTATTCAGGTCCCTAGTCGTAGGATTATCGAGACAGGGCATCGATACTCCGGAGTAGACTAGTGTGTACGCTTCTCATCCCAGTTGGGAAGATAGTCTGTCCCACAGCCGTCAGTACGTCGTACTGGAGATAATATGCAGGTGCTCGTTAGGTTACGGGTACCCCGGACAGGACTCATAGGGAACTGTTGGTTGGTTTTACACCAGTCGTCAGTGAACAGTTCCCAGGTGACATGAGTACAGCATAGTCCGCAGACTTGACACTGCTACTTCGCCTCGAGTGTGTCCCGCTGTTCTTAGATTGCTACCCTACCACGGCTCAAAGGAGTCGTGCAAACAGGCAGCAGTTGGGTGCAGTCCCGAGCACTTAGAGGCGGTGGCGGTTAGACAGGATTCGTCTCTCCCGGTATTGGGGGTTGATATCGCGCTGTGTCAGAGAGCCATTACGTAAAGTCCCTGGCCAGGGCAAGCGAGATTTGCTGGTAGGTTCCAATAGTTTCTCAGGGTGTAATGGGCTTCACTTCGACACGACTTATACCGCTATTAGGGGACTGACGCTTGCCGCCCCCTAGGCCCGATATGCGATAGTCTAAGACGAACAGACCGGACTGTACAGAGATTGTCACAGCAGGCTCAGTAGGAGTTCGGATGGGTTTCCTCATCGGCCTTCTTATCGACATCTACCTGGGGACCGTTACGTACAGCTAGTGCCGCTTGCGGTCTGTGGTTAAACCCACTACCAGCGTAGTAGTCGAGTCTCTAGAGTCCCACACAGAGAGTTTCCCTACTCCAGGCGAAACGATATAGAGGTCGTATGGTTTTACGACAAGGGTTCGAACGCATACGTGTGTTTACGCACGTTCGACATCCGGACAGTTTTTACTAGTCGGCTTTGGTTTAAGCCAGTTTCTAGTATCCGGTTATTGGATTTATACAGTCTAAAGTTTTTCCGTGTTTTCACGGATAGGAGGGGCGTTCTCGTAATTGCGCGAGAAGCTTCTAGAAGATGGTGACTTGGGGGTTAAGGTGGCATATGCATTAAATGAGATTAGTGAGTCATTTGAGTGATTCATCCAAGTCATTAATGCATCATAAATGCTTAATGACTCATAGAGATGAATCACCCTCTTATATTTATTAAGCATGATGATTAATCATTCTTTTTCTTTAGTTGATAAATCATAATGGTTGATATATATTATGATAGCTCATTTTCTCATCTCATTCTTTTGCTCACTTTCTCTCTCCTCAAGCTCTCCCTCTTCAAACCCTAATCCTCCCCTCTCATGTGTTGAGTACAAGGATTAGATTAGACTACTTAATCCTTCACCATTCTCTATATCACCTAGGTTACTTGGATTAGCACTTCAAGAAACCTAGTTACCTCTAGTTTGAGGTGAAGCTTGTAGTAAAGCTCTCGGGTGGATCTTCTACTACTTAGAGAAGGCCGAAGAGGGCATGGAGAACGACCAGACGAAGGACTCGGTTCTACAGGTATAATCACTTTTCATAGTAGTTGTTAACTCCTATGTTTGTTGTTAGTTATTGTTTATGCAAAGATTCCCGGTTAGTCGATGTTTACGCCTAAAACAAGATCGTTTTTCATTATTCCTCCTCCCCGCAAGTCGTGGGGTGTTGTACATCGACTTACACTTTACACGTGGTGCGCTGCTTAAGGCGCAGCGCACTTGGCACTGCTTCTGAAGCATTGCTTCATTTCAAAATTTGAATTTTAAACAGAGCTTTGCTCTGATTGAGGGAAACATGGGGTAACCCAAATCTCGTTGCTATATGTCAATGGAATTTAGGATACACGTATTTACTTATGTTGATGACATGTGATGTTATGTGTTGCTGTGATATGTTATATTGGATCGTCGTGAATGAATAACCGGGGGTTTTATGTGAGATGAGAGTTTTTCAATTTTCATTCATGTAAAAGTTGTATGTAATATTCTTTTATTGGGACACTTCCGGGTTGAGGATGATGTCACCATTGATGTATATTATTTACTTTTCCACATTAGGATAGACCCAAGACGGGGAGCACAAGTAACCGGGTTCCAGAGTCCAGTGGGAGACTATCTGGAGGAGTCGAAACCGGGTCTCCTAACTCTAGAATTGGCAGGGTTACTTGCCGCTCTCGTAAGGGTCTAGGGATATGGGTTTGGCTATTCATCACAATAGTGGAATCCGTGTTTTTCATTATTGGCTTAATTTAAAACACGGACCTCCTAGTATATCCAATATTACATATGTTGACTTCTGTTGCTTGGTTCTGTGATGTGATTATATAACTGCGTGAGACGAATGCTATATATATGACATATATAATAAACGTTGTTTATGTTTTGCACCCGCGCTAGTCCAGCCCCCACTCTGTCGTTAGTTAAGCAACCTAACGGTGCATGATGGGGCCCCGTGGCGAATGCTGATGGCATAAGCGTACGTTCTATTTTCATTTCATTTTCTGTGATATTTAGGAAACATTAAATGATGGGACTTCATTAATGAGATTAATGAAATGAAAAGAAACCTAAAGATGTTGTAGAATCAAAAGTTTTTTAAAAGATAGCTCTAGTTCTTGCTTGGCATAGTGGTATTCCTTGATGAATATCCAGCACCTCATTCGATGAGGAAAGAACTGAGATCCCTTCACCGGGAGTGACCTCTTTACCAAAACTAGCAAATGCTACAACCTACTCGGTTTTGTTTTTATAGCTTCTCTAGTTCTTGCTTTGCATAGTGGTATTCCTTGATGAATATCCAGCATCTTATTCGATGAGAAAAGAGCCGAGATCTCTTCACCGGGAGTGACCTCTTTAGCGAAACTAGCAAAAACTACAAAAAAACACTCATTTTCAAATCACTAGATTCTACAACGATGTCAAGTTCATTACGTTAAAGGTTTTCTTAAAAACCAACGTAGCCCTCCGTCATTTCAGATAAGTGCTATTTAGTATTCGTTCTGTATTTGTTGGCCTCCGTCAAGGTGTAGTGTGTGGTAGCTGATTAGTGCTTATCTGCAGCATGTGATGCGATTGGATTAGGGTAGTCGTGCGGCTTTGTTGGCCTCTGTCAAGGGTCGTGCGGGTAGGTTTAATTCAATTAAGAAATGAACGGGTTGAACTTGACTAGCGACTTATGATTTGTTGGCCTCCGTTAAGGTCATAGGAAGCTAGGGGTAAAAACAATATTGGGAATTTCAAGTGTTGAAATTTGCAATGAGATTGCATACCTTCTATATGATAGTTGGATCCCGATACCCACTGCGAGTAAGAGTTACTCCTGAGAGGGTTTTCCACTTTACAATTAGCCAATCAATTAGGTGTCTAAGAAATGTATTAACGGGGTGATGCCCCTGCGGAAACGAGGTTATTTAATTAGTTCCATGCGAAAACATAGGGAGACTCCCTCGGAGTACCAATACCTGCATGGCCGAACGATTGGAGAACTTGTAGGGTGTAATTAATCCCGGCTAATCTTACCTTTTAGGGTTTGAAGGAAGATTTGATAAAAACAGTGGGAGCCATCCTGATTAGATAAGATAATAACCAATCTAATCTTACAAGAGCGCACGCTAAAGTGTTTCATTCTCTCTCTCTCCAGGTAGCGACCAATGACACGCCTTAATCAAAATAATAATATGGATGTATTGACCGAACCCGCTTATTATACTGGGCTGGGGAATGTTGGTTCCGCTCTATCTTATGATTGTCATAAGTCTAAGCAAAGAATAATAGAATATCAGGATTGATACGCCACCCGAGCGAAGAAAGAGCATGATGATGCATTTTCTTCGAGTGTGTTCATTACCAAGAACTGTTTCTCAGTATGCTCTACGTCCTGGGTATTGGATACTGGATCAGGATCCCACATATGTAATTTGTTACATGGGCTAAAGAGAGCTAGAGAACTGGGAAAGGGTGATAAGTCTCTAACAGTAGGGAATGGAGCAATTGTTGCAGCCAAAACAGTTGGCGAATATCACCTTATATTACCAAATGGTAATACATTGATTCTGAACGACTGTTACTACGTACCAAAGATGATGTGCAATATTATATCAATTTCTTTGCTAACTAAAGAAGAATATAATTTCACATTAGAGGATAATATTATAAACATTTTTCTAAATCAAGTGTTAATTGGGTTTGGTACGTTATGTAACGGTATATACGTTCTGAATTAAACTACAGTTCTAAATATACAGAACACATACAAGAAATGAACGAAGCCTTCTTGTGGGATTGTAGACTATATCATATCAGTCCGACACGACTAGCTAGGTTGAATAAAGATGGATTTTTGAATCAGTTCGAACTTACATCTTATGAAACTTGGCAGTCATGTCTCAAAGGCAAAATGACCAAGACTCCGTTTACTAGACACGGAGAAAGAGCTACTGAACTCTTGGGGCTGATACATAGTGATGTATACGGTCTTATGTCTACACATGCTAGAAATAGTTTCTCGTACTTTATTACATTCACCGATGATCTCTCAAGATTCGGACATGTGTTCCTATTGAAACACAAGTCAGAGGCTTTTGAGAAATTCAAGGAATATAAGTGCGAAGTCGATAATGAAACGGGTAAAATTATTAAAATCCTTCGATCTGATCGGGAAGGAGAATACTTGAGCACAGAATTCCATAATTATTTAAAAGAGAATGGGATTCTTTCTCATCTTACTCCTCCGTATACACCACAGCACAATGGTGTATCGGAGCGGAGGAATTGCACCTTATTAGATATGGTGTGCTCTATGATGAGTACTGCTGAGTTGCCTATTTCTTTTTGGGGTTATGCCTATTGAATAGGGTTCTGACCAAATCAGTGCCTACCACTCCATATGAGATATGGGAGGGGAAGAGACAATATCTTAATTTCATTAAGATTTGGGGTTGTCTGGTTTATGTTAAAAAGCAAAATCCAGATAAGCTCGAGGGAAGGTCTGTTTTATGTAAATTTGTTGGATATCCTAAACATTCGCGAAAATATATTTTCCACCACACCGAGGAACAAAAGGTGTTTGTTTCTCGGAATGCCACCCTTTTAGAAAAGGAATTTCTTGTGAGAGAAATTAGTGGTAATGAGGTAGAACTGGAAGAAGTTCCAGCTGCACAAACTAGAACTGATGATTTAGTGGAACCGGAGGATCTAATAGTACCCAACGAACCCCAGCCACTCCGCAGATCTAGTAGGGTTGCTCAACCACCTGAGAGATACTACAGTTTTCTCATAGACAGTGGGAGCGAGGATTACATCATGGAAAATGATAACCCAACTAGTTTCGAGCAAGCCATCACAAGTGGAAACTCTGTGAAATGGCTGGATGATATGCGATCTAAGATGGAATCCATGTACACCAACAAAGTATGGACTTTGGAAGTTGCTCTTGAAGGGGTAAAACCCATCGAGAGCAAGTGGGTCTTTAAGAAGAAAATTGGTGTAGATGGAAAAGTTAAGACTTTCAAAGCTATACTTGTAGCAAAAGGTTTTTGTCAACGACCTGGTGTCGATTGTGACGAGACATTTTCTCCTGTTGGGATTGTCCCAATGCAGGTACATAGACACCATACTAAAGAGGTTTAGTATGGAAGATTCTTAGCGTGGTAATTTACCCGCTTACTCAGGAATCACTCTCTCCAAAGAGATGTCTCCCAAAACTTATTTGGAGAGGGCTCGCACGCAAGGAATACCCTATGCTTCGGCAATCGGGTCAATCATGTATGCGATGCTATGTACCAGACCGGATGTAGCTTACTCACTAGGTATAGTGGGTAGATATCAATCACATCCTAGGGAGAAACACTGGATAGCCGTGAAGAACATTCTTAAGTACTTAAGAAGGACTAAAGAAATGTTCTTGTTGTATGGTAATGGTGAACTGCAGGTGGAGTCCTTTACCGATTCGAGCTTCCACAGTGATAAGGATGACAGTAAGTCGGTCTCGGGTTTTGTCTTTACCTTCAACGGAGGGGCGGTATGTTGGAAGAGTTCCAAGCAAGATACCGTAGTAGACTCGACGATGGAGGCTGAATACATCGCTGCCAATGATGCTGCCAAAGAGGCTGTCTGGATGAAGAAGTTCATAACTGAACTTGGTGTGGTTCCTTCTATTGAGTATCAAATACCTTTGTATTGTGATAACAATAGAGCCGTGGCTTTAGCCAAGGATTCCCGGTCCCATCAGCGATCCAGACATATTCTTAGGCGGTATCACCTGATCCGGAAGATAGTTGATCGCCGGGAAATCGAGGTCAGGAGAGTTGACACGGTGGATAACACGGCGGATCCACTCACAAAGTCCCTGGGCAGGGCTGTTGATGAAATTTACTGGTAAGTATTATCGGTGGTTTCTCGTACCGTTATAGGCCACACAGCGGCATGACTTATCAAGTTATTGGGGTGTGACGATTCCACCCCCAGATTCGATATGCGACATATCAGACGAAGAGACCGGACTGTACGGTAAGTGTTACTTATAGGCTTCATGGGAGTTTGGACAAGCTTGCTTGTTGATCTTCTAATCGCTCAATACCTAGGTAGCCGTTACGTCCAGCTAGTACCGCTGACGTCTTGTGGGTGACTGATGTGATCATCACCTACTGTTGGCGTATTGACGAGTCTTTAGAGTCCCACATAGAAGTTTCCTGGTTCAAGCGAAACGAAGTAAGGCACATATGTTGATATGTGCGGGGGACTGATTAAATACGGGTATGTGATACCGTATTCTAATCTGGCGGTTGTTTGTTATCAGTTAGGTTATATGTGATATAACTGGATTATTGAATCAAGTGTTGATTTGATAATGTGATATACAGATAAATGATATTAGTCGGTTATATGTGATATAACCGGATTATTAAATCAAATGTTGATTTAATAATATGATATATATATTTATATTTGATATAATTATATATTAACTAATATTATTAGCTCACTAATTATTCTTCATAATATATATATTAATATATATATATGATATATATATATATATATATATATTATATAAAGCATGGCATGGATTTTCTATTTTGGGAAAATAGAAAATGAGGGGGAAAATGGGGAGACTTTTTGTGGAATGGGCAGGTATGGCTTTGTTATTTATTTTATTCATTTGCTTGCACTATTGAAGTATGGTTACAATTTTTAATGGTTAAAAATTGTATGCTTCAATAATGTGTGAGCTTTGAATGGCCATTCTACACTTCATTCTTCACTTAAGTGATTTTCCTCACTTGAACTCCTTGCTCTCTAGCTCTCTCCATTTTCTTCACCTCCTCCTCCAAGCTCAATCCCTCACATGTGTTATGAAACCTTGAGCTTGTGAGAACCCTAGTGAGCAAACAAAACCCCTATTTCACCATCCTACACTAGATTAGCACTTTGTTGTAGTGTGTTTCCTTCACTAAAGAGTTTAGTAAAGAAGTAGCTTGGATTAACGGACTTCGGGTGGATCATCTTCGGCACGAAGGTCATCGAAGCAAGTTCGTTCAACCTTCAAGTGGAGCCTAGTGGAGTCGTAGGGACTACAACCCGGAGCTTTAGAAGAGAAGGACACGGTCTACAAAGGTTGTAGCCACCTTTCTCTTAGTATGGTTTTAGTTATACCATTGTTAAACCCTAATCATCTAGTTTCGATTCTTGTTTAGTGTTGATTAGCACCCCAAAAATTTTAAAATAGCATGCTTGATGCTAGTAAAACCCAGTGGTGGTGCTAACAAACACTTTCAGGAGTTTGATTATGTTGTGTGTAAATATGTCGGCAATCTTAGGAGCATTATAACGAGGGGTAGACCGAGAAAGTGAGCATATTTGGTCAGCCGATCGACCACGACTAATATTGATGTCTTCCCGTTAGATCTTGGCAAACCGGTAATGAAATCCATGGCGATATCTTCCCAAACTTATTCTGGAACTGGTAATGACTGAAGTAGACCTTCCGGTGACCGAGTGTCATATTTTGTTTGCTGGCAGACGAGACATTCGGCTACCCGGCGCCGAACATCTCGTCTCATACCATGCCAAAAAAATGCAGATTGTAGCTGATAGAGTGTGCAAGCAAATCCGGAGTGACCACCGATAGTGCTCGAATGGAACTCGGAAAAAACATCTCGGCAAATGGAGGAATTGGATGGCGAAAAGAGCCAAGCGTTATAATAAAGAAGGCCTTTTGTTACTCAATGAGGTAGAAAATCTGTTGGAGTCTGCGAGACTCGCTGAACCCAAACTTGACATTCAGGATTTGTTTGTATAGTTCGGTGAAGGTTGTCGAGGAACCGAAAGTGTGGAGTAGATATTCCTGTAATGGAAAACAGTTGTGACTCGTCCTGACGAGAAAGAGCGTCAGCTACCGCATTATCTTTGTCAGGCTCGTATATTATGCAATAGTTGTATCCCAATAGTATCTGTAACCATCCTTGTTGCTTGGGTGTTTGAATAACTTGGTCCGTGAGGTGATGAAGGTTGAGATGGTCGGTTCTGATAACAAACTCTCGGCCCAATAGGTAATGGCGCCATTTTTTAACAGCCTCGGTGATTGCGTACATTTCACGGGCGTAAGTCGATACCGACTGCATTCTTGGTGATAGCTTTTGACCGTAAAAAGCTATCGAGTGACCATGTTGACAAAAAATTGCCCCAATGCCAACACCTAAGGCGTCAGTGTCGATTACAAACGGCGAAGAGAAATCCGGAAGGCCAAGGGCTGGTGTCTGAGTAAGTGTTGTTTTGAGGGCTCGAAACGAGCATTCGGCTTCGTTAGACCAATCGAACGCATCCTTTTGTAGTAATGCCGAGAGCGGGGCAGCTATCGTAGCATAATCCTTGAAAAATCGTCGATAGTAACCGGTCAGGCCGAGGAAACCTCATAAAGCTTTTACCAAGGTTGGTTTCGGCCAATCTTGAACTGCTTCTATTTTTGTTGGATCTACTTGCACACCGGCCTTAGAAACAAAATGGCCAAGGTACTCAATTTTTTGTTGGGCGAAATGACACTTCGTTAACTTGACCGAGAATTGAGAGTCATTTAATAGTTGAAGTACCTAGTGTAGGTGGTGCAGGTGAGACTCCCAGGACGGGCTATAAACGAGGATGTCGTCAAAGAATACTAAGACAAACTTTCATAAGAAGGACTTAAATGTGTCATTCATAGCTGATTGGAAAGTCTGTTAGGAATATGTATGCCCTAGAGGCCATTATTGTATGATATAGTGGATGCTTGGACATATATATAGAAGACTTTCTTGCTTGACATAATAATATGCTATCTGGTTGCTCTTTATCTTAACATGTACACTAATATTATTATACCGTCTCTCTGATACATGTTGATAAAGCCCTTAGGATGTATGCTTGACTATCAGGACAAGGATGCAAATCATACCAGTGGGGCTTGTGTAGTCCATAAGCACATCCTTTAACAGTTCCTAGTCGAGAGAGTATCGAGACAGGACATCGATATTCCAGAATAGACTAGTGTGTATGTTTCTTGACCCTGTATAGGACGATGGTTGATCCCATATCCATTGATGTTTGACATTAAAGATTGTACACGTGTTCTCATTAGAGAATGGGTACACCGAACAGGACTCGCCGAGAACTCCTAGTTGGTACTATACCTATCGTCAGATAGCAGTTCTCTGGTGACACTGGTACAGGTTAGTCTGTAGACCCAAGATCGTCATAGAGTCTTGTGCGGTTCCCACTGTGCTTTGATTTCCTCCCTACCATGGCTCAAAGGATTCATGCAAACAGGTGAATTTTGGGTGCAGTCCCGAGTCACATGGAGGCAATGAGCGATATGAGGGGTTTCGTCTCTCCCGGTATTGGGAGTTGATGTTGCGCTATGCTTGATTGGCTATAACAGCAAGTCCTTGGCCAGGGCTGATGAGATTTATTGGTAAGTGTTATCAGTAGTTTCTCGAATGGTTATAGGCCACACATCGTCATGACTTATCAAGTTACTGGGGTCTGACGATTCCACCCCTAGATTTGATATGCGACATATCAGATGAAGAGGCGGGACTGTATTGTTGAGATAAAAATTTACACCCCGGTTGACTAAGTCAAAATCAAAGTCAACCCCAAGCCAGGTGGGCCCAAGCCCAGGTCAAGCGGGCCCATGCCCAAGTCGAGCCCGCGGCCAGCCTCCCCGTGCCAACAACAAAATCATGTAATAAATAATTTTTATGTAATTGTTTATGCATGAATGTAAACAAAATGGGCATAAAGCCAATATTTTGTAAGCCCATGGCTTATGTGCAAAAATGAAATGGCACATGAGCCATGGGATGGCTAAAATGCCATTTTTGTAAAGCCCAAGGGGCTATATGTAAATATGTAAGCCTATATAAGGCAACATGATGATGAATAAAGTATACACTTTTTCATTCCCCCAAAAACTAGGGTTCTTTGTGCCTCCTGCTCCTTCTCCAAGGTTCTAAACCTTCTCAATTCTTTTGAATTAAATCAAGAGTTTTACTCTTTCTTTTCCAAAACTAAGTAGTTTTCCACCACAAAACCCACAAAGGGGAACTCAGATCTCCCATCAGATCTCAAAAAGGAGTGATTTTTAAAATCTCCTACTTCTTGATCTTCAAGATCCGGCCAAACAACAGAAGGAAGAAGGAGAACCCCCTTCATCAGCTTCAAAACATCCCAGGAGTTTAACTCCGTACATATATACATAACAAATATTTCCTTTCTGAAGCATAGCTTCTGTTTCTTAGGCTAAAAGCCACTTTTTCTCACAGGCGCTCAAGCGCAGAGCGCCCGCGTGCCAACACGTGGCGTGCTTGCGCTCAAGTGCAAGCGCCCGAGCGCAAGCGCCCGAGCGCAAGTCACCCACGTGCCGACACGTGGCGCGCTTGCGCTCAAGCGCAAGCGCCCGAGCGCAAGTCGCCCCGGTGCCGACACGTGGCGCGCTTGCGTTCAAGCGCAAGCGCTCGAGCGCAAGTCGCCCCGGTGCCGACACGTGGCGCGCTTGCGCCCAAGCGCAAGCGCTCGAGCGCAAGTGCCCCCGTGCCGACACGTGGCGCGCTTGCGCCCAAGCGCACGCGCTCGAGCGCAAGTCTCCCCCGTGCCGACACGTGGCACGCTTGCGCTCAAGCGCCTAGCGTTCAAGCGCAGAGCTCCCACGTGCCGACACGTGGCACTCTATCGCCTGAGCGCACAGCACCTAGGCGCACAGCGCCCAAGGTGCTGCCCCCACACATCCTTTGGATGCCTTTTCCCCCTTTCTTTCTTTTATATATATACATATATACATATATATATACATATTTGCACACACACGTGCTCTACGACACTGTCCCTGTTAGAAAAAAATTTCTAACGGGGCGCTTCCCCGCACCCCGTAAGGGGGCTGCTAGCCCCCTTGACCTCAGCCCGCTATCCGGGTAGCGGGACCTCCGTAAAAACTCTGCGTGGCTCCCGATTATCCAAACCCCATTTCAAAACACAACACACGTACACTGCACATTAAGTTCGCATGACCAGTTTAACCCGTTAATCGGAGGTTCCCTCGTCCCAAAGGCGAGGGGTAATTAATGGCAGCTTAGTCCGCGGCTGCCGGAGATTCGGATCCCCACAATCAATAAACCCCGGCCTACCCTAGGCAGGGGGAATCTGTAGTACGCCTGACAAGCGCGCGCGTATTCCCATCTCAATGGGGTGACGAAAAACACCCTACATGTATGGTAAGTATTGCTTATAGGTTTTGCGGGAGTTTGGACAAGCTTGCTTGTTGATTTTCTATTCGCTCAATACCTGGGTAACCGTTACGTCCAGCTAGTGCCGCTGACGGCTTGTGGGTGATTGATATGATCATTACCTACTGCTGGCGTATTGACGAGTCATTAGAGTCCCACACAGAGGTTTCCTAGATCAAGCGAAACGAAGTAGGGCACATATAGTGATATGTGCGGGAGCCTGATTAAATACGAGTATGTGATACCGTATTCTAATCTCACGATATGTGATATCAGTTAGGTTATATAATATAACCGGATTATTGAATCAAGTGTTGATTCAATAATATATTATATGTGATATACATATAAATGATATTAGTCAGTTATATATGATATAACCAGATTATTGAATCAAGTGTTAATTTAATAATTTGATATATATTTTTATATTTGATATATTTATATATATTAACTAATATTGTGCCTACTTAAAGAATTTCTTCTCTTTGAAATACATTTAATATATATGTGATATATATTAATATATGTATTTATATATTGTGTCATGGTGAATGATACATTGGACATAGGTGTATGCGACTTACACCAAGACTAAAGATAATTAGGGTATTTATTTATTAAGAGTAATTCAAAATTAGGTGGAAAATGAGTATGGTTTAGATGCTTGTGGAAGCATGTAGAAGCCATGACTCACCCCACTAATTTTTGTTTTACTCTAGATATTTTATAACCCAACCATTATTTTTAGCCCATGGTTAACTCTCTTATCACTTGAGATATTTTTTCCACCCAAGTTAATCTTCTTCTTCTCATTTTTGCTCTCTAGCTTTTCATGAGGTGAGAAAAGAAAAGGAGAAAGTGATTTCTAATTTCTAAAGTGAGCAAAATTCCTACTTCATCAACCTACTTTCATCTAACCCATAAGATTAGGTTGTCTGCTTCACTAATTCTTGATTAGTGAAGAGGTAGCTTGAGTTAGAGTAACTTCAAGGTGGATCATTTTCGGCCTCGAAGACGACGGAACAAGCTCGTTTCTTTCACCAAGTGGAGCCTAAGAAGAGTTCTAGGGATCACTACTTGGAGCTAAGGGACCACTACTTGGAGCTTTAGAAGTGAAGGACCGGTCTACAAAGATTGTATTCTCTATTCACTTAGTGT
The DNA here is from genome assembly GCA_030015575.1 of Agapanthus africanus. Classification (NCBI taxonomy): domain Eukaryota; kingdom Viridiplantae; phylum Streptophyta; class Magnoliopsida; order Asparagales; family Amaryllidaceae; genus Agapanthus; species Agapanthus africanus. The sequence continues at coordinate 417,563,882 of JASDDO010000029.1, forward strand.
AAAACTTATTTACATGCATTAAAACCCTAATTCTTTAGTTCGATTATAGGTTAGTGTAGCTTAGACCTCTAGATTTTTTAAAATTGTATACTTGATGCATGTGGAAACCTAGTAGAGGTGCTAAGACACACTTTCAAAGTCGACGGCGCATTCGATAGACCGAAAGACATAACGAGAAATTCGTAGCGCCTGGAATGTGTACGAAAAGCCGTGGCCGAGATATCCTCGTGATGGATCCGGATCTAGTGAAAACTTGCATGAAGATCCAATTTGGAGAAGAATTGTGATCTATGGAGTCCGTAAAAAAGCTCATCCACTATTGGGATGGGAAAACGGTCCTTGATGGTGACTGCATTAAGGGCTTGAAAATCGACTGTCACGCCCCGCATCCCAAAATATGGAATACGAGGTATGACTAGGCCAGCCATGCTCCTACGGTCAAGGAATCATCCTGCCGTAGTCACACTTCGGCTTCTAGCACTACATGGTAATCAGTAAATAAGCACAATATTAAAGGAATCACATCACTAATTTATTACATTGAAATTTCATTGTTCACAGATTACAGATAATAAGAACGATAACTAACCGAGTTCAATCTCACAATCTCTTTTATGGAAAGCAATAAATGAAGAAGGTACACCGAACTATATCTCCGTGAGCTCAAAGGATAGATCCGTCTCCTGTGCTGGTCTTCCCGCGGGATCTGAGCATGCATACTCAGGTCGTCAGAGCGACTCAATTATAATAATATAATAATCAAATGAAACAGGTAAATGAGGTATTACGGGTATGAGAATAATGCGAGTAAACACTATGTCACAATATGATGCAGAATATGTTATGTGTCCCTATCGGTCTCTAGGTCATATTTGAAATCTCATAGTGGAAGGAGGATCATGTTTAACAGGAGTCTCGTACATACCCGAGACCACGGCCCACACGCCCGGGACATAACCCTGTCAGCCGGATCGCCAGATCCTGTCCTACACGAATAAGTATCACAGTTCGAATGATCATCCTCTAAACACGGTCCCGCTAAATAAGATACTCTTTCCACTTTGATTTCCCCTTTTTCCCCAGGTTACACTATTTAAGATATTGATCTATTTGTGTACGAGTATACCAATGTCACGGTTTCATCACTGTCCACTATATCAATCACTGTCCATTGTACCAATCACTATCACGATTATTCACTTTCCATTGGTGTACTCGTCACTCCTAAATCAACACCTATCACGCACGATAATGCAATGTCCACACGCACTAACACTGTGTAAATGACAAGGGTATGATATATGTATTGTATGCTACCAATAAACACGGTATGTTATGAATTAGCATGCACGTCATGAATTTAAGTAAATTGCACAAATTAATATATTACAAATTCAGCAGAAATGATGTAGGTAAGATATATAGAACAATCAGTCAGTAATTCATCAAAATTTGTTTCAGTCCAATCGGGGTTTCGGTTTTCAAGATATAACTGTTTCAGTTTAAGTGTTCACGGCTGGAATTTCAATTTCAGAGCTGAACTTCTGTTTCGCAACACGAATTGCACCCAGTTGGGCTCAAAATTTAGCGATGACACAGTTAGATGAAATCTAGGTTTTTCGATAAAGTATTCAACGCAACAGACGGATCCTCAATCGCATCTGTACGTTGAAAGTTATATACAGTTTAATCTCAAATGTCATTCCAGAAAGTGTTCTGGACAGCTTTATGTTCTGCTCTTTTAAAATAAGTTTAAAATAACAAACTGCGATGAATCGGAATGAAACCACTTGTTTTCTTTCACTAACAGGTATATCTTATAACTACTGAAAGTTCCGTATCATGCGATTTCAGGAAACACGGGTACGCAGGACTTTAGACAGAACGCACTAATCAGAAACGCTCTGGACTGCAGTCCAGAGTCGTGTTCCAATCCACTTATCTTCATGGTTTCAGAACAGAAAATATTAAAATTCTACATAGGGTTAAAGTTCATCGAGTTGGCTTCGATTTAAGCCCTCGAACGCATCTTTCCAATATGTGTATGATTTATAGTGATTTTATGCATTTTCAATTACGAGAGAATTCCAGTTTTAAACAACATGTTTGGGGGTATCGATTTTTGTTACAAACGATCGTGTTTTCCAGCGAATTTCTCACACATTATACGTCATTAAAAGGGCCAACATAAAATATCGATTTCCGTCAAATTAGACAATCATTTCCATTGGGATCATTCATCGAACACATACGTCACACTATATATCGCTATTCGATAAATTTATAATTATATGATTTTAATGTTATACCACTAATATTTTAGCATGAAGCAAGTAAACACTTGCCTGGAGAATGCCTCGGGGTCGTACGGCAACAGCGTCGTCGCGAACGCGCGGTACACGCCACGTATCGAATTCCCGCGAGCCTCGATCTTGATGTGGATCTCGCGTCGGGTTGTCCGGAGTCCTTTGCGCAGCCACTAGACGTTGATGGATGTTTGACGATCCACTGCGAGTGTATTGGGGTTGCCGACAGTCGACGGCGTCGCTCCGGCGGCGTGTACAGTGCACACACAGTGAGGACAAGTTAGAAATTTGGGTTTTTGGAGTTTTTGGAGAAGGGATAAGTTAGGCAGTGGGGCTGGATACGGTTGTGATGGTGATGATGCTGAGGAGGTGGAGGTCGTTGGGTGATTCAGATGAGGTGGGGGTTCACCGGCGTCGAAGGGGTGATGCGGCCGAGATTTGTTTAAATGGGTTTGTGTGCAGGGGATGTTTGACAGGGCTCGGTTTGAAGAATGGTGAAGTCGTGGAGGGGGAGAGTTGGTGGAGGAGACGTGAGGTGATGCAGAGGGGGAAATTGGAGGGAGTTCGTCGTCGTCGTGGTTGGAGTCGGCAGTGGGTTAATGGAATTTGGGGCTCGGTGGAATTAGAGGAAAATGAAGAGTGAGTTGGAGACGAGGTGAGTAAGAGAGAGGGATGAGAGCGACGAGGTTGTAGTCGTGGGGGCAACGGTCGGGCGAAGGCGTGGGCGACGGCGAGGGAGGCGTGTCTCGCGCGCGCGTTACGGGGTTGCCGTTGGGGAAAAATTCAAAAGGAAGATGAACAGTGAGGGCTTTGCACGCGGGCTTGGGTTTATGGGAATGGGCCGGCATAAAAAAAAATTCCTTTAAATATCTCGTGGGCTTCAAAGAGAAACGGGCCGATAACAAAAATAAAAACGATTAATTCTTAAAGAAGTGGGCTGGTGGGCAGCGGGCCGGGGCTGAATTTCCAAAGGGTTTATTATAAAAACAAGAGTGGGCTGAGTGAGGGAATGGGCTATAAAACTTAGGGTTTTAAATAATTGGTTAGGATTTTATTGATAAAATTTTGGTTTCGATTTACTCTGGTTTTAATTTAAATCCTGGGTTTAGGCTTTTAGGGTTAAGGAAAAATATAAACTTTGGGATTCAAGCAACCACCTTCTACAGAATAAATACGAGGCAAGGTTAATCTCAGGAATTTGGAAAAATACAGAGAAAATTCTTGTAGATGGAGAACGGGGATTTACATCATACCCCCCTTAACAAAAATTTCGTCCTCGAAATTTAACAAAGATACAAGAGTACAATGCACTAAACAAAAAGATGTGGATAACGATCACGGATGTCTTCCTCCCGCTCCCAGGTGGATTCTCCTGGGGAACGACCGCCCCAAGACACTCGGACTAATGGAATGACCTTATTCTTCAGTACTTTCTCTCTGCGGTCGAGAATGGTAGTAGGCTGCTCCTCGTATGACAGATCGGTTCCCAAAACTAACTCTGAATGATCCAGAACATGGCTCTCATCTCGAACGTAACGCCGCAACTGTGACACGTGGAAGGTATTGTGCACACCAGCTAGCGATGGAGGCAAGGCCAGTCGATAGGCCACCTCTCCTACTCGCTCTAGCACCTCAAAAGGTCCGATAAAACGGGGACTAAGTTTTCCCCGACCTCCGAATCTGATAACTCCACGAGTAGGTGAAATCTTTAAGAACACATGATCTCCGACTTCAAACTCAAGTGCCCTTCTGCTGGTATCTGCCCAACTCTTCTGTCGATCCTGAGCCGTCTTAATACGTTGTCTGATCATTTGGACCTTGTCAACTGTCTGAACGATGAGTTCAGGGCCTAATAATCTTCGTTCTCCCACATCATCCCAACATACTGGGGATCGACACTTCCGCCCATATAGTGCTTCAAAAGGAGCCATCTGAATACTAGCCTGATAACTGTTGTTGTAAGAGAACTCGACTAGGTGCAGATGGTCCTCCCAGGAACCTTGAAAGTCCAACATACAGGCTCTCAACATATCCTCGAGCGTCTGAATTGTACGCTCGGATTGTCCATCCGTCTGTGGGTGATAAGCTGTGCTGAATTTGAGGCGGGTTCCCAAACTCTCCTGTAAGCTCTTCCAAAAGTGTGACAAGAATCTCGTGTCCCGGTCTGACACAATGCTGACCGGAACACCGTGAAGTCGCACAATCTCCTGCATATATCTTTCTGCCAGTGATTCAGTCGACTGTCCCACTCGGAAAGGTAGAAAGTGTGCAGCTTTTGTGAGGCGATCGACGATAACCCAAATGGCGTTATTGCCTCTGGGGCTCCGTGGTAAGGCCGTCACAAAATCCATAGTAATGTGCTCCCACTTCCATTCAGGTATCGGCAATGGTTGTAGTAATCCTGCTGTTCTCTGATGTTCCGCCTTCACCTGCTGACATACTAAGCATCTGGATACGAACCTCGCGATTTCCCGCTTCATTCCGTTCCACCAAAAGTGCTGCTTTAGGTCCTGATACATTTTTGTACCTCCTGGATGCACAGAATAAGCTGAACTGTGTGCTTCAGTCAAAACTTCTTCTCGAACATCTCCTTTAGGTACGCAGAGTCTGCTACCGAATCTTAGAGATCCATCCTCATGTATAATCAGATCCGTTCTCAATCCAGCTTCCACTTGCTCTCTGAGCTTTTGCAATCGGGGATCATCCGCTTGTGCATTCTTGATGCGATCCACCAGGGAAGATTGCACCTGTAGTTGCCAAAATTGACTGAGTGCGCTTGGCGTAACGACCTCAAGTTCAAGTCTCTGGAAATCCTCAATAATACTCCTCTGATCGGTCAACATCATGACCGCTGGTTTGCGACTGAGTGCGTCTGGTACAACATTGACCTTCCCCGGGTGATACTGAAGTTCCAAATCATAATCTGCCATTAGCTCTAGCCATCGGCGCTGCCTCATGTTCAGTTCCTTCTGAGTGAAAACATACTTCAAACTTTTGTGATCGGTGTATACCTCCACTTTTTCTCCTAATAGATAGTGCCTCCAAATCTTCAACGCAAAGACTACCGCAGCTAACTCCAAGTCATGTGTAGGGTAGTTCTTCTCGTGGTTTCTCAATTGTCGAGAGGCGTAAGCAACCACTCGGCCGTGCTGCATCAAAACACAGCCTAAACCCTTCCCTGAGGCATCACTGTGTATCACCAAACCACCTGAATTATCTGGTACTGTAAGTATAGGTGCTGTGGTTAACCTCTGCTTTAGTGTGTCGAATGCCTGAGTGCACTCCTCTGTCCATGTAAACGGCACGTCCTTCCGTGTCAGCCGTGTCAATGGTTCTGCGATTCTTGAGAAATCTTGGACGAATCTCCGGTAATAACCTGCCAATCCCAGAAAGCTCCTGATCTCTGCTACCGATTTCGGCGTCGGCCAATCTCTGACAGATTCTATCTTTGTCGGGTCCACCGAGATGCCTTCGCCCGAAACGATATGTCCCAAAAACTGGACTTTATCGAGCCAGAATTCACACTTGCTCAGCTTCGCATACAGCTTCTCTTCCCGAAGAATTTGTAGAACCGTGCGCAAATGCTCAACATGTTCTTCCCAGGTCTTCGAGTAGACAAGTATGTCGTCGATAAACACAACGACGAACGTGTCCAAGTATTTTGCAAACACCCTGTTCATTAAGTCCATGAATATTGCTGGGGCATTGGTAACGCCGAACGGCATCACAAGGAATTCGTAATGTCCGTATCGGGTCCTGAAAGCCGTCTTGCATACATCCTCGGCTGCTACTCTGATTTGATGATATCCAGAACGGAGATCCAACTTCGAGAAAACCTTGGCTCCACTTAGCTGATCGAATAGGTCATCGATACGCGGGATTGGGTACTTGTTCTTTATTGTGACCTTGTTCAGCTCCCGGTAATCTATGCACATTCGCAACGATCCATCCTTTTTCTTCACCAATAGAACTGGTGCACCCCACGGTGAAGCGCTTGGCCGAATAAATCCCTTCTCCAATAATTCTTCAACCTGTTTCTTCAATTCTGCCAGCTCCACTGGTGCCATCCTGTAGGGGGCTCTGGATACTGGGGCTGTACCTGGAATCAAATCGATTGAGAACTCCAAAATTCGAGGAGGTGGTAGACCTGGTAGATCTTCAGGAAAAACGTCTAGGAAGTCCCGAACAATTTCTGGGGCTGGGCTCTTATCAATCTCCATAGCTGTCAGTTCCTTAGGCTTTGCTCTGTATTTAGCTGGTTCCAAAGATTCGCTTCCGCCCTCAAAAATAAACTCCGGGTGATTGGGAATGCGGAAGATCACCTTCCTTGCATGACAGTCGATAACTGCATGGAAGGTGCTCATCCAATCCATCCCGAGAATTGCGTCGTAACTGCCTGTCCCAATTAGAAGGAAATTCGCATAGAATTCCCTACCACATACTACAACCGGGCATAATCTACATTCCCGACTAGATACAATAATGCCATTACCCGTATGAATTTCCCATCCCTTGGTTAGTGGTTCATGTGGTATTGAGTGTGTATTGGTGAAATGCTCAGACAAGAAACAATGCGATGCTCCTGAATCAAATAGTACTCTAGCTGGCAATGAATGTACAAGTAGAGTACCTGCGACCACGTCTCCTGATGCCTCTGCCTGCTCGGCGGTCAAGGTGAAAGCCCGTCCCTGACCGCGACCTGTAAATGGCTGTCTCTGTTCCTGCGGCCTCTGCTGTGACGGTCCAGAACCTCTCTGTATTTCTGCTCGCTCAGGACAACTGTCAATCCTGTGCTGACTGGAACCGCAAATCAAACACTGTCCCTTAGCACGGCGACAGTCCTTCTGGGTATGCCCTCCTCTTCCGCAATAGCCGCAAGTTACGCCCTTTCTCTGGGGGCGATGCTGTGGTACAAACGGGCGCTTCATCTGAGTTGTCCCTGCTCTGTGAACCGGTATGGCTCCTCGAGAAGGCACGTGGGTACGTGCTGGAACGACTGGGGGTCTCCTGAACTTGTTAATCAATTGCTCCTGAACTCTCGCTGCGTTGAGTACCTGTGCGAAAGTCTGTAGATCTAACGATGCGATTAGCTGCTGCAACTCAAAATCTAACCCCTGAAGGAAACGCCTAGCCCTGGTGACTTCTGATTTGACCATGTATGGAGCAAAGCGGCTCAGACGGTTGAACTCTGCCGCATAAACGTCCACTGGGCGTCCATTCTGCTTCAGAAGAATAAATTTTTCCTCCATTTCTGCCTTGGCTGTGGGAGGAAAATAGTGATCTAAGAAGCACTCCTTAAACTTGTCCCATTCAATCGGCTCTTCAAGTCTGCTTTCTTCTACCGACCACCATGTACGAGCCTCGTCTTCTAATTGTATCTTTATCACATTCACTCTGTCTTCCTCTGGAACCCTGGCGGCTGCCAATAAATTCTCCATGTTTACCAGCCATTGCTCAGCTTCAAGTGGTTCAGCTAGCCCTGTGAACGCAGCTGGGTGTAACCGTCGGAAGTCTGACACAGTACCAGCCCTAGCCTGATAAGCTGGTGGAGTAGCGCCCTCGGGGGCGGTAATAAGTGCGGAGGGTCCTCCTGCAGCGGTAATCGCTCTGAGTCCCTCAGTAAGCAAATCTGTCTTCCTCTCCTGAGCTTCCGCGAGAGTGGTCAGTGCACTGAGTATTCTTTCCGTGCGGTCCTGAGAGCTGGAGTCCGAGGAGGGGTCGTTCGGGGACGTCATATCACTGGAAGATTCAAAAGAATAGGTTCAGATTCAAGGATAGAAATCAGGGTAGTGAAACAAGAATAACGTAATATTGCATAGTTAATGTTATCCCTTGATACTAAACACAGGCTCTGATACCAACTAAACCATGTCACGCCCCGCATCCCAAAATATGGAATACGAGGTATGACTAGGCCAGCCATGCTCCTACGGTCAAGGAATCATCCTGCCGTAGTCACACTTCGGCTTCTAGCACTACATGGTAATCAGTAAATAAGCACAATATTAAAGGAATCACATCACTAATTTATTACATTGAAATTTCATTGTTCACAGATTACAGATAATAAGAACGATAACTAACCGAGTTCAATCTCACAATCTCTTTTATGGAAAGCAATAAATGAAGAAGGTACACCGAACTATATCTCCGTGAGCTCAAAGGATAGATCCGTCTCCTGTGCTGGTCTTCCCGCGGGATCTGAGCATGCATACTCAGGTCGTCAGAGCGACTCAATTATAATAATATAATAATCAAATGAAACAGGTAAATGAGGTATTACGGGTATGAGAATAATGCGAGTAAACACTATGTCACAATATGATGCAGAATATGTTATGTGTCCCTATCGGTCTCTAGGTCATATTTGAAATCTCATAGTGGAAGGAGGATCATGTTTAACAGGAGTCTCGTACATACCCGAGACCACGGCCCACACGCCCGGGACATAACCCTGTCAGCCGGATCGCCAGATCCTGTCCTACACGAATAAGTATCACAGTTCGAATGATCATCCTCTAAACACGGTCCCGCTAAATAAGATACTCTTTCCACTTTGATTTCCCCTTTTTCCCCATGTTACACTATTTAAGATATTGATCTATTTGTGTACGAGTATACCAATATCACGGTTTCATCACTGTCCACTATATCAATCACTGTCCATTGTACCAATCACTATCACGATTATTCACTTTCCATTGGTGTACTCGTCACTCCTAAATCAACACCTATCACGCACGATAATGCAATGTCCACACGCACTAACACTGTGTAAATGACAAGGGTATGATATATGTATTGTATGCTACCAATAAACACGGTATGTTATGAATTAGCATGCACGTCATGAATTTAAGTAAATTGCACAAATTAATATATTACAAATTCAGCAGAAATGATGTAGGTAAGATATATAGAACAATCAGTCAGTAATTCATCAAAATTTGTTTCAGTCCAATCGGGGTTTCGGTTTTCAAGATATAACTGTTTCAGTTTAAGTGTTCACGGCTGGAATTTCAATTTCAGAGCTGAACTTCTGTTTCGCAACACGAATTGCACCCAGTTGGGCTCAAAATTTAGCGATGACACAGTTAGATGAAATCTAGGTTTTTCGATAAAGTATTCAACGCAACAGACGGATCCTCAATCGCATCTGTACGTTGAAAGTTATATACAGTTTAATCTCAAATGTCATTCCAGAAAGTGTTCTGGACAGCTTTATGTTCTGCTCTTTTAAAATAAGTTTAAAATAACAAACTGCGATGAATCGGAATGAAACCACTTGTTTTCTTTCACTAACAGGTATATCTTATAACTACTGAAAGTTTCGTATCATGCGATTTCAGGAAACACGGGTACGCAGGACTTTAGACAGAACGCACTAATCAGAAACGCTCTGGACTGCAGTCCAGAGTCGTGTTCCAATCCACTTATCTTCATGGTTTCAGAACAGAAAATATTAAAATTCTACATAGGGTTAAAGTTCATCGAGTTGGCTTCGATTTAAGCCCTCGAACGCATCTTTCCAATATGTGTATGATTTATAGTGATTTTATGCATTTTCAATTACGAGAGAATTCCAGTTTTAAACAACATGTTTGGGGGTATCGATTTTTGTTACAAACGATCGTGTTTTCCAGCGAATTTCTCACACATTATACGTCATTAAAAGGGCCAACATAAAATATCGATTTCCGTCAAATTAGACAATCATTTCCATTGGGATCATTCATCGAACACATACGTCACACTATATATCGCTATTCGATAAATTTATAATTATATGATTTTAATGTTATACCACTAATATTTTAGCATGAAGCAAGTAAACACTTGCCTGGAGAATGCCTCGGGGTCGTACGGCAACAGCGTCGTCGCGAACGCGCGGTACACGCCACGTATCGAATTCCCGCGAGCCTCGATCTTGATGTGGATCTCGCGTCGGGTTGTCCGGAGTCCTTTGCGCAGCCACTAGACGTTGATGGATGTTTGACGATCCACTGCGAGTGTATTGGGGTTGCCGACAGTCGACGGCGTCGCTCCGGCGGCGTGTACAGTGCACACACAGTGAGGACAAGTTAGAAATTTGGGTTTTTGGAGTTTTTGGAGAAGGGATAAGTTAGGCAGTGGGGCTGGATACGGTTGTGATGGTGATGATGCTGAGGAGGTGGAGGTCGTTGGGTGATTCAGATGAGGTGGGGGTTCACCGGCGTCGAAGGGGTGATGCGGCCGAGATTTGTTTAAATGGGTTTGTGTGCAGGGGATGTTTGACAGGGCTCGGTTTGAAGAATGGTGAAGTCGTGGAGGGGGAGAGTTGGTGGAGGAGACGTGAGGTGATGCAGAGGGGGAAATTGGAGGGAGTTCGTCGTCGTCGTGGTTGGAGTCGGCAGTGGGTTAATGGAATTTGGGGCTCGGTGGAATTAGAGGAAAATGAAGAGTGAGTTGGAGACGAGGTGAGTAAGAGAGAGGGATGAGAGCGACGAGGTTGTAGTCGTGGGGGCAACGGTCGGGCGAAGGCGTGGGCGACGGCGAGGGAGGCGTGTCTCGCGCGCGCGTTACGGGGTTGCCGTTGGGGAAAAATTCAAAAGGAAGATGAACAGTGAGGGCTTTGCACGCGGGCTTGGGTTTATGGGAATGGGCCGGCATAAAAAAAAATTCCTTTAAATATCTCGTGGGCTTCAAAGAGAAACGGGCCGATAACAAAAATAAAAACGATTAATTCTTAAAGAAGTGGGCTGGTGGGCAGCGGGCCGGGGCTGAATTTCCAAAGGGTTTATTATAAAAACAAGAGTGGGCTGAGTGAGGGAATGGGCTATAAAACTTAGGGTTTTAAATAATTGGTTAGGATTTTATTGATAAAATTTTGGTTTCGATTTACTCTGGTTTTAATTTAAATCCTGGGTTTAGGCTTTTAGGGTTAAGGAAAAATATAAACTTTGGGATTCAAGCAACCACCTTCTACAGAATAAATACGAGGCAAGGTTAATCTCAGGAATTTGGAAAAATACAGAGAAAATTCTTGTAGATGGAGAACGGGGATTTACATCGACGCAAAAGCACTAAGTGCCGTCTTTCTTTTTGATGAGTAGGGCTGGGGAAGAAAATGGGCTGGTATTTGTGCGAATTATCCCTTCTAGCAACATTTCGGCCACTTGTTGCTCAAGCTTGCACTTTTGAAAATGTGGGTAACGGTAAGGTTTGACATTAACTGGAGTAGCGCCCGGCGTTAGGTGGATTCGGTGATCGTAAAGATGGCAAGAAGGGAGCCCTTTTGGCTTTTCGAACACATATTGAAACCGAGAGAGTAATGATGAGATGGAGAGGTGAGGGTTCTCTTGAGGTGCCGTGCCGAATTGGTCATGGAGAAGGAGAAACAATGAGGTGACCGAATCTGTCATAAGTTGGAGGCGAAGTTGGTTCTATTGAAAGGCCTGCAACAAACCCGAGGTGGAGCCGTGTAACACGATGTCTTAGGACTTGTATTTGAAGCTTAGTGTCATTTTGGCATAGTCGAATGTTACTGGCCTAGGTCATGTAGCCATTGAACACCGAGTACAGTGTTGGCATCATGGATAGGTAAGGCGAACAAGTCTAAACAAAAAGTGTGGCCGTCCAGTGTCAACGGAATGTCGGAGTAAACGCCCGTGCACTCGAGTTTATCTCCATTACCTACTATGACGGAAAATTGAGGTGTCGATTGCATTGGAAAGTGAAGATAACGTGCGATTCGATCTTGGATAAAATTATGGGTACTACCACTGTCAATGAGGATAGAAAGCGGGGAGTTGTTGATATGGCCGTTGAGGCGGAGTGTTCGTGGAGATGGTTGTTCGGCCAAATTGTGGAGAGAAATCTCGAAGGGTTGTTCCTAAGCGGTTGGGTCAAATTCCGGTGGATCCGGTAATGGGTCAGGCGTTAGGGGAACACAAGGTGGAGAATGTTCTGAGGGATCATTGATGAGAAGGATAAGGAATTGGCCCATTTTGCAAAGATGATTGCAATGAAACTTTTCATCGCAATTAAAGCACAAGCCCTGATCTTGCCAAGTTTGCATCTCAGCAGGGGATAATCGCCGAATAAGAAGAGCAGGTTGGGTTGTCGTTTGTGGGGGAACCGAGGGTGGTGGGGTAGGAAGTAGTGGTTTTGGTTGTTGTGAAACTGGAGGTCGATAAGTGAATCGATGACTCTCGGCCAATTTTTCTTCATGAAGTTTGGCGAGTCCCATGGCTTGTGATAATGTGGTGGGTTTAAAAGCCTGGACCTCTCGGCGTAAATTTGGTCGAAGACCCGAAACGAAACAACTGAGTAGGAAGGGGGTGAAATGCCCACCGTTCTATTAGCCAATGTTTCGAAGGTGCTGATAAACGCTAGCACAGCGGATGTTTGAGTGAGTTTGGAGAGCGCGCCTTGATATTCGACATACTCAGAAGGACCGAAATGAGTTTCAAGCGCTTCAGTGAAAGCTTTCCAAGAGGAGAACTGTCGATTATTGTGCATCCATTGGTACCAACCAATGGCAGGCCCATCCATGTAGAAGGAAGAGATGGTAAGGCGTTGCTCATCGGGTGTTCGGTGATATTGAAAAAACTGCTCGGCCTTGAATATCCAACCGAGCGGATCATCATCTGAAAATTGAAGGAAATCCAACCTCAAAGGTCGAACATGTTGGTTCGTTATTTTGCGGTGGTGGCGGGAGTTCCTGTGGGAAGTGACTGGATTTCCTGCCCAACACAAGTTGATCGATCTTTCCGTCGAGAGAGGCGATGGTGGTAACCATTGCGGAGACAGTGGCGGTGAGGTGGGCAATGTCGGCAGAGAGATGGGAGATGTCGGCGGTGTGTATGGCAATAGCCTCATCTATTTTCTTCAATTGAGTGTCGTCTGCCATGAAGGAAAAGAGCAACGAAAACACCAATGATAGGACTCTTTTCGAGAAAGAGAACGAACTCCATAATTTTAATGGAGGAAGAAGAAGATGAAATAGAATTTTAGGCAAATATTTCTCTGCCTTCGATTCGCTAGAGACCTTTTTTATTTATAGCCTTCCAATTCTAACAGAACTGGTTACAAATTATAACAAATCTAAAGAGGCAACAAGCCTTTAACAAATAAAAAGATTCCCTATAACAAAAAAAGGTAACAAACTTTTAATAATAAAGATTTTCTATAACCGAATCAATTAGTTATGAAATATTTATAGCAGTGGGGTGTTTTCCTGGCTCTTGGGGAGACACGTGTTGTGCCTATATCCAGTGGATCCCTAACAGACGAGCCTTCCCAAGGCTCCAAGGAACCTCTCTTTATATATAGGTGTTTTTTTTATGTCTTTAAAGATTGTAATTTGTACACAAATTAATATAAGTTATACAAATTTTTTTTTTGTATATGAAAATATATATTTAAAATTTGAAAATGGAAATGGAAAAGATTTTTTAGACGATAGATATATATATATATATATATATATATATATAGAGAGAGAGAGAGAGAGAGAGAGAGAGAATAATGGAAGAAAGAGGCCTTAGGAGGCCTTTGCGTTAGGTGGCGGCACAAATCACGTCCTCCACCATTTTATTCGACGATCGGCACTGGCATCTTGATCTTCATCGTCTAACATGTTGATACACCAAATTTCATGTGATTCCAACACCTTTTCATCGTTGATTTAGTGGGTGCAAAATTAACGGTTTACCGACAATAGAACTTTTTACATTGCTAAATCAACGGTGAAATGGTATTGTAATCACATGAAATTTGGTGTATCGACAAATTCGAGGATGGAAATCAAGCTAGAAGGTGCCGATCGTCGAATAAAAAGATGAAAGACGTACCTTTTACCGTCACCTAATGCAAGAATCCTTCTTAGGCCTCTTTCCTCCATCATTCTCTCTCTCTATATATATAGAGAGACTAACGTAGGAAAGAAGCCTATGAGGCTTTTTCGTTAGGTGGTGTCAAAAAACCACACTCTCCACCATTTTATTCGACGATCGACACCCATCATCATCTTTATCGTCTAAAATGCAGATACACCAAATTTCATGTGATTCCAACACCTTAGATTTAGCAATGTAAAAAGTTCTATTGTCAATAAACCGTTAGATTTGCACCCACTAAATCAACAGTGAAAAAGTGATGGAGTCACATGAAATTTAGTGTATCAACATCTTAGATAATAAAGAAGATGATGACGAATACCGATCGTCGGAAAAAATGATGGAGGGTAGATTTTTTTGCGCCACCCAACAAAAAAACTCTCCCAGGCCTCTTTCCTCCATTATTGTTATATATGTGTGTGTGTGTGTGTGTGAATAATGGTGGAAAGGGGAGCTATAAGGTTTTTTCGTTGGGTGGCGTCAAAAAACTACACCCTCCACCGTTTTTTCCGACGATCGACACCCATCATCTTCATCTTTATCGTCTAAGATGTGGATACACCGAATTTCATGTGATATTACCGCTTTTTCACCGTTGAATTAGTGGGTGCAAAATTAACGGTTTACAGACAATAAACTTTTTACATTGCTAATTCAACAGCGAAAAAATAGTAAAATCACATGAAATTTTGTGTATTCATATCTTGGATGATAAAGATGAAGATGATGAGTACCGATCGTGAATAAAACAGTAGGGGTGCAGTTTTTTTACGCCACATGACGAAAAGGCCTCTTATCCCCCCTCTCTATATATATGAGGATAATGGAGGAAATGTGCCATATAAGGGAATTTTCTCCTATGGCGTCGGAAAAATACACCCTCCTTGATCTTTTTTGACGATCGGCACCAGCCGTCTCCATCTTTATCATCTAGGACATGGATACACCAAATTTCATGTGGTTCCATCATTTTTTCACCGTTGATTCAGTAGATACAAAATTAACTGTTTATTGACAATATAACTTTTTATATTACTAATTCAACGGAGAAAATTTTTTAGAATCACGCGAAAATCGGTGTATCCACATCTTAGATGGTAAAGATGAAGATAGTGAATGCCGATCGTCGAAAAAATGGCGGAGGATATAATTTTTTTACGCCGTCTAACGAAAAAGTCTCATAGGGCCTCTTTCCTTCGTTATTCTCTCTCTCTATATATATATTGAAGTGATCTATTGCAAAATCGGTCCGCATTTTTTTTAAAACGGGAACTCTCGGTCTATGATCTATTTAAACGATCTAAACCGTTCAAATTGATCTCCCTATCCTCAAATGTATGTGTACGAAAAATCAAAGGATTTGAAGATCTCTAACCAATGCATCAGACGAGTAAAAAAAACGTCTTTCGATATTGCAACATAAACTTCATCCGATGTATTGGTTAGAGATCTTCAAATCCTTTAATTTTTCATACACATATATTTGAGGGTAGGATGATCAATTTGAACGGATCGGATCGTTCAAATATGTCATGGACCGGGAGTTGCCGTTTTTTAAAAAACATACCGATTTGCAATGGAGCACTCCTCTCTCTCTCTCTCTCTCTCTATATATATATATATATATATATATATATATATAGAGAGAGAGAGAGAGAGAGAGAGAGAGAGAAGAAAATGTATCTACGTCTAGCCATAGAGAATTCTCTATAGTTCAGGTACAAATCACATGGGAAAACGTGTAGTCCCCATCGCATGTGCATTGGACCTACATGGTTTGCAATATGATTTGGTCTTGAGATGTAGAGAATTTCCCTGCATCCAAATGTAGATACATTTTCCTCGCGCGTGTGTATAGGGACAGGAGGGCTGTAGGGGCCCGGGCCCTTCCAAGGCTCCGACGAACCTATACATATCGCTATTTGTTTCGATGTCTTTAAATTCAATGGCTGATATTGGTTAATGGACTCTCCGATGCCTATTAAGTAGGCACTGGAGAAGGTTTGGACCCATCGACCATAGGTTTGAGTTTAAATTATTGCAATTTAATTCCTTTTTTAAGCCACATGTTCGCTCATATTTTATATGATATTATTTTCTTTCAAGCGCGTCCCACACGCACACGGTTACCGTATGTGCATATCTTGCTGGACCTGCATGAAAAAGGCAAAAAGCTAAAATATCAGGATGTTTAGTTATTTTCCCAGCAAAGAAAAAGATCAAAAAAGAAAAAGGGAAAAATAGTAGGCCAATCCCAATGAGGCAATGCCCTTCCCAAACTAGAAAAAGGAGTTATATTCCAATTAAATTCCCAAACAAATATTCCAAAATCAAACCGACTCAACATCCCAAGTGGGTCTAACAAACCAAAATCCCTCTCCATTTTCTATTTTTTTTATATCTTTTTATACAGCATCCAAAAAGAAAATGTTTTTCCAAAAGTCATCCCAAAAATTCCGATGATCTAAAAATTGACCCCAAAAAATCATAAGTTATCCAAGAACACACCTGATTAGTTTTACCCAACATCTCTAATAAATATTCCTCCATCCAAATATGGAATCGTTTGAAGGGTTGGTAAGAGATTGCCCACCCTTAAGACAAATCATTTTCTCCCTCCTTTTGAACGTTAAAGTTATGGCTCTTGTCCCAAATTGAAAATTAGAGTTTTTCCCTTGTCCCTATTAACATTATTATATGATGCCGAAAAAGATTCCATGACTTATTGCAACAATTATAGCAAGTTGAAGCAATAAAATGAACTCCAAACAAAAAAAGACTTCCTCAACGACAGAGAACTTTCTTTCACACGATTAATGGTTTTTTGGAGCTCAAAATGAAAAGAAAAAGATTTTTAATAGGCTTTCTTGAAGATCGGCTAAGATTAGAAAAAGTTGGAAACTTGGAAAAGAAGGAACGAGGAAAGGCCTAAGAAAAGAAGGGAACGAAGGGAATTTTCTGCAGATGCTAACCCTAGTTAGCCCAACAAATCCTAGTTAGAAATTCGACAAAAAAAACCAACGGACGACGTTTTTTAAGTAATGGAGAACTTTTGGGTAAATTTTAGAATATCAAACCTTTTGGTTAGAAAATATCATTTTTTAAAGCCCATGGCCCCATCTGAGGCCGTGCAGCCTTAGGCAGCATAAGAGACTTGTATTTCTATTTTTTCTCTCTCTTGATCGGACGTATACTGCCGGCAAAGAGAATAATTTCTCCAATGACACTTCACGCCCCATTTCATCGTATTAAAAAGAGAAGACCAAACTACAACGGGCTCTCACATGAGCCAGTAAGGTCCAGAGGACTAACTGCAAAATGACCGCTAGTCCCACTGGCCCACGTGAGAGAGAGACCACTGCCTTTTTAAAATCAATCTTCACTCCTTATTATTCTCCATTACTGAAATAAAAAAAGCAGTTAAAAAGAAAAAAAGAACAATCATCAGCATATCTATATACCTCTATATAGTAATATCTTGTATCCTCAGGTTCGCTTCCTTTTCTTCTTCTTCCCCAAAAAATTCACAGATCGAAGAGAGATTAAATTCTTAAAAAAGAGAATTTTTCCAAAAAAGGGAAGATTTTTTCAAAGAAGAAGAAGAAGGTAGAAGCCATGGTGGAAACAAGGCGGAGCTCAGCTGCTTCTACTCCTTCCAACAACAACAAGCGCCGTCTCGATTCATCTCCACCCCCTAACCCCAAGGCCAATAAGCGATCCAAGGTTCGATCTTTCCCCAGTTTTCGTCGCTCTTGATCGATTCTGTGATCTGGGTACTGATTTTTCTTGCGATTTGTTTAGGCGGCGGCGGCGGAGCAGCCGAAGCCCATCGCCGGCGATGTGGGGACCACAGAGAAGAAGCAGCAGCAGGTTCCTGGGCTGTTACCAGGGCTTCCTATTTGTAAAGGTCTGATCTTGGGGCCATTTGCATGAGCACTTCTAAAAATTTTATGAGTTTTCTGAAATTTATTTAGTTTGGGGTTGCAGGAGGAGGAGGAGGAGGAGGAGGAGGAGGAGCAATGACTATAGCTGAGATTATGAAGCAGATGAAAGATCCGCTGAATCCTTTGAATCGACGGAATTTGCAGAAGCAGAAGCATCGTCCTGAGAATGAAATTCCATGGGGCAAGCTTCTTTCACAGTCTTCTGAGGTCGGTTTTATCAATTTTTCCCCCAATTAGTGCTCGGAAGATGTGTTATTTTCATGCGCATGTGGTCATGTATTGAATCTCTTAGGCCCTGTTTGGGTGTGGAGTTACGATAATTGGAGTTTATTTTTAAGTGGAGGCGAACGGAATACTATGGTTTGCAACCCCAAAATCCATTTTAAGATAAACTCAAGTTATGTTGTGAGAGATGTGTATGGGAAAATGGAGTTTCGAAAACTTAGATCCGATTGGAGCTTGAGATAACTTCAAACCCTGAAGGCCCTGTTTGGGAATGGAGTTGAGTTTAGATAACCGGAGTTTCATAAAGTTATCTATACTTAACTCCAAAATTCTAACTATGCCATGCTTGGGATGGTTTTTGGAGTTTAGAAACTACGGCTGTTTAAACTCTAAAATTGAGATTACCGTAGTTTACTAAACTTCAACCCAACCAAAGTTTTATAAACTCCAAAATTTGCAAAGAAAACACCCATTTTGGAGTTTGGATAACTCCAAAACAAGATTTTGGAGTTTAGATAACTACAAAGCCAAACACCCCATCAAAGTTAAAGTTTTAGATGAAGTTTGGGGCTTGCAAACCATAGTTTTCATACCCTCTATCTCCACGTAATCATAAAGTCCATTTATGCTAACTCCATACCCAAACAGGGCCAAAATGAATGCCAGACAGGGCAAAGTTAGCATTTTTGAAGTTAAGTTTGGCTAACTATATGAAATTTCGGTTTAGAAATAGCTCCATTTCCAAACAGGGCCTTAGCCAATTAAACTTTTGCTGAGCATCTAATAGAAAAGCCCAAACTACTTTAGCATATATGTGTAGGCTGGGATGGAACTAGCTTTCAACCAAGGAGCACGAAAGCTGAATTTATTTCAGACGACATCTAGCCTTTAAAATTTAATTACGACCACATCTTTTTTAAAAAAACAAGTTATTTTCAAAAAGCAGTTGAACTTAAATGTGAAAATTCATAGATAATTGAAATTTAAGACCAACACCAACCTGAATGTGGACTATATCATTGTTAAGTTTAGTTTAACTCAAACAAATTAGTGATTGGAGAGGGAAACTGAGGTTGAGAGGGATATAAACCGAGAAAGGCACAACACATTATAAATAGGTAATAAGGCTAGCATATACATGAATATATAAAGTATATTTTGAATTCTAATGTAATTAAAATCAGATTTACTACCTAAAGTACTATGTTTATATAATTACATAGCAGTAAATAGTCATTTGACAACAATTACATTTAACCATTACTACATAAACAATTTAATACAACTAAATATAGTACATAATCGCTGCATTTAGATATTGCTACAACAGTAGCTTTTAGAACTTTATCGTGGTAAATCCACAACCAGTTTATCCTTTATAAGGGCCCACCACAACTTCCCATCATCCCATGCATGTATTGTAATTGGATTTTTTTTTTGTTGGGGGTGGGGGTGGGGGGATTGCCCCCCCTTGCTGCATTCATAGATCCATCCTTGTGGGTGGGTTGGATATTTAACTCTAGGCCCCTTATAGAACTTTGTTGTAGTCTTGCATACAGGGTTACGGTTTCTTAGTCTAGTTTAGGCTTGTTTAGGGTCACCATTCTCATGCTTATTTATGTTTTAGTTATGAATGATGCCGTTTCGGTTTTTTCTTGAAAACTTTGGAAGAATGTTTTGATTAGTTTGTCAGAAGTGGGATCAGTATGGATAAAGAGCAGCCTAATGAAGTAGGCGAGTTTAAGAGATTAGTTTATGGACAAAGAAGAATGTGAATGAAGTAGCCAAGTAGGCGAGTTTAACAAATTTTGGATGCTGCAAAATATAAATAGGCATGCATAGCCTATGTATTTTCTTTTGATATTTGAATAATCGGAAAGCTACATTTCATATTCAAATAATTACCACATACAAGACTCTAATCTTGTGCATGCATCGTAAGTACAAAAAACTTTAGCATGTCTATTTATTAATTGAAAATTCAAAACAAACTAACACAAATCCTTAGATTTGGGAAAATTTTCCTTTTGTTTAAAACTATTACATTTAGTGGAAGGGAAATTGATCGCTGAAGTGTGCTTTCTTCTTTTATCCCAAGCATTTGTAGTAAAGTAAGAAATATAAGATAGTTCTAGAATCGATGCCGCATGTTTTGAGTTTATTTCTAATGTCAAACCCCATCACCTTATCACCAATGCCTATGCTATCGGTATCAATCTTATCATCATCATCTGCCATGCCCTTCATATTAAAATGCTTGGGTGATTTGTCATTAAGGATAGAGTAGTATATTTTCAGGATATGTCACAAACTACATATCTTTGTCTGTCTAAAATCATTTCTTATTTGGCCTCCATATGATCTTCCCATTTGTGACTCATGTGGCAAAAGACTTGTACCTTGTAAGGACTTATTTCTTTATAGACAAATAGGTGTGTCTTTAGGGGGTGGGGTTTGGTATATGTGGCATTTGAAAAGCGCACAATAACTTCGTGCCAATATTCTTAGAGACCTGAGGGCTTTGGTAGATATTATAAAACAATTATACTTTGATTCACATGATAATCGTTGGTCACAATATTTTCTCCAAATAATTAGTAATTGCTTTCCAATGAACTTTCTTCTTTTGAGAGAGAAGAGCTCTATGGACTTTGATATCATATATCTATATTGAGGCCTTTTAGTGCTTTATTAGAAAAAATTCCAGCAACATGTATTGGAATTTCCACTCAATGATATTCTACATAAATAAATGCACTATACATGTGGATTCGATAATAACTGAGAACAAATTTATATTGGAGTTTTATTAAATATTAATCTCACTTTTTTGGGGGGTTGGGCCTATATAAGGCAGAAAACGGGTTAGATTTAATCTTTATTTGGTATATATCATGTCCATGGAGATGAATACCATGCGAATCTAATTATGATACTCATAAAATGTTTGCTTACAAATCAAGACACATAGGACAACTCATTTTACCATAAACTTTGTATTACCATTGTTGAATTCTATGGACATGGCAATTCTATGTTGAGTATCCAATAATTATTAAGTATCCCTGAAAAAAAATCTTATTTTCATGTTAGTCATATTAGCGATCAAACGAGTTATAGAATGATTAAAGAAGCATTTCATTTCTCTCAGCGAGAGTGACTATCTACACCTATAATGGTCAATGAAGGTGCTAGTTTCTTTTTTTCCCTTCGAGGTTTATATATTGTTTGAACCCCTAGTGTTCAACGTCTTTTAGTCATATTTTGATTCCTTACATTTTAAATTGTACAGAACCCTCATCTTTCTATTAGTAGTCAACAATTCACCGTTGGTCAGAGCAGAAGCTGCCATTTGCAGCTTAAAGATCAATCTGTCAGCACAGTTCTTTGCAAATTTAAGCTTGAGGAGGTACCAGTTTCTTCATATTGCTCATATCTGATAAATCTCATGCTTTTAAGTTGAACGCTCTATTTGGTGCGGTTGCACGTGTATTTCACGCATTTGAGCTGTCCTTTATTTCTTCTGTAAATTATGTCAGCAAGGCGGCGCATCAATTGCTTCACTTGAAATTTTGGGAAATAAAGGAGTTGTACAAGTTAATGGAAAGATCATGGAGAAGAATTCCACCGTCATTCTGACAGCAGGCGATGAGGTCATTTTTAGTTCTTCAGGGAAGCATGCTTATGTATCCTTTTTAATGTTTGCATTAGTTTCATGGATGAGGACGATGAACAAATATGCATTAGTTGTTTATTGATCGACGTGATGATGATTTACAGATGTCACAAAAGAAAAAGGATCTGGTATAGGAGGAATTGGGGCCTAAAATGTCACCTTAGGATGCACCCTACTTTCTCATTCTGCGATCACGATGTATATAGAATAAATTGATGTGACATAAAATGTATCCAATATTGTATGAGGGAGGCCATATCAGTACATTGTTAGGTAAATCCACATCAGTAGGGTGCACTCCACTGTGGCACTTTGGAACCCCTTTCCTCTACATATAGACGATACCGAAAGTTTGTGGTTAAAGTCTTGTTGTTCTTGTATCAGTAACTCTCTTTGTGTATTAGTAACTTTCTCTAGACACAAGATTTCCCCCTATCTTTATTTTTCTTTTTCCGGAGAAGCATTTCCTTAACATACTGCCAGATCTTTCAGCAACTCCCCAATACAACAAACCAAGTATTACCTTCCTCACATAGCATTGCAGAAGCAGAGGATGCACCTATAAAAGAAATTACTTTTGAGACCAGATTGCGGGACACATCACCCGATGATGAAGCAACATTGCTGTCTTCATTATCAAATCTTAGCAGAGATGTGCCCACTCTTCCACCTCAGCCACTGAATGGTGAGAAAGCCTACTTGTATTTAAACCTCAATATGCAATATTTTTCATATTAGTGAACTGGTTTTCCTTGCGCTGATAAGCCTTTTCTTGTAATAATTTTGCTTCCTGCGGCTTCCCCCCCCCCCCCCCCAACTTATTAGCTTGGCTAGATTTCAAATAAGTACCTTAAACTTTCAACAATTTCAAACAAGCACCCTAAATTTTCTGCAACAAATAAGTACCTTAAACATAGCAAGCTGCAAACGAGTTTCTTAATCTCTCAATTTAATTACCTTCCGCCTTTTTTGGTGAGATAACAGAGAGATGTATAAAGGTAAACAGCTTTCACCGGAAACAGTAATGTATTAAATTGAAAGTTTAAGGTATATATTTGCAAAAAGTTCAGGATATTTATTTAAGCAAAAAAAGTTGGGTAGTTATCTGGAAAAATACCGAAAGCTTATGTTCTTTTCCTGAAATGCAGCCTAATAGATTTGATTTTGATTTCCATCCGGAAACATATATCAGAAAATCTGCTGGTACAATTTATGAACTGTAACTTCTGTGTAGGATCATCCACTCCTGATGTGGATTTGAGTGGGAGCATCTATAAGATGATTGAGGACCGAAGGGAGGTCCTGAAGGACATTGCTTCTTCCTTATCATCGACCCCACCTTCCAAAAGATGTGAAGCCTTTAAGGACAACTTGAAGAGGAGCATACTTAGCGTCGATGATATTGAAGTTACCTTTGAAACTTTTCCTTACTTTTTAAGGTAAAAACTATGTTTAACATGTGCTTATGTATGATATAATTTACATAAAGTTTTTAGATTTGCTTAAATTAGGTGGTGATTGTTCTTGGCTAACATTCAAGAAATTTCTTCATTTTGGTTGACCACCATGAGCTATTTATTTATTTATGTATTTACAGGTAAAATCCGAAACTATAGTGGCCGGGGTTAAATATACTTTCTTTTCGCCTTTTGTTAGCAAAATAATATAAAAGCCGCCGTAAACTGTCATTGACCATTTCAGCAAACTACCATTAGCCTGTCATTGATAATGCAACAATGACATAGTGTTTGACCTCATTTCCAAATATTAAGATGGGAACTATTATTTTAGAAACTGCAGTTGATATAGAAGCTGCTCCAAAAAATGTCTTACAACCCCCAGCATATATTAGTTAATTATTAATTACTAGTAAACATACTTTATTGAAACACAGGTTACCCTTGTTCTGACCCCTCAGTTATTTCATAGGTTGGTAAGGCTAGGAAGTTCTTAGCTATCCCAAAAAAGTGATGAGAAAAGAATTGGTAATCAATGCAAACCCCTTATTTCTGCTTTAAGTGATGTGCAAAAGGTTGCACCTTTAGTTTTATATGAACCTTTGTGTTTGCTGTGTTCTGTACCCTTGTGTATAAGCCATAAGATGCTTGTGAGAAGAAATGATAAATGCAACTTATTGACTAATGGTGGAAAAGTTATAACTTTGTTCATTTATTGGCCACTAGTCATAGCTAATGAGTTCTGTAGCTATTACATAATGCTTATGTGTTGATGATGCTTTTGATTTTGTTATCTAGGCCAGTTTTGTATTGGTTTGTTACCCTTATCTTGGTTGAAATCATCATTGGACTGAGTTTGACACCCGTACCTTTGATATTTTGTAGTTGGGTAAGATAGTTATCTTGTTCCTGGCTAAGACCTAGTTATTCAAGAGCATATGCTATTATCTTGAGAGATTGCCACAAAATTTCTCTTAAAATCTATTGGTAGTCAACTGTTGGCTTACACAAATGCAGTAATTGATGATATAAAAAAAATACGATGTAAAATAAACAAAGTCCTGTAACTAACAATCTCACCGTCTAATAATTTAATGAAGGCCTTGTCCTTGCTTTCAGGCGGCTCTGCCCCCTGGCCTTTGTTTCCTACCTTTTTTTAGACCACCAAATTCTAAGCAGTATAATCAATAATCTATGCTTATCACATAAATTATCATGTTAACATTTTCTCGTGCATATAGTTATGCATATTCTAATCGCTGATTCATGTTTGATTCATTTTGTTTTGGGCTTTTTTCCTGCAGTGATTCCTTGTTCTGTCTGATTTGTGAATATTACCTGTGTTTATTCTACCCTGCTGCAATAGTGTTGCACATGCTTCAGTATCTGGCAATTTGTTTTTATCAATGTTTGATAGCAAACATCATTTTTGGTTAAATCCTTTCTGTATCTTCATTCTTGGAGCTGATTTTGTTTGAATATTGTCTTCGTACTCAGTGAGAATACAAAGCAGATTCTTTTGTCATGTGCCTATGTACATCTGGAACACAAAATGAAGTTTCCCCAAGAGATTTCTTCTTTAAGCCAGCAAACACTTTTATCTGGTCCATTAGGTATGCTAGCATAATCTTCTATTGTTTTGAGGTTCATCCTTTAATCTAACTTTACCTTGTGCTTTCGTGTATTCTGCCTAGCCTCACATTTAATTACTTTGCTTTGTTCTGCCTAGCTGCTCATGTAATTTTAACTTTTACCTTTTGCTTTATTTGGTTTCATAGGATCTGAAATCTACCAAGAAACTTTAGCAAAAGCACTTGCTAAACAATTTGGTGCCAAAATGATGACAGTAGATTCTCTTCTGCTACCTGGTGTAAGTTGGCTTAATTTTGTTCTTTTAGTTGGGTATCCACATATAGTTCTTTGCTAAAGATTACATTACAAAAGTGTATGATGCACTTTTATTCATCTATCAACTATTACAAGCTTGTTGGCGTGCAGTTTTTTAAATATATATGAAAAAGGTCTGTCTCATGCAAATATAATTGAAAAATGTTTTAACTCACACAAGGAATTAATACCCCTCTCAAAATCAAAACAAAGGATTTATTCAAAAAAAATTAAGGTAAAAGGAAACAAAAACATCTAAAAATCTTGTATACGACAACTTCAAAATCATTGCTTCTGCAGAGACATCCAACTTTTTGGAAGTATCAACAAATCAGACTCCATAGTCTCCCAATCCTTGCAACCAATGATAGCAATTACAAAAGTACATACACTATATGTAGAATTGTAGCATCTACAGAAGCTTCGTCACTCCGTAGTACTCTTCTAATAGAAAAATAACTCTGGAACATATCAATCCTCAACCACAACAACTTGCACATAAATATAGAATTCAGCAGGAAACAAAATTATGTATATAAGCAACATAGTGACAAAGAGATAACAATCCGTTGATTGAAAATTGAATTGAACCGGAATATACTGGGATATCAACCACATGAACTCAAAAATACCACTTTTATAAAAAATGTGAAATCAAAGTAAGTCGGTAGAACTTCAGACTTTATTATTAGATAATCCAATCATATATACTAACTGAACAATAATATATGACCCATTTTTAGACAAATCTAACTCTGTTTAGGCTTTAGAATAATTTGGCTCAACATGGAAAATCGATCATGTTGATATATTTGTTATTTTGGTTACATAACAAGGTTAATAATGATAACTGCATGCTGAAAATCGGGTAATAAAGGACAAAAAAAACCAAAAAACTGCGACCATGAATAAAAATGTGGCCCCATAATAGATTTTTATTCTGCTAGTTAAATGATGTGGGATGAATGATCTTAGTGGGTAATATGCCCATTTGTTTTTACTCGTGTGATGAGAAAATCGGTCGAGCCCCACCACAAAATCCCATCGTGGAAATTCTATACTGTAATGAAAGATAAGATTTTTTGAGCCGCTTTTAATTCTTGCGTGGGTCCTAAGAATCCACCACACCGCTACTTTCTCATATCACCACGCTCATCTCTATGCTTCATCTTATTTCTCTTTGATCTTTTTCTTTGTCCGCTTCAACAACACATTAAATTTCTC
This sequence comes from Agapanthus africanus, assembly GCA_030015575.1. Taxonomy (NCBI): domain Eukaryota; kingdom Viridiplantae; phylum Streptophyta; class Magnoliopsida; order Asparagales; family Amaryllidaceae; genus Agapanthus; species Agapanthus africanus. Next base: position 417,590,480 of record JASDDO010000029.1, read on the forward strand.
GGCCTACAATAACCCAAACTTCAACAATTTGGCTGTCTAGGGTGTCGTTTTGAACTTCTTTCTTCACCTACTACTCTACCGTTGCTGAGAATCTCTCATTGATTTTGTGTGAACTTGAAGGAATGAGAAATTTCAAGCTATGAGAGTCGCAGAGATGGCATTTCCTTGTGTCTTTATTTGTTTTGCTATAAGTTCATGTATAGTGTAATCCATCAAAACTATTAATCTTCTCGAAATTTCAACTCTTCTTGTCATCAAGCTTGAAAACAATTGTCAACCATTAAAATGCAATGTATAATCGATTTTACAAACTCTCTTGTGATGTCAGGGTAATTTGCTTTATTCCTTCTCGTTTATTTATGCACCAGCACAACATCGAATTATTTCATGTTTTATAAGGGAATGCAAGTACATGCACAATTAATAATATTCGAGTTTGAATTTGATGCTTAAACAACCATTCATTTCTATTAAAAAACATTGGTCATTGTATTGATTTCAAACTACCTAAGTTTGTGGTATAAACTTGCATAAGATATATAGTATTTAACTGAATAGTACTTAATTACTCATAGTTACGCGCGCGCGCGCACACACGTATATATATATATATATATATATATATATATATATATACGAGAATAATGGAGGAAGGGTGTCATAGGAAGGAATTTCTCCTATGACGTCAAAAAAAATACACCCTCCACGATTTTATTCGACGATCGGTACCCATCTTTATCTTTATCATGTAAGATGTTGATACACCAAATTTCATTTGATTCCAATACTTTTTCATCGTTGAATTAGCAATGTAAGAAGTTCTATTGTGGGTAAACCGTTAATTTTTCGCCCACTAAATCAACGGTGAAAAAGTGGTAAAATCATATGAAATTTGGTATATCGACATCTTAGATGATAGAGATGATGGGTGCCGATCGTCGTAAAAAATGATGGAGGGCGCATTTTTTCGACGCCATAGGAGGAAATTTCCCTCCTATGGCCTCTTTTTGACATTATTCGCTCTCTCTAATATATATTATCGATATATGTAACTCTCAAACGCTTAATAAAATTGTTTTATGTCTAAGGTGAGGGGACCACTTTATAAAATGTAAGTTATGAATAAGTGAAGTGTAACCTGAATGTATATGAATGGAATGCGTTTAATGTTTTATGACGAGAATTAGGTTTTGGTGCATATTAGATCAATCAAATTATTAGTGTGAATTTCACGAGATTACTTGTGTCTTTCTATATTTGAGGATGATACCAATTCTTTGGTAAATTTCCAAAAGGAACTCTAATATAGAGATTTTTTTAGATATTGAATTATCAAGATACCGAAGAATAAATTGGTTAATATGACTAATTTATAGTAATATTTAACTATATAAAATAAGTGCAAATTATTCATTAATAAATTTACTTGCAGATCTTCAGATCATATCTTAATTTCCAGCGAATGAGGGGGTTCACCATTAGTATATACCCTATACCCTAAAAGAATAATAAGGCTAATGTGTATAATGAGCAAATTCACATAGTTTGAGGTCTCTTCCAATCGATTCTAGACGGTCGATTCCGGTCCCACATAAACCGTTTGAGTCACGCTATAGATATCAATACCGTCATATATAGAGTTATATTGTATTTACCATTTGATAAGCGGTATTGTAGTGTTAAGATTATTAATGTGGTAGAGAGTATATAAATGGGTTTATATGTTATTGTGTCAACGGTTTATTTGACATCATTAATTATTGAAAATATAAAAAAAAAATGATGGTTATTTTTAGTGGGTATAAACTAATCATTCTAAATATAATTAATTAATAAAGAACTTGTCAAATTGTTTATAGTTATTTTTACTATTTGTTTAAAATATTTGTTATTTTTAATAAAAATTTCGCAAATAATGAAAAATATGATATTCTGTTTCGAGATGGCCATATATCTGATATGGCCGAATCTGATCTTAAGAACGACCGTTCCATATCAGGCTCAATATTAAGATTTTAAACCTTAAAGAATTGGGTATTTTGAAGATAATGAGCATAATCGAAAATTATATGTATAATCCTCTCGGATCAATAAAGACCCAAGAAAACAAACTCCAAAGAGAAGTTAGTCCAATGACTATGCCTAGTTGTCCATAGCAAGATGTAAAAGAATAGCAATATAAGCAGGCTGGATGGAATATAATCATACAACAAACTAAGATAGAGGTCCCCACATATCAAATCCATCTACCAAGGAAATATTATAGTCCCAGACCTCCTAAATCAATTAATATAGGACAAACTCAACCTAGAAAACCAACTAAAGACAATATATGAAAAGCCATAGAAGGAGATACACAAGTTTAATTTTATAAACGGGGCTATCCTTAAGGTTTTGTCATGTGTTAATTTTATGTTAATGGAGGTTTCATATACGTCCTCTCATATTTTTGTAAGGTAGTCTTTTGGAATCTTATCATGTGCAAACATCATGTGAAATGGAATTCTCACATATCCGTCTTTAAAAATTTATTACAGAGCTTCAATTTTTCAGAGTTTTTTTAATTTATATGCCCCATGATGTGCAGCGGATTTCACATACATGGTACTCCTTAAAAAAGCTGGCAACAAGATCTCATTTTCGGTCATCAATTATATAAATAGAAGTAAACCAAGCCTAATAAGGCCCTGACTATAATTTAGGATAAAGGAATTTGGTAAAATAGATTATACCATAAAAAATATATGTAGTTACATAAAGTTTCACATCATTGAAAGATATCAAAAAACCTATAACTAGATGGTAAGGACCTAACTTACCTTGAATAATTATAAGACTATTCTATTAAAATACCTTGAGAAGGAAACCAGAAAATATATAGGGGATCTATAAGACCTAGGAGTGTTGAGAAGCCTTATTATGGATGCATAAAAAAGATAAAGTAGGAATGAAGAGCAATTTAACAAAATAACTGCAAAAAAAGCCTAGGAAAATTACAATAAGAATTCAATGCATCATAAGTAGTAAAATTTATCATTAGATCCACATAAACTACTAGTAGCATCTTAAATCAGGTGATATAGTATCTAGTGAGAAAAGGTAGAATAAAACAGGCCAAAATATAATGTGCCATATGCAGTTACTGAAATATTTAATTTCCTGTAGGCTTGTAGTAACTAGTAAGTTCTAGATCTAGAGAATCTTTTGGCATTGAAGTATCTAAGTTGTGATATTATTGAAATGCATTAAAAATGATTCCACATTTATTAATTAATTTACAGTATGAGTTATCCTTGTATATTTCTTTGTTAGAATACTACATGTTTGGTGATTCCTTTTGAATCTTGAGAACATGATAAAACTTAAAGTTATCATGCTGAGATCCCTAGCATTTTTTTTTCAGGCAACACTGTCAAAAGAGTTGGAACCCGTAAAGGAAAGTTCAAAGGTAGAAAAGTCAAGCTTCATGTCTAAGCGCCGAGCTGCCCTTGCCGATGCTTTACATTTTAAGAGGCCAGCCTCTAGTGTAGAGGCTGATACTGTTGGGACTTCTATTTCACAATCTTTACCAAAAAACGAGGCATCAACAGCATCTTCAAAAGCATATACCTTCAAAGAAGGTATGATAGTCCTTATTTTGTTATAATTAGTTACAACTCCTTTATCGTTTTAAAAAAAGTTTTTAATTATATTAAAGAATATTCTTTTATGAGTTGAGTCTATTAAGCTTTGGAAATGCCTTGTTTAGGTGATAGGGTAAAATATATGGGTTCATTGCAGTCGACAGGATATCCTCTTCAGCCTCGGAGGTACATGGTGGCATATCAATTTTGCAGATATTCTTTCTCTTACATGTTACTGTTTCTTAGTTATTTCTTTCACTCGATGAAGTTATGCTACTCATATGATGAGCACCGAATTCTAGTTTATGATACAGTGGGCTAAAAATTGCAATTGATAGACTTTTTTTGAATTCTAGTTGAAACTTATCGAGGTCTTGTTAACTTGAATAGTTGAGGTAACAATATTCTAGTCCCTTGGTTATTAAATTTTGAAGATATTGGTACCGACATTAAATTTTGAAGATATTGGTACCAACATTAAATTTTTTCCCTTAATATAGATGACCGTCAACCATAGCTTACTTGATGAAAAGGATTCGTTTACCTCATCCCCAAATTTCAATATCAAGACTACCTTAACTGTTGTTTTTGATGATGTTGCAATGTTTTGGTGAAAGTAATGTTATTTCGGAAATTTATTGCTTATTGTGTTTTTTAAATGATAAATTTCATAAAAAATTGTAAGAACTAACACCCCGCCCACCCTCCCGCCCCTCATGGTCCATAACTCTCCATTAAGGAACTAGTCATGACTAATGGATGCTAACTTTGTTATGAGTCATGACTAATGGATTTGCCTGATCAAGTCAAAGAACACCATTCTATCCGTAATCAGAAAGCAGGTTATTCATTAAATTTAAAACACACATAGTTCATTCATTAGTTCTCTTTTTTTGAATTCTAGAAATAAAGATGGGCCTGTAGAGTGAAGTAACTACCAGTTCGTTGATCAAGGCAAAAATGCTTCAAATCTAGGCAAAGATCTGGTGCATGGATACATGCATAAAATTTCTCAAATGTGAACATAATTCATATGCATTTTCTTAACTTTGATTTTATGTATTTTATACTTGAACTAAATGCAGAGGTCCAAGTACTGGTTATCGAGGCAAAGTTCTCCTTGCATTTGAAGAAAATGGATCCTCAAAGGTTGGAGTAAGATTTGATAAACAAATTCCTGATGGGAATGATCTCGGTGGATTATGTGAAGAAGATCATGGTTTCTTTTGCACCGGTGATTCTCTTACTCATATCCCCCATTTTTTTCAAGCTCTTGGAATCAAAAGAAAGCGTACACTCCTTGGTTGGTTTTTCCTTTAATGCTATATGCTATTGGCTCATTTATTGTCTCGATGTTCTGATCAGCTGATTTACTTCGGCCTGAGTATCGTGGATATGAAGATTCTGAAAGATTTGCCATTAATGAGCTGATAGAGGTTGTCTCTGAAGAAAGCAAAGCTGGTCCTCTGATAGTATTCCTCAAAGACTTGGAGAAATCTATGATTGGAACTATAGAATCATATTTAGCGTTGAAGGGAAAACTTGATATATTGCCAGCAGGTGTTCTTGTTATCGGTTCTTATACTCAATCTGACAGCCGCAAAGAGAAGGTAGGGCCCTAGAATTTAATTGTAGGCATTTTCATTGTATTTGATATTCATTTGACTTTTTTTTTATATAACTAAGTTATTTTAATCTTGTACTCGCAGTCACATCCTGGCAGTCTTCTTTTTACAAAGTTTGGAGGCAGCCAAACAGCACTTCTTGACTTTGCTTTCCCGGTTGGTTCTGTTTTACTGGTTTTTAATTACTGTTCATATTTGTATCCATCATGTTTGTTTTGACCTATGCCTAACTTTTGTTCCTTCTTTTGGTAGCTGTTATCCATACAATTATATAAGTACTGAAACAGTATTTAACACATTCTAATATGCATTATCCCCAAATTTGAGCATGGATATCAACCATGCTTATGTTGGACAAATCAGCCTGAACTCTTGGTTGTAAAGCCAACCTAAGACTTAGTGTGATTGTATCCATTATCCATGAGAAGCCTGACCAGCAATAACTCGCACATAGTTAATTCTAATACTCGTTATTCTGTTGTGCGTGTGCTAAAAGTGATGTAATCTATCCCTGTATCGTCGTCAAGTAGCAAACTATTTTACTTTCCAGAATTTTACTGCCCAAAATTTTAATTATGAATTTTACCTTTCTACACTTCTTAGGACCTGTATATTTTGTTGCCAGACAACTTGTATAGTCCATTTTGTTCATCTTCTTGTAATGTACTTGTTATCTGAACATTGCATGTCTTATCTTTACATGCATTTCAGTAGTTGAGTCGTCAATTACAAATTCTCCTCCGCCTAGTTATTTTTAAGTAATGTATGGCTTATTTGTTATCAGCAGGATAGTCTCAGTAGGCTGAGCGAAAGAAGCAAGGAAATTTCCAAAACAATGAAGTACCTCAGCAAGCTTTTTCCGAACAAAGTGACAATTCAGCTACCGCAGGTATACCATCGGTATTTCAATGTTTCTTGATATTGTTACGGTGAATTCTTGTACATAATATTTGAATGATCTGGGGACTGTTCAGGATGAAGCTCAACTTCTAGATTGGAAACAGCATTTGGACCGCGATGTTGAAACTCTTAAAGCTAAAGCTAACATTTTGACCATTCAATCTGTAAGTTACAATCGTCTAATATTCTGAAAATGTGTGTAGTTTACTCCCTCGGTTAACTTTATATCTAAATAAATTGCAATCTCCTTATGATGTTAGTTTTCATTTTTGGTAACACCTTTATGCGTAGTTTATAAACGTACGATGGCCTCTGCTTTTTCTGTATGTTCTTTTCACCTGCGCTATGAGAGTAAAGGGGATACCACACTATGTTCACTGTACATTGTGATAATATGCAGCCTTGATTCTTATTGCAGTTAAATGCCTTGCTTTATTAATCAATATCTACAAGTTTGCTTGATCGCACAGAAGACTATGGTGGTATAGATGATGAATAGCTTGGCATACATATTGGCTTTTCTATTTAATTACTTCAAACACATCAATGTCGATTTGCATAGCTCTAATTCTACTTATGGTTATATTTCGTGTTTGTAATGTTTGTTTCAAAACTAATTCCTGCATGCTATATCTTCCATCTTCCTTCTGGCTTTGTTTATTCATCTGATATATAGCTGATTTTATAAGCAGATCATCAGTTTGCTTGTACATGATCATCAAATGAACTGTTTTTTTTTCTTTTCCAGTTCTTAAACCGCATTGGATATGAGTGCAGTGATCTTGAAACAATATGCATAAAAGATGAAACTCTGACGAATGAGAGTGAGTATTATTTCTAGTCGAAATAAAAGTATTCTTATTATTTAGCTCTGCATGGTCATCTTAATTGTTTGGGTTTATCTTGCAGGTGTGGATAAAATAGTTGGTTTTGCTTTAATTCATCACCTTAAAAACAAAAGTTCTGAAGCACTTCCCAAGGATTCTAAGCTTGAATTGTCTGCTGAAAGGTAGTGTTTTTAAAGATTCCATATAAAATGTAATTGTACCTCTTTGCATGCTAATGAATTAACTTGTGCTTTCTGAGTTGATCTATCGATTTATTATCACTATGTATTTAGAAAAATAAAACTTATGAAATTTCTTCTCCTTATGTTATAACATTATGTTTCTGTGATTATGTCAGCATTAAACATGGTTTTGAAATGCTGCAAAGCATCCAGAGTGATGGCAAGAGCTCAAAGAAATCCCTCAAGGTGATGTACTGAAACTTTTCCTTTAATATGTGCAAGTCATTTTCTCATTCATGTGTATTACCTTTTTGTAGGTTTCCGAAATTGTATAGAAGTTTTTCTTTTCTTATTTTTTCAGGATGTGGTTACTGAGAATGAGTTTGAGAAGAGGCTTCTAGTTGATGTTATCCCATCCAATGAAATTGGAGTCACATTTGACGACATTGGAGCTTTAGAAAATGTGAAGGATACGCTGAAGGAGCTGGTGATGCTTCCACTGCAAAGACCGGAATTGTTTTGTAAAGGACAATTAACAAAGGTACCCTGATCTGAATATTAGCCTTTATATGTTTTTTGCTGGTTTATCCTCTTCTTGACTATCTTTATGGTTATTTCCATTTAATTTTATATTACGTGTGCATTATTGTTTTCTTGACAAGGGCCATTACTTTTGAAGGCCGATGTAAAAGAAAATTACATGGTCTTACCTTAAAATCTTCATAGTGTCGTTTTACACCTTATTAGGTCTATCTGCATGTGTGGGATTTTTCATAATGTCATTTATGCGCTATTTTTGCTTGATTGCTCTTCAGCCTTGCAAAGGAATACTGCTTTTTGGTCCTCCTGGTACTGGGAAAACAATGCTTGCTAAAGCCGTTGCGACAGAGGCAGGAGCTAATTTTATCAACATATCAATGTCGAGCATCACATCAAAGGTGCTATTTCTTTTATGAGCAATGATGTTAACTATGTTTTTTAATTTTATTTTTACGATGTGTCGAATTTGATACCCTATCTCTATTTATTGTGACAGTGGTTTGGTGAAGGGGAAAAATATGTCAAAGCAGTTTTCTCATTAGCGAGTAAAATTGAACCCAGCGTTATTTTTGTAGATGAGGTCAGTGCATTCTACTTGTATCATTATCTGGGTCAACTTATATTAATACTTTGATAATTCACAACCTTGCATTTAATTTTTCAGGTTGATAGTATGTTAGGTAGAAGAGAGAATCCTGGAGAACATGAAGCCATGCGCAAAATGAAAAATGAATTTATGGTGAATTGGGATGGACTTCGCACAAAAGATAAAGAACGTGTATTGGTCCTCGCCGCGACAAATAGGCCTTTCGATCTTGACGAGGCTGTCATAAGAAGGCTTCCTAGGAGGTGAGAATTATAATCCAGCTAAATTATACTAAACTACCTTTAAATTTACTAATTTTCACTAGACTAAGTTATAACATCAGAGTAAGATCCCTTAAAATGCTACATTAGAAGTAATTTAGTGAGGAAATAACTCATTGAAACCAAAGCTGTAATGGACATTCATGATAGTTAAGGGTAGTTTAGTGTATTTTTGACTGGATATTATGAAAATGTCGTCTTGGCTTTTTCCCCATCAAAATGGAGCATGAAAGATTTGATGATATTTTATGGCCCATACGCCTAGTTTCTCATAATCATTGCCAAATTTCTGGCAGAGGAAACTATGAACAAGAGGGTGATTTGCCATGCATCCTAAATAACCAGCTGGCTTGATATGGAAATGCATTTCTCGTTATTTTGATGCGGATGTATTTGCAGATTAATGGTGAATTTACCGGATTCGTCAAATAGAGAGAAGATTTTGAGGGTAATTCTAGCTAAAGAAGACCTGGCACCCGATTTTGGTTTTGAAGCAATAGCAAATATGACTGATGGATATTCAGGAAGTGACCTGAAGGTTTGTTTAGTTTTACTTTGATTGAATCAGTTCATCTTGGTATTATATGTTAATTAAGACATCTCACATATGTGTTTATTACGCTTTGGGTCTTAGAATCTCTGTGTTACTGCTGCGTACTGCCCCATTAGAGAGATTTTGGAAAAGGAAAAGAAGGTTAGTTATTGTACTTGGACTTATTCTTTAATCAATTGAATTTTTGTTTTCACCGAAACATGGGAAGACCATATACAATTGTGAGAATCCTACAGACATGCTCATGCATACGCAAATGCACATGTGCACGCGCGCGCGCGCACACACAAATCCTCCTAAACTAAGCAAAAATGACATGCTCCTCATGGCACAGTATGCAATGAGAAGACATTTTTTTGATCTCTTCAGTGCAGATTAGCTATAACTTGAGTGCATACCTTTCCTCTCTTTTTTTAACTTCATTTTACTTCCCTCACACAACCCCTCCCCCCATTCGAAACGGTCTTTTCTCAAATGCAGATATAATTATAATTGTAGTGTTCTTTTTGTTCTTCTCTTTTGCATTTGCCATTGTGCCTTAAATTTATTTTTTGCCATTTCTACAGGAGAAGAGTTTGGCATTAGCAGAAGATAGAACGGTACCTCCATTGCGTTGTAGTGACGACATCCGACCTCTCAACATGGACGACATCAAATATGCTCATGAGCAGGCATATCCCATTCTTAAATTTGTTCATAATTTCTTAGTTTCTTTTTTGTATGTAATTCACACGGTGCGCACACTTTACTAGGGGGGTGCGAGTGTGTCATCTGAATCCACAAACATGAATGAGCTCCAACAGTGGAATGATATTTATGGCGAAGGTGGATCGAGAAAGACGCAGCCGCTCAGCTATTTCATGTAAAAGGAGCTGCTGCAATTATGCAATGTGTACAGCCTATTCCCTTTTCTTTTCTTCTGGCAATCCTGCAAAAGCTCGGGTGAATTGATGGCGGCGGCGGAGATTAGATGGAGTGCCATTTTGGGTTCTTGGTGCATATGGTATCATATACATGTTGAGTCATTTAATTGACACTTTATATTTATACATCAAAGCTGTAACTTATCTAATTGTGGCAAGCTTAATTATCTCTTTCTAATTTATTTTTTGCTTTTTGTAACCTGGCATTGTTGGAGGGCTCTGTCCTTGTAGTTGGATGCAAATGCAATCATTTGTGATATAATTTGTTATTAGCATTTGTATTATGTTGTGATATTTGAATTGGCTAATAGAAGAAAACAAATAATGCTTCAAGTGCACTATAATTACATCATGTATCATGACTTATTGCACTATACTTTCTAATCATATACTCTCTTTGTTTCAATTTAGTTGTCAACTTGTGAATTTTCACAACTATTAAGAAAATAAAATTTAGGTTCACACAAAATTTAGGATTCACACCTGCCAACGGAAGCAGAAAGTCCATTTTACCTATTATTTGTTCATAGCTTATTTATGGTAGTCAAAGAGCATGGGTATAATTAAGGATTAGTGTAGGCATGAATCGATTAAAATTACTTTGATAATGCTGAATCTTTTCTTGATAATTTAAATTAACAAATATTTTGGAACAAAAGTAAATACAAAAGGACGAATAAATTGAAACAGAGGCCGCATGTAACCACCATAACACTCGTAGTAATACTCATCATTGAATAAAACAGTAGCATAATTTACACAAACCATATGCCTTCCGAACACCTAAAAAAACAACTAAAATGACATCTGGTGATTATTACATTGGGATTTTGATCACAAATAATAGATTTTTCTGTACTATAAGCACATGCACATCATATACAATGGAATGCTATCCTTATTTACTACATTTAAACCTCACGATTATGCACATTAATTCACTTAAATCCCTCTAAACAAGTTGGACAACAGCAGCAATCCTCAAAGTTCCGCCTTGAAGGAGATCTCCAAGCTCATCAAACAACAGTGCCGTACGCCAACCCCATCCTTTTGGTGCTTTTGGTAATTGAGTCCCCGCCTGCTTAAAACTCCCAAACACCATCACTTCTCTTTTCGACGGACAAATCAGCTGCATGGAATAAAAAAGAACGTCATATCCTCATGGATAAGGAAATCATCATTAATTTGTAGGTTAATCGCACAACCCTCCCCAGGTAATTTATTAGCACAAAACACACCCTCTGTTCATCGACCAAACCCTTGCAAATGATTGTAAAATTTAATTCTAGAACTTATTTGCGTTGTTTATAGTAAAGCTTTAGGGGTTTTGTGAGAGTTTAGGTCGATGAAAAGAGGGGCATTTGCGCTAATAAATGGCTTGAGGGGCATTAGTGCTATACAAGTTAAACTACTACGAGCATCGTGCAATAAACTTAATTTATCTTCCCAATATAACAAGACAGTGAATAACCTAGTAAAGGCACTACCTGATAGCGAGCTGTCACCTTCTCTCGAGTATCAACATACATATGAACCTGATCAATAGGACAGAAGAATAAGAACTGTCCACAAAATTTTTTTTAGTCAACTGCATACAACACCCTTCATATCCAGCACGTTACACCCTCCCTATCGGTCTATGACATTGATACCCTAGAATAAGTATAGACAGGCTTTAAAATATATCACATTTGAAATGGCCAATGACCGATAAAGGCATGTAGGGTGCTAACAAGCCAGTTCGGGGGTCAAGAGTGCAAAATGAAATATAAATGAAGGATGTTTCATGCAATAAACCACTTTTTCCTCTTATTTTTTATTTCTTCTTTTATCGCGACATAAATATTAACCTTTCTTACGGAGTCAGTCATCTCTGCTTTGCGTCTGTGGAGAAATAATCCTGACAAAAATATAATTCAAATCATGAGATATCTTCTTCCTGTTTTCTTCTAATATGGAAATTTCAGAATATATTTGAGAAATTACCGAGTGTACGTCGTCCTTGAGGATCCTCATCATTGAAAGCCTGGACACTTACCTGTAACCGAACCAATTTTTTTTAATCACAAGTCATTTAAGGATTTGTCTGGAGAGAGAACATGAACACATACATACACAGACACAAGCATGCACAAAAGGAAAAAAAGGCGAAGAAAAGGGAAGAAAAACATATAAATGTGCACCTTCCACAAGGATCCAGCATAAAATACTTCAGGTGAATGCTTCACTTGACCATCAGTAAGCCTGTGGACATCTTCAAATTCGACCCTGACATATCAAGGATGAACTGTCTTTTGTCAATAACAGCAAAAGGATGATACTTTAAATGGAAGGGTCAAAACATCGCGCATGGTATATAATGACCAAAACGTGACCAAAACGACTAGTGGGAATATGTAATATCATATGCATACACTAAAGGTTACCATCTACCATCGATTATTACAAGGCAGTATTGACCGCTAACTAAATATCCTTGGGGAGGGGGGGGGGGATCACTGAGCACATGAGTTACCAGTGAGCAGCTAAGAGATCATGTATGCAATGCAGCATATTCACTAGGCAACAACATGCTTCTTTTTCCTTGAGGAAAACAAAAGTAAACATGCTTGGAGGGAGTAATGATAAAGTATATAAATGAGAAAACTTTCGGAGAAGTCAGTGAAAAGAAACATTGTTATATGTGAGAAACAAATACTTCTAGTTCTTAATACGGGAAACAAAAAATTCACAAAATTAAGTAACAGTATATTAATCTGGATTTACTATATTTTGCAATGCAAGATCCAGAAGTCATTAATAAGCTAATTGTATAATCAGCTGATACTCATAATAGTACATTAAATTAAATAACACTAAACCCCCTTGTAGTTTAGTTGGTATAGCGCTTCCTCTGCTCTTTATCATCTAGGCGAGACAGGTTCCCAACGAGTCAAGTCAATATGGTTGCTAAATTAGCACACTATAAGTTATAACCTTCTAGAGTGATTTATTACATAATCACCCCTCTACCCGTTGATCAAAATCCTCACATTCTACTGTAAACCACTCAAATGACTGTCTAATTTAACTGTAGAACTTGAGTGTTATTTCTGAGTGAGCTTTTGAAAGTTTTGAGATCAGTTGATGTTTGCGCTAATAAAGCACTTGAGAGGGAATAAGTTACTGGATAAACTGGGGGGGGGGGGGGGGGGGTTGTGCAAATAATCCTTATGTAACAGCTACTGGATTACTATAATTCTACCTTTTATTCTGCAAGAATCAAAGTCTTTGAAAACCTAAAACTAATCAAAATTCAACTAACAGAAAAACATCAATAAGAGAAGGGAAAGCCAACGCCATCATACCCGAAACGGAATGGAGGAAAATGCCGAAGCGGAGTTTTCATATCCAAGGATATCGATGAACCCTCCGAACTTTCCCACTCTAATCCCATAGCATGCTCTTGAGGTTCTAAAATGTGCACAGGAATACCACCAGCAAATCTATCTTGTTCACATATTCTGTCTGTTTGCTCTGTATTGACATGAACTACATTGTTCCCTTGGCTAAGATTAACTAAAGCGGTCAACCCATCACCCGACAAATCACCATTAGCATCAACTCTAGCATCTGATTCATCATTAGGAAGCGACTGCTGGCAATTTCGGTTGCCAAGACCAAAAGGCACACGAGAGAACACATATCGAGTTGGAAGCCAAGCTGCACTAGATACATATGCATTTCCACGCCCAATCCCAGCTAGCCCGTCAATGGGACCCCTTACATGAACACGCACTGGCCCAAATAAGCCACTTCCTTCACCCTGAGGATCAGCTAAGTAAACATTCCCCAAATTACCAGCAATGTTGCTTCGATCATGTTCTTGCCTGTAATATCCAATGTGATTACCCCCTTGTGAAGAAAACCCATAAGGTTGTCTACATGCACATCTTGTAAGGCAGCAATTTTTGCAGGTATCAGCTGCTATTGCTTGCACTCTTTGACACAGAAGCATCTGGGTTAGAAATTCAGTGAGTTGATTTTGTATGTATAATACAAAGGTTAATTGTGCAGCCTATAGTTTACTCCATATATCAGTTATACCCCCTCATGTGATTTTATTGGACAACCGCCCCCTCTGCTCATCGACCACCACAACCTGACACTCAAATTCAACTTTGAACAGTACAAACAAATTTGAGTTAATTAGACAATCTTATTTAGTTAAGTTGATTAAAGTTAAATTTAAGCACTTTTAAGCGTTTATGAGCAGATAGGGTGCTGGTGCAAATAAATCGCTTTGAGGATATAACCATATAACTGCTTCTTTTGTGTGTGGGAAAGGGGGGGGGGGGGGGGGCTTCGTACACTTAGCTTTAATAACATACTAGCACATTTATTGAATTATAGAATAGAGTGCTCTTTCTGGCCAAGAGCAAATATACTAACAATGATTCCTGACCTGTAGCCAGAGGCCATCATTCACAGCTTTGCAAGGAAAGCCAAACTCCTCCAGTTGCTTTCGTACACTTAACAGTGCTTCGAAGGACATGTTGCAATAAAGAAGAGAACCTCCTTCAAAGATGTTGATAAATGTGCCGTATTCTTCGCCTTGTATGCCCCAGTTCCCTTTGCCACTTTTGACTTGTCTCCTACCTACTATTCTACCACCCCAAAGAGGCGGCATGCTACATCGTCCCCAATCGTTCGAAATTACTCCACTAGACAAGCAGTCAGCTGACTGAACCCCTGGAAGCCAAGCATTATTATTAAGTTGGTAACACGTGCTCCCCCCGGATGGTCCTTCCACAGCTGCAATACCATTGTCCATATCAACATATGAGCAAGTTGCTCTAGTTGCATCTGAACCAAGCACTGGCTGAGAGCAAGTTGGTTGCGGTGTTGGTACTGACTTGGAATAAGAGACATTTTCATGATAGTCTACGACGCAATCTGCAAGCTCAACCAAAATGTTATGAGCGGCTTTATGTCCTTCCAAATTGTGTTGTATGCCCAATTGTTGTAATTCTGACTCCATGAGATGCTTACCACGGTTGTCACTCAAGTTCTTTCCTTCTGATAAAGATGATGCAGAAGTAGCCATTCCCATTTCAGAAGTCGAGCTTTCATGTTCAGTATGGTTTACATCAGAAAAGGAACCTTTTGCAAGTAGTGTGTACAATGCCAGTTCGAATCTTCAAGGAATTGCCATGGATGGGTTATCAACTTGAAGAAATTATAAAAGAGAATTATAAAAACAAAATTGCATTTGAATTGTAAGCTGCGTACCGTTTTTCCTCGTTAGGCACCCAGAGTTCATCAGAAGTAAGCAAAGCATGCAAAGTTTGAGATGATAATTTTGGCAGCACCTATTATAACAGTCATAGTTAAATCTAAATTTAATTAAATACAGCTAGATAATAGTGAAGGCTGAAGTTGCCATCAGAAGCAATAACACAAAGTTCGTTTAGTCCACTTCTAGGAATAACTTTTCTGATAAAAATGGGTAGTATATGGAGCACAACTTTAATTCTGGCCAGCTCAAAGGGCTGGCATTATTCGATGTTGTGGTATGCAATGTTTTCCATTTCTTATTGAACTAGCAAGGCCCCCCTCCCCCCGCACAATGCGCAAGTAGAAGTCCAAAGTCAAGATAAAATATATTAATTTAAAAGTTTGTTGTTATATGATTTGTAAGATGTAAAATCTCATATTTATGAACTTCATGTGTAAAATATATGAAGGATTAACCTACGAATACTTCGGTATTTTTCTTTAGCTTTTCAATATTTTCCTGCTATAGCTTATAGCATTCGAAAATCATGAAATTTTTAAAAATCTCATAATTTTCTTTTTTCTTCGTTTTTTCAATATTTTGCGTGTTATATATAACCCCCAAGAATCACAAAAATGTACGGAAATCCCAACGTTTTTTTGTTTCTTCATATTTTCAACATTTTGCATGCTATAGCACACAAATGTGGCGAAAATTTAAATATCTCAAAATTTTTGTTTTCTTCGGTTTTCTAATATTTTACTTGCTAACACAAAAATTCATGAAATTTTTAAAAATAAAATATATTTTGTTTTCTTCGGTTTTCAATATTTTCCATGATATAGTACATAAAAATCACAAAATTTTCTAAAATATTAAAATTTTCTTCTTTCTTTCTTTTTTTTCAATATTATGCATCAAAAAACTCAAAATTTCTTGTTTTCTTCGTCTTTTGACATTTTGCATGCTTTAAGCACACAACAATTGCGAAATTTAGAAAAATCCCAATGTTTTCTTCAAAATTACAATGTTCCATGCTATCACACGAAAATTACATGATTTTTAAAATCTCAAACATTTCCGTTTCTTCGGTTTTTTAAAATTTTACTTGCTATGACATAAGAAAATCATGAAATTTCCAAAAAAAATCAGTTTTCTTCAATTTTTCAATATTTTGCATTCTATAACACACGAAAACCACGAAATTTTCTATGCTTTTTGGTTTTTCAATATTTTGCTCGCTATGGCAGAAAAAACGTGATACCTTTGAAAATCCCAAAATTTTCAATTTTCGAATTTTCAAAATTTTGCATGCTCACGAAAATCGCAAATTCATTAAAAATTCAAAAAAAATTGTTTTCTTCAGATTTTAGATATTTTGCACAGCACACGAAAAAAAGATCTTTTTTAAAGTTTTAAAAAAAAATTGTTTGCTTCAGATTTTCAATATTTTGTGTGCTCCATTTCAAAAATTCAAAACTTTCTTTTTTTTCTTCCAATTTTCCAACATTTTGCATAGATTTTTTCAAATATCTCATTATTCAGTTTCTCAATGTTTTGCTTCTATAGCACGTCAAAATAGCCAAATTTTTAAAAAAGGCTCAAGACTTTTTTGTTTTCTTCGGATTTACAATTTTTTGTATGCTATATAGCACAAAAAATCACGAAAATTTCAAAACTCTCAATATTTTCTATTTTTAGTTTTTTATTATTTTGCTTGCTATATGAGGCATGAAAATTGCAATATTTTCAAAATTTTATATTTTCTTCGGTTTTCCAACATTTTTCTTACTAACAAACGAAAATCGTAATTTTTCAAAAATCTCAAAATTTTTATGTTTTCACCTTTTCAATATTTTGCATGATATAGTACTTGGAAATCACATTTTCAATATTTTCCAAATTTTGCTTACTAACAAACGAAAATCACAAATTTTCAAAAATCTCGCAAATTTTATGTTTTCTTCACTTTTTTAATATTTTGCATGATATAGCACTTGGAAATCACAAATTTTTCAAAAATCTCAAAATAATCCTTTTTCTTTTTAAAAATTATTTTACATGCTATATAGAGCACAAGAAAATCATGAAATTTCAAAAATATTATAATTTTCTGTTTTCTTCGGTGTTCTAATATTTTACTTGCTCATACTTTTGGAGAACTTCCGGATATCAAGAAGACAAAAAATTATGTTAAGTAAAAGAAGAAAAGATCGTCGATTGTTACTAAGAAACTAACAGAACAAAGAAGGTCCGAGTAATTGAGATTCCGAATGATTAGACCTAGCAACACGATTTTTTTTAAATCACAATTTTTTTCATTTGCTTCAACTTTCCAATATTTTGCATGTTATAGAACACGAAGATTGCTAATTTTTTTGTTTTATTTGGTTTTCCAATAATTTGCTTGTAGTATACGAAAATCACAAAATCTCAAAAAAAATTTGTTTTCTTTGGTTTTTTATTATATTTTGTTTGCTATAGCATACAAAAATAGCGAAAATTTTAAAAGTATATTTTCCGTTTCTTCCTTTTTTCTATATTTTACATGCTATATAGCATAAGAAATCACAAAATTTTTTCTTTTTTTCCGTTTTTTCAATATTATACATGCTACAGCACAAAATCGCTAAATTTTCAAAAATATCAAAATTTATGTTTTATTCAAAATTTTATATTTTACATGTTATAGCTCACGAAAATAGAGAATTTTCAAAAATAATAAATTTTTCTGTTTTCTTTGGGTATTTTATTTGGAAAATACCAAACGAAAATCGCAAAAACAATTTACTTTAAGAAATTGCTTTTTTCGATTTTTCAATACTTTGAACGTTATATCACACAAATACCTGAAATTTTTCAATATTTTGCCGGTAAAACCTAAGTGGTGTGAAAAAAATAGAAAGATTTTAAAGAAAGCGCCGGATCAGAATTTTTGCACCATATAAACCTCTAGCTGAATGAGATGAAAAAGTGATATATATTTAATAGCGAGCCTATAAAATATTTTTCATGACCTAAATGTAGTAAGAATTAAATTGAGACTGGATAACAACTTTTCCACTGAAGTCCAAGCTAGATAAGGGAATATTATAGGATATATATGCCCTAGAGGCCATTATTTGTAATGGATACTATGGATATGTAATATATAGGACAATCTTGCTCGAAATGATAGTATGATATCTTGTTTGACTTTATCTTAACATGTACGTATGTTCTACTTGTTATTACGTACTACTTATACATGTTGATAATGCCCGTAAGATATGCTTAGATATGCTTGACTACCAGCGTTATGATAGCGGTCATACTTGTGAGGGCTGGATAGTCTATAAACATATCCTTAAAAGTGTCCCCAGTCATAGGAATATCGAGACAGGGCATCGATATTCCAGAGTAGACTGGTGTATACATTTCTAGACCCCGATGAAGGACGACGGTTAGTCTCACGACCATTGGTGTGTTTCACCTAAGATTGTATACAGGTGCTCACTGTGGGTTGGTAAACTTGACGGACTCGTTGAGAACTGCTGGATGGTATTATACCTAATATCAGATGGCAGTTCTCGTGTGGCATGTGTACAGGTAGTCTATAGACCTAACATCATCATTTGTCTCGTGTGAGTTCCCACCATGCTTTGACTACTACCCTACCACGGCTCAAAAAAGTCGTGCAAACGGGTTTTAGTTGAGTACAGTCCCGCGCCACATGAAGGCAGTGAATGATTGTTGGGGATTCATTTCTCCCGGTATAGGGAGTAGATATCGCACTGTGTTTCGTTGGTCAACGTCATAAGCTCCTGGCCAGGACGGTTGAGAATTACTGATAGTTAGATTAGTAATTTCTCGGATGGTATAGTCACACCAGCACAACTTATCAGGGTTAGTAAGGGTCTGACGTTGACCGCCCCTAGACCCGGTATGCAGTATTCTCAGACGAACAGCCCGGACTGTACGGATATTGTCACGGTTAGGCTCAGTAGGGGTTCAGATGAGTTTGCTCATCGGCCTTCTTTTTCGAGAGGTTCCTAGGTAACGTTACGTACAGCTAGTATCGTTGACGCGCTTGTGGTTAAACCCACTGCCAGCATACTGTCGAGTCTTTAGAGTCCCACACAGAAGTTTCTCTGGTTCAGGGGAAACGAGTGGAGGCCGTATGTTTATACGTGCAGGATTCAGATTGATTCAGTGTACTAGTTGCGCGGAATTTAATCGGACGGTTTTTAATGTTAGCGGCTTATGATTAAGCCGGTTCATTAAATCAGGTATTGATTTAATGCTAGTATTATTTTTAGTGGTATTATTCTATCTCTTGGGTATTCATATTTTTATACGAATACATGTATGTATATACGATAGAAAGTATTTTGTATTTATATAAAATACATTCTAGAAGGGGACACCTCATTATGTATGATTTTCTAATTATTGATAAATAGAAAATGAGGTGTAAATAAGGCATGGAATGAAGCATGGTTTGAGCATTTATTGCCATCACTGTTGAAGTATGGCTATATTTTTAAAAAGAAAAGAAAAGGCTTGATATTATGATGTAGTGGCCATTCTTCATGTTGATAGTTTTTTGAGCTCATTCTTGAGTTGCATCTTCTCTTGCTTCTTTGCTCTCTTCTCTTCACAAACAAAAATCCTATCTCTCATGAGTTGAGAAACAAGTATTTTTGAGACAGAAACTCACCACTGATTTTCTCCTCCCGTCCTTGACTAGCTAGATTAGCAATCTAGTTAGTTAAGTTTCTTTCATTGTGAAAGTTGAAGCTTGAACCTAGGACCTTTGGATGGATCATTTAGGATCTAGAAGACCGGCAACCAAACAACACCGAAGACACCAAAAGAAGCTTAAGAAGAGGATTCAAGACCCGAAGGTCACGAATCCGATAGGTATAAAATTCTAACACGGAAGAATAATTACCTTTGTAGCATGGCTAGTTAGGGTTTTATGGTAGATCTTGGTTAAAAGTTTTTCTTGCACGCTCACAAAATTCGGTTTTTGAAATTCCGCTTCTCTACAAACCTTGTAGAGCATGTAAAATAGACTTATATTGGTATCAGAACCGATCCATAAAACTTAACTAGCTAGTTTGCACACGTTTAGAACTTCGATCGACGAAAATTATCCGAATCGCATCTTCAAAACATGCTCGCTGTTCGAATTTTAAAAAGTGTTCAAAAAATATTTTCAACCACTATAAAAATATATGCAAGCTTTTCTAAATCCAAATTTTTTTTTCGAGCAAACGATCATTAAATTAGACCGCTAATCCGCGGCCAAATAGGTCATTTAGCCGCGGATCCGCGGCCTAATTATGGTTGCGTTGCCCCAAGTTTTTTCTATGGTTCATGTTTATGGAGATGTGATTTGTGTATATTGGTTTTTGCCCAGACTTGTTTGTGTACTGGTTTGTACATGGGGGTAAAAGCGGAAAGTTTTAATTGATCGAAATTCTAAATTCTTGTTTTTCTGTACATTTGTTTCTGCGGCCGTGAATATCATTGAGCGGTATAACCCGACTGATTGCTATAAGTACAATCAGACGGGTTTATGAACATGATATTCACGTTGATGTTCTGTGTTGCACTGATGTTATGGATAATTTATCGTGGTGGATGGCCTATTGTGCAATGGTTTTACTACAGTGTTGATTCATTTGTATATTCATTATTGCAGGGCGAGCGTCCGACATGTGGACTGCCGTTTCCACCCATTTGTATATTCTTTTATTAGGACACGGCCGAGTTGAGATCGATGTCACCGTTGTATATTTTTTCTTTACTAGGTTTACCCCGCGAAGGAGTGCTCGAGTAGCCAGATTCTAGAGGGCAACGGGGCCCCATCACATAGCGTTGAGACCGGGATGCCTCACTCTAGAATTGGCGGGCTACTCGCCGCACTTGTAGGGGATATAGGATGACCCACGGTAGGGTGCACAAGTTACCGGATTCCGTGAAGCGCTGGGTGGCCCACTCACTTTGTTGATTGGAGTTGCCTCGCTTACGGGATTGGCGAGTGGCTTGCCGCGCTCGTAGGAGTCTAGGTTTTTCATTGCATAGGTTATCCACACAACAGGGAACGTCGAGATTAATTTATGGCTTAAATGAAACTCGGGGCTCCAAAATTATTCGCTATTCTTGTTGCTTATTAGTTTTCTGTGATGTTGCTTATATCATACCTGAGACGAATGGTTACATATATATACACTAGTAGATGCATATGTTTTGCATCCGCGCTAGTCCTGCCCCCGCTCTACCGTTAGTTAAGTAATCTAACGGTGCATGACGGGGCCCCGTGGCGAATGCGGATGGTGTATACGTACATTTTATTTTCGTTCTTTTCTGGTGTGATAGGAATTAAATGATGGGACCGCATAAATCCTCATTAATGCAAAATAAGAAACCTAAAAAGATGTTGGAACATTTTGAAAACCCACTCGGTTCTTTTCAAAACACTCGTTTAAAAGGCGGAGTTTGAACCACTCATTTTCAAAACTATTGTTCCTTCAACGATATCAAGTTCATTACATTCAAGGTTTTCGCCAAAAACCAACCATAGCCCTCCGTCGTTTCAAATGAGTAGCACATTGTATTCATGCTATGTTTGTTGGCCTTCGTCAAGGCATAGTGAATGGTAGCGGTGTATTGCTTGTTTGTAGTCTAGATAGATGCATTGGTTTAGGACAGTCGTACAGCCTTGTTGGCCTTCGTCAAGGGCGAGTACGGTGGGTCTAAATTAATCAGGACAACGACGGAAAGAACTTGACTTACATCTTATAATTTGTTGGCCTTCGTCAAGGTCATAAGAGCTTAGGGCAAAATTCATATCGGGAGTTTCAAACACAAAGAAAACTTGCAGATTTAGCATACCTTCTGCAATGTGGTGACTAGAGTGGCTTCCATCTAGATCATCACACAATGATAGTTGGATCCCGATCGCACTGATGAGTAGGATTACTCTTGGGAGATACCTTTCACTTCACAATTAGCTAACCTATTAGATATCTAGAAAGTGTTAACGGGGCTACGTCTCTGCGGAAACGAGGTTTATTTTAATTAGGTCCGTGCGAGAGTACGGGGAACCTCCCATGGAGTACCAACACCCACCTAGCTGAACGGTTAGCGAACTTGTAAAGTGTAGATGATCCCGACTAGTTCTTCTTTTAAAGGTTTGATAGAGAATTCGAGAAAACAGTGGGAGCCATCCTGGTTAGATAAGATAATAAACCAATCTAATCTTGCAAGAGCATACGCTGAGTATTTCTTTTATCTCTGGCAACAATCATGACGGGACTTAAATTACTACTCGAAAAAATACACTGACTGGGCCAAACTATAAAGATTGGTTGAGGAACGTCAACATTGCACTTATGACAAAGTAGCATACGTCCTCATCAGTACTGCTCCCCCTGTCTCAGGACCAGACTCCTCAGTTGCGGCCATTGAGGTCCGCAAAACATGGGACCTGAATTGCGAGAAAGCTAAGTGCATCGTGCTGGCGTCCATGAATAATGAACTCCAGAAGCAACTCAAGAATATGGACATCGAATCCATTTTTCTCTATTGCAAGGATTTGTATGGAGAGCACTCTCGTATCGCAAGGCACGAGACCTCAAGGAAGTTATTCCAGATGAGGTTAGCTCCCGGATCACCCGTAGAAGAGCACGCCCTAAATATGATTAGTCTCATTGAGGAACTCGCAAACCTGGGATGCGTGTTAGAGAACGAGTTATATATTGACTTGATTCTACAGTCCCTTCCTCACACCTTCTCTCAGTTCGTGCTAAACTTTAACGTGCACAGCATGGAAGCCGATCTTCCAAAGCTCATCAACATGTTGAGGGTAGCGAAGAGCTTCTTAAAAAAGGAGAAGACACATGTTCTTATTGTTGGGAAATCTTCCTCTTCTAAATCTAAAGCGAAAACTAAGGGGGAGAAGACCACCACCAAGCCGAAAAGAGGTGTCAAAAAGGTGCAAGGAACGAACAAATCGGGAAGAGTCAAAGCGGAAAAGGATGAGTGCTACTACTGTCACAAGAAGGGGCACAGGAAGAAAGATTGCAAGGCTTTCAAAGCCAAGGGCAAGGACACGAAGCAAGCTGATACTTCTGCTTCAGGTGTGTTCATAATCGAAAACTGTTTTTCAGTAAACTCTACATCATGGGTACTAGATATCGATCCTGGTTTTCACATCTGTAATTCTTTGCAGGCTCTGAGAAACCTAGAGTACTGAAGGCAGGTGATATGACCCTCAGGGTTAGCAACGGAGCAAACGTTGATGCTGTTGTGGTAGGGGATTATTACCTGAAGTTGACAAGTGGGCACATTTTGGTGTTGTATAGCTGTTTTTGTGTACCTAGTATGCTATATAATATTATATCAGTATCTTTGTTATCTAATGAAAGATATAATTTTGCACTTGAAAGAAATGTCATGAATATTCACCTAAATCAAGAACTGATTGGATCCAGCACACTGGAAAACGGCATATACGTACTCAATCAACATCAAGTTTTCAACATCCAAAACACACTCAAAAGAAAAACTCCAGATTCAAACCAAGCCTTCTTATGGCATTGTAGACTTGGTCATATTAATGAAACAAGGTTGACTAAATTGTATAAAGATGGATATTTAGATTTGTTTGAATATGTATCATATGCTACTTGTCAATCATATATCAAAGGAAAGATGACCAAATTTCCGTTCACAGGACACGAAGAAAGAGCCATTGAGCTCTTGGGGCTCATACACCGCGACGCATATGGTCCGATATATACATGTACGAAGCGGTTACTCCTACTTCATCACTTTTACTGATGATTTCTTAAGGTATGGGCATGTATTCTTAATGAAGCATAAATTTAAGGCCTTTAAGAAATTCAAGGAGTATAAAAATGAAGTGGAGAAACAAACAGGTAAAAGTATCAAGATACTTCAATCTGATCGGGATGGAGAATACTTAAGTACCAATTTTCTTGAATGCTTAAAAGAAAATGGAATTCTCTCTCAGCTTATTCCTCCGTATACACCTCAGCATAATGGTGCATCAGAGAGAAGGAATCGCACTTTATTCGATATGGTGTGTTCCATGATGAATAGTGCTGAGTTACCACTTTCCTTCTAGGGTTTTGCGCTGGAATCAGCAGCATACCTATTGAATAGGATTCCAACTAAGTCTGTGCCTACCACTCCATATGAAATGTGGAGTGGAAAGAGACCATGTCTCAAGTATCTTAAGATATGGAGGTGTCCAGCTTTTGTCAAAAAGCAAAATCCGGACAAGCTTGAGGCACGATTAATTTTGTGCAAGTTTGTAAGATACCTTAAGAATTCAAGGGGATATCTTGTCTACAACACTGAAGAACAAAAGGTATTTGTCGCTCGCCACATAGTCTTTTTAGAGAGCGGATTTTTTGCAAAAGAAATTAGAGAGAGCGCGGTAGAACTGGAAGAAATCCCAGAACCCCAAACTACTGCCGAGAACTTAGTAGAACCTCAGGTTTCAATAGAGCCCAACGAACCGACGCCGCTCCGCAGATCCAGTAGGCATTCTCATCCGCCTGAGAGATACTATGGGTTTCTCGTAGACAGGGATCGAGAAAATCGCATTATCAATGATGATGAGCCTACTAATTTTCAGCAGGCTATCACAAGTAAAGACTTGGTGAAGTGGCTGGATGCTATGAGATCCGAAATAGAATCCATGTACACCAACAAAGTATGGACTTTGGAAGTTGCTCCTCCTAGGGTAAAACCCGTTGGATGCAAATGGATGTTCAAGAAGAAGATTGGTACAGATGAACATGTGGAAACCTACAAAGCTAAACTTATTGCAAAAGGTTTTCGTCAAAGACCAGGGTTGGACTATGATGAAACATTTTCTCCAGTGGCTATACTTAAATCCATTCGGATCCTGCTTGCCATTGCTGCCTTCCATGACTATGACATCTAACAGATGGACGTGAAACCAGCTTTTCTAAATGAAAATTTAAAAAAGAGTTTACATAGATCAGCCAGAGGGTTGTTTAGACAGTGGAAGCAGCGGAAAAGTATGCAAGTTGCTTAAATCCATTTATGAATTAAAACAAGTATCACGGAGTTGAAACATTTGCTTTGATGAGACGGTCAAAGAATTTGACTATATCAAAAATGTAGATGAACCATGCATTTATAGGAAGATTGTAGGAGCGGTAGTTTTCCTCGTACTGTACGTGGAAGACATAATCCTGATAAGGAATGACATTCCTATGCTACAATCAGTCAAGCTCTTCTTGTCACATAAATTCTCTATGAAAGGCTTGGGTAATACCTCTTACATTTTAGGGATTAAGATCTATCGTGATAGGTCTAAAAGAATGTTGGGACTTTCACGGTCCAGGTATATTGACACCATACTGAAGAGGTAGTATGGAAGATTCCAAGCATGGTAATTTACCCGCTTGTCACAGGATCACCCTCTCCAAAAAGATGTCTCCAAAGACTGATGAAAAAGGGCTCGCATGAGCATTATACCCTACGCTTCGGCGGTAGGATTTATAATGTATGCGATGTTATGTACCAGACCAGACGTAGCTTACGCGCTTAGTGTGGTAAGCAAGTATCAGTCAAATCCGGATGAGAAACATTGGATAGCAGTAAAAAACATTCTCAAGTATCTGAAAAGGAGTAAGGAGATGTTCTTGGTGTACGGTAATGGGGACCTCCAGATTCAGGCTTTTACCGATTTAAGCTTCCAAAATGACAAGGATGACTAAATCCGTCTCGAGTTATGTGTTTACCCTCAATGGAGGAACGGTGTGTTGGAAGAGTTCCAAACAAGACACCATCGCAGACACAACGATGGAAGCTGAGTATATAGCTGCTAACGATACCGCAAAAGAGACAGTCTGGATGAGGAAGTTCATTTCTGAACTTCAGATGGTTCCGTCCATTGCGAATCCAATACCCTTGTATTGCGATAACAATGGGGCTGTAGCCTTAGCGAAGGAACTAAAGTCCCATCAGAAATCCAGACATATCTTAAGACGGTATCACCTGATCAGGGAGATCGTGGATCGTAAGGAGATCGAGGTTCGGAGAATGGACACAAAAAACAACACAGCTGATCCATTCACGAATGGCTTACCTCAAGCACAGTTCGAGCGGCTGTTCGAGATGTTGGGATGTGATGCAAATAACTGGCCCTAGTGCAAGTAGGAGATTATAGGATATATATACCCTAGAGGCCATTATTTGTAATGGATATTATGGATATGTATATATATAGGACAATTTTGCTCGAAATGATCATATGGTATCTGGTTTGACTTTATCTTAACATGTACATAAGTTCTACTTATACATGTTGATAAAGCCCGTAGGATATGCTTGACTACCAGCATTGTGATGGCGGTCATACTTGTGAGGGCTAGGTAGTCTTATAAGCATATCCTTAAAAGTGTCCCCAGTCCTAGGAATATCAAGACATGGCATCGATATTTCAAAGTAGACTGGTGTATACATTTCTAGACCCCGACGAGGGATGATGGTTAGTCTCACAGCCATTGGTGTGTTTCACCTAAAATTGTATACATGTGCTCACTGTGGGTGGGTACACTTGACGGACTCGCCGAGAACTGCTGGATGGTATTATACCTAACGTCAGATGGCAGTTCTCGTGTGGCATATGTACAGATAGTCTATAGACCTAAGATCATCATTTGTCTCGTGTGAGTTCCCACCGTGCTTTGACTACTATCCTACCACGGCTCAAAGGAATCATGCAAACAGATTTTAGTTGGGTACAGTCCCGAGCCACATGAAGGCAGTGAATGATTGTTAGGGATTCGTCTCTCCCAGTATAGGGAGTCGATATCACACTTTGTTTGGTTGGTCAACGCCATAAGCCCCTGGCCAGGACGGTTGAGAATTACTGATAGTTAGATCAGTAATTTCTCGGATGGTATTGAGCCACACCAGCACGACTTATCAGGGTTAGTAAGGGTCTAACGTTGATCGTCCCTAGACCCGGTATGCGGTATTCTCAGACGAACAGACCGGACTGTACGGATATTGTCACGGTTAGGCTCAGTAGGGATTCAGATGATTTTGCTCGCCGGCCTTCTTTTTCGACAGGTATCTGGATAGCCGTTACGTACAGCTAGTACCGCTAACGCGCTTATGGTTAAACCCATTGTCAGCGTACTGTCGAGTCTTTAAAGTCCCGCACAGAAGGTTTCTCTGGTTCAGGTGAAACGAGTGGAGGCCGTATGTTTATACGTGCAGGGTTCCGATTGACTGCGTGTACTGGTTGCACGGAATTTAATCGGACGGTTTCTAATACTAGCGGCTTAGGATTAAGTCGGTTCATTAAATCAGGTATTGATTTAATACTATCATTATTTTTAATGGTATTAATCTATCTCTTGGGTATTCATATTTTGATATGAATACGGGTATGTATATACGGTAGAAAGTATTTTGTGTTTATACAAAATACATTCTAGAAGGGGCCACCTCATTATGTGTGATTTTCTATTTATTGATAAATAGAAAATGAGGTGTAAAGGAGGTATGGAATGAAGCGAGGTTTAGGCTTTTGTTGCCATCACTATTGAAGTATGGCTACATTTTTAAAAAGAAAAGGATTGACATTATGATGTAGTAGCCATTCTTCATGGTTGATAGTTTTTTGAGCTCATTCTTGAGCTGCATCTTCTCTTGCTTCTTTACTCTCTTCACTACACAAAAAAAAAATCCAACCTCTCATGAGTTGAGAAACAAGGAATTTTGAGATAGAAACTCACCACTAATCTTCTCCTCTCATCCTTGACTAGCTAGATTAGTAATCTAGTTAGTTAAGTTTCTTTCAATGTGAAAGTTGAAGCTTGAACCTAGGACCTTCGGGTGGATCATCTAGAATCCAAGAGACCGGCAACCAAACCACACTGAAGACCCCAAAAGGAGCTTAAGAAGAGGATATAAGACCCGAAGGACACGAATCCGATAGGTATAAAATTCTAACACAGTAGAATAATTACCTTTGTAGTATAGCTGGTTAGGGTTTTATGGTAGATCTTGGTTAAAAGTCTTTCTTGCATACTCACAAAATTCGGTTTTTTAAATTCCGCTTCTCTATAAACCTTGAAGAGCATGTAAAATAGACATACAAATATTCTAAGGAATATACTCTTATATAGCTTTTATATATATATTATGTAGAATGAAGACAACCATAACCTCAAATACAAGTTTCATGGTAACGCTTGTTACCTCTCTCAACTCCATCGTGCCACTCTGACAAAGGTAACCCCAGCAAGCATTTCTGACACGCTCTCCGTGAATTCCATAGTCTTGGCTCTCTGCAAATACCTGGTTTGGAAACAAATGCAAATTAAGCTTTTATAGCACACTTCATATGCTTTCATAATGCTACACAGCCCTTACAATATCATGAAACTGCACCGCACCTGATAGGCTAAAAAGTTTGAAGTCCACAGTTCAGAAATGATGAAATCCGTGCAAATTGCACAAAGATCCTGTGGTGAAAAAGAGAGAAGAATAAGAAGATAAATAGAGGAAAACAGCTACTTATTATTATTATTATTTTTATTTTTTTTGGGGGGGGAGGGGGGGAGGGCAACCTGAAGATCTAGAAAAGATGCAGCTGCAAGAACACGGAAAGCATTATCATCATTAAGTTTGGGATGGTGGCCATAAAGATATGCTAGGGCCATTGCGATCGATTCTGAGTTGACATTGGAATCATCGATGTTCAAAACCACAGTCGGTGCACCAGCCTCTTTCCAAGGACCATGAAGCATGTTCCTGTCAAGGAAATTCTACTAAGCCGTTTTTTTAATAACATACTTCATAGCAAACAAAGATTGAACCTGAATTTGTATGTATGTTCCATGCATGATTCTAATTTTTATCCAAAAACTAAACATCACTTTTTAATCCTTGGCTCCTTGCATATCAAATCTCTCAAGTGTGATCTATTTTCACTGCTACCTAGAAAAGACACTGAAATGTTAAAAAGGCATCATGTTAACCTGATTTCGAAAACTCAGATAGGGCCTAATTCGGTTATTTGCTTCTTGTTTTTCTCTTAGATATTGGCCATAGTTAACAAAATTGATTCATATTGTACGATATAATGTGATACAGTAGCTTTTTGATATGGTATACAAGTATAAAACGATAAGATATAGCATATGGTGATTAGGGGTTAAATTCTAGTTCAGGTTGGGTCTGCTCATATTCAGTTGGTAAAATAATAAATTAGTTTCCCAAAATTTCTCAAATCCTTTCACAAGCACTAATTCTTCCATGAGAAATCCTCACAAGCTTTTCTTCTCATGTCGATAACTTTAACTACTTCTCTGTCTCACCGATTCTTCTTCATGAGGTCCTCCATGAGCTTCTTCATGTAACCACTTCTTCGCTTCTCTGCATCTCATCCCACTTCTCCACTTCTCCACTTCTCCACTTCATGGATTCAACTCGTCTCCACAAAAATTACTCCGCCGACAAAGAGTTGCCATGAGCTTCTTGCTTCATCTCATCTTCAAAAACTTCTCAACAAACTTCTTGCGTTTCATGAGAGAATTCAAAGGATCTCGCTTAGAAAATCTGTCAATGCTCATTGACTAGTCATCTTTCATGTACTTATTTGTTGTCGCCTGTGATTTCTATAACTCTATGAACACACGTCCGGTTTCTCTCCTACAAAATATATTTAAAACAATATTAACTTTTCATAAAAACCTAGAATTTGTTCTGTGAACAATATGTTCCATTCGTTTTACTTATAGACATGATTCCACTAGTTATTGAGCCTCGCCCCAAATTAATATTTTCGAGAAGCCCTACAATTATATGTATTGATGTAACTAGTGAGTACCATTTTGCTTCATTTTCTTGTAAATTATGATTGTTCATGTATCCTCTATTTGCATTTATGTGGTTGTGTCACTCGTGTAACTAGCACTTCGATAACCATTATATATCTCTTAATGTATTGTTCTATATAACTAATTCAATCATATGCATAAAGAGCCAATCCATAAGCCTGGTCTCATTTTTTAATATGAGGACAACTCCTCAAACACCCAACCCTCATGTTTTTCATTGATTCATACCGGTCATCATGGTGCTCTCTCTCTCTCTCTCTCTCTCTCTCTCTCTCTCTGTGTGTGTGTGTGTGTAGTTGGCTAGTTGCATACTTCATTGATTAACTATTGCACAAGAGAGAGAAAAAACTTACTCGCTCTCCTGTACGGAGCAAGCTGTTGCGAGAAAAAGGAACAAGATGTTCCATGGTCTATGGCAGAAATATAAAAAAAAAACTCCTTGCTCTCCTATACGGATTTTAAAGACCACTTCAACAGATGAATCTAAAATCGAAGATATAACGAAATTAAGCAAGGTCATTTACCAATCAATTATGAGTGCTAATAAAGCATTGTTAGCCATTAAAAAACTAAGAAATGATGCATAACACACAGCCGAAATACAATATGATTCAAAAAAGTGATCAACTTTATGTACACATCTTCCTTGAAAAAGGAATGCCACTATCTTCAAAAGGATTGAGGCCCTAATAATATTTCGAACAATGAAACTACCATCTACTAAAGACTGATCAATTCATTTTTGAAAAAAGGAAAATCCAAACTTTCCTCTAAAATTTATGAACTCGATTGTGGCCTAATTGATTTAACAGTGTGGTGTCAACATTACTATCAGTGAACTGAGCTCATAAACCGATCAATTACAAGTACTAATAAGCATCATCAGACAGTGTTTACCTAGAAATAACACACCATGTATAACCAAAAATGAATAAAATTCAGAAATAAATATCCGAACTCTCGACACCCAGATTCCAAATAACAAGAATGCAACAAAGTTCCTAAGTTTTGATGCCTTACGAGAATATAACATGCAAAGCAAAGTTGAACACTGTCAAGTTAACTAATTCCACGCGCATTTTTGCCAAAACATATCAATTCTGAAATAAAAAAACACAACAAAATTCGATTTTTAACCTAATTACCTAAAGTACGAACTGCGAGAGAGAATTAAGCGATGCAGATGATAAGTAGACCCCATGGCATCAACAATCACATCAGAGAACGACCCATTGTTGAACCCCTCGATCTGAATGTGATCGCAAAGCGACGCGAGGTTGCAGTCCAGCGCTCGGAGGTCTCCCGCCGTCGGATCGCCATCGGACGGCTGCGATTGCTCCTGATGCTGCTGTAGGGCGGAGGAGGAGGACGGTGATGGTGCTGGCAGCGGCTGCATCATCGCCATTGCCGCTGGATCAAGGGTTTGGATCGAATTTTTACGATCGTGCCATTTCTAGGGTTTTTCGTCTGAGGAAGAAGAAACTAATTCGGTGATATTTCGGGGGGTGAAAATGATAAAAATGGAAATTTTAATAAGAGGCGATTAAATGAGAGATTTTTTTTTTTCGCGAGAAAAGGGGAAGGGTGGGGGATGAAAGCGACATGTGGATCCTTTTTGGGCTGTTGGATACTATCCGGATCCGAATTGTGCTTTTGGTTAAAAAAAAAGAATTTAATGTGATCAGAGCTGTACGCGCCCAACCATTAGGGCCTGTTTGGTGTTTGGTTGAAAGATTATGAAATTTGGATTCCAAAATATTATGGTTGAAAATTTTTGGATTTGATAATTTGTTGTTTGGTTGGTATTGGATTCCTAGTATTGGATTTATAGATCCTTGTAATTTTTGTTTGGTTGGTGAAAAGAAAGTGGAATTTGGATTTGAGAATTTTAGAGAGAGATAGAGAGAGGAGGAATTTTTTAATAACTAAAGTACATGTGGGAGCCACCAAACAGTGAGAAATCCTTAAGAATCCATTCATTTTTCAAGTATTTTGGAATCCATCTTTTTTGTGGGCCCCAATCCATGTTTGTAATCCAAACCAACCAAACACAA
Source organism: Agapanthus africanus (assembly GCA_030015575.1). Classification (NCBI taxonomy): domain Eukaryota; kingdom Viridiplantae; phylum Streptophyta; class Magnoliopsida; order Asparagales; family Amaryllidaceae; genus Agapanthus; species Agapanthus africanus. The sequence continues at coordinate 417,622,740 of JASDDO010000029.1, forward strand.
AACTTGTGCATCCTAGAATCCACAAATCCAAAACTCAAGAATCCTATAAAATCCTTCAAACCAAACATGCCCTTACGGGATGGCACCCGCCATCACTTAAAATAAGCACTCCTCCCTTCTCTTTAGAACTTGTTTTGTGTCGTTTACATGTGAATAAAAGTTTGACTTAGAATTTGAGAGGTTTTCTCGAATTACCAAGTTTTCGGGGATTTTTCAAAATTACGAAGATTTCAAATAAAATATAGTAGAAGTTTTTGTAGTTACCAGTATGAAACACTTTATTTTCAATCAAAAGAAGACGTGCTCTAAACCTTTGGTAAAGAAAAGGCGACGATGTAAAAGTTGTAGACTTATATATCTAGTTTAGCACATACATGTGGTAAATGATTTTAAGAGTAAAAGATTCCAACATGACATGCTGAACTTGTTTAATGATAAATGAAAAACGATGTCTGCTTTTGAAACGGCTTTATAGCGATTTTTTTGTTTGCCTCTCTCTACTTTGTAATTTAATATTCCTCATAATCTAATGAAATTCCTTATTGGGCTATGGTCTTATCGATCCAATCCATTTTTTAAAAGAAAACATCATAATTGTAAATACATACCATACAAATCAACTATTATGTACCTATTAGAGAAGAAAATACAAAACTACAATTCTACATGAATATCTTGCTCTGAAGCATATAATTTAATTCTTTTCATGTTCATGTCTCAAATATATGAAAATAATATAAGAAAATTCTTGCACAGAACCTGCTTGTTATTGACATCATGCCGATACCAATTTGTACATAAATTTGATGATGCTTGTATACATATACAAAACAACTCTCTTCATTTGCATTAATTTGTACACAAAAAACTGAACAAATGAATATATCATGAGCCTGATCAAAGAGCACAAAAAAAAAGCTTTTATGAAATTAAAAAAAAAAGAGAAGAAAGGATTTTTCACATGCTATGATTGATGAGTCCACAAACAATCACAAGACCCATGATGAGCAACTGATCAACATTAGGCTCAAGCACCAGTGTCAACACATCATCTCCAAGTGCAACTCCTGAGGTTGTAAGCTTCCTTCTCACCTGCAGAAACACCAACCAAAGCTCTCATCAATGCTTAATCTCATGTGATCATGAATCCTTGATAAAATTAGCCCACCATCGGCGATTTTGAAATTCTTTGTTCGATAACAAGTGTAGCTCAAATGAGAATGTTGAGATGGATGAGTTAATACAGAAAGAATTAAAAACATAAAAAAATATTGGATGAATGGAGACGATAAAAAAGGATACGTGTGCATGTATTCATACCTCTGCAACGACTTCTCCTCCAAAGTCCAATATCTGATACTCAAGCTTGCTTGCCGAACCCGAAATCTTATAAGAACCGGAATCACCATTTCCACCTCCAAATCTGACAATAGCTTCATATCCCTTATCTCTCTTCAGAATCTTACAAACTTTCCGGACTCGGAATCGGGGCGGCTCTTTCTCTTCTGCTCTCGATCCATCATAGCCTTTCCATTGCCCGAGAACCCCTAGTTTCTGTACAGGAAGTGATTAATTTAAGATATAAAGTTCATAAATTCAATCCAAAGGTTAATCTTCTTCATTTCTAAATACCTTTTTAAGAATCTTTGTTAGTGTTTTGCCGCGATGATCCATAAGGTACACTTCGCTGCCGCACCTGTAAGAGTAATTATCGACACGGTATATTATTCTGCCATCGGAATCGTAGACCGTGCATCCATTTCCATTCATTACGAGCGATTTCATCCATACTGTAAGAACTTTTCTTGAAGAAGAAGAAGAGAAGGGAGCTTGAGGATACACTTTAGCCATTAAAAATTGGAAAAAGGGCAAGCTTTGAATTATTACGACTGCACTCATTTTTCCCCTTATAAAGTAATGGCACTTTTCAAGAGCCCGAACAAGCATCCAACATGAAAATGATTTTGTTAGTTGAGAAGAAGATGCCTCTGAATGTAAAACATGTGGAATATGTTATTCAAAAAAGTGAGCATCACATGGAAATATTTCCAATAACAAATCAAGAAAAGGTAGGAGTGGTGTCCACCATCTAAGTATATCTTCATTACGCCACATTAGTAAAGCAATACAATAGTTTTTTTTCTTTTCATGCTTATCTTTTGATCTATAAAGATTAAGCAGTCAGCTAGTGTATTTTATGATCAATTAATTCCTCATGTTAGTCTTGATGCTAGTTAGCAGTCAATTCTAAAATAGTTTAAGTTATTGGGAAAATTAGACAAAATTAAGCACAACTACTACAAAATTATTAAAATATTAAGAATGTTAGGATGTCCTGAATCCTAACTCCGTTCCGTTTCCAAAGTTGGCTTATTGCACAAACTGAATTTTTTCCGCCGTATCCGAATTTTTTATTTGGTGTTATCTGTATCTCTATCTAAACTTGCTGAGGAGTATTTTGGAAATTTTGTCTGTAAATAAACCCTAAGTGTTATTTAAGGGTTTAGGGAGGCTTAGGAGCGGCCGGTTGAAAATTTGTAATCTCTCTCCATTACGATAGTGAAAAAGATCTCTGCTGGTGCCCGTGGTTTTTTTTTTTTTCTGATTTGGGTTTTCCACATAAAAAATATGTGTCTCTTTAGATTGCTTTTCTTTGGTTTGTGTTTTGGTTTATCTCTTTCATCCATAACAAAGAAAATAAACATATTACAGAAAAAGGTGAACTAGCAGCATTGGTCTCTGTAAGCTGTGAATTAACTTTTTTTCAAGGTGCATTGGACATGGTCCTGCTCCTAATTAGTATAACCAATGATTTGTTCCTATCATTTGAGAAAAAAGGGTAGCAAGGATGTCACGTCCCGCTTCTCAGTGTACGGTAAGGAAACGCGACGAGTCACGCGACGTATTTACTCAGAAGTAAACACGCTAAGCGTATCTAAACAATATAAAGTAAAGTAGACAAGAGACATGAATGTAAATGAATAGCAACTTTAGGAAATATAAATACATGAATAGAAAACAATGCCTAAACAATACCATAACTGAAATAAAAAAATGTACAAGTACCTACAGCTCTGGGTCAAACGCTAACTGCTCCAAATCTTCAGTGCTGGGCTCGATCTCCAATGAGTCTGAAACACCTGACAACATTCCAAAGAAAAAAGAAAAGGAATATCGTCAGCGAACAATCACTCGGTAAGTCCCAAAGGTGGGTAGAGATAGAAAAGACAGAAATAGAATATAACTAGTACTGTTTGATTGTAATATTAACGCAGTTGTTTGTAGCTTGGTACAGAAAATACCTGTGTATACGAGAGGAGTCCCACTATTCCGGAGACTAAGATATACGGAGCACAAGGAACCGTTCAGCCACTATACAATGGCAATGGATATTCAGGTTAGGTGTATTATGGTTACAGTCTCGTGCCACTTCTAACATCTTCCATACCAATTTACCCCCTTATAAACCCCGCGATGTCTTTTGTATTGTTTGTTATATAGATGGATGAATTGCCGAAACCATGATATCAGTAAATGGAATGGATATAAATGGAGAGTCATGTAGACGGAGTATATCTATGATTCGGTTCAATCAATACAGATTGATATAGATTGAATAGACGGATTTATGATTGTACATAAGTTATGTGGGATAGGTTCAGCTTCTTCCACGGTCATTGTGAAAACCTGGCGCCTCGGCACATTCCTCCTTACTGAAGGAGCATTCCTCTGTCTGTTCCTTGGTCCTTGAGGTACGTTCCGTTGAGCTTGATGAAACTGACGAGGAGGAGGTGCAGTCGGTCCACGAAGAGGTGGAGCAGGTAGCGCGAGTCGTGGAGCAGGTGTCTGGATGGTTGGACGCTGTTGATAAGTGATTACCGGCCTGAGTGCAACATTTGGGTTATGTCTCTGAGGACAATACCCAATGTCATAAGTAGCTGAGCCGCAAACTAAGCAAAGACGATTTGCATGCCGGCAGTCTTTCACCAAATGTCCATCTCTCCTGCAGTAAGTACAAAAGGCTGGATTGGGCCGGTTGTTCGGTACTCCCAGTCTCCTGGGCACAAACCGTGGCCTTGAAGAGTCTCCTCCTGCCATCTGAGTGGCAGGGCGCTTCATCCCGGCAAAGTGGGGTCTGCCTTTCATCTTCACCACTGCCACATATCGACGGGCAGCTTTCAGAGCCAATTCGTGGGTTGGGAAATCCCCTATAGCTAAGGCAGCTTGGATTTCCGAATCTAACGTTTGCTAAAACCGTCGAGATCTGATCTCAACAGTTGGTATCAAATGTGCCGCGAACTTGTTAAGATCTTGTGTTAGCCGTGTAATATGTGATATTAGGAAATTGAATATTGAGATATATCTTACATACTGAGCATGGTAAACTCAGCATCCTACTCATCTATTGACTTGGTCCACATCGAGCCCTGTTGTAGATGAATAAATTGCTGCTCCATGTCGAATCGGGCAGTCTCAGGAAAGTATTTCGTATCGAACATGTAGTGAAAAGTCCTCCATTCGATCGGTTGGTCAAGACGGTTTTCTTCCGCCTTCCACCAGACTCGTGCATTGTCAGTGAGCTGCAGCTTTGCAACTCGAACCCAAGCGATCTCTGGCGCTTGTGCTGCTGCCAGATCATCCTCAATACTCTGGGCCCACTCCTCAGCTTCTAGAGGGCTCTCTTTTCCCGAAAATTGCTTGGGGTGCAAAGCCCCGAATTGCTTTACCCCCGGTGCTTCTGCTTCTGGACTGTTCATTAAGATAGCAGTCTGTTGCTGCTGTCCCTCCAGCAGTCTGTTGCTGCTGTCCCTCCAGGAGGCTGCGGATCGCCTCAAGCAGTGTCGTCTGCTCATTGATCAGAGCAGCAACAGTAGGTGTAAGCGGTAGAGGTGGTGGAGTGTTGTTGAAATTGGTGTTGGTGTTGTTTAGGAAATCAATAATATTGAAAGAAAATTTTGGGTTAGGACAGATTCAAAATATATGAAATTGAAAGATTCAAGAAATATGTAAAGAATGTTTTTAGTTGCTGATTTTTGTATTATATTGCTTAGAACTTCATGCAGAATTGACCCGCATGTCCATGCAGGACTGACCTGCATGTCCATACAGAGTTGACCTGCATGGGCCACCAACAAAACCTGTCACGCCCCGCTTCCCAGTGTACGGTAAGGAGACGCGACGGGTCACGCGACGTATTTACTCAGAAATAACACGCTAAGCGTATCTAAGCAATATAAAGTAAAGTACACAATAGATATGAATGTAAATGAACAACAGCTTTATTTATTAAACATTCTTTTACAGGTACAACTGGAAATGTAAATACATGAATAGAAAGCAATGCCTAGACAATGACATAACTGAAATGAAAATATGTACAAGTGCCTACAGTTCTGGGTCAAACGCTAAATGCTCCAAATCTTCAGTGCTGGGCTCGATCTCCAATAAGTCCGAAACACCTAACGTCATTCCAAAGAAAGAAGAAAAGAAATGTCGTCAGCGAATAATCGCTCGGTAAGTCCCAAAGGTGAGTAGAGATAAAATAGACAGAAAAAGAATATAACTAGTACTGTTTGATTATGATATTAACGCAGTTGTTTGTAGCTTGGTACATAAAATGCTAGTGTATATAAGAGGAGTCTCACTATTCCGGAGATTAAGGTATACGGAGCACAAGGAACCGTTCAGCCACGTTACAACGGTAATGTATATTCAGGTTAGGTGTATTATGCTTACAGTCTCGTACCACTTCTAACACCTTCCATACCAATCTACCCCTTTATAAACCTCGCGATGTATTGTATTGATTGTATTGTTTCTTATATAGATGGATGACTTGCCGAAACCATGATATCATTAAATGGAATGGATATAAATGGAGAGTCATGTAGACGGAGTATTTTCATGGTTCGGTTCAGTTAATACAGATTGATATAGATTGAATAGACGGATTCATGCTGAATTGTAGTTTATACTTGAATCATATTCAAGTCAGATTGATTAGATTGAGACTCGGTCTGAGTCAGACACTTTGAAAAGAAATTGAAATCCTGAAGTGGTTTTGATATTATCGGTAACTGCTGCATATGGACGACACGATTTGTGTCTTTTTCCAAGACAATTACCGTGTTGATAACACCGTTTGTTAGATTGTCTACCTTAGATAGGCAAGCACCCATATTCTCCGGCTCCATGAAGCTCAAGAGAACTGGTCCCACATAAACCTATGTTTACTAGGGTCCTTATTGTAATTTAGTATAATTTGAGGGGGGTTTATGTAAAAATAGTTTGATATAATTTTCAAAATACACCTCAAATATTTAATTATCATCTTTAGGGTTTTTATAGATGTATATTTTATAAAAGTGAAGTTTCTAGTGAGTAGAACCTAGTTTTCATAGTATATGGTATTATAATGAAATATCGGTATTGTTTTGTATTTGGATGGTATTTTCATGTAATGGTGATTCTTTTGATTTGGAAAACTTGGAATATTTATATAACATAATTAAAATAGATATTATGATAATAGGTGTGTATATATATATATATATAATAAAAATAAATTTTATTTATATTTTGTAGAAATCTCATTTTCTAAAGAAAATGCATTAAAATTTCCATCGAGATCGAATGCTCCTTTCGGATGTCTGCATCTCACTCTACTAGATCCGAAGACGTGCGATAACCCGCACTATTCCAATCGGGGTTCCCCAAAATGGGTTAGAGAGGCGTAATTATAAGGAATTGATTAATACACTTTTTAAAGAAATGTTTTTGTAAGTTTGATGGTGTTTATTTATAATGTCGTATTATTCCATAACTAATGTCCCAAACTTTTATCGTTCTATATCAAAGATGTGTGTTGTGATAAGGTAGGTCATTATCTCGTGAGTTATCTAAAGGTAATACAAGTTTTATGTGAATTATGGCAAAATGTGAAGTATGTGGTATTTTACCGTAAAAATACAATAAAAATTGCATAAAAGATTATTTTGAGATGAAACTTATTTTAAAGTGTTTTTTAATGTTTGTTAAATATTATATGAGAGTATGGTATTTTATTGATTAAGAAAAATAGAATTTTTAAGAAAAACCGAATCGAAAGTCGGATTAACTCCGCTTCCGTCGGGTTTTAGAAATTAAAGTTTTTAAGATAGTAAAAGAGAAGGGGAGAGGGGACTTGCTGGCTAAGGAACAAGAGAAGAGAGAGGGGAAGGCTCGGGAAGTGTCGGGGCGTCGTTTCGTCACCGGAATCTCTTTGGAACGTCGCCGGAACTTCATCCTTTGCTAACTCCACTTGCACACTAAAAGGACTTGAGAATTTTTGAGAGTTTTGGAAGGGAATTTCTGAGTGATGATGAGTGAAATGGAGTGTAGTATTTATAGGAAAAATTAGGGTTTAGAGGGTTAATGAATGCATTGAAATTTGCATTAAAAATGGGATTAAAGGGTATTTTATTGTTCTCTGGATGAATGCAGAGTAAACAAACAACGTGGGGGTAGTGGGGTAGACCAAGGGGTGCTCGGGCAAAAATATCTGCGCATTACCTACGGGGGGAACCGGCGGTACTGAGTATTATTGTGTTTTCGTCGATCGAAATCCGGTGGAATGGGGTTGGATTTGTGCCATGTGTCCCTCATGCTTTATGTACCCTCGTGCACATGTTTATTTAATCTGTAACATATCATATTACGTGTACTGCATGTGCAAACCCTTGGGCTTCAAAAAGATTAAAACAAAATTTAATAAAAGATAATGTGGCTTGGAGGATTCGATCACAGGGGCTAGGTCACAGCAGTGTAAGGCTTTACCAATGAGCTACAAGTTATTTCTTGCCGTTCAAAAGTAAAACAAATACTTATAGTGTACACAGGATTACAAATATCCCAATTGTACATTAACTTTTAAACAATTTTTTGTATATTGAAATTGGAGTTGTTACAAAGGAGCATCACCAGTATATTGATATTGTGGAGTTTCTTCATGTTGAGACGACTCATAGTTATGTTAAGCCGGTTCACAAGATATCCGAAATTATCAATTCTTCTCTGTCCGTTTGAGACAGCTCATAGTTATGTTGAGCCGGCTCATAACATATCTGGTATTACTAATTCTCCTATATTCGTATGAGACGGTTCATAGAAATATTGAGCCGGCTCAAAATCATCAGACACGGGTTTTCTGTGTGAACCGTATATTTTGGTAATACTGTTTAATCCTAATTTAAATAGAATTAGGGTTTGGTTATAAATAAGGTTTCTCATTAGAGATTAGATATGATGCTATTGAGAAAGGATATTAAATTGTACAGAGAGATGGTGGCGGTTAAGAGAGATTAGAGAGATTTGAAAGAAATCTCCTAGGGTTTGCTCTTGGTGTATTCTTGACTAAAGATCCAATAGAAGTCTTGCAGATTCCACTCTGTCGGAGACTAACCATACGGTGGGTGAAGCTCGTAAACAAATACCATGTCTCTCTCTGGTTTTATTATCTTATTCTTACGTTATTTTATCTTTCGTTGTATATTGCGTTTTGCGTGGTTGGCCGTTTAGCATAGTTCTTCTTGCTTCTCCCCGTTTTGCCCAACAAAGTGGTATGAGAGCGTAAGGAACCGAAGAGTCTTCAATTCTACGGTCTAAGTTTATGGTGGATGGCGACGCTTGTGTCCGCTCTCCATCTTTTTAAATTATAATTTCAAAGGTGTTAGTTTAAAAATCCGAGAAAGAAGGTTAAGTTCGTTGCGGCGGTAAACGAAAGATGGTTGAGAATAAGATCAGAATTGAGAAGTTTAATGGTCATAATCATGGTTGGTGGCATATGCAGATGGAGGGCTGCCTATATCAAAAATATTTGTATCTTCCGTTATTGGGTGACAAGCCCGAGAAGACATCCGATGAGATAAGAAATCTATTGGATAGGAAAGCCCTGACAGCGATTAGGCTATCGTTGACTCCATAAGCAGTCTTTAATATTTCGAAGGAGAAAACAATCATGGGGATAATGACGACATTACCAAAGTTGTATGAGAAGCCTTCAATATCAAATAAGATATTTCTGATGAAAAACCTTTTCAACATGAAAATGGCAGAAAACAGTTCAGTGACAGAGCATCTAAACGAGTTCAACAATATGACAAGCCAACTTGAATCAATCTCAATCACGTTTGAAGATGAGATTCAAGCCCTATTGTTTTTATGTTCGTTGCCGGAGAGTAGGGAAAATCTGGTTATGACGGTCAGCAACTCGATCTCAGAGAGTCATAGTTAATAATGTGGTGGGTTGCATATTAAACGATGAGATAAGGATAAAGGCTATGAGTGAAAGTTCAGGAACTTCTACACCCTCGATAGAGAATTGTAACACCCGAGCCCAATGCTATAATTTCAGTTACCGTTTGAACGTAGTGTGACACTTATTTCATTTATCTTGCTTGATTGTTACTTATTGTAATTTTACCCCGCCAATTCAATTCTGCATATAACAATTTATGGCATCTAAAATAAAATTAAAAATATTTATCATGGCCTACTTTACACCCCTAACCCTGTTGTAGCATCCGTGCATCGTGTTCTCGTCCCGTTCAGCGAAACGGGCGAGTTTGGATGGCTACGCGCACGTACGTGTGTCCGTTTTGGGGGTATGCTTTTTGATCGTAAAATACTTCATTTTAAATTTTGGATCCCGCCTAAAATTTTCTTATTTCGATTTCGAATTTTTGGACCCAACCCGGACGCAATTTGGAAATGTTTTACTTTGCGCCAAGATCCCATTTTCTGTTATATTTTAACTGTCGTATATGTATATATTAATCTAATAATATTTTTATACTATAAATCTTTTATTTAAAATTCTCTTAACCCCCGCATATCTCCCCAGCCAATCAAACCTTTTCTTTTACCGTGGGCCCCACCTCAACTCTCTATCTCTCTTCTTTAAACACTAAACTCCAATTTTGCCTCTCCCCCTATACTTTCTCTCTCCTCTCGATCTCTCTCCCCTCTCTATATCTCTCCTCTCTCTCTCCTCTCGCACTCCCTCTCTCTCTCCCCGTCTCTCTCTCTCCCTCTCTCTCTATCTCTCTCTTCTATATATATTTCTTTTCTCTTCCTCCTTCTTCATTTTCTTTTCACGAGAACCCAACCCCAGCGAATCCTACCACCGCCTTGCCCCTGGCCGCCGCAGCCCAACGCCGACGCCATCTCACCACCCTCATCTCCACTCCTCCTCCCCTCTTCTTCCTCTCTCTTCCTTCACCCCGACGACCCAAACCCAAGAACCCGACCTCGACCCCAGACCTCTCCGCCGACCATCCCAACCTCGTCATCAACACCCCCGTCTCCCGACCTCCCGACACCACCACCACCATCAACCCAAAATCCCCGAGCACCCGACTTCAACCCTGCAACTCGAGAAACCCATCGACCTCGACCTCAACCTACACCCTCACCGCCGATCACCCACCACCTCGTCGACCTTACCTCGTCGCTGTCATCCTCTCATCCCTCTCCTGCTTCTTCCCCAAAACCACTGCAGATCTCGATACCACAATCCCAAGCACCCGTTCTTGCACCCCCCGAGCAACTCAAGAAACTCCTCTGCCCTTTGACGTCGACGGATTCCCATCATCGCCATCATTGCCCCCTCGTCTCCTCTGTCCCTAGAAACCCCAAGCCAACCCATTCCCTTCTCCCTCCTCCTTCCCTTCTTCTTTGTTTTCTTTTCTTTCTTATTGCAAGTCTTGATCGTCGTTGTTTTGCATCTCGCCGGAATCCGGCCGTGCCGGCGACATATCCCGACGTTCCAGTGTGGTACCCCGACCCGTGTGGCTTCACTGTTCGTCGTTTGGGTTCATTCCGTGAACCGTGCGCCCATCGCGAGATTCCCCGCCGACGTTTATCGTTCCGTATTCCCGGTTTGCGACCCGTCGAGGCAAGTACCCCTTGCTACATGCTAAATAATATTTACATATTCATTAATGTCACCCTAAACCTACTATTTAACTTTAGTATTATAATTTCCCATTTTCATGTCAATATTGCCATATGTCATTTTAACTTCCAAACGTGAAACCTACTATTTGCAATTACCGTATGGAACCTAATAACCACAGTTACAAGTTTTAATTACATTTTCACTAATGACGTAGCCTATGGTACTTTATTTATCGTTTTACTTCAATCGGACACTCATGTACATTTAACCTGTTTAAACTGTGATTTCATCCATGGAACTTATAGATATATATCATTGCATCCATGAAGTCTTAAACTTGTTAACATGATTAAATGGCTATAATTGTCTTACTGCATTCTTATAATGTTGAAATCATCTCTGTGACACAACTGATAACTGTACTGTTAATTGAATGAATCTGCCTATTGCTTAATTCATTGCTTAGATCATGTTGTTGATAACAAGGCTTGATTATATGACTGAGTATGAGCACACCCATGATATTGTTTACATCTTGACCTGACTTGCTACATACATATTGATTGACCCGACATGGTACCGTATACTGCTTGACTTAACCTGATGTACCATGACCTGACCCGTTACCTGATCTTGTGTCTAATGCCAACAAACCTGACATGTAGTCTGAAAGGTCTACCTAGCACCTCATGAAGGGTTTGGAAGCATCACATGTACCAAAGATGGAATTTTGAGGGTGCTAAGTTAACATGCAAAGGATCAATCCTAGAAAAATTAGGGTTTCAAAAACTTTTCTCATCATCATATGAAAGAAATGCTAGGGTTTAGAGAGTACAACCTTTGTAGCTCCCTACGCTAGACTCCTCGGCTACTTGGGGTTTGAAATAGCTCCGCTTGAACTCCTCGAGGTCACCGATGATCCACCCGGAGTCCGCTTTGTCCAAGCTTGCAACTTTATCCGATCAAGTGAACGAAAACAAGCTAACACTCTAAACAAGTTGGTTAGACTTGTGTAAAATGGTGTTGTGGTTCTCTTTCTCACTTCAAAATCTAATCTTGATGAGTATATTGCTCGCTACTAAGAACTAGAGAGCAAAAGAGAGAGGTTGATGAAGATGATGGCTTTTTGAAGAAGATGATAAGAATAACTCTCTTTTTTTCAAAAGGAAAAATATATCAATATATAGATTCTATCTATCATCTCAAACCATGGTTGAATCATCATTGTACTAGAGTTAAAACACAAAAGGAAACTTAACCAAAGGTTAAAAGGTGGGTGAGAATGGTTAGGTCAAAAGAAGAGTGTAGAACAAATCAATAATGAACCTTTTCTTTCCTTTTATGTTTTAGTATAAATACAATAATAATTCATAAATAAAACCATGGTGTGAGTCTTATATTGCCACCATTTTCATGTATATACAACCATGAAAGATGTATGTATGTATGTATGTGTATATGTACATCCATATGTGCATGAATCAAAAAGAAGGCATGCATGCATGCATACACCCAACTAACTCAAGAAAGGATTTCAAGTGAGAAGCTAATGGCTAAATGATAAATCAACACTTGATTTATCAATCCGGCCATATCACATATGACCCCTACCAAAAGCAAGCTTCCCGATCAATATACGGTATCCTATACGCGCATTTTAATCTGGTCCATGCGCATATCGCATACGCGCACCACAACGTTTCGCCTGGACTAGGAAACTCCATTGTGGGACTCTGAGACTCGTCAATACGCCGGCAGTGGGTGATGATCATATCAAGCACCCCCAAGCCGCAAGCGGTCAGCTAAACGTAACGGCCACCCGGGTATTGAGCGATCAGAAGAGAACAAGCGAACCTTCTACAACTCCCGTCGAGCCAACCGGCAACACTTCCCGTACAGTCCGGTCTCCTCGTCTGATATGTCGCATATCAAGTTTAGGGGTGGTAAACGTCAGACCCCAATAACCGATAAGTCGTGCCGATGTGAGGCTCATAACGGGTCGAGAAACTACTGGTAACACTTACCAGCAAATCTCTGAAACAGCCCTGGCCAGGGACTTCCCTGTTATGGCCAATCGAGCACAGTACAACATCAACCCCCAATACCGGGAGAGACGAAATCCCTCTTATCGCTCATTGCCTCCGTGTGACTCGGGACTGTACCCAAAAACCACCATTTTGCACGCCCTCATGGACGTGGTAAGGTGGAGATCAAAGCACAGTGGGAATCACACAAGACTCTATGACGATCTCAGGTCTACAGACTAACCTGTACAAGTGTCACCTTAGAACTGCCATCTGACGTGAGGTATAATACCATCTGGGAGTTCTCGGCGAGTCCGTCCAGTGTACCCAGTCTCCACTGAGCACCCGTATATCATCTCTGATGTCAAACACCAATGGATATGGGATCATCCATCGCCCATCTCATGGGTCGAGAAGCGTATACGCTAGTCTACACTGGTATATCGATGCCCCGTCTCGATACACCCACGACTAGGGACCTTGAAGGATATACTTATGGACTACCATGTCCCCACTAGTATGATCTGCATCATAGTCCAGGTAGTCAAGTACACATCCTAAGGGCTTCACCAACATGTAACTATAAGACAGTATAAAGAGAATAGTGTACATGTTAAGATAAAGAGCAACCAAATAGCATACTATCATATCGAGCAAGAAAGTCATCTCTATATATGTCCAAGCATCCAATATAATATACATCATCTGTACAATACTGGCCTCTAGGGCATACATACAACTAACAATCTCCCACTTGCACTAGGGCCAGCTGCTGTAGTATCGCATACCGAGCATCCCGAAGAGTCTCTCAAACTGTATCTGGGGAATGGCCTTCGTGAGTGGATCCGCTGTGTTATTCTTCGTGTCAACCCTCCTGACCTCGATCTCCCGGCGATCAACTATCTCCCGGATCAGGTGATACCGCCTCAGAATATGCCTGGATCGCTGATGGGACCTGGGTTCCTTGGCCAAAGCCACCGCTCCATTGTTATCGTAATACAAAGGTATTGGATGCTCAATGGATGGAACCACTCCAAGTTCAGTAATGAACTTCTTGATCCAGACAGCCTCTTTGGCAGCATCGTTGGCAGCGATGTATTCAGCCTCCATCGTCGAGTCTGCCACGGTTTCTTGCTTGGAACTCTTCCAGCTAACCGCCCCTCCGTAAAGGGTAAAGACAAATCCCGACTGCGACTTAGAGTCGTCCTTATCACTTTGGAAGCTTGAATCGGTAAAGGACTCCACTTGGAGTTCTCCGTTACCATACACCAAGAGCATCTTTTTAGTCCTTCGTAAGTACTTGAGAATGCTCTTCACAGCTGTCCAGTGACTCTCTCCAGGATCAGCTTGATACCTACTCACTACACTTAGCTAGAATGCTACATCGGGTCTGGTACATAGCATCGCATACATGATAGAGCCTACAGCCGAAGTATAGGGTATCCCTTGCATGCGAGCTCTCTCCAAATCAGTTTTGGAAGACATCTCTTTGGAGAGAGCGACTCCAGAGATCGTGGGCAAGTTCCCACGCTTGGATTCTTCCATACTAAACCTTTTTAGTATGGTGTCAATGTACCTGGATTGGGACAATCCCAATATCCGTTTGGATCTATCTCTATAGATCCTAATTCCCAATATGCAGGAGGCATCACCAAGATCTTTCATTGAGAATCTTTGTGATAAGAAGAGCTTGACCGATTGCAGCATAGGAATATCATTTCCTATCAAGAGTATGTCGTCCACGTACAATACGAGGAAGACAACCTTACTCTCTGCCACCTTCTTGTAGATACAAGGTTCATCTGGGTTTTTGACGAAATCAAACTCTTTGATAACGACGTCAAAGCAGATGTTCCAACTCCGCGATGCTTGCTTTAATACATAAATGGATTTAAGCAGCTTGCACACCTTCTCGCTGCTCCTACTGTCTACGAAGCCCTCTGGCTGAGTCATGTACACGCACTCTTCTAAATCACCATTTAGAAAGGTGGTCTTAACATCCATTTGCCAGATTTCGTAATCATGATATGCAGCGATGGCAAGTATGATCCGGATGGATTTAAGCATAGCCACTGGAGAAAAGGTTTCGTCATAGTCCACACCTGGTCTTTGACGAAAACCTTTTGCAACAAGTCTAGTTTTGAAAGTCTCTACTTTCCCATCTACACCAAGTTTTTTCTTGAAGATCCACTTGCTCCCAATGGGTTTTACCCCTTCAGAAGCAACTTCCAAAGTCCATACTTTGTTGGTGTACATGGATTCCATCTCAGACCGCATTGCATCCAGTCATTTTACTGAGTCCTTACTCGTGATGGCCTGCTCGAAGCTAGTTGGGTCATCATCTTCCATGATGCAATCCTCGCTTCCACCATCAATGAGAAAACCGTAGTATCTCTCAGGCGGATGAGAAACCCTGCTAGATCGGCGGAGCGGCTGGGGTTCGTCAGGTACTACTGAATCCTCTGGTTCTACCAAGTCTTCTGTTATAGTTTGTGTTGCTGGAACCTCTTCCAGTTCTACCTCAATGCCACTTGTCTGTTTCATAAGAAAACCTTTTTCTAAGAAAGTGGCATGTCGAGAAACAAACACCTTTTGTTCCTCGGGGTGGTAGAAGATATACCCTTGTGAATTTTTGGGATATCCTATAAACTTACATAAGACTGATCTTGCCTCGAGTTTGTCCGGATTTTGTCTTTTGACATAGGCTGGACAACCCCATATCTTAATATAATTAAGATGTGGTCTCTTCCCTTTCCATATCTCATATGGAGTGGTAGGCACGGATTTGGTAGGAACTCTATTCAATAGGTCCATGGCTGTCTCAAGCGCATATCCCCAGAAGGAAATAGGTAACTCAGATGTACTCATCATTGAGCGCACCATATCTAATAGGGTGCGGTTTCTCCGTTCCGATACACCATTGTGCTGTGGTGTATAAGGAGGAGTGAGCTGAGAGAGAATCCCATTCTCTTTTAGATAATCCAGAAAATCATTGCTCAAGTATTCTCCTCCTCGATCAGATCGAAGGATCTTAATACTTTTGCCCATTTGGTTCTCTACTTCGTGCTTATATTCTCTGAATTTCTCAAAAGCTTCAGACTTGTGTTTTATCAGGAACACATGTCCGTATCTAGAGAGATCGTCAGTGAATGTAATGAAGTAGGAAGAACCGTTCCTGGTATGTGTAGACATGGGACCGCATACATCACTATGTATCAGCCCTAAGAGTTCCGTAACTCTTTCTCCGTGTCCCATAAACGGAGTTTTGGTCATTTTACCTTTAAGACATGACTGGCAAGTGTCATAAGATGAAAATTCAAACGGATTCAAATATCCATCTTTATGCAACTTAGCTAGTCGTGTCGCATTTATGTGACCTAGTCTACAATGCCACAAGAAGGATTCGTTCAGTTCTGAACTCTTCCTCTTGTGTGTGTTTTGTAAATTGAGGGCTGTATTTTGATTGAGAATGAATATGCCATTATATAACGAGCCCGATGCAATCAACTTTTGATCTAGGAATATGTTCATAACATTATCCTTTACTACAAAATTATATCCTTCTTTACTAATAAAGAAACTGATATAATGTTGCACATCATGTTCGGTATATAATAGCATTCATTTAGAATCAGTGTATCACCACTTGGTAATACTAGGTGATATTCGCCAACTGCTTTGGCTGCAACACTTGCACCATTCCCTACTTGAACGGAATGATCACCCTTTACCAGTTCTCTACCTTTCCGTAGCCCATGTAATTGTTTACATACGTGGGATCCTGATCCGGTATCTAATACCCAGGACGTAGGGTGAACTGAAAAACAGTTCTCAATGACAAACACACCCGAAGAAGGTGCATCAACATGCATGTCCTCCGTTTGGGCTGTGTGAGAATCCAGATATTCTCCTGTTTCCTGTTCATTCTTATAACACTTATAAGATAGAACGGGTTCAACGTTCCCCTGCACAGTATAACATGCGGGTTCGGTCAATACATCTATATTATTATCTTGATTAGGGCATGACATGGTCGCTACCTGGAGAGAGAGAGAGAAGAAAACACTTTAGCGTATGCTCTTGCAAGATCAGATTGGTTATTATCTTATCTAATCAGGATGGCTCCCACTGGTTTTTATCAAATCATCCTTCAAACCCTAAAAGGAAAGACTAGCCGGGATTAATTACACCCTACAACTTCGCCAATCTTTCAGCCAGGCCAGTGTCGGTACTTTGAGGGAGGTTCCCCGTGCTTTCGCACGGACCTAATTAAACTAAACCTCGTTTTCCCAGAGGCGTAACCCCGTTGACACCTTTCTAGACACCTACTTGATCGGCTAATTGTAATGTGTAAAACTCTCCCAGGAGTAACAATTACTCGCAGTGGGTATCGGGATCCAACTATCTCATAGAAGGTATGCAATCTCATTGCAAATTTCGACACTTGAAATTCCCGATAATATTTTGCCCCTAGCGTGCTATGACCTTGACACATGCCAAACAACCCATAGTCCGCTAGTCAAGTTCAACCCGTACAATTCGTGACTGAATTAAACCCATCCGTACGACCCTTGACGCATGCCAAACAACGCCGTACGAATACCTTAATCCAATCGCATCTCATGCTACAGATAAGTAATAATCAGCTACCGTACACTACGCCTTGACGCATGCCAAACAACCGTAGCACGAATACTAAATATTATATATCTGAATTGACGAAGGGCTACGCAGGTTTTTCTGAAAACCATGAGCGTAATGAACTTGATATCGTTGTAGAATCAAGTGAAGTTTTGAAATGGAGTGATTTTGAGGCTTTTATTAGTTTTGCTAAAGAGGTCACTCCCGGTGAAGGGATCTCGGCTCTTTCCTCATCGAATAAGGTGCAGGGTATATCACATATACCGCTATGCAAAACAAAACTGTAGCTACCCTTTTTATTTAAAATTTGATTCTACAACATCTTTTAGGTTTCTTTTCTTTCATTAATCATATTAATGAAGTCCCATCATTTAAGTCACCTAAACATCACAGATAAATACGACGTACACTTATGCCATTTGCATTCGCCTCGATGTCCCCTCGTGCACCGTTAGGTTAGGTAACTAACGACAGAGCAGGGCAGGGCTAGTGCGGGTGCAAAACATAAGTAACGTCTATATAATATATCATATATACTATATACTGTATCCATCAGAACATATCAAATGATCACATCACAGATATCGCAGTAGAAACATAGATATAATGTGGGATATACTAGGACGTCCGTATTTAGTATTTAGCCAGAATAGAAAATACGGATTCCACAGTCGCGATGAATAGCCAATCCCACACCCTGGACCCCTACGAGAGCGGCAAGCAACCCTACCAATTCTAAAGTTTAGGAGACCCGGTCTCGACTCCTCGAGATGGCCTCCCACTGAACCCCAGAACCCGGTCACCTGTGCTCCCCTCCTTGGGTCCATCCTAATGCGGAAAAGTAAATAATATACAACACTGGTGACACAACCTCAACCCGGAAGTGCCCCAAATAAAAGAATATTACATTACATTTGAATTTACATGAATGAAAATTTAAAACTCTCATCTCACATAAAACCCCCCGGCTATTCAATTGCGACAATCCTGCACATCATATCTCAGCAACACATAATATCACATATCATCAACGTAAGTATGTATGCGTACCCCAATTGTCGTTGACGTATAGCAACGAAACCGGCGATATCGACATACAACACTTATAGTCACAGAAAAGAAAGTGTAAAACTGCAATATCTGGAATCCACATTCTCTTTAGGCATCGTAAATGCGAAATATCACATACCTCGTATTTCATGTCTAGTAATATGAATTCCCCATATTGCATCAAATTCCAGATAAACAGACAGTATTAAAGTTTTCGAACGAACGATCAAGTACCCAAGATTCACTAAAGCTCAACACTTGAGCAGGGTTCAAAAACTTGGAGTGTGACACAGTGGTAGCGGTCCAGCCGTAGAAGGGTCAAGCCAACGCCTCACATGTGGCACGCCGTACTGCCCTAAACCCTTAGGTTCAAAAGGCAGTTCAAGACGGTCACATAATCGAGTTAAGGTTTGTTGTCTTCTAGAGGGTCCACCACAAACAAACTTGCACGTATTTCCGAAAGATTTTAAACCCCGTGAAAAGTGAGTAAACGATACTCGTTCAAATACTTCAATACTTTCTGGATTTACCCGGAAAAGTTACGAAATCAAAATTCCGATCGAACCGACGAGTCCAGAAACATCTCCAGAATTTATTGTACCAAATTCAGATTAAAAATACTCCAAAAACATAAACAAGCAGAGTCATGAATTACTGTAGAAAAACCAGACCATGACTCAACAGAATGGCCGCGGAACCGCGGCCTAAGCAGGCTATTGCCGCGATTCCGCGGTCGTTTTAACTGTTCATGCTCTCGTTTTTTACAGTAACTCTTATATTTACCTGCTGAATTTTTTGCATATTTTTAATTCTGAAAATAACCAGATTTTGAAAAAAGTCCAGAGAGCACCCAAAAATCTGTATTTTCGGTTCGATCGGAGTTTTAATTTCGTAAAGGTGTCGCCTAATGTTCTAGGTCGGCTCTGATACCATTGAAAAGTCTACCTAGCACCTCATGAAGGGTTTGGAAGCATCATATGTACCAAAGATGGAATTTTGAGGGTGCTAAGTTAACATGCAAAGGATCGATCCTAAAAAAATTAGGGTTTCAAAAACTTTTCTCATCATCATATGAAAGAAATGCTAGGGTTTAGAGAGTACAACCTTTGTAGCTCTCTACGCTAGACTCCTCGGCTACTTGGGGTTTGAAATAGCTCCGCTTGAACTCCTCGAGGTCACCGATGATCCACCCGGAGTCCGCTTTGTCCAAGCTTGCAACTTTATCCGATCAAGTGAACGAAAACAAGCTAACACTCTAAACAAGTTGGCTAGACTTGTGTAGAATGGTGTTGTGGTTCTCTTTCTCACTTCAAAATCCAATCTTGATGAGTATATTGCTCACTACTAAGAACTAGAGAGCAAAAGAGAGAGGTTGATGAAGATGATGGCTTTTTGAAGAAGATGATAAGAATAACTCTCTTTTTTTCAAAAGGAAAAATATATCAATATATATATTCTATCTATCATCTCAAACCATGGTTGAATCATTATTGTACTAGAGTTAAAACACAAAAGGAAACTTAACCAAAGGTTAAAAGGTGGGTGAGAATGGTTAGGTCAAAAGAAGAGTGTAGAGCAAATCAATAATGAACCTTTTCTTTCCTTTTATGTTTTAGTATAAATACAATAATAATTCATAAATAAAACCATGGTGTGAGTCTTATATTGCCACCATTTTCATGTATATACAACCATGAAAGATGTATGTATGTATGTATATGTATATGTACATCCATATATGCATGAATAAAAAAGAAGGCATACATACATGCATACATCCAACTAACTCAAGAAAGGATTTCAAGTGAGAAGCTAATGGCTAAATGATAAATCAACACTTGATTTATCAATCCGGCCATATCACATATGACCCCTACCAAAAGCAAGCTTCCTGATCAATATACGGTATCCTATACGCGCATTTTAATCGGGTCCATGCGCATATCGCATACGCGCACCACAACGTTTCGCCTGGACTAGGAAACTCTATTGTGGGACTCTGAGACTCGTCAATACGCCGGCAGTGGGTGATGATCATATCAAGCACCCCCAAGCCGCAAGCGGTCAGCTAAACGAAACGGCCACCCGGGTATTGAGCGATCAGAAGAGAACAAGCGAACCTGCTACAACTCCCGTCGAGCCAACCGGCAACACTTCCCGTACAGTCCGGTCTCCTCGTCTGATATGTCGCATATCAAGTCTAGGGGTGGTAAACGTCAGACCCCAATAACCGATAAGTCGTGCCGATGTGAGGCTCATAACGAGTCGAGAAACTACTGGTAACACTTACCAGCAAATCTCTGAAACAGCCCTGGCCAGGGACTTCCCTGTTACAGCCAATCGAGCACAGTACAACATCAACCCCCAATACCGGGAGAGACGAAACCCCTCCTATCGCTCATTGCCTCCGTGTGACTCGGGACTGTACCCAAAAACCACCGTTTTGCACGCCCTCATGGACGTGGTAAGGTGGAGATCAAAGCACAGTGGGAATGACACAAGACTCTATGACGATCTCAGGTCTACAGACTAACCTGTACAAGTGTCACCTTAGAACTGCCATCTGACGTGAGATATAATACCATCTGGGAGTTCTCGGCGAGTCCGTCCAGTGTACCCAGTCTCCACTGAGCACCCGTATATCATCTCTGATGTCAAACACCAATGGATATGGGATCATCCATCGCCCATCTCATGGGTCGAGAAGCGTATACGCTAGTCTACACTGGTATATCGATGCCCCGTCTCGATACACCCACGACTAGGGACCTTGAAGGATGTACTTATGGACTACCATGTCACCACTAGTATGATCTGCATCATAGTCCAGGTCGTCAAGTACACATCTTAAGGGCTTCACCAACATGTAACTATAAGACAGTATAAAGAGAATAGTGTACATGTTAAGATAAAGAGCAACCAGATAGCATACTATCATATCGAGCAAGAAAGTCATCTCTATATATGTCCAAGCATCCAATATAATATACATCATCTGTACAATACTGGCCTCTAGGGCATACATACAACTAACATAGTCCTCACGAACCGTTCCTGTTGTCTATCCAGACAAACCTGTTTACCTGATCCTGTGTTGGCATTAGTTTCTTGATTACGGGATACCTGACTTGACTTACACATATAACTTGGGGTATGGGGAAATCAAGAATGTAACCGAATGTAACTCAAAGGGATATCATATTGTTTGTCGTTTTTCCGGGCGTTACGGAATATCTATTGTTTGCCGTTTTTCCGGGCGTTACGGAATACCTATTGTTTGCCGTTTTTCCGGGCGTTACGGAATACCTATTGTTTGCCGTTTTTCCGGACGTTACGGAATAATCACCGATAGGTTACGATGAGGATTACATTAATTGATTTCAAAGACTTAGAACAGAAAACCTGATAGAACAGTTTTGTTTACCCACTGCACACTATCCTGCAACTGCTCTGACTTATATTATTGTTACCCTTGTTTTATTCATGTTTATATTGCATTGCCTGCTACACTGTTCATATTATATTACTTGATGACATGATGCGCTGACGTCTGGGTTTTGCATGGCCCAGATTCCGTACCGTTGTTGCAGTCCGAGCAGGAGTATTTCAGCCAGCAGGCTGAGCTGTGAGTGTCAGCAGTAGTTAGTTTTTCTTTCCTGCATTTTTATTCCTGATGTAAGCCCGCATTATGGGACATACATTCCAGTTATTTGTATTGGATCTTTCGCTTCCGCATTTTATTATTCTTGACTCAGATTATCTTGGATTATGGACATGTTTTAGATAGTTTTATTTTGTTCTTGATATCTCTACAGCCGTAATGTGACTGTGGATGGATACTTCCTACCCACAGGTAGCATGGTTGGCTATGTCACGTGCCCATTTTAGTATACTCTGGAAAGCGGGGCGTGACAAGAATCATGGTAGGACAATGGAAAAGAAAAAAAGGGCAATTCAAAGAGCCAAAGAAAGCCAAAAGGACAGATTCAAGGTGGCAGTTGGAACTGCGGAAAGAAGGGTCAGAAGAAGGACTGCAAACTCTTGAAGAAAGAAAAAGACTCAGATGATAAAGAAGCTAATGTGATGTCTACTCATGAACAAGGGGAACATGGATTGTCTTTTGGTGAGTGAGAGCACAAAGGGAGATACCTAGTTTCTAGATTCGGGGGATCCTTTCACTGCATTTCAGGTTGGCATCATTTTAGCGGTTATGTTCAAGGGGGCCTTGAGCATGTGACGGTGGGAAACAGTCAGCCATGCAAAATCGTTGGAAAAGAGACGATTATATTCCATCCGTCAGGAGGAGGTCGGATATAGCTGAAAAACGCTATACATACCAGATCTGAAGAAGAATCTAATATCTATAAGTCAGTTGGAGAATGAAAGTATGTTATGGTATTTGGGAATTCTTAGTGGAAGATTTCCAAAGAATCGTTGGTGGTTGCAAGTGGTAAATTGATTGGTTCATTGTATTCCATCGGTAGGAGCAGTGGCGTTTCGATTGCATCGATGACAGGTTCATGTGCGGATTCTAAGACTTCGTGTGGCACAAGATATTAGGTCACCTTAACGAGAAGAATATGAAAATTCTTCAGGGTAAAGGACTTTTATCTGGGCTGAAGAAGGTAGAGTTGGGACTATATGAGAGTTGTGTTTATGGAAAGCAAAACGCACTCAGATTTCATATTGGCGGTGCAGCAAAGAAGACTAAGAAGCTAGATTTGGTGCATACGGATGTATGGGGACCAGCATCTGTAGAGTCCTATGGTGTAAATCGGTACTTTGTTATGTTCATTGATGATGCAGCTGGAAGACCTGGGTTTATGCAACGAAGAAGAAGTCCAATTTGTTTGGTCACTTCAAACATTGGATTACACAAGTGGAGAACAAAATATGGATGAAGGTTAAGTGGTTAAAGTCCGACAATTGCGGGGAATATTGCACACAAGAGTTCGAGGGGTCTTGGTCACAAAAAGATACACGTTGGTTAAAGACGGTACCGGGGACACTGCAATAGAACGATATCGCTAAAAGGATGAACATGATGATTCTAGAGCGGGTAAGAAGCATGACCTTGGATGCAGATGTGCCCAAATTCTCATGGGCAACAACTGTCGATATTGATGCGTATCTGATTGATTAAAGCCCATCAAGTGCACTCGATGGAGGAATTCCGGAAGAAATTTAGTCAGATAAACCAGTGAATTAATCGTACCTTAAAGTTTTTTGTTGTATTACTTATTCGATGATAGATAAGACGGAAGGGATTAAGCTTGACTCCAAGTCAAGGAAGTGTGGATTCATTGGTTATGGAGGCGATGAATTCGGATATCGACTGTGAGATCACTCGAGCGAGAAGATAATACGAAGAAGGAATATCATCTTTGATGAGCAACACTTGTACAAGGAAGCAAAGCAAGCCAATGTTAAGAATGGTGCAGTATCTGAGTTCGTTAAGTTATATGAAACTCAGAAGAATGGTCAGGTGCCTACATGTGCAGATCGGAATATGGAGGAGTGCGGTGCGGGATCAGGTTTAGGAACCAGTTGAAGACCAGGTTCAGCAACCAAATGTCCCAATTCTGAGAAGATCTACATGAGAGAGCCACCTGAAATATTAGTTATCGACTTTATATTGTACACTGATTCGGAAGAGCCTGAATCCCTCACAGAAGCGATGGGGGACAGTGCTAGAAAGCAGTGGAAGCAGGCTATGGATGAAGAGATGGATTCATTGAAAAAGAATCGTACATGGTGTCTAGTGAAGCTACCAAAGGGTCAAAAGGCGTTACTGAATAGATGGGTTTATAGAATTAAAGATGAAGGCAATGGTATAAAGCGGTACAAAGCTCGCTTAGTAGTGAAGGGATATGCACAACATCATGGAATTGAATATCAGGAAATATTTTCCCAATGGTAAAGATGACTTCAATTTGGGTTATACTTAATATGGTGGCAGTGGAAGATTTGCATTTAGAACAGCTAGATGTGAAAACAGCGTTCCTTTATAGAGATTTGTAGGAGAAAATTTATATGATACAGCCACCAGGATACGAGGTTACACGGAAGGAAAATTTGGTTTGTAGACCGCGAAAGAGTTTGTATGGCCTTAAGTAAGCTCTAAGGCAGTAGTATATCAAATTTGATCGATTCATGTTGGAGTCATGATTTGTGAGATGTGATTCAGATTACTGTATTTACATTCAGACATTTAAGGATGACGACTACATTATTTTATCACTCTATATGGATGATATGTTGGTGGCGGGTCTGAATTTTAAGAAAATTCAAAGTCCGAAGATGTTGATGGCTGAACAATTCTCCATGAAGGAATTGGGAGCAGCCAAGCAAATTCTGGACATGAAGATCATTAGAGATAGGCAGCAACGAAAGTTATGGCTATTGCTATAGGACTGCTTGGAGAAGGTTAAAAAGCGGTTCAACATGGACAAAACAAAACCGGTAAGTATGTTTTTAGCGAAGTATTTCAAACTCAACAAAGAGTTGTGCCCGACAACTCAACAGCAGAAGGATGACAATGCACGAGTGCTATATGCATCAACGGTTGGGAGTTTTAGGTATGCAATGGTAAGCACATGACCAGATATTGCACAAGCAGTGGAAGTTGTAAGCAGGTACATGCAAAACCCGAGAAAGAGGCATTGGAATGCAGTGAAGTGGATATTGAGATATCTCAGGGAAACATCCACTCATTGCTTATGTTTCGAAGGCGATACACTCAATGTGCAAGATTATGTTGATGCAGACCACTCAGGTGATCGAGATGGTGGGAGAAGCACGTCAGGGTATATATTCATAGTTGCGGAAACAACAGTCAGTTGGATTTCCCAGTTGCAAAAGATTGTTGCGTTGTCAACAACAGAAGCCGAATATGCGGCCATTACAGAAGCCAGCAAAGAGATGATATGGTTACAAGAGTTGCTCGAAGAGTTGGGTAAGAAACAGGAGTTCAATACCTTGTGAAGCGATAGTCAAAGCGCAATACATTTGGCTAAGAATATTGCATATCACTGTAGGACAAAACACATCAAGGTGCGATATCATTTCATACGTATAGCGTTGGAAGATGGCGAGTTGACATGGTAGAAGATCGCGGGAGAAAGGAATCTTGCAGATATATTCACTAAGGTTATAGTCAGAGATAAGCTGGATCTCTGTTACAGGTTAGTAAATCTCTCCGAGAAGATTTGATGAGGACCGGGCAGATAGTGGAATCATGTGAAATCTACTAGTTATTTGGGAGTCAAGATGGAAGTATCTTCAAGTGGGAGAATGCTGATATCGTGAAACTTCTTCATGTTGAGCCGGCTCATAAGATATCTGGAATTACCAATTTTTCTCTATCCGTTTGAGACGGCTCATAGTTATATTGAGCCGGCTCACAACATGTCAGGTATAACCAATTTTCCTCCGTTCGTATGAGACGGCTCATAGAAATGTTGAGCCGGCTCAAATTCATCAGACGCGGGTTTTTTTTGCAAACCGGATATTTTGGTAATACCGTTTAATCCTAATTTAAATAGAAATAGGGTTGGATATAAATAGGATTTCTCATTAGAGATTAAATATGATGCTATTGAGAAAGTCTATTAAATTGTATCCTCTCGCCTTAAACTCTTCTTTCTTCTTTATCGAATACCTAATTGATTGAGAGACGAACGAGGACCGCCAAGAGATATTAGAGAGATTTGAAATGAATCTCCTAAAGTTTGCTCTTGGTGTATTCTTGACTAAAGATCTAGTAGAAGTTCTTTGGATTCCGCACCGCTGAGGACTAGCCACACGGTGGGTGAATGTCGTAAACAAATATAGTGTCTCTCTCTGGTTTGATTCTCTTATTCGTGCATTGTTTTATCTTTCGTTGTATATTGCGTTTTGCGTGATTAGCCGTTTAACATAGTTCTTGCTTCTCTCTGTTTTCCCGACACAGTAACTTGTACTTTATATGCCTCATAATCAATTCAACGCATAATTTATTTAGCGATGAAAAAAGTAGCTTTCCAAAATTGTGGGGCCTTGTTTATTTTGTCAATTGCAATGCCATTTCCTACTTCCTCCCACTAGTCAAAAAATATTCTCTTGTTCAAATGAAGCACAAGTAGTGGGAGAAAATTAGCTGAAAATAAAGTGTAATTAGTTTCAAGTTTGAACACCGGATATGTTTTAAATTGACAATTCAATTAGGGGGAAAAACCAAGATATGGATGAACCTCATGTCTCAAACGTAATCTTCAATTTATATTTAAGCAGAAAAAATTAATGCAAAAAATCTACATTATTTGTCTAATTAAAAGAGAATTAGTTTAAGTCGAGAATACCGACAACGGCACAGATTACAAAAGACAGAGAGAAATGTAGGAAGATAATTTCAAGAACTAAGTCTTTTGATTCAATCAATCTACTTGAGAATACATCCTTGTCAAATATTTGCTAGAGATTTTATCCTCCAAATCGCTATAAGTAAGAACTAGCACATGCGCACGTCGAAAACAAGGGATTTATGAAGAGGATCGCTTTTTTAAATGTAAACAGGTTTACCGAAGAAAACACGCAGTCTCACAATACCGCACATAATCCTCAGGTATACAGAAAGGATGTAATCATCACTCTGCAGGGACTTCTTGGCTCCCCGAGAACAATGAAAAAAGAGTTGCAACCATTCATTATTCTCGCTCAACACAATTTAAATCTAAGCTCTTGCCATTTTTGAACGAACAAATTAACTAATGCTCGAGCTCTTTAAATAACGATATACTTCACAACTAATGTTCATTAGACTTGCATCCATTTTCATTCATTGCGCGATTTCATCCATACTGTAAGAATATTTCTTGAAGAAGATGAACAAAGAGAAAAAGAAGCAGCCTTAGCCATCAAGAATTTGGAAAAGAACAAGTTTTGTATGAATAGAACTGTACTCTTCTTACCCTTATCATACGGACTTCTTGCATGCAGAGACAGAAGAAGCATCTGATGTTCATATTGGTCCCCTACACACACAAGAAAAATAGTGCAATATAACTTACTCACAACGTGAACTTCATATGAGAAACTTCCAAGAACATATCTAAGTTTAAAGATCATAGTTGTTGTTTTTTTGTGCTGAAGCTTGTCTTATAATTTCTAAAGATTAGTTGATGTTTGAACAGTCAATGGAATATTCTACTTTAAATGAAAAATGCGAACCTTATGCTTCAATAAATTCTCATGATAGCCTTCCTCATATGTTAGCAGTTGACTCCAAAACAGTAAAAGTTGATGGAAACATAAGCCTAATCACCAAAATCACCAAAATCACCAACTAGTGAATCAAATATCGGTACCGATATATCGTTTTGGGACCATTTGCGATACGATAAAACCGATATAATATCGCCGATATGGCGATATCGCCCGATATATCGGCCGTATAGGCAATATGAAACATCAGTCCAATACGATTCTAATATCTGATATTTAAATCCTTTTCCAATAAGAAGAAATAAGGAAAATAATTATAGTACAGAAAAGTTTAGCTAATATGACAAGTCTCTGTAAGTTAGGAATTAAACAACTTTTCTCTCTCATAAGCTGCAGCCTCCAAAATTGTGGACCTGTTTTTTTTTTTTTTTTTGTATTGTTTTGTCAATTGCAATGTCATTTTCTTAATTACTTTGTCCCCACTCTGAACCATTCATTGCACTAATTAAAAAAAATGTTCTTTTTGTCCCACCAACTTCTATAATCAATCAAAATATCCCATAAAGTCTAAATACAACATTAATAAACCTTAATGAACATCATGCTTAGATTCAACACAGAATATGGTTTCAAATGATGCTTCATTTAGTAAGGCAAAAAGTGCAGGTTCAGTAGGTATAAATTATCTAAAATACTGATTTGATCAACCTTATGCAATTGAAGAGGTAAAGTGTTAACTAGTAACACATTCAAATTGTATCAACTCTATTTAAGTAGAAAGATCGGTTTTAACTAGAACATGTATAACCATATTCAAGTAGAAAATAACGACGAGCACCTCACGGCTTAATTTTAACTAGAATATGTATCGATTATGAAAAACATATTTAAGCAAAAAGAGAAATTCAAAAGGGTCCTCTTCATAACCACCAAAGTCTACTTTATCTGTACAATAATAAAAAAAAGAGTACTTTATGTAGAGAATATCGACGATCACACGCGGATTCCGAAGAGAGATATAAAAGTGTAGGGAGATAATACTTATGAAATAAACTCCAATGCCTAAGATTTATCCTCAATGCCTCCTCTCTTCTTCTTCGTCTTTCTCCTCGAGAAGAGAAATCCTTACGATATGGATGAAATCGTTGGTGATGAGCGGAAACGGATGCACTGTTTACAGCTCTAACGGCCAGATAGTTTACCGGGTCGATAATTATGGCCACAAGTGTAGCGACGAAGTTTATTTAATGGATTGTAACGGCAGAACACTAACAAAGATCCGTAGAAAGGTAAGTGTACTTTACAACTCAAATGATTGTCTGATTTGACTCTAGAACATGTTTTCGTCGTTTACATAGAACTTCTTTGCTGCAGAGATTGAGAATATTTGGAAGATGGGAATGCTATCGATGCAACGGTTCAAAGTCAGAAGAATCACAGCCTTGGTTTCGAGTGCAAAAGGTGTGCAGAATTTTTAATAGAGACGAGCGTTACGGACACAAGGTTACAGTAGGGTGTGGAAATAGTAATTCCACTTGCTATAGAATTGTAAGTTCTTCGAAGAAATCAGAATACAGTATTATGGAAGTGGCTGGAGCTGGAGGGATCATGGCAGAGGTAACTAAAACTCAGCTACACAAACAATGACCTTTAAGTAGGGATGTAAACGGATACGGATAATCCGAAGCCACTTCATATCCGTATCCGATTTTCTTATCTTTGATGAGGCCACTAGATACGGATATGGTAACACCTATATCCGTTGCACATCCGCATCCGATAACGAAAATAGTAATTTTTTATTTTATTAGTATTTTTTCTTCATAATTCGTTTCAAATCTGTATTTGTAACCGACATTTACCAAA
The DNA here is from genome assembly GCA_030015575.1 of Agapanthus africanus. NCBI lineage: Eukaryota > Viridiplantae > Streptophyta > Magnoliopsida > Asparagales > Amaryllidaceae > Agapanthus > Agapanthus africanus. Next base: position 417,652,458 of record JASDDO010000029.1, read on the forward strand.
TACAGATAGTATTTTTCATTTCAGGTAACTAACCATATCCGTATTCGAATCCGCTTATGGCTACCGGATACAGATACGCTAACACCTATATCCGCTCCATATTCGATCTTTTTACATCAACATTCTAAATGAACTAGCCATTTCAAATAGAGAGTAGAGGCATAACAATTTAGTTATTGTTGGTTTCGACAGGTAAAAAGGAAGTATACGGGTTCAGGAATTGCACTGGGGAATGATGTTTTAACACTGATGGTAGAGCCCAATGTAGATCAACTTCTCATCATCGGACTCGTGGTCGTGTGCGGCCTCATCAACCACACCCTGTGATTTGTGAAGTTCCAAAATCTTGGATTTCAAGTTTTTCCCCTTCCAGATGAAGAAGTCCGCTAACCGAACAATTTTGCTTAGAGGACTATGGGAGTTTGACGTTCCGGTATTTTAGGCTTCACTACATGGTTTTTGTTATATACTTCTCACCTTACATAAGCCAGTTGAAATGTACAGTACTCATGGATTTTGATGTAACTTAATTTGGAGTTGGAGGATATTGTTTCCACTTAAAAGAGCGTAATATATGTGTTCCATTGAGCTATGGTACAAGCTTAACTGTTTCATGTGTATGTATTCTTGTTCTATGTCATTTTTTTCATGAAGTAGAGTTGTGTGCACGGGCCTGTGTGTGTGTGAGTGCACGTGTATGTGTGTATGTATGTATGCATATTGACCTTGGCAACAATAGATGATCACAACCAGAGAAAAGGAAGGATCTTGGATCAATCAAACTACCAAGACCAAGAATATCTGAGCAGTTTCTACTTTCTACTCGCCTCACCGGTACAGGGGAAAAAGGGGGAAAAAACGAAACAGAAAAGATCATACTCCAATGGCAGGTCTTTTGCGAGAAGGTTTCAGAACCAAATCCTTTGATTTCAATCACAAATAATTCAGAATGCATCCTTGTCATAAATTTGCCAGAAACTTCATCCTCGATCTATCATATAAGATTAGACTCTCTCCATATATAGCACAAAGCCATAAATTCAAATCGCTTATGATTAACTACAACATGCAAGACACTAGTTGTGAGTGCTGTGACATTGATTTTGGTGTGTCAGACATGATGATAACCCCCAAAATACTTATGCACAAATATTTTTTTTTAAGGGTTAAAAGGTTTACCGAAGAGAACAATTAAAAATTCTTCGATGTGACTCTGAATCCTCGGCTCCAAGTAAAATATCGCTTAACAATTGGAAGAGAGGTATAATACACATCATGAGAACATTAACAATTAAGTTTTAAATGATGAAGATGTCATTATTAATATAATTAAGCCTCTATGACCCTTATCCACCGAAACCTTGTTGTATCTATTTATGTCTTAAACAAACCATGCTTAAATCACAACTGCTTTCATCATGGAATACACAATCATTTGCCTATTCGCCAACACCTGCTATCGGCTGCAAAGCACAATGAATGATTCGTCGACACTACTTTATCGAAACTAAAGCCGGCTTTCCTTTAAAGAACTGACTTCTGGAAAAGGATTTAAAATTCAAGAGCGCTTCTCCAATTTGTTTGCATCACATAAATTAATCACTCTCATGTTTATGCAAGTGACTAGATTTCCTCAACTAGTTGATTAATTAAACAAAGGCCATTTTTAAGTATTGACAGAAAGAACAGAATAATAAGGGATGACAGAAAATTGACCAGGCAACAAGAATAATGCATGTTGTACTATCAGGGTATTATTAAAGAAATCACTGTTTCGATCAGTAATCGTTACCGGAATCCAAGAATCAGTTTAAGGAAGATACCGGCCTCCATGCAAAATCAGTAGTACCTGTAAGATGCCGCATGAATGAGAATTGTCTGCAAGATGTGAATATCTTGTGCAGTGATTGTTTAATCTTTAAAATGAAAAGATAAAATAAAATTGGCAGTTTACTTCATTTCTTTGTAATCCACTAATCAGCGAATTTTGCCTGTTATAAAATGATTAAGTCTCTCTCTCTATATATATATTAACAAAAGCTTCATTAAATGAATGAATGATGCCAATATAATATCCACATATATAGCTTTTTCATAGCCAAATTTGCTTGCATCATTGGACAGAATAGAGGAAGTAGTCAGGGTTTTTTTTTTGAAATAGGATAGTTTTAAATTTATATTATTAAAATAGGGTAGTTAAAATTTTTTTTATGAAAATATGACGGTTTGATGGACCCATCCCCCTCCCCGGTTTAGAGGACGGGTTCTAGGAACCCGCCCTCTACCTATTATAGGGGAGGGCTGAAACATATCTATCAAAGCGCTCATTTATGTAATTTTAAAATTTGAAATTGGTTTAATATGAACCAATAAAGTACCAAAAGTGCCGTCCGAGTCAGCCTCAGATTAAAGGAAGGGAAAAGAAAACAAAAAGGGGCACTCAAGCTTTGTTATTTTTAAATAACCAACCAAAAACTATATAATTTTTAAAAACCCACTCAAATCTGCTAATTACACCAATGTTGTAAAATACGTATTCGGTATTCATTAAGTCGGCGGGTGGATAAAGGATAACCGGATTATTCGGTGGTTATTTGGTTTACCCTGATTATTCAGCCATCAATATTTTAATATAAATATAGTCTATATAGTGTGTGTATAAACATGTTGCTAGGAATATATCCCATAGATTATGTGGGTAAACGACGGATAAAGGAAACCATCGCACAAATAATGGAGACGCGGGATTTTTATAGTGGTTCAGCAATTTGCCTAGTCCATTTTGCCGCATTAGTTTTCTTAACCTTTCTTTACAAGATATAAGATTACAAATTCTCTAACACTCTCTCTTTATTTTTCCTCACGCAAATTTTCTGGAGAATGAAGCTGATACTTCACAACTTGTGATTGGATTTCTTGATACATGCAACGAATCAAAACCCTTTTAAATAGGTGAACAAGCAGCAGGCCCTTTTGGACCTTTTTTAAATAGGTGAACAAGCAGCAGGCCCTTTTGGACCTTTTTTGCATAAGCATCCATATGACATTAAAATTATTAGGCAAATCAAATCCCCCGGTTCAAACATGCAGTCACCTCGCTCTCAAACAATTGTCATGGGTCACTTTCACTAATGAAAAATCCACCCTTCTCATTAAATGCACTTTGTCTTGTCTACACAGCACATGCAAATCGCATTTCATTTTCCTTTCAAAGCACTATTCCGTTGTCCCTTTCACATTCGATCCTCCTGCATGCCTAACCTCTCTGCATACAGTCGATTTGCCATCCGTGTGCGCTGATTATATATACGTCAGCGCACGCATCAGCATTCTGGGCTAGGATGGGCTGATTTAAATAGAACCTTTTAGGCTGCTCAATAGTTTTAAGTCATTTCTAAAACATAATTCAAATGTTCATATCTTCAATGAGACATTTTCACAAACAATTGATAGAACCAATGTATGAAGCTTGTATACAGCAATATAGCATAAATAGATTAATAATAAAATAAGATGAAGAAACAAGCAATCAAACATCCACAAACCAATACGACCGGTTAACCATTACTCGGCTGAATAACTGGTTCATTCCACCGAATAACTTTGGCGGATATCGGATTTGACTGGATAATGGATTTTCCTTTCGGTTTGCGAGCGAAACCGGATATCCTGGTTTTTTTAGCCTTGAATTAAACTATTTTACCACTAGTTATATTCCATCCAGCTTTCAAACATAATCTGTCAAATATAACCGCTGAAGATGGGAAAGGACCAAAATACCTCTAGCGGCTGGTTTTACATTTTAAAAGGGGCCAATTTTTTTTTTAAGCAAAAGAAAGGACCAAGACCTCACGTTATATTAAAATGAAAATTTTAATGAAACATACACATTATTTGCAAAAGGAAAAGATAAAAAAAAAAGGCATCTCAAGACAAAAACATCATTCGAATTTCTCTGTGCTTAATAAAAGATAACCCCTTTCGAAAATCCAAAACCAACACTTGACTTTAAGCCAGAGTGGCTTCCACTTCCTCCCTACTATTTGCCGGGTCCTGCCCCCAAGAATCCCATCCATTGGCTTCTCATGCTCCTTGCTTGATTTTGCTTTTATTTTTTTTGCCTTGGTTGTAGCCATACCTCAATTGCATCTTCATGTTTTCTTGCTCTCCTATATTTCCTTACAATATAATATCCTATGTAATGTGGTATTATATGAAGACAAATTTCCTTACAATATAAATGTGCACCCAATCCCATTCACAATGACAGGTTTATATAGGAAAGTCAATTCCATCCATACACATATAAATATATAATTACTCGATATATAATATTTTTCAAGCTCAGTTCACAATTTTGAGCTTGGGTTGCGAAAATGGGTTAAAGCAGAGAAAGGAGGGGGCAGGTTAGAAATAAACACATCTACTCAAAGGCTTATTTCAGGATTCGAGTTTTTCAAAACCATCTTATAGTTCAAAGTCATCACGAAGCTCGGAACTTTCAATTCCTTATACCAAAACCCCCTGCAGCTATTTATTAAAAAAATTGACTAAATTAACATTTTATTTCAATAAAAATACATATCCTCTAGATGTATTGAAGGGAAACTATACTCCCGGTGCCGTTTATTGAGCAATTTGCCTTGATTTGGAGAACAATACTTTAGATTTAAGTATTTGAAGAAGTAGCCTCGGTTTGAAATTAAATCAAAATTTAGAGAAAAAGAGCTGATGTAATAGTTTAGGATAAAACTATAACAATTGGTCAATGCGGGGTCATATGACCCGTTAATCGCCAAAAAACTTTGCAAATCAAACCACATGGGTGTTTTATACAATGAATTGAAAGTTCAGGAGGAGGGTTTCATGATGAGTTTAAATCGGAGGGTGGTTTTGGAAAACTCGAATAAAGCGCGTGGTGGTTTATGTGAAATAAGCCTAACTTAAACATGGTTGATATGGATTGATTGATAGTTTTTGAGCCACTAAGCGAAGGAAGTGTTGATGCCGATTTTATGGCTGATGCTGGGGCATTGAATGGTGTTGTCTGATTTGACGAGATGACGTTTTTAGATACTTTACCGCAACTGGTCCAGAATGACGGTCAGGCTGCTTTGTTTGATATTAAGAAACATCCGTACCAAAAAGAAACTTAACTACGCTGAATTTATCCGTCCGACTAATCTAACGCCATCTTAACATAGCGGGGATTTGGGTATGGTTTTTGAAAACTACGAAGTTTGAACGGGTTCTGTAAAAATATTTAAGTTTTGAGTGGGTGGCACATATCAAAATGGCCCTTTTTGTGTTCCTAAATGAGTTTTATGTGCAAAAGGATATTTTGGACGGTTACATTTATTAGCAGGGCTGCATTCGAATATCATCCGGATACTATTTTAGATATGATATGTACAGAAATAGACATACAATATAATATTATAATAAAACAGCGGGTAAATTGCTAGAAAACCTTGACAGGCTTTTCCACTGTAGAAAAACCGATGGCCCCAAAATTCTTGTCAAAAAGCCCCGACAAACCTTCCCCCTATCAAAAATCCCATGCATGCAGTACCAACATAGTTCCTTAAAAACTAAATAGATATGTAAGTTAGCTGCATATATATTGCAGAAAATTATACAGATATTGCAGTCGCGGATTTCGACAGTGGAAAAATTTGTCATGGGTTTTTTGACAAGATTCTTCGGGTCAGCGGTTTTTTGACAGCCGAAAAGTTTATCAGGGGTTTTCTGACAATTTTCCCTAAAATAATATAATATGTTTGTATCTTTTAATCCTAACCGTTGATTGGATCAAACCTGGCTTCTTAAACCTAGGGTTTTCTTTTCTCATCAAAATCTTTGCTTCCCGCGCCGCCGCCGCCGCCGCCGCCGCCGGCGGCCTCCCGTCGATACCAAACCCTAGCATCGGAGGCGAATCGTCTGCGGCGGCAGCGGCTCTGTTTGCAGATTTCTTCAGATTAAGTTCGTAATCGCTGCAAATATGGGGATGGAACTGCAAAACAACGGCGAGCTTGGCGTCATGGAGGTGGGAGATGACGAAGAGTCGTTCACTGATCCTGAGACTCTCGCTTACGTCGCCGCCGCTCTTGATGGCGTCGCCATGGTAAGAATCGTTCTTCTTTTGTTAGAACTTAGTTTGATTTTTAAACACTGGTGCAATTTTTGATACAGTTCCATGCATTTGATGAGGGCTAAGCTTAATTTTCGAAACCCCTTGGTTAATCTGCGAAGCAACAGAATGTCAAAACCTAATCTTTGTTTCAACATGAGTATAAATACTTAATCTTGTCTCAATCATTTTGGAGTTGAGATAACTTCAGTTATCTAAACTCCAATTTTGAAGTTTGGTGCTTGCAAACCACAACTTGCATACCCTCAATCTCGACTTAAAAATAAACCGCAGTTATCTATCTCCATATCCAAACATGGCCTCAAAAGTTACGATCTTTGGAGTTAAGTTTATATATCTTTATGAAACTATCCATTCCCAAACCGGCCCTTGAAACTTTTATTGTCTTGCACTAGCTTTGTGACATGGAAAACTAAAATTAGAATTGATAAGTCTGTTAATTTAATTCATCTGTAGACAAGACATAAAAAAACTCTAAAGAAAGAGGGAAATCAGACCTTCACAATGAACTAAGTTTCCACCTCAAAAGTTAGAATCTTTGGAGTAGAGGATATTATAGTATGTAAAGTGGTACAATGTTTAATCAGAATTTTAAAGATGTTTCCCAATATTTTTCTTTACATAGATAGTTCAGAAACAAGACTAGTAGACAGTGGTACAATAGCACGGAGTTATCTGAAACCTCCGGCCTTTAGTTCACATCTGACATATCATTCGCTGGTTAACTCTAAAGTCAATTATCGAAGGTTGATGGTTTTCTATAGCAAGTTTAGAACTTTGGATGCTTGTTTTACTTGTTTGTTTTTGTTACATCTTCCCTCCTTTAACAAACGTCATTTATGAGAATCATCAAATAGTTTTAAAGATCAGGACCCAATGTTGAAAAAGTTGTAAGAAATTTGTCTCCACTTTATCCATTTACTATACTTAATCGGATACCGCAGTGACCGTACCCATAGATTCAACTTCTACATTTGTGCATCCACATAATAACCATGGGTGTCGCTCTGTGAGTAGCCATTCATATTTCTGCTATTCGACCATTTGTAATGGCTAAACTATCCTGAAGCACTTAACTGACAGTTAGATGACTTTTTCTGTATTCTAAGGTGCCTAATATGGTTGATCCAGATGACAGAGATCAGTACGACAGCCTGGTTAGTGCTGTCGACCCAACAGAACGGAAGAATGCTGACCAGGAGGCATTGCTTGTGGTAAGTTGTCTAGTTATTCTGGCTATCATGGAGTTTCCTTTGGAATATTGTTCTTGAAGTCTGACATTTTACCTTTTGATTTCACCAGGCAGCTGTAAAGGCACTGACAGGAGCCATCTCCAAGATAAACATTGATTTCCACGAGTCTCTAATAATTAACGTATGTTTTGAATTACACACTAGAGTTCTCTTTATGAATTATTCCTCACTTGATGACTTTTCTGCAGATATTTTCCTTGTCCATATGGAATTATGGGTTTGAAACAAGAAAAGCAGTATTGGAGTTGATTGTAAACTTGGTATGACCTTTTATGATGCAAATCAATCATTATTTTATCAATTGGATTTGGCTTTTTTTACTGTTTATGTTGTCTTATCATCCAGGCCGCTATACCAGACAAGTATCTGGATGGTTGCTTGTGCATGCTTGTTTCTAATTTTATGCCACCTACAAGAATGCGTGTAGACATGAACCATCCACGGTATGCAGAAAAAAGAAATATTCATAGTCAGATTTATGGCGCGTTGCATGATATTGTTGATTTGGTGCCTCTAGCTCCTATGATGTTGAAGGATATACTTGATAGAAGAATGCCAAAAGTCACTGACCCAAAAGAGGTAATATGGGAACATGATCACTCCTTTGGTTGCATATTGCTAGACATAATTTATCTTTCTATTTTTGCAATTTTTGTTGTTACAACTTTCGTAAACATCAGAGAACAAATACAAGGCAAGATGAAACAACAATGAGAACAAGCCGTTATCTCGAACTTTTGGGGTAACCCACAGTAATCCTTTGGTTCCACTCATCTTTATTAAGAGTCATCTCACTGATTTAATTAAATAAAGCATAGAAAGAAAAAAGAACAAAAAACAGTAGCACAACAACAAAGCATTCATCCAAAATATTCAAGTTCAGCTCTATAAAGGGCTTTCTTCTGCCACTGTGATATGTGGCAGAATTTCATGCTGTCTACTCGATTGTCAGCTACATATTGCCATTCGTTTTTTAATCTAGGTTTTGGCGTAAAAGTTTAACCCAAAAAATAAAAAGGTACTGAGGAAAAAGCAACCAGAGTTGGAAAGAAGCCAACAAAGCTATGATGGTGCTGAGATGTTATGATACATAATGAATACACATAACCATATCATATGGTGTATTTTTTTAAAAAATGGAAACCACTTAAAAGGTCATATTGATTATTCAGGTCTTGTATTCATCCATTGCTATAAGTTCCGTAACTCATGCACAGGCTGTAACTCCTCGGAGAGAGTATTGCCGCCCCTTAGTTTATATTAAATCCCCAATTTGTTAGAATCTATGAAGCATAGACACGGACACGGACATGGGACGCGACAAATTTGGCTAAAAGTGGACACAGGAACACGGCTATATTATTATTTTAATATATTAAATTATATATACTAGACAAAATATAGTGCACTATAAGAGGAAACATGCACTGCGTTATCATTAAAAACACAATAAAAACAAAAACAATGTTATAATTTCCATTCAACACCATGAGTTCCATTAAGCACAAATAAATATATATATAAAATTAAAAGCGAAACACATAAAAATACAATTCATAAGTGTCGGACACGTCCAATATGGGTGGACACGGCCCAAGTGTGTCGGACACGTGTCGGGCGAAGTGTCCAAGTGTCCGATACGTGTCGGACACGGTGAGCAAGTAGAAGTGTCCGTGTTTCATAGGTTAGAATACAAGTAAGAATAATTTCATTTTCTACTTCAACAGCTGTCAGATGTGTGCCGCCTTGGACCAATTTGTCTAAAGCCCTTGGTTACAAATAAAATATTGGTTGACCAATTTTTTGTATAACTGTTTTAGTAGAATAGCATGTGCATTAGCTTTGCACTTAACTACTTTGGTATATAAGATATGGCTTATGAGAAAGTTTCCTTTTGCTTGTAGGTAATTGTAATATTCGTGAAGTGTATGCTTGAATTGGAAAGCCATGAAATTGGAGAATTGGTTGGAAGTATATTGCTGACAAAGGTGATGGAACTGCTCGTAGACTTAGATGTGAGTATTAAATGTTGTGTTATTATTTGAAAGGGGTTACCTTTCACTTAAATTAGTGGTTCAACACTCACTGGTTTATTGTTGAATGTTTCAGGTAAATATAAATTGGGAAGATATTCTATATGAAGAAAATACTAAAGGAATATTTGACATGCAACTGGAAGATGTGGAAGAAAATGCATGCGGCGTTGCAGGAGTTGGCACAAAGGTTATTTTAGATATAAAATAGTCCCTACTCACTAGCTTGGAGTAGTAACATGCTTTTAAGCTGAAATGAATTTATTTGTTAAACACTTATAGAATTTACCGAATCTGATGGCATTTTTACAGTCATCAGAAGAAACAGGAAGGATTCTAAAGAATAATGCATTCGCTGAAAAATTGGATGAGTTGATGGTGATCGTATGTAAATATCTGGAGGAATGTGCATCAGATGGTCAATTGGTGAAGGTAATTGTCATATAATTGATGACTTCAGCAGTACATTTCTACGTAACGCTTTTCGTTTTTTCGTTTGCGTCAGTTTATCATAGGAGTTCGTTGTGTATACTTGTACCTATAGGGATGAGGTTCTTGGTGAATCAAGAAAATGAACAAAGAGATTAAAAAAATCCATATCGTTTTAAATAGGCAAATTCTATGTTATCCTGTTACGATTATGTTAGACAAATATAAAGCTCAAAGGTTAGCTAAAATGGTTAAGCTTAATAAAAAATCCCAATATCCCACCATTTATGCATAAAAAGAGGCAAAGCTAAACATGTAAACACTAGTCACATAAGCAGGTAATAAAACATTATATCTATATGAAAATAAATGTCTACCAAGTGGTGAAAAATAACCAATAATTAGGACAAGAATAATTTAAAATATTTTGAAATTTAAGATTAGTTCATAAATATTAACCAATCGAAAAAATTTATGAGTAAGATGGACAATTGGTAAAGTATGCTTAAAGTTATTTGAAAGGATAGAAGAGAAAAGAAACCTTACAGAATTCAAATGGGGGAGAGTGATGCACACAGATTTTATTGCACTTTCTTATACCTTGAATTTCAATAGTGCTAAGGTTGGAAGAGGGAAGAGCAGGATAGGCGTAAGTTTGAATAACCAGCAATCCAGCATATATATTTTTAAGTACTTGCTTTAATATATCACTTACACAACATACAGACACAACATTTTTAAAACGAGCTGCTACTATATTACATGCTTACTTTAATATGCAGTTTACATGTTTATCTGTGACACACATGAGAAGTGTCCTCTGTTATAACACAAGCATAACTATAGTTGCCAATGATAAAATTAAGTTGTTGATTTGTGTCAACTGTCCCCTTATTTAAGTATTTGGAGTTTTGGACATAAGGAAATATATTTCATACCAATTTTCATAATTAATTATCCTTTCTGTAAATTTAGATGAATAGTTTGTCTAATAAATATATATTTTTTAATCTCTTATCTAGGTATATTCCATATATAATTTAAACATAGTTCCACACTTCTACTTTTAGTCTAGCAATAGATAAACACAAGAGATTATATTTAAGGGTAAATTGTCAAAAAAAAACCAGGCAAGTTTCCCGTTGACAAAAAAACCCTGGCCCTGAAGCGGTTGTGAAAAATCCCTTGAAAAAGTTTTTCAGTTGTAAAAAGAGCCTTTGCCTGCGGTATCTGTATAGTTGGCTGCTATATATAATTTTTATGCGATATGTATGCAGTTACTTGCTATATATATATATAGCAGGCAACTATACATATACCTGCAAGAAAGTTTTCCAAGGGGGTTTTGACAACTGCTTTGGGGCCAGGGGTTTTTTGTCAGCGGAAAAATCTGTCATTTTTTATTTTTATTTTTATACAATTTACCCTATTATTAAAGGCGATTCTTCTCTATACAAGTTGTGTTCTGTTCTTGAAACCAGTTTTTGCAAAAAACAGTATATAACTCGCAATAATTTATGGCTTTTCTAAGTTATTATTTTTTGAGTGAAGCAGTACATGCTAATGGCCTTTAGATTTGCTAGGTAACTTATTATGAAATGATTATACTCGAAATCTTTCTCTCTGCAATGTTTATAAGCTCAGAGCTATACTCATACGGTCGTACCTCAAGGGCATGCTAATGATAGTTGTTGCTTGGATCAAAACCTTCGAAATAATGGCCAAATTATGAGCTGTCGAAATATTACAACATATGGTGAGGAGCTGTCCACAATGTTACAACATGTGCTCAGGAGTTGTCTAAAAGACGGCAGGTCGCAATCTGCACATGTTTGTGTCTAAACATGTATGGATTTATTTAAATAATTTGGACCAATTTTCATAACCTAACAAAATTGACCTTGCTTGTGCTAATTCTTGACTTCACACCTATATGCCCTATATTGTATCATTCTAGTTTACTCAATTTATCCACCGACTACCATGGAGTGGCATGTGAATAATGCTTTGAGTAATATTGGAAGTTGGATCTTACATTTGGACATGTTTCTTTGCTCAAGTAATTCGTTTTGGATCAGATAATCTTCCTGCTAACCACTACTACAGTGTCTCAACAAGTTGGTTGTCTTTTCTTGTTGTAGTCTTGTAGAGCATATTAACATCTTCCTTCGTTGTTAACTTTAGGTATTTGAAACACTTGCGGAATCCTTTCGCAGGACTGTGATGAATGCTTACAAGTCAAAATTTGTTCAGGTATGGCTTTTTATCCACTAGTAAATTTGTAGGGAAATTATTTTCAATGAATTCTTTGGTCATGCATTCAGTTTAGCTGGAAGTTCTCATGTTTTTCCTTCAATCCCACCATATATTTGAATGTTTGTTATTTCTTATTGTGACTAGGTTGCAATTTTTGCAGTTTGTGATGTTCTATGCTTGTTCTCTGGATCCTGAAATATGTGGCCTGAAGTTTGCTGTGGACCTTACAGATATTTTTGTCTCAAGCACCATGAATCCCCGCACTGAGGCTCCCCGCACCGAGGATCCCCTTTCCAGGTTCTTAATTCTAGAATTCTAAAACTGACTAGTGTCTTCAGTTGGCTGATTTACTATTTTATTCTGTTTGAAATTTATAAGAATTGTCTTCAGTGAGGTAGATCATTTCTTGCCAACTTTGTAATATATAATTAAAATTTCACTAAATTACCCATGAAATTATGTAAATACACTTGTTTGTGAGTTTGAGCTTTGAAATATTGGGGTATATTCTTGACATTCATCCTCTATGATAACCATGATTCCTTTTGCATTAAGCAAAATTGCAGTCATCAGATACTACATCATGATTGATGCTTTTTTCTTTTCGGTTAGTTTAACTGGATAGGACCATATATACCTGGCGTTGGCTAGTGTTGTTTTACAACATATCATTCTTATCATGTGATGGAGGGCAAGCTTGATAAATAATATGCATGGTTACGACACAATTCTTTGGATTCTTATTGATAAAATAGAGCCCAATCCCCCAATGTATTAAAAAGTATATTACCATAGCCACACAGCTTAAGCTACTAAACAAAAGCGTAAACTGTATAAATTTTATTTTAAAATAAATGAAAGCTAAATAATTATAAAATTAAAAAAGAACTGTTGGTTATTTTACTTTTCTTCATTAATAGGATAGAAGCATCCAAACCACAATTATTGTGCTCATATGCATTTGCCTATTTGGTGTATGCAAGCTACAGTAAATTATCTGATAACTATTTCCAAATCCATCTTCCATTTCTAGAGGAGAGTGTAAATAATTTTATTACACTTTATATTATAGCATTTCCCATATACTTTGGTATAATTATACTTATAATATCTTTTGTGCTGGTTAATCTTTCTTTACTTCTTTATTAATAAGTCATCTGCATTTTCCCTTAAAAAACTTATTGCGAATTGCGATACATACAATAACCATGTAGTTGGTTGTTGGGTACTCTTCGAATCATTACATAAATGGGAGCTGAATTGTATTAAGGCTGAATTCCCAAAAACTACTAAAATCTTAGGGCCTGTGACGAGTAACTACCCGATTCTTTAAAAATTACAGGAAACTACTAAGTGTACGAAAACTTGTAAAATAAATAAATAATAAACCACCAAATTTGTTTAGTAAATGTTCAATAAACTACCAAACTTGTTTATTACATGTTCAATAAGTTACCAAACTAGTTTAAAAAAGTTTAAGGATGTCCGTACACTTTGGTAGTTTTCTGTAATTTTCAAAGAATTTGGTAGTTACTTGTCACATCCCCTAAGTTTTTGATAGTTTTTGGGAATTAAGCCTTGTATTAACTATGAATAGTGCTGTGTTTCTATACTTACGTCATTGATCCTTTTTTTACATTCCACTGTAGAATGAGTGCAGTTGCATATCTTGCTAGTTATTTGTCTCGAGCAAAGTTTATTCCATCTTCTCTGGTGGCAAACATCCTGAAAAGGTTGGATACTTCTATTGTTCAATACTTGTGGCGCAATATAGTATGCTTCTTTTAGATACATTGTAACTCTTAACTTTGATTTCAGATTAGTGGACTGGTGTTTTGAGTATTGCCAATTCCGGAACGGTTGGGAGAGAACAGCGTATCCAAAAGCTCATCAAATCTTTTATTCGGGATGCCAGGTAAATTATATTGCTTACATCAATGTGCTTGTCTGTCTGATTGATTATCGCGTCAGCTGAGGACTCTGTTTGCAGCGCTGCTTGACAAGATTCAAGTTCTTTCTAACCAAGGGCATTGAGGCAGCTTGAATTTCTTTAATGCATATGAGTTACTTTTTAAAATTGAACCACCATAAAAGAAATAAATTTTAGTTTTTTCAAAGAAGATTGTATTTTGCTGTTGCTGTTTGTTTATCAGGAGTAAGCTATGGTATTCCAATAGTCATGTTTATTATACAATAACTTGTTTAAAAGCTTCATGTGAAGCAAAAGCTGGTTAATTATTTGATTCAAATTTCAATTGTTGAGCTCTTTTGGTTATACTTATATATATTTCCTACAGACGGGATTTTGACATATTTTGTAATCTTATAAAGGCTGTTACCAGATCCACTTACATATACTTCAACTGTTTATTACACCTTCAATTGAGATGAACCTCTCTTAGTTCTCATCTTTTTCTTTTTTTGGCATGATTTTACACGTAATGTTTCATGTTTCTGTTGTTTACATTTGCATTATCATATTAGTTTCGTAACCATTTGGAAACTAATTCAGTTTGGTTTCTCTCTGCAGGCTGTGATGTATATCCTTTGCTTTCACATGAGGCCATTGATGGATATTCCTCATCTCAAATCATTTCTATTTCATTTGCCCCTCGAGCCCATTTTATGTAGCTCCTTGGACCCTGTAAAGGTACAATAAAATCGTTGCAGGATGAGGGGTAAACGGGATTCGACAAGGTGGTATTAATGCCTGTTATATACGTAAAGTTTTAGCAAACTAAAAAACTGTGAGGGCAGCCATTTCTTGTTGTTTAATTGGTAGGTAAATGGAATTGTTTTCTGCAAGGAAAAGGTGGAAAAAACTTTCATGCTTCTTTAGAAACATGGTAAATAAACATTGCAAGTCAAACTATAAAATTCAGCAAAGAAAATGCATGATTGTTGCAGTCAAATTGACTTAAAGAATTTGTTGCATCCATTTGCAATATAAAAGCAGATGCCATCTCAACACATAAATTTCTTATGTTTATATCGTCCAATGTGATCAAAATTGCTATTATTACATTGAATTAACCACCTGGAACAAATTCCACATGAAGCAAACCAAATGATGAATTTGCATCTTCCAATTCTCAGCAATTTAAGATTTTGCTCGTACTTATACAGGTTTGCTTGCCAACGATCGTGCATGAATTCTTACGACAGGCCAAGGCTGCTCAGTTGTTCAAAACATTCACTACATTCTACGATGATAACTTACTTGAGTCTGAGTTCTCCAAAGCTTATGGGGGTATAGAGAGGCTGGACATGTTCTTCCCGTTCGATCCATATATGCTGAAAGAATCCGACAGGTTTTACCATCTCCTTTTGGAAATTCTACCAGTATATTTATTATGAATAAGCTAATGGATGGAAGATTTTCTTATCGGTCTGCAACTATAGCACTTAATATTGATTGATAATATTTATCCATCGAAATCGGCCTTAAAACACCAATACATTGATTCCCCAAGGAAAAAAATACTTTAAATATCAGTTGGTTTCCATAGAC
The DNA here is from genome assembly GCA_030015575.1 of Agapanthus africanus. Lineage (NCBI taxonomy): Eukaryota > Viridiplantae > Streptophyta > Magnoliopsida > Asparagales > Amaryllidaceae > Agapanthus > Agapanthus africanus. The sequence goes on from JASDDO010000029.1 coordinate 417,668,091, forward strand.
ATTGTGGTCTATTAAACTAAATGATTAAGTGGAAAGTTTCAATGCTTATCTATTTTTTTAGGAAATGCACACCATTATGTACGATGCCAATTAATTTAAAATTAGTGGACTTCTATGATTTAATATTTGATCCCAAACCTAAAATTATCAATTGCCTATATTTTTCTTTAGGTTCATGAGGCCCAATTTCGAGTTCTGGTCAATGGTGAAGACAACATATAGCAACTGCAACAGCGAGTATGAGGATGAGGATCTTGATATCGTCGATGACCACGAAAACCTTGATATAGAAAGCGAGAGTGACGATGGCGATGATGATGATGATGAAATCGAGAACTGTATGAGCAAGATGTCGATAACGCCAAAGCTTGCATTTCATTACCCCATGGCCGCTAACTTCCACAACGGTCCGTCACAAAAGCCAGCAAGAATTAGACCCTCAGTCAGCCCTCCTTAGGACTGGAAATAGATTTGTTTGTGTATTAATTTTTTCTGCCAGTTATTCAGAATTTTGGAAATTGGAAAATGAGTTATAGTAAAGGGTTTGTTTTCCTAGTATGTGGTAATTCTTGAAAGTAAAATGTTATATTTGTTTGTGGATACAGATCTTACATTTTCATCAAAATGTGTAAGCTAAGTTTTGTGGGAGATATAGTGCTAGATATTATTGGTATCATGATATTGCTTCGTGTTCATCATTGAGGTCGGAAGCTGTCCATTAGCTCTTATTTAAGCCCTGTTTGTGTATGGAGCTTAGATAACTAGGGTTTATTTTGAAGTGGAGGCAAGGGATGCAAGCCTGAGGATTGTATTCATAGTTGAGTGAAGTTGTTTGAAATGTGATATCGGGTGGTGAATCTGTTTGTTTAGTTGCTCGATCTTCTGCAGCATTTTCTTGTTCCTACGTGTGGGGCAAGCAATAGAAACTGTAATGGAGAGCCTAAAAGGGTAGTAGTGTTTAGAGAGCTGAACTTTGGGTTGCTAGATTTGTTGATGATTGAATAGGTACCTATGCTGCTTCTTTTAGGTATTGAACCAAAATCAATTACAACAAGGGGGTACAGCAAAAGCGAACTTCTTTACTGATCAATTCCTTGAAATAAAATTAAAATTTATGAAGACGAATTCGATGAACAGAGCACAAATAAACATTACACAAAGCTCAAATGTCCAAGCTTTCTATGTAGCCTATGTGAAAACTCCTAGCAATTTTTCTAAATTTGGTTTCTTTGAATTCTCCCCTCTTTGGATCATAGTACCACACCATTTCATCTGCGAGACGAACGAGCATTCTCCCATCGTTTTTGATAGTCAAAGGAAGGATGTCGAATCCCAATCCTTCGTAAGGACCATCATTCCAAATAGAGATGTCGATGGTGTACTCTTTAACCCATCAATTGTAATCATTAAGAAACCACAAGTCGAGATGATCTATGTCCGTCATGTGAGTTAGACATAGACGTCCATCTACCTCTCTCAAGCACCCTCCCCGGTCGCTGTTAGGAGTAATGTGTTCTGGAGGATAACCAGGGACCACTTTTCTTTCTCGAGATCGAATTGAGCCATGCCGAGAAATTTATAATGGTAAATACCTTGGGACACCATATGGAGGCATCCATTGATGCAACCCTCATTGAATGCAAGGACAAAGAATGGCGGGCTTTCCACCGGTCTCCAGTATGCATCTGATTCTCCAAGAGTTAACACTTCACATCTCAATTGTTCAAGCCTACCAGCATAATGTCTGAAAAGGCTCACCACTTTGTATTTATTGGACAAAGGGATGTAACTGGTAGTCAAGCGTCTTTATCTGTCATGTATATATGTTTACACTAGTGTGTACATTTCCTGCTCCGATTGGAGGGCGATAGCCAATCCCACAGCTATTGGTGTTTGGCACTAAGGATTGTATATATGTACTCATAGGCGTATGTGTTTCACTGGACGGACCCACCGAGAACTCCTAGATGGTATTATACCAATGTCAGGTAGCAGTTCTCTGGTGACGATAGTACATGGCAGTCTCTCGATCTGAGATCGCCACAATGTCTTGTGTGTGTTCCCGTTATACTTTGATTACTACCTTATCACGGCTCAAAGGAGTCATGCAAACAGGTTTTAGTTTGGTATAGCCCCGAAGCACATGGAGGCATTGAACGATCGAAGAGATTCGTTTCTCCATGTATAGGGAGTCGATTTTGCGCCGTGCAGGACACGACTATAACTAGAAGTCGGTAGCCACTGCAGTGGAGATAAACTGATAAGTGTTATCAGTTGTATCTCCGGTAGGCTATGAGCCCACTATCGAATGACTTATCGAGTTAATGGGGGTATGACAGCTTCTATCCTTCCAAACCCGGTATGTGATACTATTTGATGAAAAGACCGGACTGTATAGTATTTGTCACTTATAGATTTTATCAGGTCCGGATGAGTTCGCTCGTCGACCTGCCTTTATCTTGCTCATACCTGGTAGCCGTTATGTGCAGCTAGTACCGCTGACGAGCTTGTGGGTTAGTCCGTGAGAGAATTGAATCTAAAAGTGTTTCAGATTCAATCGGATATGATCCTACATAACATACTTCCATCGAATTGACAGGTCTTTAGAGTCTCGCAACGAAAGTGCATGTCCGGACGAAATGATGATGTGGCGTGCGTATTTGATACGTATGGATATTCAATTAAATACGTGTATGTGATACACGTAATTTAATCGAACGATTGGTTTACTAGACGGTTTATTTATAAGCCGAAATATTAAATTAAGTTTTGACTTAATAACCGTATTTTCATATGATTTCTAGTATGATACGCACACTCTCTGTTTCTTACATTGGTATACGATACTAATATATTATTATGTATACGATACATAATATGGATATGTATGTAACACATATATTCTTCTCCTTATATACATTATGTAATATAAAGAGAAAAGATAAGAAAAGAAAATATAAAGAGAAATGATAAGAAAAGAAAAGATAAGAAGAGAAAAGATAAGAAGAAGAGAAGCTTCTTATCTCTTCAATTCTACTCTTTTTCTTTTTTCTCTTCTCCTCTCTTCAAAATCCTTATCTTCTTTTATTAAAAATTATTATGAGAGCTCTCTCTTCATCTTCTTCCTCCTCTCTACGAAAATGGCGGAGTCAAGAAATGAGAAGGGATTTTAAAAGTAGAGAGTTTTTATTATCCACATCATCTCCCTCTACACCCAGCAAGTCTCTAGATGGAGTTCCCTCTCATGTGATAAAAAGATGAAGTTTTGGGCGGCCTCCTTTCACCGCGGATCATTTACGGCGAAGCGGTCGGCTTGTACATTCTCCGGAAGCTCACCAAGTCTAGCATGGGTCTTTCGATGGATATCGGACATGCTATAAAGGTTGTAACCCATAACTTTTCTCTCTAGAATTTTCTAGTTTGTGCAATTGCTGTATATTTGATGATTCTCGGTTATGGGTTAGTTCTATATTAGTTAAAATTTTGTTTTTACTATTCCGCCGCGGTTCATGAATATCACGACCTTAGGACTGATCCCTAACATGGTATCAGGGCCAAATCAACTACTTGTGATTGCTTTTGGTGGCCAGATGATTCATAGAACCATTTTGCAAAACTTTTGTTCATTGTTTTTTAAATCTACTAAAACCAGCGAATATATTGCTAATACTTGCACCCCGGGGCTCAAGGTTCTTACCGAGAGCCCCGTGGAGACGCGGGAACGACCCCGAAGATGTCCCTGAGGGCTTGGGTGGGACCCCACACCTGAGACCATCACAGGATGACCTCGGGTGTGGGGCTGGAACAACAAGTACGCTGCTGCTTGTTGGCTATTCTAGCAGCGAACCCATGGCTATAACTTCGTAGCCATGGGTTGCTGGCCCCACCTAAACCCCCAGGGCCCCATGGGTCATGCCTGAGGTCCCCCGGGGTCTCGGGTAGTTTTCAGGTCGTCCGCGACTCGTTTTAAGCAAAATATACGAAGGTTTTAGGAGGCGGAGTAAACTTGAATTTCAGCTTTTGGGCAATTCAAGCTTGCGGTTCCGCCGGTTTTGGAATCCATTGGCTATGGTTTCGGATTAATATGATTAAAGCGTTTAATCAAGTTAATTCGATGGCATATGTGATATACAGTGTTTACCGTCGACAAATTGATAAGCGATCAATTTGACGGGGTTGCACGATATGAGTATGAGATGTTGGTTTGCTTGGTTCGGTTCAGATTGTCGCATCGAATAGCCCCGTGTGTGTTTGCTTGTAATACAAAGTTATTGTATGTAATTCATTTATGTAATAACCAACTGTATATTATATTATTCGGGACAAGCAGCCGACTTGTGGTCGTCGTTACCGTGGTTGTATTATTTATTTGTCAGGACACGATCATGATATGATTGTAGTTGCCGTTGTATAATACATGTATTAAGATTTACCCCACGGCGATGCGCTCGAGTCATCGGATTTTAGAATGCAGTGGGTGACTATCTCAAGGAGTTGAGACCCGGGTCGTTTTATTCTAGAATTGACAGGTGGTTCACAGTGCTTGTAGGGGGTTGGATGGGCCCGTGGAGGAGTGCTCAGATCATCGGATTCTAAAAAATGCCGGGTGGTCCCCTCATGGTGATGATACTGGGTTGCCCCGTTTCTACGATTGGAGGGTGGCTTGCTGCACTTGTAGAGGTCTTCAGGTGGCTATGTACGGGCTATTCAAGCGATCAGGGAATCTCGTGTTTTGTTTGCGACTCAAACAAAACGCGGGATTCTTAGGTAATCCGACCATTCTATTTCTGTGTTGTTCATTGCAAGCCTGTAATGTGATTACGTGCCCAAGATGATATTTATCACTTTCCTACAATGTTGATTATCTGTCTGCGATGATATATATGATATATAAATAAATACTGATATATGTTTTGCATCCATGCTAGCCCTCTCTCCACCTTGCTATAAGTTAAGCAAATTTACGGTGAAGACCCGAGGCCCTGTGGCGAATGCAAATGACATATATAACATTCTATTTTTCTTTTCATATCATGTTTTTCTGTAATGGTATGAGAAGATACTAGATAATATGTGATTATCTAAATGATGAGATTGCATTAATTCGGATTAATGTAAAGAAAACAAATCTAAAATACGTTATTGGAACCAATTTTTTCAAAATAAATTACAGCCGAATTCTTTTGTTTTGTAAAGAGGTATTCGGTTAGGAAAGCCATGATTCCTTTATGGGGAATTCACACTTAAGCAAAAGTCTATTTAACTATAAATTTGCAAAACCATCCGGTTCTTTCAATAATATCAAGTTTATTACGTTAAAGGTTTTCTTTAAAACCAGCTGCAGCTCTCTGTCATTTCAGAAAATATAGTACTTAGTATTCGTGCTGCATTTGTTGACCCTGTCAAGACGTAGTATACGGTAGCTAAATGATGCTTCCTAGTTGCATATGATACGATTATCTAGGACAGTCGCATAACCTTATTGGCCCTGTCAAGGGATCGTGCTGGTAGACCTAAATTAATCACAAAATGATGGGTTGAACTTGACTACGACTTATGGTTTGTTGACCGTGTCAAGATTATAAGCCGCTAGGGGTAAAAACCGATATCGGGGGTTTCAAGTGTTGAAACTTATAATGAGATTGTATACCTTCTATACGATAGTTTGTGTAACGACCGTGTTTTCTAATATCTAATAAAAGGTCTTCTATATAGTACTAAGTATTTATTTGTGTATTTACTTGATGGAAAAATATTTTATTTTAATTATTTTATTTTTAAAAGTGAAATTAGTAAATAAAAAAACAAAAAAAACATTTAAATATAATTAAAGGAATTTTCTAAAAGCTATTTATATTTTTCTGGGCTAAAAATATTCTAATGAAATTTTATCAAGTCTTAAATTTTTTTATTATTAATAAAAAAAATTATTTTGAAATTAAAATGATTTAAAAGATAAACTAGTCTTTTAAATAATTATAATAACTAACAAATATTTTAGATATGGAAATATTATTTAGTTTTAGCCCAAAATCAATTTTAAACTGAAGGTAACAATAAAATATATTTTCTGAAATTTTTCTCATATTTTCCCCGTATTTTACAATATTTTAAATAATTTTTTCAAAACAAATTCGATTTTATAAAAAACAGTTTTAGATTTTAAAATTTAAAAAATAATATAATTATATATATAAAGGGAGATTAACCGGGACCGTTGGATGAGAGATCCAATGGCCCAGGGCAACAGGAGGCGCCCACGTGAAAACGCGTGGTCACTGCACTCATGACGAGGCCGAGGCTGGCGTGAATGTGAGCCGTTGGATACGAATCCAACGACTATGAATCTGTGGCGGCGGCGGCAATCATTGTGAGATCTAATCGCAATGATTGGAGACTGATGCGATTCTTTTGGGGGTGCGGATTTTGTTGTTTCTGATGGATTTTTTGGGATTTTATTGTTGTGATTAAACCCTATATATACAGCCTCTTCCCAATCACTTTTCTCACACCACAGAACTCTGAAAATTCTGAAAAAAATACTCAGACCTTCGTTTCGCCGACGCCGACGCTGTGGTTCCACCCAATTATCGAGGAAAAAATCAGAACGCAGGGATATTCATATTTTAGAGCAACGAGACGTTTCGGCTTTCTAAATCTTCATCTCAAAACAAAGGTAGGATCCGTTTCTCACCATTTGATCTATCACTTTCTTCAATTAGGATTTCTTAGACATGATAATAATCTTACAACCCATTTTAATACGATATTAAAACCTTCATGCATTTTATGTTACGGTATTATTTTAATGAAAGAATTTAGACTTGATATTGACCTCACGGGATAACGACCCATCTCCCATGCTCACACACATATCTACAATAAAAAATTCATGATGTTGTTTAGTTGCTAAGTTGGCATATTACACATACCTTCTAATATCATATTGGTTATTATTTTGCTAAGATAGCATATCACCCATACTTTATGATCTCAAAATAGGTTACTTCCACAAAATACCCTCATTTTATTAATACGTTATATTTAATTAAAGTACACATATGATATATGACAATATGAATAAACTACTTTTGGCTTATTAAAATGATATTTTATTTTTACCCTTATCCACTAATCATTTTAGTTTTATTAAAACCCCTCTACCTTAGGGAAAGTTGTTATACTGTCTAAAACTATATATACCGTACGATATTATCAAAACAAGCTACATTCGCATAAATACCATACTCTTCATACTAATACCCTTTCACTTAAAGGGAATATTTTTATTTTTTTCAGCCTTTTAACTAAGCTTTAATAAAATACCCTAATAAGGTAATATTATACATGAAACACACCGTGGTTAAGAGGCAATCGTCTCTAAAAAGGACACAAATCCTACCGTCCATGTGCAGCGGTTATCAACTCGAAATTGATTTTGTAGAATATCACCTTTAATAAAATACCCAAATTTAAATAGGATAATATTTTACGTAAATATCTCGTGGTTGATAGGCAATCGTTCCTAAAAAGGACACAAATCCTACCACACATGTGCAGTGGTTGTCAACACGGACGTATTTCTAAAATGTTACCTCCAAATAAACATCATAACTTTATTAAATTATTATTTACAATAAAATACTTTAATCCATCCTAAAAGGATATAATTGCATTTAAATACCTTGATCTTTACTAAAATGCTATTTTCAGCAAAAACCATAATTTTTATAAATGATATTTTCCAAAAAGAATACATAAAACTTTATTAAAAGACAATTTCAAATAAATACCATAATCTTTCATTAAAAAGATATTTTCATTAAAATACCATGGGTTTTCCCAAAATTATAATTACTCTAAAATATCATGGTTTCTTATAAACAATAATTACCATCAAATGTCGTGATCTTTTTTAACTAAGGGTTATATAAAATATTATGATACACTTTACAGACTTTAAAATGTAACAAGATAAAATGAGTGGTTGTGGAAGACCATATTAAATGAGATCAACTATCCGAATACGAACTTACGACATACCTGACACATGATACGGTTAGGGTTAGAATGCACGAATTTATGTATGAAATACTTTATAGATGAAGATCCCTGCACGCAGGGTGAATCGTCCAATATGTGGACAACTACTAACCCGATATTCGGACGAATACTAACCCGATATTCGGACGAATACTAACCCTACTTTGAGGGCGAATAATCTAATATGTGGATAACATACTGTCACGCCCCGCTTTCCAGAGTACGCTAAAATGGGCACGTGACATAGCCAACCATGCTACCTGTGGGTAGGAAGTATCCATCCACAGTCACATTACGATTGTAGAGATATCAAGAACAAAATAAAACTATCTAAACATGTCCATAATCCAAGATAACATGAGTCAAGAATAATAAAATGCGGAAGCGAAAGATCCAATACAACATAACTGGAATGTATGTCCCATAATGCGGGCTCACATCAGGAATAAAATGCAAGAAAGGAAAACTAACTACTGCTGACACTCACAGTTCAGCCTGTCGGCTGAAGTACTCCTGCTCGGACTGCGACAGCGGTACAGAATCTGGATCCAATACATGCGTTTCATCTCGAACATACCTAAGGAGTTAAGATACGTGAAACACATCGTGCACATTCGCCAAGGACCGCGGTAACGCCAAACGATACGCTACCTCACCAACACGCTCCAAGATCTTAAAGGGTCCAACAAATCGAGGACTAAGCTTTCCTCGACTTCCAAAACGAATCACCCCTCTAGTTAGTGATATCTTCAAGAATACCAAATCACCCCCGGCGAACTCTAGAGCTCTTCTCGACGTATCTGTCCAACTCTTCTGTCGGTCTTGTGCTGCCTTCATAAGATTTCTGGTAGTGTTAACCTTCTCAACTGTCTGCACAACCAAATCTGGTCCCAACAATCTTCGTTCACCAATATCGTCCCAACAAACAGGTGAACGGCATTCATGACCATACAAGGCTTCAAATGGAGCCATCTGGATAGTTGCCTGAAAACTGTTGTTGTAAGAAAACTCCACCAAATGTAGATGATCCTCCCAAGAACCCTTGAAGTCCAACATGCATGCTCTCAACATATCTTCAAGAGTTTGGATTGTTCTCTTCGACTGACCACCAGTTTGAGGATGATAAGCGGTGCTAAACTTCAATCGAGTCCCCAAACTTTCCTGTAAACTCCGCCAAAAGTGTGATAAGAACCGAGTGTCCCGATCGGACGCGATGCTCACCGGTACTCCATGCAATCTTACAATCTCTTGCATGTACCGCTCGGCTAAAGTCTCTGTTGATTGACCAACCCGGAAAGGAATAAAGTGAGCTGCCTTGGTCAATCAATCAACAATCACCCATACATCATTGTTGCCTTTTGGACTCCGCGGTAAAGCCGTCACGAAATCCATGGTTATATGTTCCCACTTCCACTGAGAAATCGGAAGTGGTTGCAATAAACCAGCAACCCTTTGATGTTCAGCCTTAACTTGCTGACACACCAAGCACTTTGCCACAAAGCGAGCAATCTCCCGTTTCATGCCTTCCCACCAGAAATGCTGTTGAATATCTCGGTACATCTTTGTGCTTCCTGGATGTACAGAATAAGCTGAACTGTATGCTTCTTTCATAAGCTCTTCACGAATATCTCCCTTTGGCACACACAAACGGCTACCATACCTCAACGAACCATCTTCGTGGATCAATAAATCTGTTCGTAGTCCGGCTTCAACCTGTCCTCGAAACTTTTGCAGTCTAGGATCCTGCGATTGCGCTGCTTCAATATTCTCGATCAACGATGAATGTACTTGCAACTGCACTAACTGTCCCGTAGAATGCGGTAACACAACCTCCAAGTCAAATCTTCGAAAATCTTAAACGATCTCCTTCTGCGTAGTTAACACCTGAATTGCTGGTGACCGACTAAGCGCATCCAGCACGACATTAACCTTCCCCGGATGGTACTTAAGATCAAGATCGTAGTCAGCCATCAGCTCCAACCATCTACGCTGCCTCATATTAAGCTCCTTCTGCGTGAACACATACTTCAGGCTCTTATGATCCGTGAAAACTTCGACCCTTTCGCCTAAAAGGTAGTGTCTCCAACTCTTCAAAGCGAAAATCACAGCCGCAAGCTCCAAGTCATGCGTTGGGTAATTGTTCTCATGGGTCTTCAACTGTCTCGATGCGTACGCTACAACCTTCCCATGCTGCATCAATACACATCCCAATCTTTTCCCAGATGCGTCGCTGTGAATCACCAATCCTCCGGAATTGTCTGGCACGGTTGGAATAGGGGCGGTTATCAACTTCTGCTTCAACGTCTCAAAAGCTAACGCACACTTGTCCGTCCATCCATCCAAAAGGTACCTCCTTACGCGTAAGCTTGGTTAACGGCTCCGCCTGACGAGCAAAGTTCTCCACAAATCTTCTGTAATATCCGGCGAGTCCAAGAAAGCTTCTTATCTCCGCAACATTCTTTGGAATGGGCCAATCACGAACTGCTGCAATCATTTCTGGGTCGACGGCAATTCCATCGCCAGAGACAACATGCCCCAAAAACTTTATTTCCTCCAGCCAAAACTCGCACTTGTTCATCTTCGCATATAACTTCTTCTGTCTCAACGTCTGCAGTGCGATCTTCAAATGTTCTGCATGCTCTTCAAAACTCTTTGAGTAAACCAGAATATCGTCAATGAATACCACAATAAACTGATCCAAGAATGGTGAAAGATTCGGTTCATCAAGTCCATGAATACTGCCGGTGCATTCGTCACTCCGAAGGGCATCACTGAGTATTCGTAATGTCCATACCGAGTTCGGAACGCCGTCTTGCAAATATCTTCCGCTTTCACTCGGTCCTGATGATATCCGGATCGCAAATCCAGTTTTGAGAATACCCTCGCGCCACTAAGCTGCTCACAAGTTCTCCAATGCGAGGGATCGGGTACTTGTTCTTAACAGTCACCCGGTTTAATTCTCGATAGTCGACGCACATCCTTCTTCTTCACTAGAAGAACTGGAGCTCCCCAAGGCGAGTTACTGCTTCGAATCCAACCCTTTTCAAGCAACCCGTTTCTTGACTTCTTCCAACTCTACTGGTGCCATTGGATAATACGCTTTGGATACTGGCGCTGCACCAGGAATAAGATCAATTGCGAACTCCACGTCTCGCTTCGGCGGTAAAACCCGATATATCTTCAAATACATCCATAAAATCACGAACAACAGCCGGCTCTTCACTTTTATCAACTTCCATTGATGAAAGAATACTGTTTGTCGGCCTAGCCCTAAACTCGACTGGCCCGACAGAACTGCTTCCTCCAGTGAAGCTAAACTCGGGATGTCCGGGAATCTGGACAATTTCCTTCCTTACCCTACAATCAATGTGAGCGTGGAAAGTGCCAAGAAAATCCATTCCCAAGACGACTTCTCTTACATTTCTTCCCGTGCGGTCCGAGGGAAGAACTTCTCTAGGGAACTCTTTGAACAATCCGCCCACTTGATGGGCTTGGGCAAACGGTTCTCCTCAACAAGCCACCATTCTCGGGCGTAGTCCACTAACTGAATGCGTACTACATCAACTCTTTTCTCATCTGGAATCTGTGCCACAATATGCAAATTCTCTGTGTCAACTAGCTACTGCTCCGCTGGCAACGGCTCCTCCAAACCAGTAAATGTAGACGGACCCAAACGCCTGAAATCTGCTACGGTCCCTACTCGGTCAACTGGTTTAGTTCCAACATTGTTCACAGACTGCTGAACGATCTGTAAACCTTCCTGAAACGATCCCGCTTGCTGCTGGATCAGCTCGGTCTGTTTCTTTTGATTCTCTAGCATTTCTCTTATCACTCCAAGCATGGCGGCTTCGTCCACACGCCTTTGGTACGTCTTACCGGCCATAATCCTCGAAGTCAAAACACCCAACATCAGCATGATGATAGATTCAACATATAGATCAAGGCTAGAACTCCAAGTTACTTAAATAGAGTGCCGCATTGTAACTATGCCGCGGTATCATAGCCACAATTACATAACTTTACCCAAGTCGCCTAAGTCCTAGAGATAACAAGGAATCAGGTTACAAGTTGATATGCAAAGGAAGTTTGCACATCGTAAAAGATATAATCAGGAAGAATGCGATTCAAGAATGGTAAACGGCAAGGTGGCAGGACATGTTTCCTAAACACGGGTATTCTGATTCGTGTATTGGGTACAATACCCAACTACAAAAGAATCAACCCAACTAACCTATGGCTTTGAAACCAAAAGAACCATGTCACGCCCCGCTTCCCAGAGTACGCTAAAATGGGCACGTGACATAGCCAACCATGCTACCTGTAGGTAGGAAGTATCCATTCACAGTCACATTACAGTTGTAGAGATATCAAGAACAAAATAAAACTATCTAAACATGTCCATAATCCTAGATAACATGAGTCAAGAATAATAAAATGCGGAAGTGAAAGATCCAATACAACATAACTGGAATGTATGTCCCATAATGCGGGCTCACATCAGGAATAAAATGCAAGAAAGGAAAACTAACTACCGCTGACACTCACAGCTCAGCCTGTCGGCTGAAGTACTCCTGCTCGGACTGCGACAGCGGTACAGAATCTGGGCCATGCAAAACCCAGACGTCAGCGCGTCAAGTCATCAAGTAATAACATAATAAACAGGGTAACAGGCAATGCGAATAACAACATGAATAAAGCAAGGGTAACAATAACATAAATCAGAGCAGTGCGGGGTAGTGTGTAGTGGGTAAACTAAACTGTTCTATCAGGTTTTCTGTTCTAAAGTTTTTGAAACCAAATTGATGAATCATCGATGTAACTCAATAGTATCCCGTACATACCCGGGACCACGGCCCCAGATTCTCGGGCTGAAACCGAGACATGCCGCTAGGCACCAAACAGGAATGTGTACAGATGAATGATGTCAGCAGCATCATTCCAAGGCTGGCCTAGCCTAAAAACTGATCAGAACAAGTAGCGAACTGTTGAGTTACAAGTCAGGTTTCACCTTTGATTTCCCCATACCCCCAAGTTATATGTGTATGTCAAGTCAGGTATCCCGTAATCAAGAAACTAATGCCAACATAGGATCAGGTAAACAGGTTTGTCTGGATAGACAACAGGAACGGTCCATGAGGACTACATGTCAGGTTTGTTGGCATTAGACACAAGATCAGGTAACGGGTCAGGTCATGGTACATCAGGTCAAGTCAAGCAGTACGGTACCACGTCGGGTCAATCCATAAGTATGTAACAAGTCAGGTCAAGATGTACACGATATCATGGGTATGCTCATATTCAGTTACAAAATCAAGCATAGTCATCAACAACATAGATTTAAGCAACGAGTTAAATAATAAAGAAGCATCGACTAATCTAGCAGCACAGTTATCAATTGTGTGTCCGAGGTGTTATCAACGTTGTAAGAATACAATATGACAGTTAGGGCCGTTAAATCATGTTAACCAGTTTAAGAATTTTATAGATGCAATGATATATATCTATATGTAGCTTCCAAGGATGAAATCTCAGTTTATGCAGGTTAAATGTACACATGTGTCCGAATGAAGTAAAACGATAGATAAAGTACCATAGGCTACGTCATTAGTGAAAGTGTAATTAAAACATGTAACTATGGTTATTAGGTTCAAAACAGTAATTGCAACAGTTAGGTTCCAAGTTTGAAAGATAAAATGATATATAACAATATTGAACACGAAAATGAGAAATGATCGTAATAAAGTTAAATTTACCGGTTTAGTGTGTCATTAATGTGTAAGTAAATATTATTTAGCATGTCGCAAGGGGTACTTGCCTCGACGGGTTGCGAATCGGGAAAACGGAACGTAAAATGTCGGCGGGGAAAACTCGCGACGGGCGCATGGTTCACGGAATGAACCCAAACGACGAACAGTGGAACCACACAGATCAGAGTACCTCGCTGGATTGTCGGGACACGTCGCCGGCACGGCCGGATTCCGGCAGGACACAAAACAGCGAATCTACAAACTTCAAGAATTCATTAAACGACACAGGAAGAATTAAGAAGAGAGAAGAGAAGGAGGATAGAGAAAAGGGTGCTCACGTGGATCTGTGGAGGGGTGGTGATGGTCGACAACGTTGACGGAGCTCCGGCGCACGAACTGCGAAAATCCCGGCAATCGACAGAGAAGGTTCTTGTTAAAAAAGAACAAAGAAGGAAAGAAGGAAGAAGATCATACCGTGGTATGGCGTTCAGAGATTCAGGGGAGTCGGCACGTGGTGATGACGCCGAGGGGTTGCCGGCGTGGGTCTACCAGCGAAGGGTGGTGGCTGCAGATCTTGAAGGCTAGGGTTCTTATGCTGTTTCGCTACTGGTTGCACAGGGTTTGATGAGGGAGAAGAGAACAGAGGAGAGGGAGATAAGATGTGGAAAGAGGTCTCGACGACGACGAAAGATGGTCGGCGACGATGGGAAGGTGAGTACCGGTGGTCGAGTTGGTTGTGTGCAGGGCAGTGCAGGGGAAGACTCGGGGAGAAGAAAGAAGAAGAGGAAGATGACGAGGAGGGGTTGGAGGCTTGGGACGTATGGAGATCGCCGGCGGCGATCCCACGACGAGCTGCGGCTGCAGGTGGCCGCGGTTGCTGCTGCAGGGTGCACGGGGAAATGATGAAGGAGGGAGAAGAGATGGATGTGGAGGCGACGAGGGCGAGGAGGCGAGGAGTCCGGTGGTGATGGCGTCGGCGTTGGGCTGTGTCGACTAGGGGCAAGGCGGCGGTAGGGTTCGCTGGTGATGGGTTCGTGTTTAGAGGAAAGAAAAGAAGAGGAGAAAGAATATATGGGGGGGGAGAGAGAGAGATAGGGAGAGAGAGAGAGATCGAGAGGAGAGAGAATTTGGGGAGGAGAGAGAAAGAGAGAGATAGAGACGGGGAGAAAGAGAGAGGAGAGAAGGTGGGGCCCACGGGTTAAAGAAGGGAGCGCTGATTGGCTATGGGGGGTGTTAGGAAAAATAATTAAAGATTTTAAAGATAGGAAAAAAAATATAGTATGGGTAAAATATATTCGGCAGTTTAAAATAAATTAGAAATTTGGGATTTGGCGCAAAGTAAAATATTTCCAAATTGCGGCCGGGTCGGGTCCAAAAATTTAAAATTGAAATAAGGAAATTTTAGGCGGGATCCAAAATTTAAAATGAAGTGTTTTACAATCAAAAAGCATACCCCCAAAATGGACACACGTACCTGCGCGTAGCCGTCCAAACTCGCCCGTTTCACTGAACAGGACGAGAACACGATGCATGGACGCTACAACGGGGTTAGGGGTGTCAAGCAGGCCATGACAAGTATTTTTAATTTTATTTTAGATACCTTAAATTGTTATATGCAGAAATGAATTTGCCGGGTAAAATTTATACTAGCAACAGTATATTAGGATCAATGAAATAAATACCATACACCAACATACGACAACAGAAACCTGTAGCATTGGGCTCGGGTGTTACACATACAATGTGGGAAATTCCATACCTAGATGATATACGCACTAACTCTAATTCGTCAAAACCTTTATACTGAACATCGTGGATGGGTAGTTTGATTAGGTAAGGAGATGCGGAACCCGAATTCCCCTACTTCTCGATCATGATCCTGTGAGGTGAAACTGTACATTTTATTTTCCTAGTTGTTGTTCCGTGGCCACAACGGAATAACCGCGAGTATCCGGACCCATATTTAACAAACTAATGCGAACTTTTACCTAACAGATACCTCATACAACATACCCATATTCACATATACCTTATTCAACCTGCCTTATTTACATATACCTTATACCCTTATACCCATATATATCATATCTGTACACACACATCATATCTATATACACTTGCTCGTTTTTGTACCTTTACTTCCTTATGAGACAATCCTACTCGAGTGTAACTCGCTGATGGACTTTCCTTTTCTCTTTCCTCTACCTCTGGAATGTCCGTTAGATGAGGATGAGTATTATGATGAGGATCAAGGTGTGGATCCTACTAATGAAGATTATGCGAACTTGACGACAGAAGATCAGCTAGTTTTATTTTTGTTTGTTGCCCACCTGTTTAGGGCTTTTGCTTCTTTTTCGATATAATTAAACTATTTAGTTTATTTTACTCATTCTTTTGGGATGTAATAAAGTTTGGTTAATGGAAATAAATGCCTTCCGCTTTTATTATTCTGCTTTGGTACATATCCTGCATGCTATAGATATTCATACGCTTAACGTAACTGTATTGAATAGACCATCTTCAATAAAGTTAGGTTGCGGACCATGCCACGTCACCCCTTCACCTTCTTTGGGAAGCGGGGCGTGATAGGTTTTAGTGGTGGCCTATGCAGGTCCTCAATATACTAAAATAAAACCGTTAACTGACTTATTATATTTGTGAATTTTATCCATATATATTGATTTCATAATTTTCCCATGTTCCTTTTCCTTTCCTTGACATTCTGTATCCTGACCATGGCCTTTCTTTTCAGGTCATGGCAAATCTTTCGGACGAGGACAACATGTCAGACATCACTTTTGAGGCTACACTTGGATAGTCGGATGACAAAGTATTAGATCCCCAGACAAATATCTCCGATGGCGACTTGGAAGATGAAAAAAGAAGCCCCGGTGGAGGAAGAACCCGAGAAAGAGGAGGCTCATGCGGAGGAAGAAGAGCTTGAGGAGGAGGCCCCTGCCGAAGAGGAGGCTCCCGTTGAGGAGGATGAGCCTATTAAAGGGGATTCCGTAGAGAAATAACCAGAGGAAGAGGAAGCTCATGCGGAGGAAGACGAGCCCGAGGAGGCCCCTGCTAAAGAGGAGGTTCCCGTTGAGGAGGAGGGACCAAAAGAATACGGTTCGCACATGTGGTTTATTGGGAAAACACTCTATATTCTGGGACATACTTATCGATGTGTTCGTCGTACCCCTCCACAACTCTATCGTCGGAATGTACCAGGCTCATCTTTTTTTTATAGTTTTGCAAGGAAGGTCAACAAACGCCGAGCCAGCGATGCGCAGTTTCCACCATATGATTGATGGACGATAACCGAAACGCTTAAGATTAGTTCTTGCAATGTTTAGTTTCTTAGTTCCCCAGTGGGCTAAATAAGTTATGTATAGCAGTAGGGCCATATTTAATCTTAATTGTATCTCCTTTGCTGATTAGTCGAAAATACTGCATTTTAAACACGGCAATTTCTCTATCTTTTGCACTCATCTAGAAGTGTTCGGCATTCATATTACACATATTAGCAAAACAGTCTTGAAATATCAGATTGCATGTGTTAGACTTTAAAACCGGCATTTCTAGGGATATTGACTGTATTTTATGGCATCGCATCATCCCTATATTGCGCAACACTTGTCTTGAGAAATTGTGCAGGAAATTGCAGGAACAAAGTCATTTTGCTGATCAAACATTACGCCAACTCAAAGACCTGAGAACTGGTAGCAATCTAGAGAGAAATACTAAATTCAACATATCAGAAAAAGGCCCAAGTATTAGCCCAAAGCAGCACCAGAAATACCAAGCCTCAAGCCTCCAACATGGCCGCGGTTCCGCGGCGGGAGCCTGCTTGCGCCGCGGAACCGCGGCGGTATTGCCACGTCATCAGTCAATTTTCAGTGCACAATTCTTATCTCTGGGCCCACATTCCTTTCATATACTTCAAACTCCAGAATTCTCTCGAAGCTTCTTCCAGATCAGCAAAGATGATTAATTAAGCTAATCCTAATTAAGCTCCTAACTAACCTCTTCTAGAAGCCTCTCTAGCTAACTAAGTTTTGGAGGGAAATTCAAATCTCCTCAACAAACTTTTGGAGGGAAACTTAAAATTCAAATCCTAGATCTAGGGTTTTAATGTCTATAAATAGGAGCCTAGATCTAAGGGTTGAGGTTGTTCTTTAGTTGTTCTTCCATAATCTTTAGTTTTCTTCAATCTTTAGTAGTTCAAGAACCACCGTCATCTTCTACCCACAAGTTGAGTGACACGACTTGTGCCTCAACCCCAATTCTAATTCAAAATCAAGATCAAGATCCCGAGAGCAATTCAAGCAAGAGAGCCTTCAACCTTTAGAAGCGACGCCGGATTCCAACGGAGCAAGTGATCCACGCCGATCCGCGACTCAAGGAGCCGAGCGAAGCCGAAATCGACGATCTAGTTCCTTCCTTTTGTAAATTCAAGAGAGTTGTAACGAAATTTGTCGATAAATAAAGGTGAATTTTCTATATTCTTGCTTATCTTTTAATTCAAGCATAATGATTAGATCTCAATTTGTGATTGTGTTTGTGATCATGATGTTTGAGTAATCTCCGCTCGTGTAGGAGTTGAGACGATCTTTAGATGATGATGATTTAGATATTTTTACAATTCTTAAATCCTATAATGTTTGGAAATTCTAGTGAATCAAATGATTAATAACCTAGTTTCGAGATGATGCTTTCTTGATTGTGTTCACTCGAAACTAGGGAACAACTATTAAACATTTGATTAACTAGAAACTAGAATTTGAATGCGATCCATTGAAAGGACAAAGGATGAGTTGCGAAATCCCTAATTTCCTCGCAAGATCCTTAAACCTCGATGAATTTGCATCGATCTAGTATCAATTTGTTAAAAGATAAGAATGAGTAATCATTAGATCTCATCACATCTATAGATCCGATCTACTCCTACGAGCCATACTTCTAATCTTGATTGTTGGCTGGAAAATTATCACACATCTCACTTCTTGATTTTAATGCTTTCTTAGATCTAGATCTTTCTCTTTCTTGAAATTCAATTACAAATCATGAATTGTTTGTTTTCTTTTCTTTAAAGTTTCAATTCATCTAATTCGAAACACGAACAATTACACTTTTCCTGTGGACGATCCGCACTCGCTAACGATCTACATCCGACACCGTAGTTGATTGCGGTCAAAACAATTCTTTGATTGTGAATTTTATTCATTTTCTTAACACACACAAAGAAATCGTATTCAATCAAATGGCGCCGTTGTCGGGGATAGTGCGCTAATTGTTCGTATTTTAAAATTTGAGTTGAAAGATTTATTCCATTATAATCTTTAGATCTAAATTCACGCAAACACTAATACGAGTTGTTGTGATTTGTTGCGAGGAACTCTGGAGCTTGCTGTGCAATTGTAAATTTTTTTGGAGAATTCCAGAGGACTCAGGAGATACACAGAAGCTCTCTGTGTAATTTTTGTGCAGTGAACTATTCATTCCACCGCCCTTCCGCGGTCTAAGCCCCTTATTGCGACGGAATCGCGGCTCCTCAGGCTGCTCTCTGTACAAATTTTCTCAGGTGATCTACAACTTTCTTATCTTCTCCCTCAGCTGCTCCAACTAACAATTTGTGTAGGTTTCTTTGCAAATAAATCGCAGCGCCGCAAAAGAAAAATAAATTGTGCGTGTTTTGATCTTTGTGGTTGTTTGCATAATTAATACGGACATTAAGGGGCAAAGACCAAATCCAGATTAGGTGGGGAGTTCATTACCCTTCCTAAGCCCCGAAAACCGCAAAACTTTCCACTTGTCTTTCCAGATTAGGTTGGTGCTCAGAATCCACCTCGCATCTCTCTTCAAGAGAGATGCTATCCTACACGAGGTCCACTTTCCACTTGTCTTTCCATTCCACCAGCCAACGGGGAAAATTTTCAGATTAAACCCCAATACATCAACCTTCTACCAAAATTTCACGGTCTCGAGTCTGAGGATGCATACGTATTTATCACCAAATTTGAAAATGTATGCGCAATGATGGGTACTTCACAGCTTTCTGTGGATGCTATGCGTCTTCGTCTTCTCCCATTTACCTTGTACGATTTAGCCGAGAAGTGGCTATATAACACTACCACACATTCCATTTCAAATTGGGAAGACTTCGTCAAAGCATTCCTTAAGAAATTCTACCCACATCAAAAGACAGCTCGAGTCCGTAGCGAAATCTATCAATTCACCCAGCTTCCAAATGAACCATTTTCAAAATGTCTTGAACACTTCAAGGATCTGTTAGTCCAATGCCCACATCACGGCATCCTGAGATGGGAACTGTGCCGAATTATTTATGAGGGCATTAATCATAACACAAGACAGACCCTTGAATCCATGTGTCAAGGCAACTTCATGACCAAAGATGATGGGGAAGCCTGGAATTTTCTAGAAAATTTCGTTGAAAAATCTTTACAGTGGGAGGGTGTGAGTCAATCGTCTAGGGATAGCAATGATATTTCCATAGGAGTTAGAGCTGACATTTCAGCTATGCAAAAGAAACTCGAAACTATGGAAAACAAATTTTTAGCCGCCCTAAGTCAAATATCACTCTCCAAAACTGTATGTGGATGCTGTTCTGATCCTTCTCACTTGATGGAAGAATGTCCGTTTCAAGGTCATGAGCATACCAATGCCGCATTTCAAAGACCTAGAAACGATCCATTTTCTTCCACATATAATCAGGGTTGGAGGAATCACCCAAATTTTGCTTGGAACCAATCACAATCTCAAAATACGGTTCCAACCCAAAACAATTTCCAAAGGGTCCCTCCACCACAACAGCACCCACAACTTCAATTGAGTCAGCACCCCTTTCAAGCACAAAATTTCCAAAATCCGGTCAACACACCCGCACCATCTAGTCTTTTGCAGTTGACCGGGACTGATGAATCCTCTTCATTCATAAACTTGCTTCTAACAAATCTCATGCAAGTATCGGCTGAAATAAAGTCTTCTGTCGATAAAATTGAGAAAAACTCTGCGTCCCAAAGCGAGAGTATTAAATCGATGGAAGAAGAAATTGCATGATTAAAAGCCGAAATGGGTGCAAGAGAGAAAGGGAAACTTCCAGCTCAACCTTTGCCCAATCCTGGCTATTCACATCATGTGGATGCAATCACGTTGAGATCTGGAAGAGTGCTTGACACTCACGTTGGGGATGAGTTTGATGACACTGATAAATCAATCAATACCCCGGCTGAGACCTTTCCTCACACACACCCTTCTAATTCTAACCCCAGTTCTTCTACCCCACCACCTACTTCCGAGCCTATTCTTCGTTTCCCAAAAGGCTCGCCACTTCAGCCCACCTCTTTTACTCCTCCACGGACGATCCCCACTTCTATTCTGGGATCGGTTCCACACACACTTCCTTCTTCTATGATGGACCCAGCGCTTATTGCTAAAGCACCTTATCCTAATCGGTTAAGGGCTAACACATCGAGTCCACATATGGAGAAGATTATGGACATTTTAAAGCAAGTTAACATCAACATCCCTCTCCTAGATGCAATCCAACAAGTTCCGTCCTATGCGAAAACTCTTAAGAACTTGTGCACTAGGAAGAGGAAGACTCAAGTGCCCAAGAAGATATTCATGGCAAAGACAGTAGACACAGCTTTCCCCCAACAATTACCGAGGAAACGTAAGGATCCTGGATATCCTACTATTTCTATTACTATTGGGGAGAAACACATCAACCGTGCTCTACTAGACATTGGCGCTAGTGTTAACTTGCTTCTTTACTCAGTTTATGAGCAACTAGGTATCGGAGAGTTGAAGCCAACCCATTGCACTCTCCAGATGGCTGACCGATCAATCACCAAACCCAGGGGTGAACTGGAGGATGTGTTAATAAAAATTGGGGAATTTATCTTCCCTGTGGACTTTATTGTAATTGATACACAACCTGTAGCGAACCCACGGAACCAAATTCCGGTGATTTTAGGTCGCCCCTTTTTGGCCACTTCCAATGCTATTATCAACTGTCGTAATGGCTCTATGACCCTATATTTCGGGAATAGGTCAATAGAGCTGAATATTTACAAGTTGGGAAGTGTACCCTCCGAACCTACTGCTCAGGTCTGTTCTGTCGACTTAATGGATGTCGACAGCAGCGAATTTGATGATCCTCATGATACTGATCTTGACTCTTTTCATACGTTATTGTTTGACCCAACTATGTATCATACACATACGGACTCTTCCATTGAGATGTCCGGGTCAACAACTAACATTGATTATGAACCGTTTCTGGAGTCTGAAGATCACCCCACACTTTGTGATGACATTATTCATCGGGGTATTGATGGAACTTTTGAGGAAATCTTCACTGATGAACTCGCATTTTTGAATGACACGGGTGTTGAGATGAAGCATCTCCCAATCAATGAAATTGAACCTCCACCCCTTCTTTTGAACTGTAAAAAGAATGCGAGTAATCCATCACATACACTGCATCGTCTCTCCAAAATGAGACGCACACACATTCTATTCCACCACTTAACCTTTCCCCACTTCTTCTTCCACCAACCAGAGCACTGCATTGATAAAATCTTTGAATGGTTGGTGTTAACCTTCGATCTTTGCAAAGCTTGGCATCGACCAATGATTTTTGACCCCCTCATGTTATTTTCAAAAAGATTAACATTGCATAACTCAAGTTTGGGGGGGGGCATTTTTTCTGGCTCTTGAAAAGAAAATTTTTACAAAATGATGAGCCAAAAATAAGTTTGGGGGAGGATCTTCACTTAAATATTTTGCCCCCACTAATAAATTCCTCCCAAGCTTACAGGTTTTTCGAGATTTAGCAGATGGCAACAGTGAGGACACTGTTGAAAACAAGTTTGGGGGAGATTTGTGCTTATTTTCGCATCATTTGCATCATACTTTGCATAAGCACAAAACATTTTTGAAAACCTATAAAAATTTAAAAATTTTCAAAATATAAAAATATTTTTTTTTACATAAATATGATAATAAAAGTTTAGATAGTGAAAAATTACATCCATGAGATTAGAAAAATTTAAGAAAACCAAGAAAATTAGAAGTTTTCTTATACGAACTAGTAATAAGTAGTTATGAGCCGTTGTCCCAAGGGTTACTAAGATGAAGGACGTCACTAATCTGAGGATAAAAATAAGTCTGAAAAATAGTTCCTATTCCGGAAGCCAAACATTTTGAACGTTGATACCCTGCTATTCGCACTTATACACGTCTTGAAACCCGGGATAGTAGAGGATACCTTGAAATGCTCTTGTCTTAAAGCCGATGTATGAAGGAAATAAAAAAAATAATAAAATGAAGAAAATATAAAATGGTGAGAAAAATGGACACTGGTTTTGTTATCACCAAGGGCAATAAAAAAATATATAGCGAGGGTGCCTCTTCACCTAGTGCCCTAAGGCCAACTGGTCTGGGAGTCACTGCTATGCCTTAGGTGGTGCAAGTTCCCCTCCGAAAGACGGCGCGACATGACGTCTGGCCTGAGATTCGGGGCAGATGCTAATTGGTGCTATCCGTCCACCTCTCCGAAGATGCCAAGTTGATTTATGGCACCATGTATCGAAGGTTTAGACGGATGCGTCCGATGTAGCAGACTTCGTCAGATTCCCCCTCGTTTGAGGGGTTTTTGATTGTGGGGACGCTCTTCCCTGCAGGCGCAAGCCCCTGTAGTTAATTACGCTACCGCATTGCGGTAACAACTTTCTCCTTCTCCAGATGGTCACTTCGTATCGTGGGTGATTGTTTTGTATTTTGTTGCCCGTGGATTGTTTACGGAGACTGAGTTATGTCGTCGCACGTAGGGCGTGGACTAGTCCAAATCCGTATTGTCTTAGATTTGGGTTTGGGGGGGTTTTGGTTTGAGGACACGTTAGCCATACTTGAGGCTAAGATCAACTCAAACGTTTGTTAAGGATACGTTAGTCTAACTTTGTGACTAAGATCAACTTAACGGGATCGTTTAGATCCGACAAAAGAGTGTTTGGACTCTAATGTTCCAGTTTAGGGACATAGTGGTCCATCGTCTGTATGGCTGTCGGGACCCATCACCTCTCTGACGACGTTGAAGGATTACAACGACAGATGTCAAAGGAGTTCAGAGATGTACCCTTGAGCCGGAGTTAATTTGGGGGATTCGTAGTCCAGTATGTTTGAGGGTTTAAGGACGCGTTAGCCATCTTCGAGGCTAAGATCAACTTAAACGGGACCGTTTAGGTCCGACAAAAGAGCATATGAAGGGCTCTATTGTTCTAGTTTAGGGACGTTGCGGTCCATGGGTAGTTTAAGGACATTGCGGTCCGTGGGTAGTTTAAGGACATTGCGGTCCGTTGTTAGTTTTAAGACATCTCGGTCAAGGTTAAGGACGTCGTAGTCCATGGGTTTAAGGACCCCACAGTCCGGTATGTGCTCTGGATGCTTCACACGGGTTCACTGCCGTGCTTAGCGAGGACCAGGCTCCGCTCTGGACGTTTTCCGTGGGGTCAAAGAGTGACGTTATCCACGTTCCGCGTGACCAGGAATTTGTATGAGTTTAAGGACCCCACAGTCCATATCATGGGTGGTCGTCGGGACCCGTCACCTCTTTGAAGACATTGAGGGATTACAATGCCAAGTATCAAAGGAGTGAAGAGATGTACCCTAGAACCGGAGTGGCTTGAGCAGTCCCTGGCCCAATTTGAGGTCAGGACTGATTAATTATGTTATGAGCCCATTGGCCCAATTAGTCACGAATTGAGGACTTATGGCCAGCTTGGGCTAAGTCCCATCATGTCTGGAATATTGATTCCTTGTGAGTCCATCAAGGGAGAAGCTTTGCCTCTATCCCTTTAGCCAATTGGGCTATAGACTAGTGTTAAACACTTCAAAGCAATCAGTGTTGAACACTGGGAATGAGTTTGACAAGTTAGTGTTTAACACTAGAAGAATAATTGGTGTTAAACACCAGCAACAAGGCCTTGAAATGATCATAAGCACTAAAACAGCTCAGTGTTGAACACTGGCAATGGGGATCTCAAATTAGTGCCGAATATTAAAACAATTAGTATTGAACACTACGAACAAAATTCTTTAATTAGTGTTGAACACTAAGGCCCGATAGCATTTCAATACTGGATTCGAGGGTTTTAACTTAGTGTTAAACACTACAGCAAGAACGGTCACGTGGCCCCACGTGAGAGTGCCTTCCCTTCAATGATTCTGCCGAAATTACTGTGTCTTTGATAGCGTCACGTGTCAGCACGTGACGGGCATTCAAATGCCTATGTGTTAAGGCTTCTGCTGAAAGTCACGTGGGTCACGTGGGGTGCTGCCTCAAAGGGGCTTTCTGTAGGGCTTTTGGGGGGGTCACGTGGTGACACGTGACCCTGCCTCAATGTTTTTTTTTTTTTTTTGGAGGATCTGTTACTCCTCTTTCAGGAATTAAATTCCTCGAACTTTTAATTTCAGAGGAATTAAATTCCTATTTCCTTTTGAAGGCTTATATTCTGGAATAGAGTTTAAATCTGAGTTTTCTGTGGGAATTAAATTCCTTGTTTATGCGAAGAACCGAATAGGGTTAAACCCTAACAAAAGCTTTTAAGGAATTAAACTCCCCTTTTCTGAGGATTATGATTAAAGGAATTAAGTTCCCACCGTTTCAACAGAACTATGTTCTTAATTAGGGTTCAACCATGTTTCTTTTTGTTTTGAAGGAATTAAATTCCCATGATACAGGGTCGAACCCTAACTTTATTTTGGAGGAATTAAATTCCTATAGTTCTATGAGAGTTAAATTCTCATGCTTGCATTCCTTCTCTATGTTTTGGATCTGCATGGCAGGATCTCGACCCATTGAGAATTAAATTCTCAACCTTAAGGGGAGATGTGCACTTTGCAGATCCTCTATCAAAGAGGGAGGAGATATGCTCTCTCGTTTTATGCCTCAGAGTTAAACTCTGTTGAGAATTGAATTCTTTTTCTTTCCAAAAGGCTTTCCCTTTCTTACCTAGGTTTTTTTGCAGAAGATCTGAGTCTTTTCAAAATATCAAAGCTCTTCTCCTTTCTCTTTTCTTCTCTGCGTCTCTCCTCTTTTTTGTGTCCCTTGGCTCCTATTTATAGGAGAAGCAGCCGAATCAATCAGTCTTTTGTGAATCTTCATTGAGAGATTTGATTTGCGTCCATCATTCATTTTGGGCCTTTGGATTATCAGGTGAATTTTATTCACCATTGGATTTTAAATCCAGAGATTTTCCTTTGTTATTTTGGTTAGATTTTTAAGGGGGAAATCTTTCCAAACCCGAGATTTTCCATAGATAGATGATATTTAATCATCTCTGGATCTTTAATTTGATTGGTCCCAAATAATTGCTTTCCTTTGGAAAGATTCGAATTTCCTTCAGAATTTAATTCTGTCGTCAAAAATGGGCTTTGAAAGCCGGTCACGTGTGACCACGTGACCCATGGTCACGTGTAGACACGTGACCCTCTTTGGAATGAAGAATCCTCTTCCTTTCTGCGCTATCTTCCGGTTGCTGTTGTAGCCATCACGTGCTACCACGTGACGCCTGGTCACGTGTGAGCACGTGACCCCTGTCTGGCACTTCTTTCTTTGGTTCAATTGGAGAGCGAGTTTGCTGCTTTGAACGTCACGTGTCGACACGTGACCCTGGTCACGTGGGAGCATGTGACCTCTTCTGAAGCTCTTTTCCTTGACTTGATCAGCGAATCAAAGTGCGCTTTTTCTGTATTTTATAGGTCACGTGTCAACACGTGACTGCTGTCACGTGTAAGCACGTGGCCTCTTTTGAAGCTTTTCCCAGAAGCTTTCCTGATTTTAAATCAGGAAACAAATGCCCCCACAGCGTTGTTCTCACGTGTCAGCACGTGAGTGCAACGCTGTCACCTCTCGCGACCGTTGGATTCCTTTAGGGATCTGGGGAGATGAAACGTTTTCACTATCTTCTATAAATAGCTCTGTCTCTTCATAGGAGCCTTCACCTTGTTCGTCTTCTTCCTCTGAGAATTTCTTCTTTGAGAATTTAATTCTCACTTCTAGAGCTTAGTTCTCTGTCTTGATCATTTCCCAGAGTTTAACTCTGTTGACGGATCCTTTCCCTCAGGTAAGAATGTTAAACGGCCAAAGCGCCTTTGTCTTTAAAAGAACTCTTTGGATTTCAAATCTATATTAAGGGTTTCGCCAAGAACCCATTTTTCTTCACGTTTCTCCATAAGAACAGGGAGCCTTCGAACTGTAGATCTCTTAGGTTTTAGGTGACCTTTGGGGAGACGATGACAACGTTTCAACTCCATGGACTTTAATTCCATCAAAATTATTTCTGGG
Organism: Agapanthus africanus; assembly: GCA_030015575.1. Taxonomy (NCBI): domain Eukaryota; kingdom Viridiplantae; phylum Streptophyta; class Magnoliopsida; order Asparagales; family Amaryllidaceae; genus Agapanthus; species Agapanthus africanus. Next base: position 417,695,241 of record JASDDO010000029.1, read on the forward strand.
AATTTAATTCCCTTTTTTCTAATAAGGAATTTAATTCCTATGAAGAACTCAATCTCTTCACACAGAGGCTCCTTGGGGTCTCTTGGCCCGAGGCTGTTCTTCTGCAATTAATGCGATGGGGATTTTGTAATGATGCCCTCTGTGGGAATTTAATTCCCTTGATTTTGTTGGGTTCACTGTAGAGCCCGAGACAGATTCTGTTGGGGGAATGTGCATGGCCATCATTTTTTATTAAATGAGGATATTCCCTTTCGTTTTATTGTAACTGTTTGGTCTCATTATTAATGAGCCGTCATCCGGATTCTGTGGGGCCCATGTGTTTTGTAGCCAATGGTCCCAGGAAACTTTGCTGTTGCTTTCTCCCGCTAGTCTTCATGTTCGTGCATGAATATATATCGCTGACCTTCCTTTTAACGGTTTTCTTTTTATTGGATTTCAGGTGCGATGGCTTCTGCTCCACGCTTTCCCTTTTCTCGCTCGGAGGCGGCTTTTCCTCAGTCACCGTCTGATGAGGAAGCGATGGCGATGATTCGGGCTCATGACCCGAACTGCACCAACCTTCTTCAGTGGGGGTCTTGGTACAGTCAGATTATTCAGGGTCGTCGGAGTTTTCTCTGCGCGGTGCCAACGGAGCCTACTTTCCTCTTTTTACCGATGGATCCTCCAAGGACAACTTTTGCTGTGGAAATGTCCAACTGGACTCCAACGGGGAGGCTTGAGCCTTCGACGACCGGTATTCCGAACCATCCGATTCCGGCCATAGACATCTTGGGGCGGCGTATCTGCCAGGGTGAGGCCCACCCGTGGGGGCAAATTTATAAGATAGGGCTCACTCCCCGGCATCCCACGGGCTATCTTCTCTGGGCTCGCTACATCCTTTCTGCCCATCGTGCGCGGTTGCAGAAAGTCGGGCTTTATCAGGCAATATACGCGTCGCTATTCCATTATAAGTCCCCGCATGCCTGGTGGGTTAAGGCGTTTTTAAACCAATGGAATCTCCCTACCAACACTTTCATCCTAGGAGATCGTGAGGTCTCGATCTCTCTTGCAGAATTTTATGAAATCTCGGGATTGCCAATCAGGGGCGTACTGTATGAGGAGTTATTGCCTCCTGACGAGTATGTCTTCGAGCCCGAGTCTGCACCGGTTGACGGTTTGTCTGTTGAGAACGCCGTTCGCCACAAGCGCCCTAGTTTAATTAAGGCCCTAGGTATCTTCGACCGGTTATTCACCGAGTCCGAGGAGCAGGGTGTCACTTTCAAGAGCTTCATTTCCTGCTTCCTTCGTGAGGATATCATATCGAAGACTGCTCCGAAGTTTGCTAACATCAGAGACCCCTTTGGGTTTGGTCCGAAGAAGCTACCGACTGCTGAATCGGACCTGCCACAATATTATATCCCCATCGTGTCGCCGATGTCTTTTGAGTCCGTTGCAGCACCCGGTATGGATGAGGAAACATTCTTTGTGGGGTTTGTCAGTGTTTGGCTTAGCTGGTTTGTTATCCCGATGCATCGCCGCTTCATGAGAGCCTCGGTCCTCTACCCGGCTCATCGTATTGCTGAGGGGACGCGGTTGGCCATCGGCATGCCGGTCTTGGCGCACCTCTATAATGGATTGGGCACCGCAGCTAATACTTCTACGCCTGACGTGAACGTGGTAAATTTTTCGCTTCATTATTTCACGTCCTGGATCGAAATGCATGTATTGGGGGCTTTCGCCATGCATCAGAGGCCCTCATTTTATGATGCCTACCCCTTTCCACGACTTATGCGATTAGTGGATGCTTCTGCCGCCGACCCGACTCAATTCGGGGCTATTCGGGTGCTGATTTCTCCTCATGCCACCGCTGGCGGGTTGATTTTTAATGATCGGGTCTTTTCTACTCCTTCGGGTCCCGTTCAACAACTCTGGGACCAGTCGAAAGACAACGCACCTTCTTTGAAGCCCCGGGAGGCCGCGCATTTGTATACAATTAGACCGGGCTACTTGGTGTTTCGCCAGGATAGTGCAGCTCTTTTCATGCGGTACAATCCGCATCGATTTGCCCGCCAGCTTGGATACGACCAGGGCGTTCCTTTCGAGGCTTTTATAGTTGCCCCGATCCCTTCGCTCGATGCTGTTCGCGATGCCGCTCATCATTTCGTGAGGCTGAATACCGGCTCTTATTTCATGGTCCCTGAAGCCGAGTACATGCCTCGATGCGTGGGCGCGTTTACGGGTTGGTATCTTCATCGGGTCAGCCCAATCATTCTCGAGGAAAGGAGGGTGCTTCTTGGCCACGATGCCCCTCCTCTAGCTCCCGGGGTTGAGTTACGACCGAGGGTTCCAGTCCGCTTTCCTTTGAGGGAGATCGGCACCGCGCTCATTCCAGGGGAGTCTGGGGTAGACCTTACTCCGACCGCTGGTATGCCCTTGGGTTCTCGATCGCGAGGTAGACGGGCTCCAGTGGTAGCACCTCTGCCGGTGGCGACACCGCCCCCCGCGGCGTCGACGACGTCGACGTCGCCTTTGGTCGTGGCACCGAGTGAGAGTAACAGGGACGAGGGTGTTGAAAGCGATGTGGGTCAGCGTCGCCCTAAGGCTTCGCGAGGGAGGAAGCGGTCGTCTTCAGCGGCCGGCTCTGGGTCTAAACGGCGGAGGAAAGTGGTTACTCCCCCGCTTGATTCTTTGGTGGAATCTGAGCCTATCCTTGAAGACGAACCCTTGGCCTTGCAAGGGTCAGATGCTGGGCTTCTCTTCCCGAGTTCGGCTGACGAGGAGGCTGCACAACTGGCTGAGGCCTTACGGCGTTCGAAAGACCCGTCTCATAACGCCAAGGTTCCGAAGAAGTCTTACCCCGCTGTAATTTTCTATGAAGACCCTTCGTGGATTCGGCGACGGTTTATCGGTCCTTTGGAGGAATGGGGGGAAAGGGCTTTGAAGCAGGCCGCTTCAGAAGATGCGGCTGATGCACTTTCTTTATGGACTGGCGGTCATGAGTCTACTCTTGAACCTCGGCGAGCTTACCTCCTTGAGAAGGAGAAGCGGCTTGAAGAAGCAATGTCGAAGGCTTCTTTGCGTATAGGTATGTTGTGCTTCTTCTGTAATCTTTCCGATTATTTATGCTGGTGCATATGTATCATTATTCTTATTTGAATCGTGCAGAACCTTCGACGTTGGGGGAGCTTCCTACTGGCCCGTTAAAGCTAAAGCCCGCCGACATTCTTAATGAAGCTTTGCCGGATGTGGAGAGGGCTGATGAGGCTGCTCCTCTCATGATAGAACCTCCAGCAGCGGCTCTTGGTCAGGGGGTGCTTGCTCCTTTGGGGACTGCTCCCTTGGAGGTCGTCACCCCAATGACTCTTGCTGAGGGTGGCCCAAAGGCTGGAAGCGGGGCAGTCGGGACGACTCTCCCTTTGTTGGAGCCTGAAGTCACGGCGGAGACTGTTGAAGCTGCCATCCCTCCGGCTCAGAATGGGAGGAGTGTTGAAGGTATCCCTCTGCGTTTTAACTTAGCAACCCCTTCATAGTCTGAATTCTTTTATCTTTCCCAGAATTGCGCGGCTTGGCGGCCACGATCGCGGATCTGTCGCCTCGCCAATCATTTCAGCGTTTATTGGAGATGGCAGCTCCGCAAGCGATCCCCCCTCAGCGTATTGTCCTTTCCTCTGGGCGAGGTTAGTGTCATTTGCCATTTTTTTTATAGCCTCATTACTATTTTGCGAAATGACGTTGATGTCTCTTCTAATTTTGGAAGCCGACGATGAGGTTGAGGTCGTTGAAGGGCCAGGGGGAACTTCAGCTCCTACTTGCATGAGTGTCGGTGAGTGACGTTTTATCATAGTCCCGTTCATTCTGCGTTTAAGAGTTTTATCAACATTAGTCAAATTTGAACAGCCCTGCCAGTCTCCATGGTTTTGGAATCGCGCATTGTGATGCCGCCCGGCCCCTACGCTTTGCGGGCTTCAGAACGCTTGGCCCAATTGAGCCTTCTCTCCCTATCTTCTTTCGTCGAGGAGCTCCGCGCTGGTAGTGCGACCACGTCCGAAGCGTTTGCCGCTGAAGCCAACGGCTCTCTTCCTTTTCTCGCCACCTATCATAGCGAGGAGGTGGTGCGGGTCTGGGTGGAGTTCTGCAGGAAGGTGGAGGCTTGTTTGTATGCTCTTGAATGTTCTCGCCTTTCCTCAGAAGCCGTGGCTGCAAAAGCGGAGTTGCGAGGTCTGATAGCACGATGTGCGGCAAACATGACGTCATGTGAAAAGAGGCTTGGCCGCAAATTCTCGGAGAGGGAGCTAGCCTCTAAGGCGCTGGGCGAGCTTCAAGCCAATCTCACAGCCAGGGCCAATAAAGCGTATGAACTGTGGCGGGTGCTACAGGAGTCCATCAAAGAGGTGGTGGCTCTTGATAAAGCCGCCACATTTACTCGCGAGAGGGTTGAGGCTCATAAGGCTACTGAAAAAGAGCTTGAAGCCCGGCTCGCTTCATATCAGGCCCAGCAAGCTCAGGCGGAGGTGCGTCTTATGGAGATCCTGCGTCACGAAGCCGTAGCTCAACAACAAAATGATGAGCTGGTAAAATTATTGCACCGCCCGCCGGCTTGAGGACTTGTATCTTTTTTTTTCTTTTTTGTGCATACTCATGGATGAGAGTATCTCTTTTTTTTTGTTTTGAATTGTATTTTGTATCCATTTTGGTTTATGAATAAAAGATACAATTTTCCTCTCAGTGATGTGTCCCCTTTTCATTGAATGCATTCTGCGGATATTCTATCTTAATCTTCTTGCAGGACGGCCGTGGCTTAGGATTCAGGGTTAGGATCTGTTTCCTGAGGCCTTTGCATCTTATGATCCACGAGGGTCTCATAAGGAGTCTTTCTCCCTATAGGTCGAGAGGATCCCATAGGTGTGAGTTCTTCTTAAAGATCGTGAGGATCCTTAAGCGGGTTTTCCCTTGAGAGTCGTAAGGATCTCACAAGAGAGTTTTTCTTCCTTACAGGTCGTGAGGGCCTGCAAGTGCCGGGTGTGATCACCTCTTTCCGTGTTTCACGGGGTTAGGGATCTCTCAAGGTATCGTAGTTTAAAGACGTCGCGGTCAAGGTTAAGGACCTCATAGTCCGTGGATTTAAGGACTCCACAGTCCGATGTTAGTTTTAAGACATCACGGTCAAGGTTAAGGACCTCATAGTCCATGGATTTAGGGACTCCACAGTCCGGTGTTTGGTTGCAGGGACCCGCCACCTCTTTGAAGACGTTGAGGAATTACAACGCCAGGTATCAAAGGAGTGAAGAGATGTACCCTTAAACCAAGGCGAAATCCATAGGGAATCGGGGGGGTTGATCGTTAGTTTTAAGACATCACGGTCGAGGTTAAGGACGTCATAGTCCGTGGATTTTAAGGACTCCACAGTCCGGTGTTTGCTCTGGATGCTTCACACGGGTTCACTGCCGTGCTTGGCGAGGACCAGGCTCCGCTCTGGACGTTTTCCACGGGGTCAAAGAGTGACGTTATCCGCGTTCCACGTAACCAGGAAGTTTGCACTAGATGCTTCACACGGGTTCACTGCCGCGTTAGGCGAGGACTAGGCTCCGCTCTGGATGCTTCGCATGGGTTCACTGCCGTGCTCTGCGAGGACCAGGATCCGCTCTGGACGTTTTCCACGGGGTCAAAGAGTGACGTTATCCGCGTTCCACGTGACCAGGAAGTTTGCACTAGATGCTTCACACGGGTTCACTGCCGCGTTAGGCGAGGACTAGGCTCCGCTCTGGATGCTTCGCATGGGTTCACTGCTGTGCTCTGCGAGGACCAGGATCCGCTCTGGACGTTTTCCACGGGGTCAAAGAGTGACGTTATCCGCTTTCCACGTAACCAGGAAGTTTGCACTAGATGCTTCACACGGGTTCACTGCCGCGTTAGGCGAGGACTAGGCTCCGCTCTGGATGCTTTGCACGGGTTCACTGCCATGCTCTGCGAGGACCAGGATCCGCTCTGGACGTTTTCCACGGGGTCAAAGAGTGACGTTATCCGCGTTCCACGTGACCAGGAAGTTTGCACTAGATGCTTCACACGGGTTCACTGCCGCGTTAGGCGAGGACTAGGCTCCGCTCTGGACGTTTTCCACGGGGTCAAAGAGTGACGTTATCCGCGTTCCACGTGACCAGGAAGTTTGCACTAGATGCTTCACACGGGTTCACTGCCGCGTTAGGCGAGGACTAGGCTCCGCTCTGGATGCTTCGCACGGGTTCACTGCCATGCTCTGCGAGGACCAGGATCCGCTCTGGACGTTTTCCACGGGGTCAAAGAGTGACGTTATCCGCGTTCCACGTGACCAGGAAGTTTGTACTGATTGTATCCGCATTTCGCGGGATGGAGGCTTGACTGTTGGCGATGTGTATACCACCGAGCCATGGAACTGGGAGCTGCCGCTGCTCTGCTTTGTTTGAAGTCATGTCCGTTGTTACGAGACGAGTGTTTGGATGATCTCTAGGCCGCTTGTGGCCCGTCGAGACCTGGCTTCTTTTTCTGATGAAACCTGGGGGAGAAGTATGATCCCTTTTTTGTTTACGCCCTTGGATTGTGTACAGGGTGTGATGGAATATCACCTGTAGGGCATAAATTTTATTTTTATTTTATTTCTTCTTCCGCGATGCTCTATCATTTCAGCTTTTATATCGCGAAAATCGCGATTGCCCAATCATTTCGGCTATTTTTCGCGGTGCCCAATCATTTCGGCTATTTATTTATTTTCTGCTCGCTGCTTTTTATTGCGAGTTGCCCCATCATTTCGGCTATTTTTCATGCCTTCATTTTTACTTGCTGCTTTTTATTGCAAGTTGCCCCATCATTTCGGCTATTTTGTAGGCATGTGTGGCTTGCTAGCTTTTCGTTACAAGCCTGGGTTTTAGGCACCGATTTTGGCATCAGCACCGCTACAACTGGAACGTTGCCAGGAGCGAATCATCATTTGCTTTTGTCGATGACGAACAAAGGTGGCTCAGCGAACAGGGTTAAGGGTCCTGTCGACCAAGGCTTTTGACTTCATGAGCCGTAAGGGTCTCACAAAGGTATTTCTTCCTACAAGTCGTGACGATCTTGCAGGTGTATTTTCTCCTTAGGGATCGTGAGGATTCCTAAGTGTGTGCTCCTCTGTAAGTCGTAAGGATCCTACAAGAGGTCTTTCTCCTTATGGATCGAGAGGACCTACAAGGGTTGGACTTTGCTGGGGAAATGTTTATTCGCGCCCGTGGATTGTATACAAGGGTCAGTGTGGAGCCGCTTGTAGGGCAGTATTGGAGGTTGTGGAGGATTTTGCTTAAGAACAGGTTCAGGTTTCTGTAACTTAAGACTTTCAAATCTTATGAGCCGGGAGGGTCCCATAAGAGAATTCTCCTTACGAGTCGTGAGGATCTCGTAAGTGTATTTTCTCCTTAGGAATCGTGAGGATCCCTAAGTGTGCTGCTCCTTTGTGAGTCGTAAGGATCTCACGCAGGTGGTTTCTCCTTACAAGGTCGAGAGGACTCTGTAAGTGTCCTTTAACGAGGTTGCGCCCTTTCGGGTTTTCACAAACACTCGCCGGTAGTCCTGCTGTTTTTACTCACGGAGCCCTTTCGGGTTTTCATCCGTGCCCATTTTGCTTATGGACGTACCGTTTTTTTTTATTCTTTTTCACTTTTTTTTTACAAGGTCGCGCCCTTTCGGGTTTTCACGAACACTTGCCGGCAGCCCTGCTGTTTTTACTCACGGAGCCCTTTCGGGTTTTCCATCCGTGCCCGTTTTGCTTATGGACATACCGTTTTTTTTATTCTTTTTCATATATTTTTTTTTCTTTTCTCTCTTTCCTTTTTTTTTTGTCAGCCTAAAGATGCTGCGGTAGTAGTTTTAGGGACGTTTCGGTCCGTCGTTAGTTTAAGGACGTTTCGGTCCGCCGTTAGTTTAAGGACGTTTCGGTCCGTTGTTAGTTTAAGGATGTTTCGGTCCGGCATTAGTTTAAGGACGTTTCGGTCCGTAGATAGTTTAAGGACGTTTCGGTCCGTCGCTAGTTTAAGGACGTTTCGGTCCGTCGTTATAGGAAGGCCGGCTGCTGCTTGTAAAGTCTGAGCCTGGGAAGATAGCGAGCGGACATAGTCGTCGTCATCTATCATTGACCTAGGCTGCAGCTTATTAAGCATGGTATTTCTTCAAGAAGCGGCCGTTTACTGGCCTGAAAGGCCTTTCACCGTGCATGTCCATGAGTAGATAGGCTCCACCCTGGTAGACCTTGTCTATGATGTATGGGCCTTCATAGTTTGGCTCAAATTTTCCTCGCTTGGCGCGATTGGGGATCATAGGTCTTTTGACCACTAGTACGAGTTCTCCTTGGCGGAATGTCCTCGGCCTGGTCAATCTTTCGTACGAGCGCGTCATCTTTGCTTTGTAGGCCTCTAGATGTTGTTGCGCTATGAGCCGGGTTTCGTCGAGGGCATCAAGCTCCTCAACCCGAAGGTGAGCATTTTCTTCGTTCGTCAGCTCGTGGTGGACTGCTACTCGTAGAGAGGGTAACTCTATCTCGAGGGGGAGAACTGCTTCCGTCCCAAATACCAACGCGTACGGCGTTGTGTTCGTGGCCGTCTTGAATGTAGTTCGATAAGCCCAAAGGGCTTCTTGCAGCCTTTCGTGCCAGTCTCTCTTATTCCTGGAGACGGTCTTTTTTATGATCTTCGTCAAGGTCTTATTGAAAGCCTCGGCCAGACCGTTAGCTCGTGGGTTGTAAACTGAAGAATATCTCCAGTCTATATTGTGCTGCTGTGCGAAGCGGCTAATCTTATGGCTTCGGTAGGCCGGCCCATTATCGGAGATAATCCGTCGTGGAGTTCCGAACCGATAGATGACGTGCGTCTTGAAGAAATGGAGGATATTCTCCGTCTTCACTTCCTTCAGTGGTACTGCTTCTGCCCATTTGGAGAAGTAATCAGTTGTCGCCAGGATAAAGCGGTGTCCCCGGGATGATGCTGGCTCAATGGGGCCGACTATGTCAGTCCCCCACATTTCGAATGGCCAACTAGCCAGCGTTGGGTGCAGTGGATTCGGATGTTGGTGGATGAAGTCTCCATGGATCTGGCATGAGTGGCATTGCTTCGCATACTCGAGGCAGTCCTGGATCATCGTGGGCCAGTAGTAACCCATCCGTTTAATTTTTAACTTCATCTTTGGGCCCGCTTGATGAGAACCGCAAAGCCCGTCGTGAACTTCTTGAACGACTCTTTCTGCTTCGTCAGGTCCCAAGCATCTCAGCCATAGAAAATCAAACGATCTCTTGTACAGGGTATCGTTGACGAAAGCGAAGGATAGAGCTCGTTTCATAAGCTGATGTCTTGAGGACGCTTCTTCGGGCATTCGGTGGGACTTAAAGTAGTCTATGAAGACTTCCCTCCAGTCCTCAGCCTTCTCACGGTCTTTTATTTGTAGGGTCGCTTGCTCAGTCGCTCCCTTTTCTTTATACAATTCCGGAGGTATTTCTGCCGGGGCGAGCACTCGACGGCTTTGTACCACGATTCTGACGTCATCGAGGTTCTCGTCGGCCAGTTCTTTAGCGAGTTTGGCCAACGCGTCTGCTTTGCTGTTCTTCGCGCGCGGTATGTTCTCTAGAATATAGAAGGGGATCTGGGCCAACAGTTGTTGTACCTTTTCGCCGTACTTCACCAATTCTGGTTTGCACGTTTGGTAGTCACCATTTACTTGGCTAACGACCAGCTGAGAATCCCCGTATATGAGGAGGTCTTCAATTCCCATGTTGACGGCGATTTCGAGGCCTGCTATCAGGGCTTCGTATTCGGCTTCATTGTTTATCCTTGACTCTGTTAAGGAGAAGGCGAAGCGCATTATCCCTCCTTGTGGAGTTGCAAAGATAAGGCCTATCCCCGATTTGATGATCGGGCTACCCTGTTTCTGTTTCTTTATGGAGGACGCTCCATCGAAATAGAGTTCCCATCGTGTGCTTCCACCGCCAATTGCGTCAAATGCATGCTCGTCCGGCAAATCACAGTTCAGAGGAGAGTCGGCCGGTATCGGGTGTTCAGCGAGGAAGTCGGCAATGGCCTGGCCTTTCACTGCCTTGAGGGGTTGATATGTTATCGAGAACTCCATCAAGAGCAAGGCCCATTTAGCGAGTCGTCCCGTCAATATAGCCTTTGACATCAGGTATTTAAGGGGGTCCACCTTCGAAATGAGACGGACTTCATGCGCCAACGCATAGTGCCTGAGCTTCGTTATTGCAAAGATTAATGCCAAGCAATGTTTTTCGATGGGCGAGTAATTGCTTTCTGCCCCCAGCAGCACTCGACTTAAGTAGTAAAGTGCTCTTTCTTTCCCCTGATCGTTCTCCTGTGCCCATAATGCGCCCAAAGAACCTTCAAGGGCGGCCGTGTAAAGAATGAGAGGCTTTCCTTTCACTGGGGCAGCCAACACTGTAAGTTCATATTGCGACCCCCGGTGCTTACGGGGAGGCGGAAACGGTATAAAAAACAAATTTTTATCGCAAAGAAGCAACATGGACTAAACAAGGTCGGGATCGTGTCTAAACTAAACTAGCAAATACGCTAAAGGGAGTTAGCTACTCGGATGAAGGTTATACCTAAACTTGAACTCCTTCTTCTTGAAATCTTGTAGAGGTTGATGGTTCTCTTTTCGTCGCCTTCTTCCGTCGAAGATGGATCCACCTGGAAGGTTCGACCTTTGGGCTCTTCCTCGATCTTTGAGTGAACTAGGGTTTCCGGCTTGCTAAACCTTGAACCTAGAATGAGTAGAGAGTAACTAGGGTTTGCTTTTCTTTTTAAAGAGAAGGATTCTCAACACATGAGAAGGTTTCTCTTTGCTAGAGGAAGAAGAAGATGAAATGAGGAGAGAGAGAGGTTATGATAGAATGAGCTATGTTTTTCTTTCTTGCAACCATAATGCCAAAAGAAAAACAATTATCTAAATAATAATAATTCAAAATGAGAATAGTTGATGGCAATTTGGAATGACCACTACCATGCTTCATTTAATGAAATGTAAGCATGAATCAAGGAGGACTTTTTAAAGCATGATGGTGGTCAACTTTCAACCATGGTCAACAAGTCAACCATGGTCAACAAGTCAACAAAGTCAACCATGGTCAACAAGTCAACAAAATCAACCATAACATAATTCTCATTTAATTACTATTATTAATAGATAATTCATAAATCCATTAGGGTTTGGAAAATGATAACTGTCAACTGTGCATACGCACCCGTTCCGAAACCCTAATGAAATACCTCATCCTCCGCCTCAAGCAACTGTGCATACACACCTGCATTCTCGTTCCGAGGAACAAGAATACCAAGATATAAAAGCAACCCCAAATATATATACCAGTATCTGGCTCAAACCAGAGCCTGCCAGTATAATCCGTCCGGACTCCAAACGTGCACAAGTGCGCGGATGAGAACGAACCCTGTCGCAAAACCATGCGACCTCTACTCTGTTTTGCCCAGAGGCGAATACCCTCTGTGTGGGACTCTAAAGACTCGACACTACGCTGGCAGTGGGTTTAACCACAGACCGCAAGCGGCACTAGCTGTGCGTAACGGTCCCCAGGTAGATGCCGACAAGAAGGCTGACGAGGTGAAACCCCATCTGAACTCCTACTGAGTCTGAATGTGACATTCTCCGTACAGTCCGGTCTGTTCGTCTGATACATCGTATGGCGGGCCTAGGGGGCGGTAAACGTCAGTCCCCTAATAGCGGTACAAGTCGTGTCGGAGTGAAGCCCAAAACACCCTGAGATAACACTGGAAGCCTACCAGTATATCTCGCTTGCCCTGGCCAGGGACTACTCGTGTAATGGCTTTCCTAGACACAGCGCGATATCAACCCCCAATACCGGGAGAGACGAATCCTGTCTAACCGTCACTGCCTCCAAGTGCTTCGGGACTGCACCCAATCACCACCTGTTTGCACGACTCCTTTGAGCCGTGGTAGGGTAGTGATCAAAGTGCAGTGGGAACACACTCGAGGCGAAGTGGCAGTGTCAAGTCAGCGGACTAAGCTGTACTCATGTCACCTGGGAACTGACAACTGACGATAGGTATAATACCAACCTTTCAGTTCCCGACGAGTCCTGTCCAGTGTACTCGTAACCCAACGAGCACCCGTATACTATCTCCAGTACGACGTACTGATGGCTGTGGGACAGACCATCTCCCACACTGGGATGAGAAGCGCATACGCTAGTCTACTCCGGAGTATCGATGCCCAGTCTCGATAGTCCTGCGACTAGGGACCTGTATAAGGATGTGCTTATAGATTACCCAGCCCCCACTAGTGTGACTGCCATCACAACGCTGGTAATCAAACAAAGATCCTAAGGGCTCCACTAATGCGTATAAGTGATATACTGAAATAAACACAAGTACACATTGAAGTAGAAACAAACCAAGTAGCATACTACTATATTGAGCAAGATTGTTTATACAAGGTGAATATCCCAAGCTTCCATTAAGTAATATACAAACTAGTATGATACAGTAATGGCCTCTAGGGCATATACACTAACAAACACCGGAGGATTTTGCAAGTATTGTTTGATCTCGTCTAGTGCACCTTGACATTTGTGATTCCAAACGAACGGGGTTCCCTTTTTCATCAGGTGGCTGTAAGGACGGCATTTGCCCGAAAGATTAGCGATAAACCGCCGGATGTATGCGAGCTTCCCTTGGAGAGACCACAACTGCTTGAGGGTTCTTGGCGGAGGCATTTCCATAATCGCTTTAATCTTTGACGGATCTATTTCAATACCTCGGTGTCGAACGATGAATCCCAGGAATTTACCCGAGGAGACTCCAAACGCGCACTTGAGGGGATTCATTTTCAAATTGTATTGCCGAAGGCGTTGAAATACGGTTTCGAGATGCTTTAAATGCTCTTCGTATGACATGCTCTTCACTACGAGGTCATCGATATAGCATTCGACGATGTCGTGTATGAGATCGTCGAAGATTTTTGTCATGGCCCTTTGGTAGGTGGCGCCAGCGTTCTTTAGGCCAAAGGGCATAACCCTGTAGCAGAATATACCCAAAGGAGTCCGGAAAGCGGTGTGCTTCTGGTCTTCGGGATGCATCTTTATCTGATTGTATCCTGATGAACCATCCATAAAGGAGAAGACCTCGTGAGTGGATGTGTTATCTATCATTAGCTCGGTTACCGGCACCGGGAAATCGTCCTTTGGGCATGCTTTATTGAGATCCCTGAAATCCACGCATATGCGCACCGTTCCATTCTTCTTCATTACCGGGACGATGTTGGCAATCCAGTCGGGATATTGGACTTCCTGGATAAATCCGGAATCGATCAACTTCTTGACTTCGGCGTTGATGCTCATCTCCAGCTCAAGTCGCATCCTCCTTGGCGCCTGCTTGACTGGCTTGATATCTGGGGATATTGCTAATCTATGCACCGCAATCTCCGGATCCAATCCTGGCATCTCGGAGTAGTTCCACGCGAAGCAGTCTTTATGCCGTAGGAGCACGTTCTTTAACGCGGCCACCTTTTCCTCGGATAACAGCTCGCTGACAAATGTCGGTCGCGGGTCGTCTGCCGATCCCAGCTCGATCTTCTTGAGGTTATCTGCGGTAGTATGTATACCGTCTTCCAGTTCTTTCGGAGCGGGCGGAAATTCCGAGATCAACTCATCATCGCTGTTCTCGAAGCACCGGGGAAGGTCATCTTCGTTCTCGGGCTCTTCTTTTAACATCGTAATCATATAACAGGTGCGAACCCGCTCCCAAGACTGAGGTGGATCCGGTTCTGCTCTTGTGGCTTTGGGCTCGTGCTTTTGTGGCGGCGTTACTTTCCAACCGTCGGATAAAGCGAATCTACCCCGTCGGTACTGGTCCTCGACCCAGTTCTTGAAGGTGAAGCAGTCTTCGGTAGGATGTCCTATGGCTCGGTGATAAGAGCAATAACTCGGATGAGAGACCTTGCTAGCTTGCTCAGGATGCCTAGAATCTGGAAGCGTGATCATCTGATGTTTTAGGGCGAGCTTGAGCAACCGTTCCGTCTTGTCTCGGGGGAAGGAGTATGCTCGACTCATCTTTTCCACGAGGGACGAATCCGAGCCGCGCAGTACCCGTAACCCTCTAATCCTGCGTCGTTGTTGTCGGCTTCTTTTCCCGTTTCTTAATTTATTTCCGTCCCCGCATCGGGCCTTTCGTATGACGGGTTGACAATGGTGAACATCTTTATCTTTTGCAGCCTGTGCAGTCTGTTGGAATAGACGTTGCGTCCTGGCCTTCTCATAGATGGCCACTTCGTGGTTGTGGTCTTCCCGAATTTTCTGATCCGCTTTCGTGGTAGGCTTGCCCATTCGTCCTTTAAACAACGGGTTTGGCGCTTCGATCGCGGGGTTTAGTTTTGATGAGGGATTGGCCTCTCCTGACAGGGCGCCTTCTTCTTCATCAGAGGTATATATGGCGTAGCTGCCGTGGGCTCGCTCCCGTTTTCCGGTTCTCGCGTACCCAAGCCCAAGTGTTTCCATTTTCCCATTGGGCAATTTGCGCTGAGTCCCGGGGACATCCCAAATCCTGTTGTAGAACCGAGCCTGCCGCACCGTCTGTTTTAAGGGTACTCCTTGGCGCTTCAATAACTTCTTCAATCCATTTGTATAGTATCTAGGCAGACGGATGGGTTGGAGCCTGTCAAGTGTAACATCCGCGCCGTGCCAGATCTCTTTCTCCACCTTCGACTCTGAGGATTGGTAGAATAGGATCACCTTCTCACCCCTTCGCCTGGGAGGGACGTAAAATGTTTGCAGGTCCTGCACGCTGTGAGCTTGAAGCGCGTCGAGATCCTTATAGTGTTCTTGCGGTACCATGGTGATTTGCAGACTATGGTCCTCGCAAAGGGGTGCCTGTATTGACAGCCGACTGGAGAATACGGCGTTAACCTCGTCCTCCGAATCACTCCCGAAGACCGGTATGGGGGTGGGCGCCCCCAGGTTGTTGCGTTGGGATGGCCCTGTATACACTATTTCCTCCTCTTCTTCGGTATCGCTCCCAAAAACGGGAATGGTGGCGGCGGCTTTGTCCTCTGGGTCGCGACACCTTTCTGTATCTTCGAAATCTGGCAAAAAGTATTTCGCGTCTTCGTATTTGCGAACTTCGTTTACAGAAAACGGGTTCAACTCGCCTGTTACGGTGTACTCGAAACCATCCTTGAAGTACTTCATACACTGATGTTGCGTAGAAGGGATGATATTGTACTCGTGTAGCCAAGGACGACCGAGCAAGGCGTTGTAGCAGGTCTTGGCGTCAATGACATGGAATTTGATGTCTGTGACGAGAAGTCCGAAGCGTAACGTCAGTATTACAGATTCGAGAGTCCGTGACGATTGAGAATCGAAACCGGAGATAGTAATTTTGTCACGAGCGAGGTGTTGCACACTCATGCAGATTTCCTTCAACACCCGAACATTAAGGAGGTTGACGGAGGATCCATTATCCACCAGGATCTTGCCTATCTTGATGTCATGGCAGTATCCAGAGACATATAGGGGGCGGTTGTGGTCGCACGTCCCGAGAAGGAGGTCTTCATCACCGAAAGTGACATCGGCCGTGTGCACTTCCTCCAGTTCATCCTTCATCCTTTCAGTGGCGAGAAAGGCTTGGAATTGTTCAGGCTCTTGCAACGCCTTAACTAGTGAGTCTCGTGCTTCCTTTGATAATAGAAGGGCATCAAGAATGCTAAGCTGAGAGGGTAGCTTCCTTAAGTGCGCGAGGATATTATAGTCCACCTTACCCTTTTTGGGAGGGTCTTTGGTAGTTAGCTCTTTTGTGACCTGGTCATCTAAAGTGATATCTTCAATGACCTTTTCCTTTCCCTTATCTTTTCGGCCGACGGGCTCGAGATTCTTTTCTGGGAGTGTGCGATTGCGCAGCTGAATGTTCTCGCAGGCCTCCGATTCCTCCTCTTTCCCTAGAACGGATTCTGTAAAGAGAGGGCCCATAGCCATTTCTTCATCAGAGTCGCTCCCGAAGGTGAGAACTTGTGACCCTCTGGCGTCAGCCATGTAACAGCTGCCAGTAGTCTTGTTGTGCCCTCCGACAGTACTTCTTCGCTCCCGACGACTCTTGCGTTTCATGCGCTTAAAATGTTGCTGACGAATAACATATCCTTGCCACCATATTTTAAAGGCGTCGCACTCCTCCGTGGGGTGTGAGATCTTCCGGTGATATGTGCAGTAGTCAGGGTGCCTCTCCGCCCCATTGTGCCTATTTCCTTCCGAAGGTGGTAGCTTCATTCCCATTGACATGGCTTTGGCGAACCTTTTCCTTGTCTTGAATATTTTCTTGTCTGCTTCGGATGCCTTATGTTCCGGCAGGGGTAACTCAACTCTTTCGTCCAGTCGCCCGCCTCTGGTTCCCGTTGGCGTTGCCATTTCGCGCTCTTGATCCGCTTTACTTTTTAAACGAATCTCGTCTAGGAAGGCATTGATCATATCAGTTGTCAGCCTTGCATGCTCTGGTACAGGCTCTGCCTCCAGCTTTTTAGTGCCATGAGTTTTCCCATCATCAGTAAACGAGTGGGAGATCACGTTGCAACTCGCCACATATCCCTCGGATTCATCCGACGAGCTCTCTCCATCATCGTCCTCTTGAAAGATGTGGCGGAGGAACTCTTGCAGTGTGACGGGAGTTCGCGCCTTTTGATTGTATTCTTCTAGCGCGTCGATTTGCTTCTGCAAGTTTGTTCGCTCGTCTCCAAGCTTCGCGGGCTTCTTGGCTTTCTTCTTCTTTTTCTTTGAAGATTTTGACGGTTGGGCATGAGTATTTGGGCCCTTATCACGAGTCTTTGCAATGGTGCGGGGCTTCAACATCCCTTCGATAATTTGAGGTTCAAGAGGGTCCTTCCATTCGATCGCAGGGCATGCATGGAGGTCTCTCAGCATTCTTTTGGTCTTCGTTGATAGCACGACCTCCCATGGAGCTTCTTCGATAAAGGAGCAGGTTGCCCCCGGTGTATCGGCCTTTTTAGGAGTATGTGGTTGTGGTGGGTTCACCTTCCACTTTTCGGACAGTACAAACTTCCCTTGGAGGTATTGATCTTCGATCCATCCTTTGAAGACGAAGCAATCTTCAATCGGATGACTTACCGTCTGATGGTAAGGGCAGTAGTTGGAGTCATTCACCTCGGTGGGTTGTGGCGGTCGCCTTGGATTTGGTAGGTTTATAAGCCTGTTGCGTATCGCCAGCTCGAATAACCGCTTCGTCTTGTCTCGTGGGAACGAGTAGGGACGCTTCATTTTCTCATTATAGTACCGGCGTCTTTCCTCCAGTTGATCCGCCGATTTCGGGGCGTTAGGTTGCTGTTGGGCATTCGCGACGAAGGTTGCCCTTCCTTTACCCTTGTCATTCCGCGGTTCCGACTTCGGGGGAGATGGTCTATGACCCATCTGGTCCATCTGAGCCAACTTGTCGATTAAAGCCTGGAATGTGGTTGGCTTAAAGAACATCATAAACTGGGAGATAGTTGCGTGGGGGTCTAGGGTTCCCACGAACATGCCCACCGCAGGTGCTTCCTCGATGCGTTGCTCACATCTCGACCACAAGTTCCGCCAGCGTAAAGCGTACTGGACCCAGGTTTCGCCCGGTTTTACCCTGGCGTTAATAAGTGCGGTTATTGGAGTGCGTTCGCTGGCACTTGCAAATCGCTGAGTGAACAACAACTCCATTTCAGCGAACGTTTTGATGGAATCGTTCGGGAGTTCTGAATACCATTCGAACGCTGTTTCTGATAAGCTGCCCACGAACTGGCGAAGCAACAATTTATCGTCACCGCCGGTGTTACCGCAGAGGGCCCGGAACTGGGCAACATGTTGATGGGGATTGCCGGTCCCCTTATACACGTGGAATTTCGGTATCGTATAGCCTTGCGGGTATTTGATTTGATCGTACCAGCTCGGATACGGCCGCCCCGTTTTCACGACTTGACCAGCCGCCTCAGTCGCGTGGTGAACCCGGATTTGCTGGGCTATGTAGTCAGCCAAGTCAGCCTTAGAGATTGCATCCTCCTTGGCCGTTGAGAGGGCTGGTGGTGGATTTGACGTTTCTCCTCGGTCGTCTTCAAGAACGATCGGGGGATCCTCGGCGGGTAAGTCCTGCTGGATCATCATTCCTATCACATCTTGGAAGAGAAGGCCCATCCGTTGTATGTTGGCCGCTTGTTCAGCAGCCTCTTTGTCCCTTTTCTCCAGTGTCCGGCGAAGGAATTCAGCGTCTGTTTCTTCCTCCCGGCGTGCGTCTGAGGACGTTTCTGGGTTTTCTTTTGGTCCGGTGATCGCGGCCATAGCATTCATCATTTCTTGAAGCTTTTGTTGCTGCTCCTGGGCTTTCGTCACGGATCGGGTTAGGGGTCGGTGGCCCGTAGAAGTGCGGCTTTCCTCTTTCCCAAAGGCCATGTAAACAGTGTGCACCACCATGCCCCCAGACTTAGGGCGCCTGGGCTTAGTGCTTTCAGTCGTCGCTGCATGCTGTGAGGTCCTCTCTGGCCTCCTCCTTTTGTGAGTCAGTTGATCACCAGCTTTTTGGGGTTTAGCCTGGTGACCGGCTTCAGGTTGGATTTTCAGCTTCTTGTGCTGGCGGGAGAAGTTTGGATCGATGATCGAGTCTCGGGCCTGCCGCCAAGCCTTATAGATTTTGGAAGACAGCCGTTGAGGAGATCGGGGCTGTTCGGGTTTTGTTTCCACAACCTTTTTCAATGAGGGAGGAGACCTCTTCAGTACTGCCGTGGGGGAATTCCTTCGCACCTTATTTAGCATTTCAAAGCTGTTCCCAGTTGGAACAGCAGCATTGACCTCTGCCACCGGGGCCGCTGGAGTCAACCCGGAGGGAGAGTTGCCTCCAGTCTTCCTTACTCGGCGCCAATGGCGACGTCGAGCGCGTCGAGCGGGCGGCGTTGGGTCAGCAGTAAGAATGGTTCCTTCTTGCCCCCTTTTGGCTGGAGAGGTCGCCTTGGCGATTTCGGGAGCAGGAGCAGCCACTTTCTTGGAAGCAGCCTTCTCTGAGATTGTAGGCCCCGTAATGAGCTCGCAGGATTCCTGGCCCAATCTAGAGAAGACCGAGGCATCGACGTTGGGCGACTCGTTGAGAGGAGCCGCGACAGGGGTAAGACGATCAAAGACCGACTTCCCGAGAGTTTTCTTTGTCAGCACTGGAGCGGTAAAGTTTGTCGGCGGGATCATAGTCCCAAAGAACAATCCTGTGGTGGCGCGAGTGACCTGTTCCACTGGCATTGTGAATAGCGAAGCAGCTTGGGGTCCATAGGCTATACCTCCTGGCGAGGCAGAGCGTCGGC